>JALIGW010000009.1:18542500-19235000 GCA_023053685.1 Diadophis punctatus similis | reverse complement strand
AGAAGAAGAAGAAGAAGAAGAAGAAGAAGAAGAAGAAGAAGAAGAAGAAGAGGAAGAAGAAGAAGCTGTGAGATGCAAATTCCTTGAAGGAATGATCTTGGTTTACCAACTATGACTATTCACCAGCTTGATGTTATTTATCTATGTCTTAATAATCACACAGCTGGAGACTTGCAGTGCATTTCAAGCTATTCTTGAACCAGGTCAGAAGTTGAAGACAATACATAGCTACCCGGTTGCTAAGAGACACGGCTAACCACACAAAGTATCTTAAAGTATCATCCCAAATTTGAAATGTTGATATTTGTGTATATCTCTATATGACTGTATAAGTGCAAGTATAATTTAAGGTTGGTCAGGGGTGACATAACTTAAGAAGTATTCATCTACTTTATTTATTTAATTTATGTGTCACTTAAATCTAATAAACTTTAATAGAGTATTTTCAATGACAAGCATTCTAGCTGTAGAATTCGCCCTCTGAAGTGCAGCTGGCCCCCATGCTGTCTAGTTTCAAACAAATTTGGGTGTGTGTGATCTGAGCATGGGAATTTACTTTTGAGAGCCATCTGCTTATTGTGTTTTGTGTTTTCTTTTTACCTCTTTCACTGGATTTTTAAACTGTGATGTAGCATGGCCATATTTTTACTTTGCTATGCATCATCTTCAACCGCTTTGAAAAGAACAGTGATTTACAAGTAAAATGATAATATTAATGAAGATGGTGGAGAAAGATTGTAATGAAAAGTTCTTTTCATATGGGAATTGTTTTCTAAATAGTTTTCTAAATTGATAAATCGTAGAATCATAGAAAAGAGCCCTAAAATCTTTTAATCCAGAAACAGATATGCTAAGAATTAAGAAACTGGATAGTGAGAACACACTTTCAGAATTAGAATGTATGATCATAAATAAACCCCATTTTAATCCAAAATATGCATATACAGAGATAAGAGATAGATAAGACAACATTTAAATTTTTTAAAAAAGAGGAATTTGACACATAGCATGGTTTGTTTGTCTGAATTATCTGTGCTGAAGAATCTGCAATGACCAATTTCCATTGTTCTGGTAAACTACTAATACACAGTTCTAAAACTGCCATGCTTTTGGATTTATTCATCAAATCTTTCAAAACTTGGAGCCATCTGGACACTTCTAGCAGAGATCAGATCACCTCAGAAGTAGTTGGTTCTAATCAAATACTTCGTAGTAAAATTAAAAGGCTTGAGAAACACCAATTCAAAAACCTGAGTATTGAATCCTTAATATTATGCTTTGTGATAATAATAGTGTAAGAAAATCAATCTACTAATTCCCCCTACATTTTCTACTTGAGGCAGAACCTCCCCCACCCCCCAGTTCACCCATAGCAGGGATCTCCAAACCTGGCAACTTTAATACTTATGGACTTCAAGTCCCAGAATTTCCCATTAAGCCTTGGAGACCCCTGATCAATAGGACGCTTTCAAATAGAACTTTCTTCATTGGGGTTTTTGGTTCCCTGTCTCTCCATCTGCCATACCTGTTTACAGGACACGTTTCATGCATTATCCAGTTCTTTCTTCTGAGGCTTCCTTCTGGGTATTTGGGGGTGGGGGAATTCAGCTGAGGAGTATGAAGCCAACAAGGCTTCCGAACCTCAAATGAAAAGTATTCAGGCAAAATAGAAATACCTACATATTTTAAACTTCCGATAAATGAACCCTAACTTTGAGAGTTTCACTGAGATATCTTTCCAGGGTAAGAAAGAAATACTTAATATCTTCTTGTACCAACTGAATGAGAATAATAAGCAGAATAATTTTTCAGCCCAGCACTCATTTAAATTGAAGTCCTGGTCTCATCACTTCCCTGTGGTATTATTAAATGCATGCACACACACATATACACACATGAAGTAGCTTGTGAAACATTCCAGCTAGTAGCTTCTTAACAGATTTTTCAGCTTTACTTTGTACCTACTGCAACACAAGTGCAGCACCCAACATATATGAAAATATATTTACTCTTTTGTGTGAAATGGTGGGAGGATAGATTTTGTTACTCCAGGAGTTAATTCAGGGGAAAGGACAGACATTGGCGGCTGCTTTTTCCTTCACCTGCCTCCTTGCAGATGAAGACAACTGAAAATCAGATTTAAAACTGCTGTGAGGTTTAAATCTATTTGATGAAATTCTTCCGGTGTGGCATGGAAGTCACCTGGTCTTACTTCTCAGGCATTTGGTGCCTGGGTCATAACAATGATCTTCTGAAAGGCACTGCCTTCCTGATGCCACAGGGACTTTATTAAATACATTTCCCCAAGCAGCAACCCCATTTCCCCTGTTTTTGAATCTGAGAGAAGCTTCATAAGCTGGAGAAAGCAAGCTAAACCCCTTACTCTCTTTAGGCACAAATATACTTTGCCTGGAGTTGTTATTTCTAGGGTTCTTTGCAGGTCTACTGTAAGTAAGTTTCCTACTTGAGGAGTGCCCAAAAAATAAAGTTGTGTGACCAATTACATATTTCATTTGTTTAACCTTCAAGTCAGTCTTGAATTCTGGCAACTGCCTGGACTTGCCCCTGCAGTTTTCTTGGCAAGATTTTCAGAAATAGTTTGCCATCGCTTCCTTCTTGGGCAGAGAGAAAATGTGGGTACTTTATTAGACTGCATAGCATGCATTAAGTGTGTGTTTGTGCCAGTGGTGGGTTCTAAATTAGATCGCCACCGGTTTATTCATGCGCATGATGCTTCTGCGCATGCACAGAAGTGTCCCGGGAGGGTGGGTGGAGCCTCCTGCTACCACCGCTACTGGTTCTAAGAACCAGTCCGAACCGGGAGCAACCCACTGCTGGTTTGTGCTTAGTATTTGCTTATTTATTTATTTATTTATTTGGTAGCTTTTCTATGCCGCCCTACTCCCGCAGGACTCAGGGCGGCGTACAACATTTTATACAAAAACTCCAAACAAAATTATTAAAAGCACTTAAAAACAATTAAAAATATAAATATACACACATCATACATACATGGGGGAGACATCAGGAATAAATCGTCTCAACTCACCCCTGCCTGCAGGAAGAGCCATGTCTTAATGGCTTTTCGGAAGGCCAGCAAGGTGGGGATGGTTCGGATCTCTGGGGGAAGTTGGTTCCAGAGAGCAGGGGCCCCCACAGAGAAGGCCCTCCCCCTAGGCCCCGCCAGTCGGCACTGTTTGGCTGACGGGACCTGGAGGAGACCCACTCTGTGGGACCTAACCGGTCGAAGGGAGGAATGCGGCAGAATGCGGTCCCGGAGATAACCTGGTCCTAAGCCATGTAGGGCTTTAAAGATGATGATCAGCACCTTGAATTGTATCCGGAGACCAATGGGCAGCCAATGCAGCTGGCGGAGTATGGGTGTTACGTGGGTGTACCTTGAAACACCCACCACAGCACGCGCAGCTGCATTTTGCACCAGTTGAAGTCTCCGAACACTCTTCAGGGGCAGCCCCATGTAGAGCGCATTGCAGTAGTCCAATCTAGAGGTGACAAGGGCGTGAGTGACCGTGAGTAGAGCCTCCTTCTCCAAGTATGGTCGCAATTGGTGCACCAGGCGAACCTGTGCAAAAGCCCCCCTAGCCACAGCTGTAAGGTGTTGATCTAATTTTAGCTGTGGATCTAGGAGGACTCCCAAATTGCGAACCCGTTCTGAGGGAGTTAATTTTTCTCCCTCGAGAACCAAGGAGGGACAGTTGTCATGGTCCTTAGGAGGCAATATCCAGAGCCACTCAGTCTTGTCGGGGTTGAGTCTAAGTCTGTTCCTCCCCATCCAGATCCTAACGTCGTCCAGGCACTGGCACATCACATCAACCGCCTCCCTGAATTTAGACGGGGTGGTAATGTACAGCTGGGTGTCGTCAGCGTACTGTTGGAAACTCACCCCATGTCTACGGATGATCTCCCCCAGCGGTTTCATGTAAATGTTAAACAGGATGGGTGAGAGGACCGAACCCTGAGGCACCCCATAGGTCAGGGGCCTAGGAGACGACCTCTGCCCACCTGCTAACACCGACTGCATCCTATCAGCGAGATAAGAGGAGAACCACCGCAAAACGGTGCCTCCCACTCCCAACTCGCCGAGACGATGCAGAAGGATACCATGGTCGATGGTATCGAAAGCCGCTGAGAGGTCAAGTAGCACCAGGATGGAGGAGTTACCCCCATCCCGGGCTCGCCAGAGATCATCCATCAGGGCGACCAAGGCGGTTTCTGTGCTGTAACCGCGCCTGAAACCCGACTGATAGGAATCTAGATGATCAGTTTCCTCAAATAACCGAAGGAGCTGAGAGGCCACCACCTTCTCCACAACTTTACCTATAAAAGGCAAGTTGGAGACCGGACGAAAGTTCTTCAAATCCGCTGGATCCAGCGAAGGCTTCTTGAGGAGGGGTCTCACCACCGCAACTTTTAACGGTTGCGGTACGGAGCCCTCCCTCAGAGAAGCGTTGACAACCGCCTGGATCCAGCCGCGTGCCACCTCTCTGCTGGCCGAGACCAGCCAGGAGGGGCACGGGTCCAATAAACAGGTGGCAGAACTCACAGCCCCCACAGCCTTGTCCACGTCCTCAGGAGAAACAGGCTCAAACTCCTCCCATAATGTTAAACCAAGACTTGCCCCTGTCAACTCAATGGACTCTGCCCAGCTAGAGTCCAGGTTCGACCGAATCTGAGCGACTTTATCCGTCAGAAACTGCGAGTATTCCTCAGCTCTACCTTGCAAGTGTTCCTCGCTCCCCCCTTTAGCAAGGAGGGAGCGAGTCACCCTAAACAAGGCGGCTGGACGAGAATCTGCGGACGCAATAAGAGCGGAAAAATGAGATCGATTTGCCGCCCTAATCGCCACTAAATAAGACTTAATAAAAGTTCTTAATAGTGTTCGATCGGACTCGGTTTTACTGGCTCTCCAGCGTCGCTCCAGACGTCTCTTATGGCGTTTCATCTCCCGGAGCTCCTCGGTAAACCAGGGAGCTTTCCGGGATCCACTGCCACGGAGAGGTCGCAAAGGCGCAATTCGATCTAATGCCCCTGCTGCCGCGGTGTTCCAGGCAGCCACCAGGGCATCAGACGAATTGTGTACCAGGGTTTCAGGTATTTCCCCAAGTTCCCTCTGGAATCCTTCCGGCTCCATTAGGCGCCTGGGGCGGAACCACCTAGTCGGTCCCGCCTCCCTGCGGAGGAGGAGTGGGGCTGTGAAATCCAACCTCAGTAGGAAATGGTCTGACCATGACAACGGGGTGATGACTATATCCCCTACCTTCAGATCATCTCTCCACTGTCCCGAAAGAAACACTAGGTCGAGCATGTGACCTCCCTCATGAGTCGGACCCTGGATTACTTGGGTCAGGTCCATGGTTGTCATGGAATCCATGAACTCCTGAGCTGCACCCGAGGTTTCGCCTGCCGAGGGTAGGTTAAAGTCCCCCAGCACCATAAGCCTGGGGAACTCCACCGCCAGGCCGGCTATCGCCTCCAGCAGCTCAGGCAGGGCCTTAGCAACGTAGCTGGGAGGCAGGTACGTTAGCAAAAGGCCCACCTGAACCCCTAAGTCCAACTTTAGAAGGAGTGCCTCACACCCGACAATCTCCGGGGCAGGGATCCTACGAGGATGCAGATTTCGGCGCGTTATAATAGCCACTCCTCCCCCCCTTCCCTGGGGTCGTGAATGATGCTGCACTGAGAACCCGTCTGGGCAAATCTCAGAGAGGGCTACTCCCCCCTCTTGGCCCAGCCAGGTCTCAGTTATACACACCAGGTCCGCCCCCTCCTCAGTGATTAAATCACGTAGAAAGGATATACTTAGAAAGGATATACTGCAGCGGCTGCTTCCTTACCGGTGCTGGTGAGCTGCGCGCGCATCTCCACACTTTGGACGTGCGCGCTCGCTACATGTGCGTGCCCCCCTGCGCGATTTTGCTTCTGCGCATGCATGGAAGCAAAATTGCGCTGAAATCTCGCGAGGGGACGTGTGTGTGTGAGAGAGATTTTGGTGCAATTTTGCTTCCGTGCATGCACAGAAGCAAAATCTCGCCAAAATATCATGCACACCCGTCCCCTCGTGAGATTTCAGCGCAATTTTGCTTCCACGCATGCACAGAAGCAAAATCGCCCAAAAATTCACAGAAAAAAATGGCGACGCGCGTGATGGACCGGCAGAGAGGGCTCCGGAGTGGTCGCGCACAAATTGCACAATGGGCCGCTCCCTACCGGAGCTGCGCATTGGACAGCTCCGGCAGGAACCCACCTCTGATATATTGTATATACTACACACACATATATAAGCATACATACATACATACATACATACATACATACATACATACATACATACATACATACATACATACATACATATTATCCTTACATGAATGAAGGCTGATAGATAGATAGATAGATAGATAGATAGATAGATAGATAGATAGATAGATAGATAGATAGATAGATAGATAGATAGATAGATAATCTTTTCTAAGCAATACTTCCAAGCAAATATATTTAGAATGTATAGGTATTCAGACAAACTCCTGCTGAAACAAAAGGGGACTTAATTTGTCTGAATACTTACTCATTCTAAAGAAAACTTGCTTATCAAGGAATTCTCTATTGCCTCATTCATTTCAAAGATTCTTTGGAAAATTTAGTCTGGATGCTACTCCATAGTAAGTAACAGTAACAATTTTGAAGTATAGCCGTAGAAGAAAGTAGCAGAGCTGAATGTCCATAGAGCAGGGGTGTCAAACTCGTGGCATCACATTATTGTCATGTGATGTATCGCAACTTTTTTCCCCTTCATTAAATCGGGCGTGGGTGTGGCCAGTGCATGACACATCTGGTCCACAGGCCATGAGTTTGACACCCCTACCATAGAGGCTCAAATAATTTAAACCAATGGCAGCTTACAATAGAGCTAGTTGTTTGTTATTATAGATCATCTTCACCAAAGTCCAGAACAAATCAGACTCTTTTCTTTATTAACTTAATAATGGAATTAATGGCCAAAATTGAAATATCGTGTTCATCTGCAATTTTTGAAATTAATTCTAAATATATTTTTCAACCCCCTAAATCAGGGCTGTCAAAGTTGCGGCCCACAGGCCAAATGTGTCATGTGCTGGCCACGCCCACACCCAATTTAGTGAAGGGGGGAAAAGTTGCTATATGTCATGTGACATCACCGTGACAATGCGAGTTTGACATCCCTGCCCTAAATATTTGAATAGCATAGATTTAAGTAAATACAGGATAGCTTTTTAAAAAACTATATTAAATGAATTGCTATCAAACATGCTACATGGTAGATTACAAAAATTTCCCATCTCTCAAAGATGTTGTCCCTATTATTTTGTACTTATTTTGAAATAGTGGCTCATATTTTATTGTATTGTGAATTTTGTAAGAGTCTTTGGCAGGAAATTATCTGGCCTATTTCAAAATCTAAAACAGGACATACTTCTGGGTATGTAAATATTTTACTTGTAGATGAAAATCCAAGATTACAGTGGTAAGAGCCAGCTTTTTAACTATGGCTATAAAAACAAGGCTTTTAGTAACAAATCAATGACTATTGTGTAATATTTATTCAATATTTTACTTATTAAACTGTTTTATCCAGTGCCAAGGTTAGATTGTATTTGTAAGCTACTTTTGCACCTTTTGTCTGAAAATAAAACTTGATCTGATTTGATATTAATTTAAAAAAATATGTTTTTAATCCAAAATAAAGACCAGTTCCTTAACATACAGAGCAGGTGAAAGTTCCAGGCCATTTCTACCAGCTCCAACATGAAGCCAACTGGATTGGCATTTTATTGGCTGAGGGAAAACATGGCTAATGTCTGCCCTCCCTGATCCAAGGAAGATTGCATCACAGCCAGCAGTGAGCATATTTTTGCACCTGAGGCAAAAGCAGCACAAGGATTTCGCCTCTTCTTTACCTGTTGGTAGTAATAAATAAATGAATAATAATGTACTGTCCTTTTGGGATACACAGAATCCTCTGTGTGAGGAAGTGGGGCTTATTCTGTTTCTGAATGGGGCCATCTCTATATTAGAAGCTGAGTACCTTGCGTTTTCTGAGGAAGCCGTCCAGAAATGCTCTTGGTCACTTTTCCCTTAGAGCCTTCCAATTATAAGCCAAACCTGGTTGACGTAGTTTCCTGCCCCAATTTTGTGACTCCAGGTGTGCAGGATTGCAATTCTCACCATAATGCGCACATTTCAGGAGAATGGGAGCTGCAATCCAACACATCGGGAAGGTGTCCAGTGTGTGTCTGTGTATAAGGGTGAGTGAGGGTAAGAGATTGCTCTACAAAATGCAACGTCCTACTCTACTTCATTCCACATTAATAGTGGTCTCAAATACAAAACAGGAATGTCGGCACCGGGATCCTAAACTCTTGGGTTGCAGTTGCCAACAAAAATAATTTAAAGCACAAGTTGCACACAGTTGCATACTTTATGCAGTTGCATACTTTAAGCCACACAGAGGAGGGTGCATGAGAAATTAATCCCAGTAGTAAGCAGTAACATAATTTACTTGGCATGGTTGTAAGTAGAAGACTTCTGTTCTTTTTCTGAGTCACTACAAAACCCCTTACCAGCCACGGGGCCAGCTGAATTATTAGTCAGAGCGAGGCATCAAGGCAACAGAGGTTTGGAAAGGGCAAATGGTGAGAAATTGGAGAGCAGTGGATCATTTGGCTGCCCTCCTCACTCTAAGATATCCTGCTACCTTTACAAGTGATGGCAGTGTGTGTGTGTGTGTGTGTGTGTGTGTGTGTGTGTGTGTGTGTGTGTGTGTGTGTGTGTGTGTGTGTGTGTGCCATCACCAATGCTGAAGATAGATAGCAGTTAACCTACTTAGCTTTGGGGAATAGGAGAGGATAGCGAGCGAGCACCATTTTGTTCAAGCAGCCTGTATCTTGGGCAAGCCCTTTTTCAGCAAGTGACACCTGTACCTTTTGCCTGGATGATCCAGTTCCAGATCTGGATTCAGGGATAGCCTCCACTGCTCTGGCCTTGGAGCCCCTTCCATCTTTTTTTCTTTCTCAGAGGGCCAGGCGAGAGCCATCTAATTCTGGCAATCACAACAAAAAAAGAAGGGAAGAGAAGAGAGAGAGAGAGAGAGAGAGAGAGAGAGAGAGAGAGAGAGACAGAGACAGAGACAGAGAGAGACAGAGAGAGAGACAGAGACAGAGACAGAGAGACAGAGAGAGAGAGAGAGCTCATCTTCTCACAACCCAGAATGAAAGCTGCATCTTTTAATCATGTTATGCAAATCTCCCTGGTTTACATAATTAATTCTGATTGCAAGAAATAGATGCTGCAGGGGTGGGTTTGAGGGCACAAGCAGGAGGGCAAGGGCAGTGAGTGCAGGATTTTTGCCTTGGCCCATTAGGACAAATGGATGGACCCATGCCGAGAACGCTGGAAAGGAAGAGTGTGATAGTCAGATTGGGAAAAGGGTAGATTTCGCAGCCCAAATGCATGCTTGGCACCCAAACTGCCACAGTATGTCATGGATTAACAAGAGCTCTTTTGGCACTTGCCAGAGCCAGTCTGCAGGGAGAGAGAACAAGTGCTAAAAAAACCCACCTACCCCCTCCCCTTGCCCAGATGGTGTCGGCTTAGTCCCATTTCGGAGGACGTTGTGCAAGCGAGCTTGGTTGGCACTGCCAGTTTCAGAAAATGCAGAAGCTGGGGAAAGCTCTCTCTCTCTCTCTCTCTCTCTCTCTCTCTCTCTCTCTCTCTCTCTCTCTCTCTCTCTCTCTCTCTCTCTCTCTCTGTGTGTGTATGTGTGGTGACCCCATTTTCTATGGCAGCACTGCCAGATCGGTGATGGTCTCTTTTCCCTCAGCTACCCCCATGGGATGGGCAATAACCCTTCTCTTCTTTGTGTCACTTGCTCCAGGCCCTCACAATCCACACCTCCTTTTTCTTTCTCGTTTGCTAAATCCAAGCTGCAGCAGTCGTGGCGTATGGAATATTACAGGGTTGGCTGCCTGCCACAACATTTTACACAGAGTGAATATCTGCCTGTCCGTCTGCATATCTGTCTATCTATCATCTATCTTCTTATCTGATTTATTTTGCTCAGTATAATTTGGGGTTTCCATCTTTGTTTTCAGTTTGAACAGTCTTTGCTATTACCCTTTTTTAAAGTCCATCTTTCACTCTATACTATATACTTTCACTGTATACTTCTTTCTTTCTTTATTTATGAATACATACATACACACACATACATACATACATACATACATACATACATACATACATACATAGAGATGACATATACAGTAGATATTGTTTCAATTGAAAGATTCTAAGCAGTGTACAAAAGCAAGAAAGCCAATGCAACAATAAAATAATATATAATAAAACCTAGTATATTAAAATCACTTATTAATCAGCATACATAATTACCATATTTTTTGGAGTATAAGATGCACCTTTTTCCTCCCTAAAAGTGACTGAAAATTCAGGTGCGTCTTATACTTTGAATGTAGCTTTTTTTTCCAGCCCTAACCAGGTGCTAACAGATCTTCCCAGCTCTTACCTTGCAGGCTCTTTCATTGTTACTCTCTCAGAAGAATGTTTTCCAGCCCTAAGTTTTGCAGGTTTTTTTTTTCATTGCTCTACTTGCTCCAAAGAAGTTGTTTTCTAGCCCTAACCAGGTGCTAACGATCTTCCCAGCTCTTACTGGCTTGCAGGCTCTTTCATTGTTACTCTCAGAAGAAGGTTTTTTTAAGTCCTAACCAGGAGATAAAATAATGTGCTGAAGCTGACCAGACTAAGGATGCTAGCCAGATGAATACCTGGTAGGCAGATTGTTTTCCCCTATTTTCCTCCCCAAAAACTAAGGTGCGTCTTATACTCCGGTGCTTCTTATACTCTGAAAAATACGGTACTGTTCCTGGTCCAGGAAATTCCAAAACAGTCCAGTCCCAAAAGCCTTCTGAAATAGCCAGGCTTTTACAAACTTCAAGAAGCCCATGAGAGTGGGGGCTCCCTTGCTCTGAGGGCAAGCTCTTTCAGAGAAGGGGAGCACCCACAGAAAATGTGGGGGTTCCTCTTATGGCATCTGCTGGGGACCTTAAGCAACCATTCTTTTTCTGAACAAGCCACCTTGCAGATGCCCGAGCCATGAGTAATTTAAGATTTTAAAGGAGATCATCAATCTCTTGAATTGCACTTGGAAACAAAGCAAGTGTGGCTCCTGAAGTGGTGGTATCACAACTTCCCACTGAACATGTGGGAGTTTCCACTTTGCACCAATCGAGATGCTCAGAGACTTTCTAGGGCAGCACCACCTAATGCAACTTACAGAAATCCCTAACAGATAGGACAAAGGTGTGAATAAGGCTAGTGTAGTATTGTATGGGAAAGTAGATCAGGATTTACTAGTAGATCATTGAGTGATCTGCAGCAGAAACACAATGGTATCTGGTTTCCAATTATTCAACAGTAAGAGACACAATCTGAGTTCCCCAAACTGTGAAAGAGTTTCAGAGGAAAGATATTGGAAGTTTTATTCAGACTCAGTTTAGAGAGGAAAACACACAGAGAGAATTCCAGAAAATTCATCCCTTTTTAGTTGTCCACAGGATATGTACCTGAAGTTTTAGTGAAGAAAATATAGTCTGCCAACTTCAGACTCTATGGGTGTGGCAGTGTGTCTCAACCTTGAACAACAATATTCTATGCATGAGAATCTATGTATTTCATGCTTTTTAGTTAACTGAGCTACAATTCTTCTCATAGCCATTGCTCATGTTGCTTAGGAATAAGAGGAATTGCAATCAAACATTATTGGAGAATGCCAAATCATGAAATACTCCTAGAACATTTACTGTATACTTAAAGGTCTTTTGAGTGATTGCCTGAGCCTCCAAATATTTAGAAAGAAGATCCTATTTCAGATAATGGTTGATTTCAAAGTGTCATGAAGATTTCCTCAACGAGTTCATGGTTTGATTTAAAGCAGAGACTGTTTTTATAACTAGTATTCTACTCTAACATTACATCTGGTCCATTGAGTACTACTGGTATTTCTCAACCTTGGCAACATTGAGATGTGTGGACATCAATTTTCATATGCAAGGACTGATTGCCTGATAAAAATAAATCTCCAATCCTATGAAATATGATATTCTTGCTTGCTCTTGAAATGATGCAGTTCAGATGAAAAAAGTATATCATATGATGGAAGCTGCAAGGAAAAAAAATCTCTTGACCAAACCTGTCAGAGATCATTGTAAATACTGTAACACAACGTTTATTCTTCATTTATACATAAGGTTGTAGAGAAAGGAGAATAAAGAGAAAAGGGATGCATGGCTCTATCTCAGAATAATCTTTCGGCAATTAAACTTTGTAAAAACATCCCTGCTGCTGTAGAAGATCATCCCACTCTTTGAGGTTCTATGTGGAACTCAGGCTGGCTTATAACACTGGCATCAATTATATAATACACAATGTTTTATAAAAAGATAATTCTCTTGTCCCTATCAGCAAATATTCCATCAGGATCAAAGCACAGAGAATAAAGATACTTTGGCAAGAGAGATAGCAATAAGAAATCTGAGTTTGCATATAACCAGACACCTGAATGAGAGCTCTAACTAATTCTGGTTCTGACACTTACAAAATATCCATATGCTAAACTGAATGTCATCCTACTTCACCAAAAAAATACTTCAAGGAGAACCTTTAGCATGAATGAGAATTTAGCAAATTTGATTCTATTAAATTCAAATTAGGATTGGCAATGGACAGTTTGTTTCAGATTCCAGTTTTCATGTGCAGCATCAGAGATTATTTGGAGATATTTTTTTTAATGGGAGAGTTCCAAATGACATAATTTTTTTAATGCACAATGTCACTTGGGAACAGTAGCTCCCAAAGAAGAAAATGAAAGATTCCAGCATGAGCCATAGCAAATTGCCATTTACAAATTTAACATGCCAAAGAAAAACAATTGCAAGTGAAATAGAACTACAGATGTAGATCTACATAATATTTGCAATATACAAAAATATACAAAGTGATTTCACCAAACAAGAGAGTGCAAGAGAAAGTTGTTATAATTTCATTGTTCATGGCATCATTGAATTTAACCAGGAATAAGGGGCATTATGAATTATGCTAAGTCTGCATGTCAGAAGGGTAAAGCTTCACATAATCTACCACAGCAGATGAAAAGTCATCAAGAGCAGGAACTTAACATTAAATGACTTTTGTATATAGAGATGGGCAATATGTTCTTCTGTTCATGGTTGTAGTATCTTCAAATTACCCTCCTGGGAGACTTCATGGGGTTGAAGCAAACAGTGGATGGGACCTCAATATACTTTTTTTAATTATTATGCACCCTTTCTCTTCTTTTATTCTTCCTAACATCTTTTTCTTCTTTAACCCTAGAAGAAAGGGACATATTATATGTGAGAGGTCATGAGTGATATCTTGGAGATAACTTCCAGAAATTAAGTCAAGGTAGTTCACTGTTGACCTATAGTAACTGGCCACTTTATTCAGCATGAAAGCTTTTAGCACGCACTTTTAAAAATGGCATATTATGTTTATAACCAATCCCCTACCTCCCAAAACAAAAACTCTTGATGAAAAACCTCCCACTCAGTTCAGAATACAATATAATCTTCCAATGAGTGGGACAAATTCAGATTCCAAATCAAGTAACTGTGAATTCATTAGAAGATCATGATTTATTTTCCCTGATTACATACTGTACATCAAATTAACTTAAGATAGACAGGAAGATACTGCCAAAGATGACAAATGTACTGTTGTAGTTCCAGAAATGTTTTTTGGGCTTATTTTCAAGGTTTTTTTGTCCTCTACTTTTTGTCACTCTACGTGTGTGTGTGTGTGTGTGTGTGTGTGTGTGTGTGTGTACACAAACTGTGAATAGCTCTAGATCTAGATAAATGTTCCACTATGGAATTGCAAGTATTTAAACTGCCTTAAGAGGTTTAATGGTTATTTTGCTACAACAGACTAGTCCCCATTATCCATTTAGAATGCATACGTTACATATTGTATATTTCTTAATATTCTTGATATCTTAACACCATTTTCACCATCATCCAAAATGTTCAAATTACAGGTTCCAGAATTTCCAAGGTTAAGATTTTTTGGGGGAGGGGGTGGGGAAACTGATGTAACAGGAAAGGGAAGATAATCTAGATCTGGCTGCACTATTGGGCAGACGTTGCATTTATCAGTTGGTGGCCTTAAGAGTGTACTAGGAAGCAGCTAAACACAGTTTGCTAAAGAAGCTTGCTCATGGCTGCCTGCTGTCTCTTGGCCACAAGATGGAGCCTTAATAAGAACACCAGCCTTAATAAGAATACCATGGATATATAGCCTCAGAAGTCACCATGGAGATGGGCCTTGATGGAGACAGGCAATGTAGAGATGATGGCACACATCAACAGCCATTGCCATAGCAACAATACATAATGATGGTGGTTGCCACAGAGACAGCACATGGCAATAAATAAATAAAAAAATTGGGTGGATAGAATATAGCATGGTCCATCAATGAAGATGGGTTGTATCTATAGAAATTGAGTCTGAAGTTAATTTTAGTGAGTAACTCATTGAGTAACTCATTATGGCAGATAGCAGGACGTTTGGAGCCACAATAGTAGTTGAATAGAGACTTTCAGGGACCAAGGTTGCACGTTGCTATTTGCCTCTTGGGCCTGATGAGGGCTCTGAGATCCAAATACACATACACTAAAATAGCTCCTTGGATGGAGACACTTCTACTTTGAAGAATTTGCTTATTAAAGCTAAATGCAACTCTTAAAGCAGTAGCATCTTTTCCACAGGTTTCCCCAGAAACTGAAATAAGTTGGGCCACTTTAATGATTAGTGCATAATTGCTGCATTCATGCAAAGTCCAAATAACTTTTTCTAAGTTATTTTCAAAGCATGCACACAATCCTAATCTGCAGTATGTGGGTGTGTGAGCTGCATCACAAAATTTGGAAAAATATAGATATTACATTCTGGTTTGCATATGCATTTAAGAAGTGTGAATGTGACACATTCTCATTAAAATATGAACAAGTGATTTCTTCTCTGTTCTTAATTTGGAAGCTGGTAATAGAATAGAATGGAATGGAATGGAACAGAACTGAATAGAATACTTTATTTGGCCAGGTATGATTACACACATAAGGAATTTGTCTCTGGTACAAGCATTCAGTGTACTAAGATTATCTTAGGTGACCTAAATGTGTTACCATTGAAAATGTTTAATGGCCTGTTCGGATGAGACTTTACAGAATGAATGGGTGCTGAAGAGAGATGGCCAGCAGATACAGACGTGAGAATAACTGGAGAAATCCCAGTTTTTCATCACATATTTATTTATTGCATGGATGATTTTAATCTCAGCTACCCACTTGACTGATACCAGACAGCTCACATGCTTCTTGTGCTGTGACACATATAAAAGTAGAAAAATGATGTTGGAGGGGAGGCAAAAAGTAGCCAAGCAACAGACCAAGCTAATCCATGAAACTTGCTTTGTACCAGGCAGGCTACCAATTATTGACATGTTTGGTAACATTCCTGCTGTAAAAAAATAGAGCCTGAGCAGATGTGTATTCATGGTCTCCTACTTATCCTGGCCAAACAGGGAACTTATTGGCATGATGGTGTTCATTGCACATGTATTTTATATATATTGCACATAAGCTTTTACACGTGAATACTGGATGATTTGACAGGGAGTGTAGCTATTAAACTGTTTTTCTTACAGTGTTTGCTGTGCACCTGGATAAAAAGATTTGAAAGACATACTGTGTCATTAAGATCAAACAAACAAAAGAACTACAACCCAAAGCTTTAGAATGTTGTGAAATAAGTGTCTCTGAAATAAACATCTCAAAGTCTGAGAGCGTCAATTACTGAGCAGTGCTAGTGTTCAAATAAGACTTTTGAGAATGAGATGGATACCAAGCTAGATTGGTAAAGGTTGGACCTGCCATTGGACATTCTGAAACAATAGATAGTAGTAGCAGCCATTTCTTTTCAGCAACAGCAGCCAACCTGTTTCCTGCATACAGTTTTCCCCATGAATCTGCTATGTTCTTGCTTCTTGGGAACAGGAGGAAGAACTGGAAAGACAGATGGCCTTCTGAATACAATTGGGAATGTCTAAACAATGGGCAAAGGGTTCCTTCCAGCACCAAACTCTGCCAGAGCTAATAAGCATTCAAAAGTATTACAGAAGGGAATTGCACAATTATTAGCCATACTAGCTAAACGATCCTCCATCTTTAGTGGTAGTTTATGTTCAGATGTAAACTATAGAGAGATAGCAGCACCTAGCCAACCCTAGCTGATTTTAAAAAGCTAAGTGTTAGGTTCTCATACTGAAGAGGCAGGGAGGCGAGTCAGTGGCTTCAGCTCTTTATTAGGTCATGGTGGGAAACAACAGCAAAGACCCCAGCTGTGGCTGGGGTTTAAATAGGATAGCCCTGGCTTGGACCAGGGCCAATCAGGAGCAACCTGTTGATGACAATGAGCTGGACCAGACTGGGAACTTCCCAGCTAAGATGTAAATGTAGGGACATAACATCCCTCCCCCCCTTAGTTCAGCTCAACGCATTTGCATATGTAGTCATCTAAATACGCTGGACGTCTGGTGTCTCTAGATGACCTGCGCAGCTCAGTTTGGGTGTCGGCTTTGGGCGGAGAGGATGTGTTTTCCCTCTCTGGCTCCCTCTGTGGAACCTGCTGGAATACTTCGGGTGCGGCCCAGATTTGGCATGGAATGGGACCTCCGCAATCGCTGGGTGGCGCTTCTGGAACTCCAGCTAAGTACTCCGTCTCACTCGGGTTAGATGTAGGGAAAATGACATGACTGCCATTCTCCCAATCGGTGTTTAGCGGCGGCCTATAGTGAAGCTGGTCTATGTGATGCCGCCATTTTCTCCCATCCTCCAAAACTACTATGTATGATTTTGGCCCGGTTATTTCTTGGACCTCCCCAGGTAGCCATAGGGACCCCTCGGCGAAGTTCTTTGCAAATACTGGATCTTTTATCTTGAACAACCTAACTTGTGCCGGAGTTTTTATTTCTTTTTGGTTTGAATAAGAGGGGTGTAATCTGTCTAGGGTGGACCGTAACTTTCAGCCCATCAGCAACTCAACAGGACTTTTCCCTGTGG
Source organism: Diadophis punctatus similis (assembly GCA_023053685.1). Taxonomy (NCBI): domain Eukaryota; kingdom Metazoa; phylum Chordata; class Lepidosauria; order Squamata; family Dipsadidae; genus Diadophis; species Diadophis punctatus. Next base: position 19,217,772 of record JALIGW010000009.1, on the reverse strand, counting down.
CCATGCTGGGGGTTATGTGTTGCCAAGTGAGGAGTGTGTCTATTCGGGCCTGCCAATCCCCTGGCACAATGTGGCCCAATGACTCCTTCACTGATCGCACTGCCCATTCTACTTGGCCATTGGAACTCGGCTGGAATGGCGAGATTAGTGTGTGTTTGATACCTAGGCTGGCTAGATATCCCTCAAACTGTGTTTAGGTGAGTTGAGGCCCGCTGTCTGACACAATGGTGTCTGGCAGGCCATGTGTGGCAAACAACTTCCTTAAAACCTTTATTACCACCTCGGTTGTTGTTTTGGGCATGATTTCGACTTCAAGCCATTTTGAGTATGCATCTACTGTTATCATGAATGTCTGCCCATGGAATGGCCCCGCAAAGTCTATGTGGATGCGTGACCAAGGGGCCCTGGGTTGTTCCCATTCAAAAATGGGGGCTTTTGGCAGTGATGGCCTGGACTCCTGGCACGGAGGACACCCTGCGACCCATTCCTCTATGTGCTTGTCCATTTTGGGCCACCATATCTCCGTGCCAGTGCCTTCATTCTAACCACCCCTGGGTGCCCCTCATGTAGTTCCCTTAGAATATCCTCTCTTAGCGACAGAGGAGCGAGGACCCTATCTCCCCACAATAGACACCCCCCTTGTGTTGATAACTAATTTTGCCTTTGTGCGTAGGGTTGGAGACTGGGTTTCACTGACCCTTGTGGCCACCCCCTCCACACCCAGTTTATGATTGTCCATAAATCAGAGTCTTTCTTTGTTTCTGCTGCAATGTCCGCCGAGGTGATCAGTCCAGGTCCGGCACGATCTATGAGCAGTACTGGAATCTCTGGCATGGGGTCGTCCACTGGGTCTGGCAATGGGCAGCGGCTCAACGCGTCTGCATTGCCCATTTTCTTTCCAGGCCAGTGAGTTAGTGTGTAGGAATAAGCGGAGAGAAACAGCGACCATCTCTGCATTTTGGGAGGTAGCGTGTCCGGAATGGGCTTATTCCCTGCTAGGAGGCCCAATAAGGGTTTATGGTCAGTGACCAGTTCGAATTGTCTCCCAAACAAATATTCATGGAACCGCTTTACACCTGCTACAGCGGCAAGCACTTCTCTGTCAATTTGGCCATAGTTCCTTTCTGCGCTTGCCAGAGTCCTGGAGAAATAAGCAACAGGAACTTCGCGGCCATTTGGGAGCCGATGGCTCAGTACAGCCCCCACCCCAAAAGGAGATGCATTGCAAACCAACACAACCGGCAATGAGTCACTAAATTGCATTTAAAAACTCTTGTCAGACAGCAGGACTTTTACAGCCTGAAAAGCCTTGTTCTGAGCCGGCCCCCAAATCCAGGCTGTTTTTTTAGAGAGCAGTTTGTGCAGAGGCTCCGCGATGGTAGCTTTATTTTGAAGGAATATACTGTAAAAGTTCAACAACCCTAAAAATGCTTGAAGTTCAGTCCTGTTGGTGGGCACCGGGGCTTCCCTAATGGCCCTGAGTTTGTCCTTGGTGGGGTGTAATCCTGATCCATCTATCCGGTATCCTAAAAATTCCACTTCCGGAACCCCTATCTTGGACTTGCTGGTTTTTAGTTTTAACCCAGCATCTCGGAATCTAGTCAGTACTTCTCTGAGTCTTTCTCTTAACTGTGTTGTGTCTTTTGCTGCTATTAATACGTCGTCAAAATATGGGATGACACCAGGTACCTTGTTTAGCACTCACTCCATTATACTTTGAAAAATTCCTGGGGCTACGCTAACTCCGAACTGCAGCCTATTACATTTAAATGCCCCGCGGTGCATAATGATGGTTTCTGCTTCTGTGGTCTCGTGATCCACAGGCAGTTGCTGGTACGCCTGCGTGAGATCTAGCTTTGCGAAAATGGCGCCCGGGCCTAACGTGTGCAATAGGTGCTGAACTACAGGTACCGGATATGCGCTCTGCTGGAGGGCTTTGTTAACTGTGCATTTATAGTCCCCACAGATGCGAATAGAGCCATCATTTTTTAATATTGGCACTATTGGGGTTTCCCACTTAGCGTGATCCACCGATTCCTAAATCTCCTGACTGATTAACCGGTCTAGCTCTTTGTCTATCTTTGGCCTTAATGCAAAGGGAATTCTGGGTGGTTTTAGCCTTATTGGTGCTACCCTTGGGTCTAGGTTAAAAGAAATTGGGGTGCCCACGTACTTGCCCAATCGTTGGTCGAATTTTTCCTGGAACTCCTGTAGTAGGTCTCCACAGCTCCCATCTGTAGCCATCGTCATGTTGATCACCTTCGCCTTTCTGGTCACCTCCATGTCGAGCGCTTGGAACCAGTCGAGTCCCAACAGGCTGGGGATGTGGTCACGGGCGATGGTCAGTTTCGAACTTGCTTCCTGGTCCTCATACCTCACCATCACATCTTTGATTCCCAAAACTGGAATTCAATTCCCTTGGCAATCGGAAATCCGGACTGGTTGATTCCGCAGCTGCCCCCGGATTAGGCTTGGGATGGTTTTCTTCACATTTTTCCAGGACATTATGGTTATGGAGGGCCCCGTGTCAATTTGCATGTCACAATGAGAGCCCTCTACGAGAACCACTATGTTAATTTTTGAATTGTCCCGCTCACTAATTTGCTTTACTCGTATATAGTTTATCTCTTCCTGTGGAGCATAATTACCGTTTCGCCTGTATGAAGCCCTCTCGTTCCGTCTTGGTTCGACTTCACGCCGCGGCTCATTCTGGTAAAAATTTCGGCCGGTTCCCCTGTTAGGGATAAGGGTGGCAGGAAAATGAGGTGCCTGGCAGACCCTCGCGAAAGGGACCTTGGAGGTCTTCTAGTCCAGCCCCCTGCTCAAGCATGAGAACCTATACTATTTCAGATAAGTGGCCGTCTAGTCTCTTCTTAAAAATCTCCAGTGATGGAGCTCCCACAATTTTTGAAAGCAAGCTAGTTTACTGACCATAAATTTATTTATTTTATTTATTTTGTTTGTCAAGCATACAGAGAAAGTATAAACATGACTGTGAATACATAAAATGTATAAACATGGTTATGAATACATGAGATGGTTACGAATACATGGGGACATTAGGACAGGGACGGTAGGCACGTTGATGCGCTTATGCATGCCCCTTACAGACTTCTTAGGAATGGGGTGAGGTCAACGGTAGTCTAAGGTTAAAGTTTTGGGGGTTGGGGCAGGGGTGAAATCCTCCCGGTTCGCTCTTACCTGTTGGTCACCGTACAGCCGAACAACCTGGTGGTGTTCGCGGTGCGGGGCTTCCCCCATCCGCTTCCCCCACCCACCTGGACGCCGGCATTTGCATTCTTTTGCCCTCTGCGCATGCGCAAAGCGTTCTGCTTGCGCAGAGGGCAAAAGAACGCAAATGCCGGCATCCAGGTGGGCGGGAGAAGCGGGCGGGGGAAGCCCCGCACCGCGAACACCACCAGGTTGTTCGGCTGTGTGGCGACCAACAGGTAAGAGCGAACCGGGAGGATTTCACCCCTGGGTTGGGGGAAGAAACTACAGAGTCAGGTAGTGCATTGACCACTCTGTTGCTGAAGTCGAATTTTCTGCAATCGAGTTTGGAGCAGTTTACGTTAAGTTTGTATCTATTGTGTGCTCGTGCATTGTTGCGGTTGAAGATGAAGTAGTCATTGACAGGTAGGACATTTTAGCAGATAATTTTATGTACTATGCTTAGGTCAGATCGAAGGCGGCTTAGTTCTAAATTGTCTAAGCCCCAAATTTCAAGTTCAAAAATCAAAAATCCATGATATCTGGAAAGAAATCCTGAAATATAAACCGGTCAAAGATTATGCTTTACCATCCATGAAACTTAAAGTACTTGTTGGTTTCTTAGATACTTATTTCAGGTTTAGAGAATCCAGAATCCAATAAGCACCTCTGATACTATACTTCCTTTGTTCTTGAACATGGGTGTCTGAGAATATGTGTTTGCAAGATAATACATGATTTTGCATATTGTATGCTATTTGCTAGCAGATTTTTAAAAAGGATTCTGTGCAATGCACAATTATCTTGCTTCTAGCCACTGGAGAGAGTGATGAAAGTATTGAAATCCTGCCCATTGGCCACAGGAAATTTGTTTTCAAGAAGTTCTTCCTGCACTTTCATGTTTAATTTTGCAGCACTTAGACCTTTAAAAACAATGGCTACAGAAAGCTAATACTTACAGGCATTGAATTTTTACCTCATTCACATTTCAGCTCTAGGTTGGCACGAGGAGCCCTGGAAACAAGAGAAAGAAGCAATGCCTAGCACAACCGGGTATGTGTGAATGCAATTTTAAGGCAACCACTCCTCCTGATAAACATAAGGGCCTTTTTTTCATAAACATTCAGCATCATGGAAGCTAATGCCAGAGGTGGAGCTATAGTGATAATTGTCTGCATATATGGGACTTATTTCCACCATCGAATAGCACAACTGTCAGCATAGTATACAAAGCTTGCATGCTGCACATAGGTTTATGTGATTTTTCTATTAAACAAAAAACAAAATGAAATGAAATGTTAAAAAAAAAACACCCCAAACCATCCACAAGATTGTATAAGCTGGAAGATTTTGCAGTTTGCAAGTGAGGAAAATGGTAGATATTCCCAAAGAGATGTTGAAGAAGTAAGTACAAATATAGTCCGGCACCTTAAAGGTGTCACCACTACAATTGTAGACCCGGGTTGGAAAACAGCTTGCACCATCCCATTACACATAGCTTAGCTAGTAAAGGAAAGCGCAATGCATGACAATAAGGTTGGATCTCGGCAAAATTGGAGCTGTGCCATAGAAAGAAATGCATGAATAAAATGGACCTTTTTCTTTCTAGTAGAAAGTAGGGGGAAGAGTTTTTCTTTATAACATCGACAGCTTTGATGTAGCACGTACCTAAGTTTGCAGAGCAGGAGAATAGTGCCAAGCATGTGTTCATGCAAAGTGTAAATGTGCCTCACCCTTCCTTGTATGCGCACACACACATACACATCCAAACTCACACACACAAAGAATCTAATCCTTTTCCTTCCTTTTTTTTCTTCTTTTTTTTGTCCTAATGAAGGTTTTCTTTCTATTTGTCTCCGTGTATGTGTGTGTGTGTGTGTGTGTGTGTGTGTGTGTGTGTGTGTGTGTGTGTGTCTCCTTTGCTTGGCGTGCGAGGCTGTTTAAAGTTCATTTGCACACCCCTTTCCAGTCCAGTTCACACCAACATCTGACAAGCCCAAGTTTCTCATTTTCAGAGTAATCACTCCACTGCGCTAATTGCACATGCAAATATGCAAATTCGTATTAATTAATTACTATACTAATTAGTTCTGTGGTATTTGCGAGTAATAAATCATTCGATGGGAGCGAGGAAGCTGGAGACTTGCCCCATTTACACTTCGCATAAAATTTTAATAGGCGCTTGGGCTGATCCAGGACAACGGCAGCATCTTAAAGGGACAGAGGCCTTCTTGAAGATGAACGATAGATAGATAGATATAGATGATAGATAGATAGATAGATATAGATGATAGAGATAGATAGATAGATAGATAGATAGATAGATAGATAGATAGATAGATAGATAGATAGATAGATAGATAGATAGATAGATAGATAGATAATTAGACAAACACACAAAAGAAAACTAAAACCAATTCTGGTGAAAGATCAATCACGACAGATCAAAGGAGTATGACAGAAATGATAGACACACAGATAGACAGGTTAAGCAGAAGGAACCAGAATGTTTAATCTGAAAAAAGTAATGTATCATCAAGAATGTAATTTGTAAGCTCAAATGAAAGTTCTATCCAATTTTTAAAAATGTAAATGAAATTCCAGTTACATGTCATGACTATTAGCCACATACAAACATTACTGATGTTCCATGTCATGGCCTCCTTTTTCAAAGCTACCACCTCTGAAAGATTTTCCAGTATTTCTGAACACGATTATCAATGAGTTTCCACTATACAGATAAGGATGTAAAACATTCTTGTTTTTAACAACAAAACTATAGCTTTCCATTGAATGCTGGAACCACTAGCAGTGTATGATCCTTAACTTTCTGCAAGGCTATCCCCACTTCTGTTCCAATGAATCCCAGAAATGTTAACTGTGTCCTCCTCCTTTCCTTTCCTTTCCTTTCCTTTCCTTTCCTTTCCTTTCCTTTCCTTTCCTTTCCTTTCCTTTCCTTTCCTTTCCTTTCCTTTCCTTTCCTTTCCCTTCCCTTCCCTTCCCTTCCTTTCCCTTCCTTTCCCTTCCTTTCCTTTCCTTTCCTTTCCTCTCCCTTCCTTTCCCTTCCTTTCCTTTCCTTTCCTTTCTCTCCTCTCCTCTCCTCTCCTCTCCTTTCCTTTTCTTCTTTCCTCAACTAATATCATTGAATATCATGTCCTTCTAAGCTGTAAAGTAACTATAGCTGACATTTAATGTCTTGTAATTTAAAAGTGTAGTTGTAACTGAGTTATTATTGCCACGGGGCAGAAGAACCTGGGCCAAAACTCTGTTATACTTGGAAGAAGGTTTATACTCCTTCAGAATTCGGATTCACTACCCCACCCAATCCCACCCCATGTCTGATATCTGCCTCCCAAGCTAATTTCCTCATTTTCTCACATCTGAGAAAATGTTAGCTTCTGCTAGCTAGCTTCTTCCATTAATTCTACATGTAACATTCTCTTTCACACACTCACATACAGAGGAAGCACTTGGTAGTTGCATAGCAACCACGGCATTCATCTTCAGTCCAAGTTCTGTAGAACAACCATTAACACTTCTCCAGATTATATATCCCACCAGCTGCTTTGCGGGTTCTAAGGAAAGGAGGAAAGCAACACCTTGGCAGTTGCTTAAGAACTATTAACATTGTTCACTAGGTCTCTGTTGGGGACATTCTGTCTCTGGGTTTAGACAAAATGGCTTTCTTTCTAAATATACTTCAGTGGGCAAGTTTCTTCAAAGTTCTACGAAAGAAGAGTGGGAAGAAACTCATTGGAATTTTCTAGGCAGTCTGGAAATTTAGTCCTTTCTGGCTCATGAACACTAGAGGAATTATAGGATGTCGGGGGTGGGGGGGCGGGGGGGGGCGGGATAGAGGCAATTATCAGCCCTTAACTTTCAACTGTTCATTTAACAACAGTTCAAAGTTACAATAATTTCATTAAAAGTTACGACCTGTATTTGCATTTACAATTGTCGCATCATTTCCATGGTCACATGATTTCACTTTGGGTGCATGATTTCAATTTGGCCCACATTTATGATCAGTTGCAGCATTCTGCAGCCATATGAGTGAGATTTCTCTTCTTTTTTTTGCCAACTTCCTTTTTTTAAAAAAAGGCAAAACACATCTAGCTGGATTCACTCGATGACCATATGATTCATTTAACAACTGCAGTGCTTAATTACCGCTATAAAATGGTCATAAAATTGGATCCAACTCGATTTACAACCCCAATTACTTATGATGGAAAGTCTGGTCTCTAACTAGTTTGCCTTCTTGATTATATTTCCTAATGTCATTAGTTTATCAAAGGTTTCAAAATGCTGTTGACAAGGTTCTTCATCAAAGGTTTTTTGGTGTAATTTGTGGCCAATAAGAAGAAGACTTTCTTTTTATGGTCTGCTAACATGTTAATAAAGAGAAAGCAAAGAGTACAAATACCGTATTTTTTGGAGTATAAGACGCACCTTTTTCCTCCCTAAAAGTGGCTGAAAATTCAGGTGCGTCTTATACTTCGAATGTAGCTTTTTTCCCAGCCCTAACTAGGTGCTAACAGATCTTCCCAGCTCTTACCTTGCAGGCTTTTTCATTGTTACTCTCTCCAAAGAATGTTTTCCAGCCCTAAGTCTTTGCAGGTTTTTTTTTCATTGCTCTACTTGCTCCAAAGAAGTTGTTTTCTAGCCCTAACCAGGTGCTAATGATCTTCCCAGCTCTTACCGGCTTGCAGGCTCTTTCATTGTTACTCTCTCAGAAGAATGTTTTCCAGCCCTAAGTCTTTGCAGGGTTTTTTTCCATTGCTCTACTTGCTCCAAAGAAGTTGTTTTCTAGCCCTAACCAGGTGCTAACGATCTTCCCAGCTCTTACTGGCTTGCAGGCTCTTTCATTGTTATTCTCTCAGGTTTTTTTAAGTCCTAACCAGGAGATAAAATAATGTGCTGCAGCTGCTCCGAATAAGTTTTTTTTAGCCCTAACCAGGTGCTAACAATCTTCCCAGCTCTTACTGGCTTGCAGGCTCTTTCAGTGTTACTCTCTCAGAATAAGGTTTTTTTAAGTCCTAACCAGGAGATAAAATAATGTGCTGAAGCTGACCAGACTAAGGATGCTAGCCAGATGAATACCTGGTAGGCAGATTGTTTTCCCCTATTTTCCTCCCCAAAAACTAAGGTGCGTCTTATACTCCGGTGCGTCTTATACTCCGAAAAATACGGTAAATAAGCCATTTCTCCAATGGGCAGAAGTAGGAAGTGGAGTATCTGCATTGGGATTTTTTAAATTTGTTCATGAATGACCTTGACTTAGAAGGAAGGCATGAGTGGGCCAAATCTGCCATTCAAGGTAGAGAAAAAATAACTCTGAAGATTTCCAGAACCTCTCTTTAAATTGTTCAATGGTCAAATGCAAACATAAACTAATGTGGATTAGTGTCAAAAGTACTAATTTCAGGTACAGATTGATGGATTATATCCAGGGTAAAGATCTTGGAGTTATAATGGAGTCAAGGAAAAGGGCCTTCTCTGCCCCTGCCGCTGCCCCAGTTTTTTGGGGACATTTTGCCTTCAGAGTTGAAGAAAGCTCCCAATTTCTTGCCCTTCTGCAAAGGGATCAAAACCTGGCTGTGTAACCTTGCCTGGGGGACACAGGGCCCCACACAGCCATAGGGTTGGTTTGCCCCATGAGAACCCCACCCTCTGCCTTCATTAACCACCCCTAGTCTCCCCCATCTTGGATTTCTCTATTTTTGTAATTTTATAATGTTGTTTTACATTAAAAAAAATGGTAACCCTAGACCTACATTATTTGGTTTTTAACATTTTATTATATTAATTAAATTGTACACCACCCAGAGCCTCTCTACAAGGGAGATGAGCATTTAAGAAGTTTGATTGATAAATGAATGAATGAATGAATGAAAGAAAGAAAGAAAGAAAGAAAGAAAGAAAGAAAGAAAGAAAGAAAGAAAGAAAGAAAGAAAGAAAGAAAGAAAGAAAAAGAAAGGGTAACACAACGAAGATATTAATTTAGTATGTGGCAGAGTAAAAAAGGCGAATTTCATACAGTATCATTAGGAAATGGAACGAAAATAAAAATGCCAACATTATTACAAAAATATGATCCATCTGCATCTGGAGTACTGTGTACAATTCTGATAATCACATTTGAAACAGGGCATAATAAAGCTGGAAGAAATGCAGAAGATGGCAATTAAAATTATTAGAGAGCCTGAACACCTTCTTTATGAATAATTTTTAGGATATTTGGAAGTCTATGTTGGCAAAATGATGGTGGGAAGGGATATGACTATGGTGTATCAAATGTAGAAAGAAGACCGGGAGAAGTCCCTCACCCCAAAATATTAGAACTAGAGGCCATTCAAGGAATATTTAACACAATCAAAAGAAAAGGTTCCTCATGCAACATTTCATTTCACTGGGGCAGGTGTCAGCAACCCATGGCTCTGGAGCCGCATGTGGCTCTTTTGTCCCTCTGCTGTGGCTCCCTGTTGGCTGAACCCACCGTTGTCTGGCCCCACCACTCACCCTTCCCTCCCAGTCACTCCTCGCCTGGCCTGAGAAGGTAAGGGCGACAGCGGGGGATAGAGACTTGCTCCATATTCCAGAGCGGGAGCAAAGCGCCCCTATACTTGCCTCATCTCGCGGGCGCTTCTTCCAGCCCTTGCTGGTGCTGCGCATACCTCGGTCGCTCAGGGAGATGCACGACTTGTTCTCCACCCTGAGACATTGGCCCAGCCCAGCTGCGGTCGATGCTCTGCATCGTAATGGGCTCCAGGAGGAGGAAGGGACACTGTCTCCCCCATTGTGAAGCATGCTAAATTTAACTGTGCTGTGCAAGGCGCTGTTAGAGCAGTGGGCAGGCCATGGAGGCAGCAACAGCAGCAACATTGGCCGCAGCTGGGCCGGGCCAGTGTCTTGGGCAGAGAGCAAGTTGTGTGTCTCCCCGAGCAACCGAGGTGCATGCAGCACCAATAAGGGCTGGAAGAAGCGCCCACAAGATGAGGCAAGTACAGAGGCGGTTTGCTCCCGCTCTGGAATATGGAGCGAGTCTCCATCCCGCACTGTCGCCCTTACCTTCTCAGGCCAGGTGAGGAGTGACTGGGAGGGGAGGGCAAGGGGTGTGGCCAGCTAGTGGTGGGTTCAGACAACAGGGAGCCACAGCAGGGGGATGAAAGAGCTTCATTTATCTGGGAACCTGAAATGACTCTTAATTTAAATCATATGGTAAAAAGCACCCAAAGAAGAAGAAAGAACAACATCAGCAAAAAAAAAAAAACCCAAACCCAACTCTAGCCTGTTTTTGGAAATGGTTCAAGAGGGAACACACACACACGAGAGAGAGAGAGAGACAGAGAAAGAGAGAGACAGAGAGGGGCAGAGAGAGAGAGAGAGAGAGAGAGAGACAGAGAGAAACAGAGACAGAGAGAAACAGAGACAGAGGGAGGGAGGGAGGGAGGGAGGGAGGGAGGGAGGAGAGAGAGAGAGAGAGAGAGAGAGAGAGAGAGAGAGAGAGAGAGAGAGAGAGAGAGAGAGAGAGAGAGAGAGAGAGAGAGAGAGAGAGAGAGAGAGAGAGAGAGAGACTTGTTTCCCAAAGAAAAAAAAACACTGGGAGCCACAAAACCTGGGTAGGCATGGCTGGGGGGTGTCATGTGACTGGGTGGGAGTGAGTGATGTCAAGTTGGCCACACCCACCCAGGTTTTATGGCTCCCGGTGTTTTCTTTTCTGTGGGAAACGGGTCCAAATGGCTCTTTGAGTGTTTAAGGTTGCAGACCCCTGCACTGGGTATTCAAGATATAGGGTGATGGTCACTAATGAATGATTTTAGAAGTGGATAAATACATTCATAAAAGTACAGGTGTGTCAAAGATTATTTATCTTGGTGATTCAACGTTCCAGATTGGAAGCAGCATGGATCCAAATAAGAGTTGCAGGACAACAATAGTGGGAAGGAAATATCTATGCTTCCTACTTGCAAGCAAGCAAGCAGAGCTACCAGTTGGCCACCGTGAGAAACAAAATGAGAATGAGATGGATCTTAGACTAATTCATTTGGGTTCTTATTATGTTCCTATCTTTCCTCAGGATCTACTAGCAATAGAAGAACTTAGACTTATATACCGCTTCACAGTGCTTTACAGCCCTCTCTAAGCAGTTTACAGAGTCAGCATATTGCCCCCAACAATTTGGGTCCTCATTTTACCCACCTTGGGAGGATTGAAGGCTGAGTCAACCTTGAGCCTGGTGAGATTTGAACTGCCAAATTGCAGGCAGCCGGCAGTCAGTAGAAATAGCCTGCAGTACTGCACTCTAACCACTGCGCCACCGCAGCTCTTCCAGTTTTTACAATCTAAGGATGTAAAGTGGATAAATGATGAAGTGATTTAAGGAAAGCCAGTTCAGTCTAACGGTTAAGGCACCAGGCTAGAAAGAACTAGAACTGGGAGTTCTAGTCCCACCTTAACTATGAAAACCAGCTGGGTAACTTTGGGCCAGTCACTCTTTCTCAGCCCAAACGACCTGACAGGGTTATTGTTTTATTTTATTTTTTAAGTAAGAAACTTTAGATAGATGAGGCTTTGGACTTGAATATTGCAAGATTAAGGGAAGACTCCTCAGAGATTATATGAGTTTGGCTGCATGGTAGGTGGGAGTAACCTGAACAGGTTCTGTGTGTAAACATTCAGTGTTTCACAACAAAATTGCACCCTAATTTACTTGAGGGAAGAATTGGATTGACCACAGGTCAGTCTATTTCCCCAACTGGGACATTCCAGATATGGAACTATAACTTCACAAATTCGTATCAACATGACCAATGAAAGTAATGTCACATGTCCAATACCTGTGCCAGCCCTATCTCTTGTTGGAACCTCTATTGACATTGCTTATGATTTTCATTCACAACCGTGAGTGGTTTTTGTCTGCTGCTTTGGAGCTTGCAGTATCCCATCATTCTACATGAGGAGATAGGGATCTTACTCCTGGGAATCCACGGGAGATCATAGCTAGATGGGTTTTCCCGTTTCAACCATTTCCTCCTGTCAACTTCCCCTGGCCTATAGTCATGATGATGGCATATTGCCCCTTCTTCCAAACCACTTTGGGGAATTCTGTAGGCTTTTAATTTTCCTAAGTGTGGATTAATTAAGTAGCAATAAACACAAAGCCATGCATTATTGATGGTGAAGAGAAGAAGGGGGGGAGGGAATAGGAGAGTTCAGGTGGATGTGATCATTGTAATTAGAGACAAACCAAATTCCAAAACTGCATTTCTAGCCTGATGTACATAATCAATTAAAGCACAGAGCACAGAGCATGGGAAGGTGGCACTTCATTCAGACCAATATTAACCAACTCAGAGTATAAAGATACAGGCTGAAAAGACCGTACACATCTTTTCAACCATGATCTTTTATTTCTCACATTATCAATCAACCTCAAACTATGAAATGATAAGAAGCAGTGACTTCAAGATGCAAATTCCACAGGATTATTTCTTGCTGCCAGGCTCCTATGCCAATAAATAATATTTCACATTTATACAGCACTTTCAACAATTCAACGTTCACGTATATTAAGGACTTTTTGAATCACTGCAAGCTTCCTTGATTGAAGAAAGTTGAAGTTAGATCTAAAGCAGGAGTGGGGAACTATATCCCTTTTAAGACTTGTAGACTTCAATTCTAGAATTGAAGTGCTGGCTCAGGAATTCTGGGAGTTGAAGTCCACAAGTTATAAAGAGGGCCACAGTTCCCCATCTCTGACGTAGAGCATGGTATGACCTATTGACATGGTTATTTCTGCTGCCATTTATAGTTATATTCAACAACATCAAAACCAGAGAAAAGAAAAACTGCTTTTTCCATTGCTACTTGTAATCCTTGAGTGCAAGAAATCATTCAAAAATCTCTATTCTAGAACAACGTTTCTTAAACTTCTTAAGCTTTTGTTTGTGTAGGTTATATTGATCAATATTTATCTATAAAAATTAAAATCAATGTATTTGTAGAATATTTACTGAATCATGTAAAAATAGCAATACTGAACTCGTTAGATATTAACACAAATAAAACATTTTTCATGAAAAGCCTTATATTCTAAACAAATAAAAATAATACTAAGAGATTGGTTTAACTTTTAAATCCTCCAATATCTGGCAGCCTGGGTTTATGGAACTGAGGGGTCCTCAGACCATAGTTTAAGAAACCAGGCTCTAGAAAGAGTTTTTGCATTGATCTCTCTCCCACCCCTGCCTTTTGATGAATTATGAGGGGCTATTTATACGCAGCTTTCTGGATGCAGTTCCACTATTCCTCAGAGTTCAGATATGGAATGTGAGATTATTCTTTGAGATTTAGAAGCACCACTGGTGGCCCAAGTAACTTTCTCCTCTTATTTAAGCATACACAGATAATGTGTCCTAGAAACTAATTCAATGTGTTGTAAATGGGACTGTCCACTGTCTGGACATTTGTTAATGCAAAATGCAGTGGCACATTTGTTGACTTGGATTAAATAAATCGAATATATATCTTGCCAATTTTTAATCAAGTGTATTGGTGCCAGCTTTCTGAGCATAATTGAAATGGTTGGTTTTAAAACTTTAAAGCCTTAAATAACTTGGGACTAGAGTCCCTGAAGAATTTCCTCCTGCTGTATGGATATTAAGATTAACCTCTGAGGCTCTCTGTTTTCATTTGAGGCATTTTACAGAACAGCACTTATTTGTATAGCACATGATTAGGCTGTGGCTGCACAATGTTTACAGAAGTAATTGCTGGTGTCACAATTCGGAAAATCAAATTGAACGAAGATAACCTAATTTAACTTAATGTCACCACCTACATAATATCTTCAGTGAGATTTTATGGAAAGAAAGTATGTGTCCTACTGATATCAAAGCTACTTGAAACAGAGTAGATTGTTTTCATTTGAAAAAGTCAACAACATAAAAGGTTAGATTTTTAATGCTGAATTCCATTTCCTAGATCTATCTCTAATTTTCTACTTCAACTGCCCAACTCCCAGCATGTACACTGGTTGGTTGGCAGCTGCATTACATCAACCCAAAAAGGGATGTAGCCAATTCTAGAATGGCCATTATTCCAGATACCCATATGGCTGAAGATTCTCTAAGGCAAAAATGGGAATCTGTGGCTCTCCAGATTTTGCTGATGTATAAATCCCATCACCCACATCAACATGTACAGAACAAAGGATGTTGGAAATTGCTTCCCACTGTGTGGTTTTCAAAAAAGAAGTCACCTCATCATTGGCAAGGAGAAAAATGGTCATTTTTAAAGAGCCCGATACAAAATGTAAATTAAAACCAGAAAAAGGCAAATATTATTTAAAGTCTGAAGTGCAATTCTAGTCTAGGGTCAAAAGATTGCACAAATGGAGACAACTATTGTGTAACCTAGAAAATTGCAGTTTTCACACTGGATTCTCCAGACCTGACTTAGAACAATGGCTCAATGAATAAATTAATGTATAGTATCTTGTTGTATATCCTTATATCTCTGCATTTATATAACTTTACTCTGGGCTAAGCAGATGTGGTAAAAATTTAGACCCAGTTCCTGGAGGCTATGCATCTGAAAGCAGAAAACTAAGCTGAAGTTGAATCCTGTTCTTAGTCCAGTGGTGGGATTCTGAAAATTTTACTACCGGTTCTGTGGGCATGGCTTGGTGGACATGGCATGGCTTGGTGGGCGTGGCTTGGTGGACATGGCATGGCTTGGTGGGCGTGGCTTGGTGGGCATGGCAGGGGAAGGATACTGCAAAATCCCATTTCCTCCCGATCAGCTGGGACTCAGGAGGCAGAGAGTAGATGGGGGTGGGGCCAGTCAAAGGTGGTATTTACCGGTTCTCCGAACTACTCAAAATTTCTGCTACCAGTTCTCTGAACTACTCAAAATTTCCACTACTGGTTCTCCAGAACTGGTCAGAACCTGCTGAAACCCACTCTGTCTTAGTCCCTGTGGATTTGGAAATCATCTGAGCCCAGAAATAGTCTGTTTCATTCTAGATAGGGAATTAATTCTAGATAGCCCTGACTGAAGTGACCTGCAATATGGCAATCACCCTGGATCTCCAGATCCTGTTTGAATAACAGGTAGGGGCTATGGCCAGAAGGGCTTTTTCACAATGACATGATATATGTCAGTTATAGTCTTTCCTCTATCAAAAGCTTTATTTGCAGTCATTCATGCCATTTTATTTTTAGATTAGATTACTGCGTTATTGTATTATTGCCATCTTTAAACATCTAGATGACTCTGGACCTGGACCTGGATATCTCTGTGACTAAGTTGGATCTATCAGTCTGGAGAAGGGTTTGTTGAAGGTCTTACAATCAAAGGAGTGCTATCTTCAGCAACCTTGGCTTTCAGCCTTCTCAGTGATGGCCGCCTCTTTTGGAATGGCTTACTGCCAGATATCCAGACTACTTCCTTCTTGGTATTTTTTTGGAGAACCATAGAAACATGACTCTTCAAAATGGCAATTTTTAGCTGACAACTTTGTCATCCAAAAGATAGAGGAGGGAACTAGAGGGAAAGTTATACTGCATCTAAAACTAAGAAGTGGTAGAGGAAATTGAAATTCCTGGAACCTTGGGTGAGAATGACCATGGAATATTGGAATTCAACATAATGCAAACACAAGCAATAGAATATAATCCAACCAGTTTCTCCACATGCCCTTTCAAAGAAACGGGAACAGTATATGATGTGTCCTAAATGCAACCTGTAGTATGCCTTAGGAAACATTTCAAATATGAATTATCTCAGAGTTGAAATACATGAGATGAACAATATTTGACTTATGATACCCAGTTTCCGTATAACAGTGCATTATAGTTTAGCCTGGTATACATACACTATGGTAAACTGGCCCTATATAGGTTGTGTGGGTAAACTGATGCATCATTCAAGTTTCTTTGTCTCTAAATTATTTGATATGAAGTTTTAACTCTTTTTAACTGGTGAGGAATTACTATCAGCCCTCATTCATGCAGAGACTGGAAGTAAAGGTATACAGAACAAAAAGTACATCCCGTAAAGGGTTAGAATCTTTTTTCTTTAGCATTTCTATTTTGGAAAACCAACAGCATCAGCCATCAGATAAATGAACATCTTTCCATTTGTTATACTTCTATCCATCTTGCTTACAAATCTTCAATTTCCTAAAGAAAGTTATTCAGTTCTGGGGGAATAATTCTAACCGGAGAATTGATGGGGGGGGGGGTGAAAGAAAGCCACATGTGTGCCCAAGAAAGAGCAGAGTTTTTAAAAAGGCAGCTCAATTAATCTGTTCCCATCCTAGTTCCCAGAGTGCCCTTCTTCTGAGCTAAGGGGTAGTGGAATTGGCAGCTGTTCGCTATTTATTAACCAGTCATGGTTAAATTGGTTTATAAATTAACAGATGTTTTAACTTTAGTCTTTCTTTGGGGACTGGAAGCTGCAAACTGGTTGGTGATTGTAAGTCAAGCATCCGGTTGGGACCAAGAGAGGAGAAGATTCAGGGAGGGAAGCCTCTGCCCTGGCTCCTTTCCGCAAGCCCTTGCCCATCAAGAGAGCTGTCCGTGGACAGCAGGTTGGTCCTGTGGGGTGACTCTGCTTGGTGTAGGCAGGCTGGCCGTAATGCATCATTAACTTTCCTCCTTTTAGTGCTCACATCTTCATCAGCCAAACATGGAACAGGATAAGAAGGAGTGATACATTTTTGGGATGTGGGATGCCCAGTTGAGATTCTTGCAGGAATCAGAAAATATCACGGTCAGCCTTGTCACTCCTACAGAGAAATGCAGCCAATATTATTATGGGCCTTGCAATAAATTTACTGAATTGGGTGATCATTCTAGGTCAGTGATGGTGAACCTTTTTTCCCTCGGGTGCCGAAAGTGCATGCGTGCGTGCTATCGCGTATGTGCGAGTGCCCACACCCATAATTCAATGCCTGGGGAGGCCGAAAACGGCCTCCCCCGCTCCCCGGAGGGCCTCTGGAGGCCAGAAATGGCCTGTTTCCCAACTTCTGGTGGGCCTGGTAAGCCCATTTTTCATCCTCCCCAGGCTCCAGAGGCTTCCCTGGAGCCTAGGAAGGGCAAAAACACCCTTCCCAGTCCCCCCGGAGGCCCTCCGGAAGCTGAAAACGCCCTCCCAGAGCCTCTGTGTGAGCCAAAAACCAGCTGGCCGGCGTGCACATGCGCGCTGGAGCTGAGCTAGGCAATGGCTTGTGTGCCGGCAGATATGGCTCCGCATGCCACCTGTGGCACCCGTGCCATAGGTTCGCCATCACTGTTCTAGGTTCTGGAAAACCCATATGTACATTTTGGAGTACAGTAATATTCATTAATAATGCTAAGTGTGCCTTAGGTCTTTCCACAGCAATATCCCAAAGTTCCAGAATTTGTTTTGCTCTACAGTACATCAGCAATGGCTTTTGCATTGATTCTGGCTTGGTTTCTATACCAGTTTCCTCTTTAATACTGTCTGCTTTCTAAGTCATTAGTGTCATGGTTTTTTAAAGAAATCAAGATCTTTTCATTGGCTTAATTGTCAGCAAAGAGTAATTGGACCCCCTACAGTCCTTTTGAACTAGCATGAAAAAAGTGGGGGGGGGGTTTTTTCAAAAACTGTCCAGATTTCTAAAGTGGGATGGAAAACTAAAAAAAAAGTTGCATGTTATTAATCCAAGTTGGGGAGTAGGTGGATAGAAATAGAGATCATACAGAAATAATAAAGCACCCATGAAAAGCATCTACAAGGCCTGTTTGATATAAATCTTTAGATAAGAGAAGGTTTTCTTTCTGTCTGTCCAATCTGTACCTAAAGAGCTTTGAAGGAGCAATGAAATGGTGAAACGTCACATTGGTTCATGGGCAGTCCGGTGTTTCTCCATTATTTTGAATGACAGTTCTCGTAGCCTTTTCATATGACACAATGACAGAATATTTGAAATCCAGGCTAACAAGAGGACATCAAAATGTTTCTCCCTGATATACGAGGAAAATCCTCCTCTGAGCTCTGTGGGGACAAGCTCATCCATGCTGCTATATCTTGGTACTATGGTACATGCGAGAACCAAAGACATGCAGAGATACAGAAGCATCAAACAATGTGTTAAATAATTAGAAGTGTTATGTTGTGGGTCCGGCCTAATTATGTGGTACTGTGGAATAACTGTTAATTGAGCAACTTTCACTGAATGTAATCTGTATTGTAATGTGCTGACTACTATGGGTTTTTTTAAAAAACATTTTTAGCAATTGTAACATCTTTAACATTATTTGATTGAGCTTCCCTAACAACATATAGGAATTGGACAGATACAAAGACCTTAGCAATGTTAATATCTCCAGTATTTTCTATTTGAGGGGGCTACAACTAACACTATTGAGTTATTCGCATTCCAGGCACTTGCCTCTGAAGTGAGACCCAGAATATACTCAGCATTCTGTAGGGTGTAGGAGTGGCAAAACCTGGGGAGAGAGTTAAAAGAGAAATCAGCCTGGAATCTCTAAGTAGCCACAAGCTGCTTAGAGATTCCAACCCCTCTTAAATTCTGTTGAGCCTTATCTAACTCCTAGCAAATGCTAATCATTAGTTGAGAATATGCCTGAGCATAGGCATGAGTACCGGTAGCAGTAAATCAGTTTAATTGGACCTTGATGTGTGGACCTGATCTTTCATACTTGACACATGCTCCCTTATTACAAGCAAAGAACAGTATTAGAAGCAGTCCTACAAAGAAACATATTGGCCACTATTGTCTCTTTCCTCAGGAACAGGAGCTTCTGGGAAATTTCCAAGGAATCCTAGTGCTGTGATGGAGAATATGCAGTATCTTACCAAACTACAACCCCCACAATTCTTTGAGGGCAGCCATGGCAGAAGACTGCTAGAAAAGTTGCTCCTGAGGCTACTCAGTCTTTGCTCCTCCATCGAAGCACAGCATGAGGCTCCGTAGCCACGGCTGGCCTGTAAAAGCTTCGAGTGCAGCCCCTAGAGCCTTTCCAAGAGTTGCCATCATATGTAATTTTTAATGTAACAGAAGGGGGAGATGATTAAATACATGGAGAGTAATCATTTTAACTGTGTTTAATTTCATTTTAATTCACATTTAATTTAAATTAAATCAAGTTGGGTTTTGTCCTGGCCTGACCCATTTCTCTGTTCTGGCCCAAGCTGTCTTTGAAGTGCAGCCCACCGCCGCGCAAAAGTTGTGTGTCTAGTGCTGTATTGTACAAGCCGCATTTTAATTTATCTGACACACTCTCGGGAGCACACAGGTTTTTCTGTGTGTCCCATCCACAAAAGCTGAAGGAAACCGTAGCTAGGGAAGAGAATACTTACTTCTTTTGAGCTGTTATCTTTAAAAACAGGAATCACAGTGCTTATTCCTGGCAGTTGTTTTTAATATATTATTGAAATTGCACTGTGATTGCCCAATATCTGTTCTGGATTGTAAGAAAGTTTTCTATAAAATATCTGTTTTTTTCAGAACCCAATTTTTAGAACAGAGGTTTGTGACCGAAATAGTGGAGTGAGTGGGGCAGGAGATATATCCCATATGTATTGCAGTAGTGGGTTCCACTTACCTTTGCTACCAGTTCAGGAACGGGAGCGTGCGGGTGCATGCACACGCTTTGTGCGTGCACAATGCTTCTGCGCATGTGCAGAGCGGTTTTTGATGATGTCTGGGTGGGTGAGCGGAGCCTCCTGCCCCCCCCCCGCTACCAGTTTACCCAATCAGATCGAACCAGTAGCAACCCACCATTGATGTATTGCTAAATTAATAACGACCAAGAGGGCTTTGGTTCTCGTGCGGTGATGAGTTCATGTAGCATCTGTGATCATACAATGCCTCTCCTCTACAATGTCATAAAGTGATATTGAAATCTCAACATTACTATAAGACTGACTGGTTCATCTGATCTATGTTAGATGCAATATGATTACGCATTACTTGGGGTGTATGGGGTGCTCAGGGAGGGGTAGCACCTCTGGTGTAGGGGCATGTCGTGTCCTTTTATGGCAGCTCATTTTAGGGCAGCTTTTAGGGCAGCTCGTTCACCTTTGGTCCCCACCTGTCACTCAGCTCTCACCTGTGGCTCCTAGCAGCTGTAGCATGCGCAGCGGCCACACCCCGGGCAACAGCTTCGACAGGCTGGCCAAACCAGGTTGAGAGTAGCCGTTGGGTCATCGACCTTCGGTGAGATAGGGACTTGTCTATCCCGAGCATGTGAAGACAGATTCCGGCAGACTGAGCAGATAAAAGCTACTAGAATAGGACAACGGTCATGAAGACAATGTGGTACGCTAAGAGTATGGCAAGACATGAAAGACGCCCTGGTCAACCACTGCGCCCAGCCCATCTCCAACTGTCTCGACTCTTGTCCTGCTATTTGGAGCAAGATGGAATCTGGGAAGAGAGAGTGAGGCTGACTATGCGCACCTCTCCCTCACTTTAATCCAATTCACGCGCAAGTCTTGACATCCCCCCCAATTCCCGTGATGATAGATGTCAAGGTCCTCTTCGAATACAATGGATGAACATCACTTGGGGAGAAGGTCTGGCCCGCAATGTGTGCTTTGTACCCAAAGTCTACAAAATGGGGGATTCATTAAATCTACACATTTTAATGTGAATTATATTATCAATTAGATTATCAATAAGGTGGTAGGCATTCATAATGAATAACTAAATGGCAATAGGCAAATCTGTCACATGCATTATTGCATACTTTAGAACTGTACTTTTTGGTAAATTGGAAGACTTACATTGAACACCAATCACATGCTATGAAAATTGCATTGCACTACCGTTCTCTTCACCTCCTCCCCACCCAAAAGTCAGATTTTCCTCTTTTGAGGAAGAAAGAACAGAAAGCATAGAAGACTAGTATATATATATATATATATATATATATATATATATATATATATATATATATATATATATATATATATATATATATATATATATATATACATACATACATACATACATACATACATACATACATACATACATACATACATACATACATACATATATATATATATATATATATATATATATATATATATATATATAGTTTATAAGTTTATAGTTTATATAATAACAGATACAAACTCAAAGTGAACCGCTCCAAACTTGACTGTAGAAAATACGACTTTAGCAACAGAGTGGTAAATGCCTGGAACTCACTACCTGACTCTGTGGTTTCGTCACCAAACCCCCAAAACTTTACCCTTAGACTGTCCACTGTTGACCTCACCCGATTCCTAAGAGGTCAGTAAGGGGCATGCATAAGTGCACCAGCATGCCTACCGTCCCTTTCCTAATGTTCCCGCTTATCAGTACCCATCTTATGTATACAAACAATGTTTTATCTATGTATATTACCAACATGTACTTGACAAAAATAAACAAACAAGATGGCAAATAGATGTCATTTTCATATATGTTGTGTAAAAATGAATGGATAGATGGTTGAAGCACAAACTTTTTACCCCTCATGAAACACTTAGAATCAGAGCACCAGAAGTTAGGCTGGGATTTATTTATTTTATTTATTTTAAATGTACAGTACATAGGGTGGTGATCCAGTAAGCATCACCAACGTGTTACCCTTTTATAGGAGTTGAGCATTCTGGTAAATCTGACATCCTCAGTAAATGTGTAATGCACACATTTACAAAATTTATTTGGCTGATATTAGGGTTTCTTTTTGTTAACTACAGGAATTTTTTAAAAAAGTCTTATAAAAAATAAAATGCAATTTTTGTCTTCACATAGATTTTAGCCAATGTCTCATTCTTCTTTTATTCTTTTTTTGTCTTTCATAAAAATAATCCTTATTTATTTTAAAGAAGTTTATACCCAGGGCAATAAATACTTGATTACAATCTTTTTGATACAAATAAGAACAAAAAATGTAAGTTCATAGGACTGGAAAGGACCTCAGAGGTCTTCCAGTCCAGCCCCCTCTCACAACAGGAGCAGGCAGAACTGCTTTCCCTGGAGGAACCTGGTGGGCTTTGAAAATAATAACCAAACTCTCCCTGATTAGAAAAAGTAGATGGGCAGGAAGTAGATCAAACTGATAAAAAGAGAGAAATGCAAGTAACACTTTTAAGTAAACACTAGAGAGATAGGAAAGATTTAATTAGCGCTCAGAGACCTTAGATGTGGTAGCAGCACTTTAAAAATCCTACTATGGACATTACAATAGAACATCTGATTATTTATATTCCTATGCCAATCTCTTTCTTTTGTTAATGAAAGCAGTTGCTTTTGTGTGAGGCTTGCCTTAACTCACTCAAGAACAATATATAAGCCCTCTTTTAACCTTCTTTCCCATAGCAATGATGATTTCTATCACTGTTACTGCCTTTGACCATCCTCTTATAATAATTTTTTTAACTGCTCGTCTCAGCTTTTAAAGAACATTTTCCTAGATCAGCTTCCCTAACCTTGTCAGGAATAGTGGGATTATCCGTATCGACATCCATGTGAGACAGGAGATTGAAGACTGCTGTATTACTTATACTGCTGTAATTTTACAAAACCTGAACATACTTTACCTTAGCTGAATTAAATCTTATTTAGTAATTTAGGAAAAGAGAGAAATTCTGTCTTGTCACAGTAATAAAAACAACAATACAGATTCCAAATTCTGCTCTCCCTGCCCCCAGCAGCCACACCCACACACCCACACCCACACAAACTGAAGCTGCTCAATCAGATTCCAGTGCAGTAGGGAGGTAAGTGAGCCTTAAAATGAGGGGTTCAGCCTCTCAAGCTGGTAGAACTGGCAGCAACATCCTACTTTTTTTAAAAAAAAAAAGTCTGCCGTTTAGGCCTCCTTCCCCCCTTTTTTGTAAGCAAGCTGCACGCACACATGCACAAACCACACCCCTACACACATAAGCACTTGCTTTACATGCAGTGCTGTTGAGGGATTTGTGAAACCAACAGATGGGGCAAAAGCCCACTGGGGTGCCATTTAATCCCTCCCCCCTTGGCAAAAGCGGAGGATTTTCCTTCCCATCTCCCCTGTGCTCACCTTTAAATTCATCAGGAGTCAGAAAAGATCCACCGGGACCAGTCAACCCAAACACTTATTTTACAGTGCAGAGAAAGCAAAGAGGAATTGATGTGTTGGGCATTTGTTTTGTGTTGGTTTTTTTTAAAAAAAACTACGTCTCTGTGCCATATGTATTCCTGTTCTGTAATTCCATGACTGTAGGATCCTATTTAGAATGAGATGGCAGGCATAGTAAAGATTTAGACTGCTGAAAAACTCACTTTCCTTAAGCATAAATTAAGAAAGAGCACAAATGTCTAGCCTTTATAGTTACTTGCTCACTCTAGGACTGTATTCTGTATTCTCCCTTCTTTCCTAAAGATACAGTGTGAGATAAGCAGAGCTATTGATAATGGAGAGAAGAAGAAGAAGAAGAAGAAGAAGAAGAAGAAGAAGAAGAAGAAGAAGAAGAAGAAGAGGAAGAGGAAGAGGAAGAGGAAGAGGAAGAGGAAGAGGAAGAAGAGGAAGAAGAAGAGGAAGAGGAAGAGGAAGAGGAAGAGGAAGAGGAAGAAGAAGAAGAGGAGGAAGAGGAAGAGGAAGAGGAAGAAGAAGAAGAAGAAGAAGAAGAAGAAGAAGAAGAGGAGGAGGAGGAGGAGGAGGAGGAGGAGGAGGAGGAAGAAGAAGAGGAAGAAGAAGAAGAAGAAGAAGAAGAGGAAGAGGAAGAGGAAGAGGAAGAAGAAGAAGAAGAAGAAGAAGAAGAAGAAGAAGAAGAAGAGGAGGAGGAGGAGGAGGAGGAGGAGGAGGAGGAGGAGGAGGAGGAGGAGGAGGAGGAGGAGGAGAAGAAGAAGAGGAAGAGGAAGAGGAAGAGGAAGAAGAAGAAGAAGAAGAAGAAGAAGAAGAAGAAGAAGAAGAAGAAGAAGAAGAAGAAGAAGAAGAAGAAGAAGAAGAAGAAGAAGAAGAAGAAGAAGAAGAAGAAGAAATAAAATTACCACAAAAAGATCACATCCCATTTAGTTTGGGCTAACAATTTCTGCCCTGGTATTCCTGCCTGGTTTGCAATATGCACTTATTGTCTGTCTTTAATAGATATAAAAAGGCCAATATTTGTGTAGCCAACAAGAACTTGAAGAATATAGATCAGTGATGGCGAACCTATGGAGCCATATCTGCCGGCACGCAAGCTGTTGCCCTAGCTTAGCTCCAACACGCATGTGCACGCCGGCCAGCTGATTTTCGGCTCACGCGGAGGGCATTTTTAGCTTCCGGAGGGCCTCCGGGGGGGGGGGGAGAGTGCATTTTCGCCCTCCCCAGGCTCCAGGGAAGCCTACTGGGCCCACTGGAAGTCGGGAAATGGGCCATTTCCAGCCTCCAGAGGGCTTCCGGGGGGCGGGGGAGGCCGTTTTTGCCCTCCCCAGGCATTGAATTATGGGTGTGGGCACTCGTGTGTGTGCGATAGCGCTCACACACGCGCTTTCGGCACCCGAGGGAAAAAAGGTTCGCCATCACTGATATAGATAATCTTTTTGAAACATGCAGAGCATAATTTGGGGTGGGTGTAGGGTGCCCAGATACCTTTGATCCAAAATCAGGACAGTTTTTAAAAAATAGCACTTCTCAAGATAACGTTTATTATTCCAACAAAGCCAATAAAACATCATATTCACATGTATTTACTATTAGATGATATCTTATTCAGCAAATTTTCGTTGCGCAAAATCTTTTTATACATTTCACCACACGATGAAGAAGAATGATTTATTTTAATTTGAAGCAAGCATTTCACTTTTTGGCTATTTCAGAATCTGGAAAGATTGTTGTCAAAAGTTTGTTAGTACATTCATTACTTCTGAATGAAAGCGAATGAACGGCCGTGTGATATGCTAGAACTGCTTCTGTAGCTGACATCTTCTTAGATACCGGAGCATTTTTACTGACAAAAAACTGTCCTATTTCAGTGGTTGACTTCTTGTATTTCCTTTTTCAATATTTCCTAGGATATTTCATTTTTCTAGGAGGGGGTGTGTACTAACATCCTACAGAATTTTCATCGTGAAGTTTTGTACCACAATGTCTAGAAATGGCTGGGGCGCCTGTACTTCCAATATCAATGTCCGATGAACAATATGAACAGAATGCGAAAAAGTGTCTCCTTTTCTACTCTTTTTAATATCATCAAAATCTTTAGAATATTCTTCTCAGTAAAGATTTTTTCCTTTTTGTAGCCATATTATAGTAATAAAGTACCATATTTTTCAGAGTATAACACGCACCTAGATTTTAGAGGATTTCAAGCCCAGCTGCCGCCTCTTCTGCAGCCCTTCGCTTATTTTAACGGGGAGGTCAGCCCAGGTGCGCGCGCGGGGGGGGCTTACTTGGGCAGAAACGCGCTTTTGGCCCGGATTCGCTTTGGTGGGTGCAGGATCGGCAGACCCTTCGCCCCCTTTCTTTCCCCCCTCCCCCAAGCTGGCTTTGCAGGCTCCTCAGGTGCCTCAGGGGCGAAAGGAAATAAAATAAAACCACAATTTTATTACATGACCACTCACTTTAAACTAAGAAAACATTTACAGTATTTTAAATAATTTATCACAACCCTGAAAGAAAGCATTAAAATATTACACACTAAAAATGCACACGAAATCTTCCGTAACAATACATAAGAGAATCTGTCTGAAAATGAACCGATTGAACTAAAACACAAGTAGTGCAAACATACTTTCATTTAACGTTCATCTTGATTATCCTAAAATTTTACAAAAGTTCAAGACAAATCAGGACGGGAACTTGAATTTCAGGACAAAATCAGGACATTTTCAGAATTAGGACAAGCTTCTAAAAATCAGGACAATCCTGATAAAATCAGGACATCTGGGCACCCTAGGTGGGTGGATGGAACAACTGTACATTATTTAAGGTACAGCCCTCAATAATCATCTTCCAAGCCCTTCTAGAAACTGCTTGGATCATAATTTGCAAATGTTGAGCAAGCTTCTATAGAAGCCACCAACTTTCTCAATGGCAGAAGTTCATTCTATTTTTATGCAGTGAAAAAATACTTGTGCCTCTTTCTTGTTCAGATGTACAATATCATGCACCTATTGCAAATTCCATCAGGTTGATGTCTGAATCAGAGATGTGTTAGATTCATAACTCTCTTTGTTAGATCTCAACAGCTTCCACCTCCTTTTCAAGTCAAAGAAAAGAAACCAGGATTTGATTCTAAAATGGCAGCCTGTATTCTAGAACCACATAGATTAACCCCATTTTGCACTCTTAAAACTGCCTCTGTCTATATACTAATTCCTATATGTGCTAATGTTGAAAACTGATGGTTTGGTTTCCTGCCATTTTTAGATAACTCAATACCAGGTGTGTAGGCTCCCAAACAAACTTCACAAATGCATTTGAAATACAAAGGAAAATCTCAAAACACCAAGGGGGAGGAGACACAGAATCTTACACATGCGGCACAAACTCACATATTCCAAATGAACAGCAGCTTCCAAACCCCTCCAAATATCCCATCCAATCATGGCATAGAGCAAACTGGTGAGGTTCAAGTATATCTAAGCTCCGTACCTTGGCACCAGCCAGGGTGGTCAATTGGGACTGGGCAAGTTCCTATTGTCCTCTTTTATCGTTACTTTTTACTTACGTTATGTTTATACAGACTACTACTATCCTATACATGTTTGACAAATAAATAAATAAAATAAATAAATAAATAAAACATCTGGACTGAAAGACTGTAGCTTGAATAGAGCAACTTCTGTTCTATGTCCATATATATCTTTCCTTCCTGGCTGGGGAGCAAAATCCAGACACCCAGCTATGGTTGGAGACTACACAGGAATCTTCTCCTCCCCCCGTATCCTCTTCAATTAGGGCAGCAAATTTTCTATTCCCCCTCCCTGTATGAATCCTGCTACTTTGAATATATTCTGACCACCTTGTATTCAAAGAAGGTTAAGGATACAGAAATAGTAGAGGTGAAGAAAGGTTTGGAATCACCTTGCATTGCCATTTCTGACTGTTCCTTCGGGAGCAGCTTTGTGTTTAAAAAGGGGGCCTTTAAGTAACAATACATGCACTTCTATATAAGGTCTGTTTGACCTCTAGACAAGGGCTGGCTCATCTCGGAATCCTTGCTGCACTGGGATCGGCTTTGTCTGCAGTTCCAGGCCTCCCTCGCTCCTCTCCCAGTAGGTTTTTTTCTTTGAGCTGTGCAGAAAAGAGAGAGCTGTTTGTGCAGGGTGAAGAGAAGAGGTCAAAGCCGCAGCTGACTCCATCTTGGGTTCTTGGCTGCCGTTCAAACTTGTCTGGCAGTGGCACAGGGGACTTGGCATATGGGGTGGCAAAGCAGGTCGCTCCTGCAAGGAGGCGGTGGGCCTGGCGCCGCTGCCCCATGCCCATGACACGTGCCAGGTCTTTCCCTTGGCTCAGCTCCCAAGTCCTGTCTGCTACTGATGGACCCAAAATCGGCTGCAAGCAACTGGGGTGGAATTGTGTGTGTTCGCTCGTGCATCCTGCGGGTGGGGGTGGGGCGATTACAAAACACACAATTCTGCCATGCCAGGCTGTTTTTTTTTTTGCAAATGCCTTGCAATGCCACAGCAATTTGGTTTTGAGTTTCATACCTTTGATTTTATTATTCAAAGTTTCCCCAGAAAGCACCAGCTCCATTTAAACAGCATTGGAAAAACATAATCCTGACACTGTGCCCAATGACATTTCTGAAGATTAAAAAGCAAGCCCCATCACAATGAAACGTTGCAAGTTTTAGCAGTTAGGTTTCATTTGAAAATGATTCCCTGCTTTCCCCTCTCTTCTGTGTTTTGAACATCTTTGCATATTTCCAAAGAACAGTACTATTTTCCACTATCTTTACAGCATTTGAAAATGGTATCTTATACTGGTGATATAAAATTGCAAAATTGGGATCGGGTGATATAAAATTAAAAAATTGGGATCGGGTTGAATCTAAAAATGATGACAGCTTGAAATTGCATTTTATTTTCAAACACATATACTCTATTTTTTAAGATCACTAAATGGTTTTCCAAAATATAATATCGGCATAAAAGAATATCACAGAGGGTGGGGTTGGGGGGGGGGCATCACCCTAAGCAAGACAGTCCAATAAACCTGTCCAAAGGATCACTAAACCAAAAGCAAGCTATTTTTAAAATACTGGCTCACCTAAAGGGTTTCCTTTGGCAGTAAGGATCACAAAGGAAAGGCTCTTTAAAATCCATTTTTTCCTGAGCAGCTAATGAATTGGTGGATGCTGAGCAAAATATTCACACTAATTTATTGCCCCTTAACATATTTATTTTTAAAACCTCTTATTTTGGGATGGCTTAAAATGACTTCCAACATTTCAAACGTGGGCAATATTTTGATAGCTCCTCCACCTCCCACGTTTTCCCCCAAAAAAGATTTATAGTATATCTGTTAAGGCCAAGTGCCATCCCTATGATTAGAAGAAATCTGGACGCATTCAGAAATTGTGCGTTAGAGGCCACATCTTTCAAAATCACTGATGTATTGACATGACATTAGAAAGTGTATCATTTTGTTTTTCAGTTCCTTCAAAAATAAAAAAATTTCGGCAAGACTTTTTGATATTTGGGACATTTTAAAATCTTGGCAGTAATCCAAAGATCTGACTGAAGATAAATATTGGCTGTCATACATGAGATTATATATGCAGATGAATAAGGCAACCCATCGATTTAGGTTTCTTCTAATGCAGTACTGGATGTAATAGTTTCTCCTCACAAAAATATTCCTGGAATAACAACACTTTGGAGAAGAAAGATGCTTTTATAAATACATGAAAAATCAGGATCAGATTTTCTTATACTGATAATTCTATACTTTTGAATTACTGCATGCTAAACCTACTGAAATGAATGTTTTGAGATTAGAACACCTTTTACATCTCTATCAACAAAGGAATTTTTCAGATAGATTATCCAGAAGGGTAGACAGTAAGACAAAGGGCGGCTTACTCCCACCCCCAAATTTCCAAACATATTTTGAAAATTCTATCCTGGAGAAGTTAATGTTTCCCATTCTGACCTCAAGACAAATTTGAAAGTGACTGTGTGCTTGGCTCTTGGAGGAATTGTGGACTTAGCTCTTTCTTAGGATAATTAATGATATTATAGTATCCACTGATAATTATCAGGGAAAAGAATGTACAATTTAAGTCCTGCCAACTTTCTTGTCTGCCTAGCAAAGAATTCAGTGCACTTTGAAAGTTTGCATAAAGCTTGTAGTAGTTATTCTGAGAACAGTAGAAGAAATCGATAGAAATAATAATATATCTTGAATAATAATAATAGCAACAAGAGCAATAATATCTGTTGAGGAAAGACTAGAAGATTATTATGGAATTCCAGAACTAGAGGCGAAGGAAGGAAGGAAGGAAGGGAGGGAGGGAGGGAGGGAGGGAGGGAGGAAGGAAGGAAGGAAGGAAGGAAGGAAGGAAGGAAGGAAGGAAGGAAGGAAGGAAGGAAGGAAGGAGACAATGGTGAATAATTGCTGTATCATGCCAAGAAAACTAAAAGAACCAAGTTATCAGGTGCTGAACTCCATTAAAAAGAAGTATTACTTTTATGCAAGGGCATAGAGTATGGCAGTGTTTCACAACCTTGGCATCTTTTTGATGTGTGGATTCAACTCCCAGAGTTCCCCGGTACTCCAATTCTGGGAATTTGAAATCTCACATGTTTTAAAATTGCCAAGATTGAGACATTGCAATGTTGTACTGTATATGTTCAGTATTAAAATCCAAGTATTCAGAACAAGTTTCCAAAATGAAGCATGGTTGTTAATAACCCTTTTATTTATTCCTCAGAAACAGGTAGCTGCTATGCTCCAGGATTAATATTGGGAGTCATCTCCAAAAAAATCCTAAATCAGCCTGTCCCTAAGAGATGGTAAAGAACTGTAGAGAAAGTAACATCTAGGGCAGTGGTGGGTTGCTCCCGGTTCGGCCAAGTTCTGTGAACCGGTAGCGGCGGTAGCAGAAGACTCCACCCACCCGCCCAGGACACTCCACCCACCAACCCGGGACACTCCACACACCCACCCGGGATGCTTTTGCGCATGCGCGCGAACCAGTAGTAATGGGTTTTAGAACCCACTACTGATCTAGGGTGGTAATTCTTCTGAAGTAGTTGAGGAAGCTCTAGATTAGAAACTATCATCTACTGGAAAAGTCAATGGTTTATTCCTGGCTTTGTTTATACATTATAATTAATGCATTAAATTATTTTCTGGGTTAACATAATACATTGAACAAATGTATTAACTAAACAAACTGGGTTTTCAACAAACAGAATAAACCACCAAAATTAAAAAGAAAACAAAAACCATCAAGCTTGCCTGTTGCATGAATACCAAATTTAACTGATGTAGTTAAGCATAGTGCATTATATATATAACCACTAAGTCTTTCCTTTGTTGCTGGAGAGATTCAGTATCTTGACTCTGTAAAAATGCCTGTTTCATAGATGTTCTAAGTAAAGCAAAGATTAAACTTGTAAAGATACATTGCATTATTCTGAAAGGCTAATAGAGGGCGCCCTGTGATTGAGTAATTCATTTACTAAACCTATTCAATGCAAATACACACTCCTGCACATACTTTGCATAAATCTCACAAATAACAAACAAAGTAAGTACAGTATGATTATATCCATTACATAAACAATTAATTTATTTAAAAGAGAGGAACTAAATGGTAGTTAATCTGACATTGTTAATGAATTGTATCTAGAGAGACAATCCTTCTTATATGGTGTCATGTGTGCCAATGCTTAATCCAAAAATACTATTTCTGTGACCTTTATGGGATGAAAATTAAATCAGACCCTTAAAAAATGGTCTTTCCTGACCTGTGCCTGCCTGATGGGTTAGACAACAACAATCATCTTCAAGTGTTGTCTGCAGCGAGTGGGATTTGTAGCCTAAGATATCTGGAGGAAAATCATATGTTGAATGTTAGTCTAGGTAAAGAAAGCAAATACAAGATGCCCTGTGGCTATAATCTGCATAATGCAAATAATGCTGACATTCTCTTCAGAATGCTGTTATTTTATTTCAGCTTTCTTACAACCTATAAGAAAGCTCTAGATCTGCCAGAATTCAGCTCCCCAAACCAGTGGTGGGTTCCTACCGGTGCGGTCCACTCTATAGCACCGGTAGCGGCCCACTGGTGACGTCACAGTACCAGTGCGGTCAGTTGCCAGTGCCTGGGCACCGCCATTTTTTAAAAAAATTATTTTTTTAAAAAAATTTCTTCTGCGCATGCCCAGAAGCCGAGCTTCCGGTACTGCGCATGCGCTGCCTTCCTACCCCACAGTGAATCCAAGCAGGGGAGGATGGCTGAGGGAGCGTGTGAGATGTTGAAAGAATGGGCGGCAGGAGCTATCTCCATTCCCCTCCCTTCAGCAGTCCGAGAAGCCACAAACACGCGGTGATGATCCTAGGCATTTTCGCACGTTTGAGGCTTCTCGAGCTGCTGAGGGGAGGGGGAACGGGCGGCAGGACCTATCTCAGTTCCCCTCCCTTCAGCAGTCCGAGAAGCCTCAAACGTGCGAAAATGCCTAGGATCATCACCCAGTCACATGGCCAGCAAGCCACACCCACCCAGCCACATGGCTGGCAAGCCACACCCACAAAATAAGCCACACCCACAGAGGGGTAGCAAAAAAATTAGGAACCCGCCCCTGCCCCAAACCCTCATACAACACCCATTGGCTATGTTGAATTATGATGCATCTGGAGGCCAACCAGTTTAGCAAGACTATTTTACTGATATTCATGTAAAACTGGTTAACACAAAATGTTAAATCACCTTATAGTTTGTTTGCATTTGTCCTAGCTTGATATGTTATAGCTAAATATTATATTTGAATAAAGTCATTATGGAAGTTTTATAACCATACATTTTTTAAAAAATCAGATTTAAAGGCCAGAGAAAGGTTATAGATAGACCAATAAAAATGAACCCCACTATCCATTCCTAACTAAGCCTGTGTCAGTGATAGCCAGGATGATCTACAATTTAAATATAAAAACTGAATATACACACTGAAGAGCCATTTGGGCCAATGATTAAGGCACCAGACTAGAAAGCAAGAGACTGTGAGTTCAAACCCCACCTTAGTCATGAAAGCCAGCTCAGGGTCGTGAGGAAAATAGGAAGAGGAAAATGTGTTGGGTATGCTCACAACTTTGAGTTCTTTATAAAAATAATAAAGGCAGGATATAAGTAAACCAACAAACACACATATAATCCTGGGAACCTAGTCAATTGCAGGCCAGGAGGGAATCAACTTCACCCTTTTAGCAGCCAAGATAAATTTGGGACTTTTATCAAATCTGGAGCTTAGTCATTAGAATTTGAAAGATTAAATCAACTTTCAGCTTGTGGCACCGAGATAGAAGATTAGAGGGGATCCACCAGATTGGGGTTACTCTGGTGACCTTGTCTGTGATGCTTCGGACTTCTGCCTGCCAAAGACAGACAACCAAGATTTTGTGATGACTCCATATTTGGTCTACCATGGAATGTTCTGATGACCAAATCTCTGCCTATCTCTGTTGAGAATTAGCCTGCCAGCCTCCCAAATGATTGTGATGTTGCCCAAGATACCCGTAGTTCATCCAAAATGACCGGTGCATCCTTTGATCAGTTGTCTAGTTCTGAATAATTATGATGTTTGTGAGTGAGTGAGCATGTCATATATTTGTCAATGTGTGTGCTTCCATGTACCCATGGATGTGAATAGGTGTGTGTGTGTGTGTGTTCAACCCAGCTCACAACTTACAATGGCCAGAAACAATGATCCTTGGCCAAAGCTGGCTGTACTGTTAAATAGAACAAAGCTGACATTTCAGGTAGCTGCTTGGAGTCTAATACTTATTCATTAATTTCGCCGTGACTGATGAACATTATCTCTGGATATTTCTAAATCAAGTTCCAACAACACTAGTTTGATTTTAAATGCTAGGCATTTGAGGGAATGGTATTTTTGTTGTTTTGACTTCAGCAACCTTTGCCCTTGACTTAGAAGCCCTTCCTATATTTGTGAATGAAATGATTTAGGAACAAAATGACGGATTTCTTACATTTAACCCAAAAGCATTTCTGAGTTTCCTTCTGGCTCAGACAGAGTCCTGGTCTGATAAAAACATAACAAAGAGGTGTTTATTCTGCTCTCCTTTGAATCCACAATTTGCCTATCTTAACAGGAAAACCCAAAGAAGGACCTTGATTGCCCAGCAAGGCTTGGCACAGCCTAGCAGGTTGCAATTTGCCAAATTCCGTCTAATCCAACCCTGTCTCCCATCCGCATCTCTGTCTGCCAAGGTCATTGATCTAATGCCCAGCTCTTAACTTGTGACATGGGGGCTCTGCCAAAAGCCAGATGCCTGCCTGTGTCCTGCCAACAAATTTGACCACACAGTGACATCTGCTGGATGTCTGTGATAATGTGTATCCTTGGTATCTAGATGAGAAAACACATTGCAGGCAGACATGCAGTCTGTTCTTCATGTAAACAAACTATGGCTCTGTTTCTACAAGGTCATCTAACTTAAAGGATCATGTTTGTGTTTGGAGCAGTGTAGGAGATCGCAAAAAAAGGGGTTAATTAACAGTCAGTTAACCTGTAGGGCATTACATTTAATTCTCATCAGATCCAGTCATGTATAGGATTAAACTGTTTTCACCCACTCAGAGAATGTCTATACCCAGTCAACTGACTCTTTTACATACATCCACCAAAAACCCAAAACGAGAGAAAGAGCCAAGTTATTCTACTGCAGATCTCATTTACCTGATCCAGCAGCAGAGATCTCTGGGACATTGATTGGCTACAGTGGCCAAGGTATGCTTATTGCCCCAGGACAACTGGGAAGTGGCAAATGATGTATTGAAAGGACTTTTCTGGTGCAAGACCACATGTAACATTAGGCATTTCCTAGATAAAGTCACAAGGAGCCTGTATTCTCCAAGTTGTAGTATTTGGTCCAATTAATGTGATGATATGCTACAATGGCCACCAATAAGGAGCCTTCGTTTAGCAATTCATAAGAAATAACTTGTGATGGTTTCCATAATGTGATTATGCATCTGGTGGAAGCTTCTTTCTGAACTTGTTGATGATTGTCTCAATATTCTCTTCCAATGCTGTATTTACCGCAAAAGAAAAAAGAAACCCTGAATATAAAACAATCTTCCCTTGACCTCAAAGGAAAGAATAGGCAAAAGACCCAAAAATGCTTTTTCAGAAGGCAACTGGACTTTCTTGGGTTTTTTTTTTTCCTTTTTAAGACGTTTGCTTCTCATCCAAGAAACTTCTTCACCTCTGACAGGATAGTGGGGAATGGAATTCTATCCCTACTATTCATTCCCCACTATCCTGTCAGAGCTGAAGAAGCTTCTTGCATGAGACACGAAACGTCTTCAAAAGAAAAAAAAAACAAGAAAGTCCAGTTGCCTCCTGAAAAAGCACCTTTGGGACATGACCAGGATAACTGAGAATCTCTATAGAATAGGCAAAAGAAAATTTATCTGCCGCCAGTATTGTATTGTCACTTGATATAAGACAATCCTCATATTTTAAAAGTAATGGTGAAGAATGGATGTCCTTTATTTTCATGTGCTACTTTTTAGATTTGAGAGCCTTGTTTCCACAAAAATAAACTGTTGAGAGAGGCTGCCACTTACCCTTTGATGACAAGAGGCGTGGTGGCACAGTGGTTAAAGTGCAGGACTATAGGCTACTTCTGCTGGCTGACTGCAATTTGGCAGCTCGAATCTCATAGGCTCAAGGTTGACTCAGCCTTCCATCCTTCCGAGGTGGGTAAAATGAAGACCCAGATTGATGGGGGCAATATGCTGACTCTGTAAACCGCTTACAGAGGGCTGTAAAGCCCTGTGAAGCGGTATATAAGGCTAAGTGCGAAGTGCTATTGCTATCGAATGTCAGTATGGATTTTTGCAGCCCAGATCTGGTAATTCTATTTTGCATGGAGAAAAGTTGGAACAAGTCTGAAAGAAGACCCCGCCTGTATCCAAGACATGCCCCCCCCATTTCTTTCTACCATTCTTTTCTTTCTTTCCAAGCATTAGACTGCAGTGAAAGGACTGACAACTCTTAATAAATGCATGAAATAGGGCTTTTTAAATTAAGAAGAGGGAGACTTTAATTAAGCCAACAACCTCATGAAGGCCCGGGATCTCAGGGAACCAATCCCTGTAGTTTGAGTCTGAAAACATGCAGCAGTTGGCTTTGTCAGTGGAATAGGGAATGTGCTGATCCACAGATCTTATTGGCTGCAATTGTCATATTCCACTGGCCACAGCAGTTAGGACTGATGGGTGTTGGTGTTTACTAATATCTGGAAGAATACTCTTTGTGTTCTATCAAGCATTTGAAAATCTATATATACTGACTAATAGTATATTCTACAGACTAATTCCTTCAAATCTTCTAGAAAGCTTAACTGACATACAAACCACCTTAATTCGACACATATAAGACTTCTTGTTTATTTTTATGTTTTCACTTGATATGAAGTTCATCAACTAAGGAGAAAAGTGGGAGGCTGGTTTTTAGAATGAGAGTGAAGTACATTTTTTTCAACTAAAATTTGAGATTCATTCCCAATTAGAACAAATCAAAAATTTTAGTCAATCCCAGGATGTAACAGCAGAGGGCAATCATGGCCCAAATACTATTTTACTTAGATTCTTTCCAATCCAGTAGAATGTTGAAAGCAATTATATAAAGGATTTGGATATCAAGTCAGGCACTCTGTCTGTAGTCAGGAGGGTAACTCTCTTAAAATGCAACAGACTGCGTCAAAATGTAATGTAAAAGCCGAATAAATAAATAAATAAATAAATAAAACTACAATGTAAAAAGGATGTTGAGACTCTAGAAAGAGTGCAGAGAAGAGCAACAAAGATGATTAGGGGACTGGAGGCTAAAACATATGGAGAACGGTTGCAGGAACTGGGTATGTCAGTTTAATGAAAAGAAGGATCAGAGGAGACATGATAGCAGTGTTCCAATATCTCAGGGGTTGCCACAAAGAAGAGGGAGTCAAACTATTCTCCAAAGCACCAAAGCACCTGAGGGTAGAACAAGAAGCAATGGGTGGAAACTAATCAAGGAGAGAAGCAACCTAGAACTAAGGAGAAATTTTCTGACAGTTAGAACAATTAATCCGTGGAAAAACTTGCCTCCAGAAGTTGTGAATGGTCCAACACTGGAAGTTTTAAAGAAGAGATTAGATAACCATTTGTCTGAAGTGGTGTAGGGTTTCCTGCCTAAGCAGGGGGTTGGACTAGAAGACCTCCAAGGTCCCTTCCAACTCTGTATTATATTATTATTATTATTATTATTATTATTATTATTATTATTATTATTATTATTATTATTATTATTATTATTATTATTATTATTATTATTATTATTGACACAGAAACCAGCAAAGGAGAATCTGAACTTGAAAATATGAGTAGTTGGCTTATGATCAATTGGAAGTGGCATTTTGGTCATTAAATGATGATGCTGTTAAGTAGGTCATCGTGTGACTAACCCGATTTTATGACTATTGTTACCAAATCTAGTTTCTTCAACTGACTTTGCTTGTCAGAAGCTGGCTGAGAAGGTCGCAAATTGTGATTACATGATCACAAGATTCTGCAGCCATCATAAAGGTAAACCATACATTCAAGGACAGTTCATAGGTCATTTTTTCAAAGACCTCATATATTCAAATCATTGTTAAACAAATGGTCCTAAGTCAAAGACTACCTGTAGGCCAAATATAGCTTAGGAGAGAGAGAAAAAATTGTAGAACATTTGCCCCAAAGATTTCCCTTCCCTATGGACAAGAAATTAGGAAACAAATCATAATGTGTTCACTCTTCCATGCTAAGGCTCCCTCTCAATTCTCTCCTGACCTACAGCAGAAAGAACATCTTCCCTGAAAATGGGCTCCAACTCAGAAGACTAAATCTCTGATCCCGGTGAATAACCCAGATTGAATCCCGCAACATTATCCTGGGACACATGTATTTGCCTTCATTCATGAAAAAGCACAAAGCCCACCCTGTGTTTCCCATTACACATATACATACCAACATATACAGATGTATCATGAGGAGACAGCCATTGCTAGTAAACTCCTCCCAATTATTTAAATAGATCTACTCCAAGGTAAGTCAGGATTTAACTCTAATACTAAACAGGACACTGTTACATTTCAGACTATACTTGCACAGAGCTGTTTAAATTAATTAAAATTTCTGGAAGTATACATTATTCTCTATTATTTAAAAGAAGATACAATAGCACTGGACCTCTTCAGAGCAAGCATTTATTTTAAAAAGCTTCTTTATTTTGTTAAGTTGTCTAGAGGTCTCCAACCTTGGCAACTTTAAGACTTGTGGACTTCAACTCCCAGAATTCCACAGCCAGCAAAGCTAACAATGCTGGCTGTGGAATTCTGGGAGTTGAAGTCCACAAGTCTTAAAGTTGCCAAGGTTGGAGACACCTGGCTAGAACAATAATAAAGCAATCTTTAAAAAATAAGTCTAATAATTTGAACATTCTACAGACATTTATAGTTATTCACTTACCCCCTTGCATCCAGCAGAAAATAAAAATCTGTGTGTCTCTCCCAGCTATTTGCCTCTTTGCAGTTTCAGTTTCACTTTCATTTTCCCATGCGGC
Source organism: Diadophis punctatus similis (assembly GCA_023053685.1). Lineage (NCBI taxonomy): Eukaryota > Metazoa > Chordata > Lepidosauria > Squamata > Dipsadidae > Diadophis > Diadophis punctatus. The sequence goes on along the minus strand of JALIGW010000009.1, from coordinate 19,179,761 downwards.
AAACCTAATTAGCTGTAGGTCGGGAAAGCTGCTACTTACTTGCTTGGCTTTACAGGCTCTTCCTCTTTCTGCAAGCAGGTAAATTGCTGGAAGACAGAGGCCAAAGGGTGGGGGGTGGGGCTACATTCGATGTATAAGACGCACCCAAGTTTTCACCCTATTTTGGGGGGTAAAAAGGTGCGTCTTATACTCCAAAAAATACGGTAAGTAGTTCATCTTATTTAACAAATATAGCTTCTCCTATTGACTTGGTGGGTACTGGTTGGGAAGGTTGCAAATGGCAATCACAGGACCTCAGCAGATACATGCCAGCTGCAAAGCACACAGATTTTGGTCATGTGACTTTAGGGATGCTGCAGTGGTAGTAAGTGTGAGAACTTTTTTCAGTGCCATTATAATTTTGAACAGATGCTAAATGAATGGCTGTAAGTTGAGCACTACTTGTACCAGGTGGGATTTCAACTACAATTCCAACAAGGAAGAGACTGAACAGGGTTCTTCAATTTCTGGATGGAAGTTGCAGAAGAAATTGGAAACTCAAGACAAAGTTGGTGTTATACAGGTTGGGAAGGCTGGCAGGTTCCTGTTGAATAATGATGTCTTCCCTTATTATGTGAAACCTGCTGATGAATCCCTTTATGACTGGTTTTGTACAATGTTTATAAGTGCATGTTATATTCCTATTTTATTGTACTGTAAGTTGCCCAGAGTTGCTCTCAATAATGAGAAGGGCAGTATATAAATTTAATAAACAAATGTGCTCCATTTTTATTTATCCAGTTTTGATTTAACTTGCTGTGTGAACCAGGATTCAGTACTGTAAACCATTGGTTAGGAATCTATCAAGTTGTAATTTATTCAAATCATGGTTAAGCAAACCTGTATTTAGTGGGTGCCATAAATTCAGTTTAAATATCATTTTCCTTCAAATCCTGCTGAATTCTTCCCACCCCACACCTGATTTCACTGTCTGATTAGCACACTGACATCAGACTGTTTCTTAACGGAAGGATTACAGAAAACCTACAGGTGACCTGGACACACAATTTTTTTCCTGACTGGAAGCTATACAGATTACCGTATTTTTCGGAGTATAAGACGCACCTTTTTCCTCCCTAAAAGTGGCTGAAAATTTGGGTGCGTCTTATACTCTGAATGTAGCTTTTTCAAAGCTTTTTTTCCAGCCCTAACCAGGTGCTAACGATCTTCCCAGCTCTTACTGGCTTGCATGCTCTTTCATTGTTACTCTCTCAGAAGAAGGTTTTTTTTAAGTCCTAACCAGGAGATAAAATAATGTGCTGAAGCTGACCAGACTAAGGATGCTAGCCACATGAATACCTGGTAGGCAAATTGTTTTCCCCTATTTTCCTCCCCAAAAACTAAGGTGCGTCTTATACTCCGGTGCGTCTTATACTCCGAAAAATACGGTATGTTTCATACTTTACAGGAACAATCTCCTATCTGAATATTTTATCTAGTTCAAATATTGCAAAATATATATATATAAAAGACTTGTGTGGTTCTATTTAAATCAGAGCAATTATTTTTGAATTGGCATCTTTATACATAAATCCTCATGAACATTGTTTACCCAGCCCTCCTTCACTCATTGTTTTAATTTTAAGATGAATTTCCTTTCCCCTCTCCTTTTTTCTAGTTGAGTAATGTCTAAGTGGCCATCTTAAATAAAAGCCAATCTTACTTAATGATTAATTTTGTGTCTGTACATGCATCTATGTGTGTTGTATACGGTGATCAGGGAAACATAAATTGCACATGCCCAGAAATGCTGTCTAATATCTGTCTCAGCTCTGTCCCTTTTTCTTGCAAGACAGAAACTTAAAAAAAAATCATATCCTGTTATGTCTAGTATATTTTTTTCTGTTGTCTGTAAAAAAGTCTCAGCAAACAGGAACAAAATGTTATGCTTCAGATATTATTGTTTTAATTGAAAGCACACCCCTATAAGGCAGAATAATATATTGCATTTACAAATCTTAAATGAGACAAACCATTTGGATGCTCACCTGCACTTCTGTGCATCTACCAAAACAATATCTTGTGGTACATTAAATGAGTGTACCTTGAGTGTACATTAAATCAAATGTCTAAAGAGCAAGATCAGGCTCTAATTAAGCTCTTGACAAAACTTTTGTTAAAAAGCAAAAAGTTGTGAAATGAACTGAAGCCAATAACCGGTGCCCTCCTGTGTTGCAAAGTCAATTCCTATTTAATATTTGCCATTAACAGCTGTTGTTTGGTTAACCCATGTGATATGTCCAAAACCCTGGATCCCATACTAGGGTAAATAAAATGTCACCTGGTAATTAATGTTCAGAATGTCCTGGCATTGCTTCTTTCTGCGTCAGCACCTGCCACAGATTAAAGTTTTGCATTGTAACAGTGTTAAATGAATTTTTAAGAAAGCACTTATTAACAGTTCAGTATGCCAACTTATTTTAGCAGAAGGCCCACCACCATCTTTGATGAACAGTGGAAAGGAGGAATAAATCAGTTACAGGGTCTCTGGAGAAGATGTGGACTCTCCTTGACTGGGAGCATTTAAAGAGGATTCACAAGATTCTTGCCTTGTGGATTTAGCTTTCAACCCATTTAACTGTCTAAGTACCCTCCCAATTCTGTGATACAGGAACGAATACAGATGTAGCTATGGAGACTAGATACAGGTGATCCTAAAACATGAAGCAGACTTCTTCCCTTCCAACATCTGAAACCTGGAAATTGTAATCTATTAGTTTGTCCAATAGAAGTGAATAGGAACCATCAAGAAAAAAACCAGTCCCTCCCTCTGCTAGAGAACTCTGGGGAAGAAGGGTCAGCAGAAAAGAGACCAGGGATCCCCCAATTTTTTCGGGGACCCCACATAGACCAGTCTGGTGTGGTGAAGGTGAATTCAGATGAATAATTTGCATTTTCTTGCATGGCTTCTCAAAAGAAAAACACTTTTGAATGACAACTGTTTCATGAAATAAGAACTATCCATATCAGGAATTGGTGGTGTCTTTGGGGAAAGGAGTTTTAAAAGTTTAGACAATGAATACAACTACACAAATTGGGCCCCTGACCTCTTATTATATATGTAGCAAAGGGCTAAGAGCTTCAACAGCACAACAGGAGCCCTCTTGATATTATTTAACACCTATACTGTACATGATGCCCCTTTCCAACATTGTGGTGATATATTAATAATCGAGGCCAATTTGAGCAAGCCCCACTCTCTTCTAGCCCTAAAGAATATCTCAGAAACCACAAACAGACTACTACAACCACATGGAATCAGCATAGCACACAAGCAACTAAAGCCCTTCAAAACATCCTAAGCAAACTAAAAGACCCAACAACCCTAGAAGAAAAAACAGGAGTCATCTATAACATACAATGTAAGGGCTGCAACAACCACTATGTAGGACAACAAACAGACAGAAGAATGGCAGAATGCATCCACAAACACCAACTAACAGTCAGAAGACATGATGAAAATTGTTTAATTTCACAACATATAGACAGATTTAAGCATATTTCAGCTGGGAAAATGCGACAATCCTAGACCAAATCAAGTCCAAAAATGTCAGGGAATTTGTTCAGGTCTGGCACTCTGACAAATCGGCTATCAATAGACACATAGACATTAACAACGTATATAGACTATGCAAAAGAGACAATCAACCAGCCAAAAGAGAAAAAGACTACAGCACCTATCCACCAGCAATCAGCACCCAGATCAGCACAGATCAACTCCAAGGTTAACATCAGACTAACAATCAAGTAAGCAATACTCCAATCAAGAAACTGCCAAAGAAGTCAACAGCAAACAGCCCAACCAAAGAATCTCTAAGACCACCCACTCCAACACTGACAGGCAAGCCATTAGAATATAAACTGACAGCAAACTGCACTCTTTACTGATGATGTCACCTAGTTTATAATAACTTAGAATAACTAACTTTTGGGTAAAGTTTGGGTAATGAAATGTCTGCAAGAAAACAAGCAAGCTCAAGGACCCCACATTTCTTCTCTATTTTGCTGCTAGGTCTTTAATTGACCCATGTCAGCACCTACATAACTTAAGCATAAAGTCAAACCTTTGGCTGGTTATGTAAATGGTATGGCAGGCTTCTTTCTCCTGATCAGACCTACAGTACCTCTTCTCTCTGCAATCCTCTTTTTCTTTCTCCTTTTATCTGATCCCACTTGGTCCCTGAAAGTGGAGATTACATCAAGTAGAAATCTTTAACCAATTCAGTGTTGGCTCAGAATGTATTGTCTGTCTTAGCAGTGGGGAACATGCCAGTTCATAAGAAATTGGCCCTGCTGAATTATCACCAAGACCAGACAACAAAACATGTGAATGCATAATCACAATTTACACTTTTCTTTTGGGAGCTGCTTATTGTATGAAAACACAGATGGAGGACAGAAGAAGCTGAAAATTAGTAAGACAGAACTTCAGTCTTCCATGTCATACTTTGTTCCCTTCTTTGTATATTGCTTTGATAGGTTGGGGTGCCCTTGATTCTCAATACTCTCCCGCCCCATCATTTCTCCTTCTTTTCACTAAAGTTGATGACTTTTTCTGAAACAAAAAGAAACACATTATGTCCTATCCCATCAAAATAACCTAAAGTCATAAAATATAATTTAATTCATTGAGAAGGGTGAGGCTGTAAGTGGTAATTATCGCAAATGTTCTTCTATTTTTATGCACTGTCTTTCTCATTCTCTCTCCATGAGAAATTGCCATTATGGCAAAATGCAGCTTTTCCCACAGTTGCAGAAAAATACTCCTCAAATATCCCAGAGGCTATATGGATAAACGAAGGGGGTCAATCAGAACCATAACAAAGTGAAACAGAAGGAGATGGATAAATAGTTTAGAAAGTGATAGTGGAAGTGGACCCGGAAATTGCCCTTGATTGTTTATTAATCATGACTTGGTCTTTAGAGTTTTCCTCAGATGAGGACCACAGGAGACATCTCAAAAGATAGGCATATCTACTACTTCTTAGCAATGAGACTAAGACAGCAATTGGCCCCATCATTCCTACCTTGGCCCAGATTCTGGCCAAGACCAAGGGCTTCAAAAGTGTTGGCCTCTAAAGATAGAAAAGCAAAAACAGAAAAGTAGAGGAATGCTTGGCTTTGCTAAGGGACAGATGGAGCTCACAAGGTTACTAAGGAATACCCTGTATGAAGCTGGATCTAAACCAAGCTAGCTATAAGCGAATGGAGTCTGGATCTCTTGATATGTAGGGCTTAGTATTTCACTGGAACATTGTCAACCTATAAATTGGTCATCAGAATTTGCTTTAAAGCTTTTATATCCAGAACTTTTGTTCTAGAAAATTGACTTGGTTTGTCTGGATTTCCTCTTAGTCTCTGTAAAATACAGTTTGCCAATGAGTCATGATTTTAATTGTATAAAAACTTGGACTTAATTTTTGACTTCAAGATAAACCTGAGAACTGTAGGGGATATAGCCATCACCCCGTTGTCATGGTCAGACCATTTCCTAGTGAGGTTGGATTTCACAGCCCCACTCCTCCCCCGCAGGGAGGCGGGACCGACTAGGTGGTTCCGCCCCAGGCGCCTAATGGAGCCGGAAGGATTCCAGAGGGAACCTTGGGAAATACCTGAAACCCTGGTACACAATTTGTCTGAGTCCCTGGTGGCTGCTTGGAACACCGCAGCAGCAGGGGCATTAGATCGGATTGTGCCTTTGCGACCTCTCCATGGCAGTGGATCCTGGAAAGCACCCTGGTTTACCGAGGAGCTCCGGGAGATGAAACACCACAAGAGATGTCTGGAGCGATGCTGGAGAGCCAGTAAAACTGAATCCGATTGAACACTTCTAAGAACTTTCATCAAGTCTTATTTAGTGGCGATAGGGGCGGCAAAATGACCTCATTTTTCCACTCTTATTGCATCCGCAGATTCTCGCCCAGCCGCTTTGTTTAGGGTGACTCGCGCCCTCCTTGCAAAAGTGGGAGCGAGGAACACTTGCAAGGTAGAGCTGAGGAATTCATGCAGTTTCTGATGGATAAAGTCGCTCAGATTCGGTCAAACCTGGACTCTGGCTGGATAGAGTCTATTGAGTTGACAGGGGCAAGTCTCAGTCCAGCATTGTGGGAGGAGTTTGAGCCTATTACACCCCGTATTACAGTGGTTCTCCTCTTATCTCGCCAACAGGATGCAGTCAATGTTGGCAGGAGGGCAGAGGTCGTCTCATAGGCCCCTGACCTGTGGGGTGCCGCAGGGTTCGGTCCTCTCGCCCATCCTGTCTAACATTTACATGAAACTGCTGGGGGAGATCATCTGCAGACACGGGGTGAGTTTTCAACAGTACGCTGACGACACCCAGTTGTACATCACCACCCCGTCTCAATTCAGGGAAGCAGTTGACGTAATGTGCCGGTGCCTGGATGACGTTAGGACCTGGATGGGGAGAAACAGACTCAAACTCAACCCCGATAAGACTGAGTGGCTCTGGATATTGCCTCCGAAGGACTATACCGACTGTCCCTCCTTGGTTCTTGAGGGAGAAAAATTAACTCCCTCAGAACAGGTTCACAATTTGGGAGTCGTCCTAGATCCGCAGCTAAAATTAGATCAGCACCTTGCAGCTGTGGCTAGGGGGGCTTTTGCACAGGTTCGCCTGGTGCACCAATTGCAACCATACTTGGAGAAGGAGGCTCTACTCAAAGTCACTCATGCCCTTGTCACCTCCCGATTGGACTACTGCAATGCGCTGTACATGGGGCTACCCTTGAAGAGTATTCAGAGACTTCAACTGGTGCAAAATGCGGCTGCACGTGCTGTGGGTGGGTGTTTCAAGATACACCCACGTAACACCTATATTCCGCCAGCTGCATTGGCTGCCCATTGGTCTCCGGGTACAATTCAAGGTGTTGATCATTATCTTTAAAGCCCTGCATGGCTTAGGACCAGGCTATCTCTGGGACCGCATTCTACCTCATACTTCCCTTCGACCGGTCAGGTCCCACAGAGTGGGTCTCCTCCAGGTCCCGTCAGCCAAACAGTGCCGACTGGCGGGGCCTAGGGGGAGGGTCTTCTCTGTAGGGGCCCCTGCTCTCTGGAACCAACTTCCTCCAGAGATCCGAATCATCCCTACCCTGCTGGCCTTCCGAAAAGGCATTAAGACATGACTTTTCCTGCAGGTGGGGTAATTTTGAGCCGACCTTACATCTGACGCCCCCCCCTCCATGTATGTATGGTGTTATACGTTTTTTAAATTGTTTTTAATTGTTTTTAATGATTTGTTTGATGTTCCCTAAAATGCTGTACGCCGCCCTGAGTCCTGAGGGAGTAGGGCGGCATAGAAGAACCTCAAATAAATAAATAAATAAATAAATAAATAAATAAATAAATAAATAAATAAATAAATAAATAAGTAAGTAAGTAAGTAAGTAAGTAAGTAAGTAAGTAAGTAAGTAAGTAAGTAAGTAAGTAAGTAAGTAAATAAATAAATAAATAAATAAATAAATAAATAAATAAATAAATAAATAAATAAATAAATAAATAAATAAACTGGTATTTAAGCCAGACAAACAGCACGAAGAGGTTTAGCTACTTATTGAACCTGCAAAGGCATTCCTTCTAAGCTTTCTACTGTTTCAATTCTCCTGACCTAATACCATAGTGGCAATCCTCCTTGGGTGCTCCTGGTTGACCAGGTAGATTGGTTTGTTTTCACGGTCACATCTGTCAAGGTGTCAGTTGGAAAGGACCTAAGTAACTGACCAGCTGGAGAGGCAATAGTCCAGGAAACATCACTCATATGCATGGTTTGCTTTGCTCATGGAATGAATGCTAAATTACTACAGCTTCACTGCTGGAAAATTATCTAATAGCGTGAACCTTGCCACTTACAGAGAATGATGAGTTGTAGTCCAACACATCAGGAAAGTGCCAGGTTTGGAAAGGGTGGTGTAATATGTCTATATAGGCTTCATTAATGCATTCATTTACACCCCAGGGTTTTAGAGACAGATTTGAAGAGTCAACTTCAAAAGGTTTCAGGGTTCAAGGGCTTCCACTGCCTGCCAACTCTCCCAACATTAACTCCACAGGTAAGCTTCTTGGGGGCAACAGAAGCATTAGTGGGAACCTGCAAAATGCCCTCAGTTTTAGATTTCCAGAATGCCTTGACATGTTGTCACTCGGGGGCAAATTGTCAGTTGCCTTTTGGTATCTACCCAACGATGCCAGATGTTGGTAGAGGGCCTGGATGTAGAGTCAAGTTCAAGAGATTTGGAAGGAAAGAGGCTGAATATGGAAAATGACAACTCAATTACCATCCATTAGCAACTTTTTAAAAAAGAAGCATCCCTAAAAGGACAAAAGCATCCCCCAAGGACAAAACAAAAATATTTTCTGAAAGAAGATCTAACAAAACAAGAATAAGTAGATAGGACTGCACTGCAAGTAGGAGCCAAGAAACTCCATTGAAATCATTTCAGGGGATGCTAGGCAATCAACAAATTATTCAGGGAGCTGTTGTGATCACAGCTCCCATTTTTGGGATAGAAGAGAAGTGGGGGGAAGTCATGCTGCATACTTGTCAAGCAAAAATTTCTGTCAAAGCAAAGATGGGGGAGTAATCTTAGTGGAGAAGTTTTTCTGCATTTAAAAAAAAATCAGAGAAGCATTATCTAATACTCCTTAAAATACATATGTGCGTGCATGTGCACCATTTGTTGCTATAACAACCATGCAGTCTGTTCTGTCTTCACCGGGCAAGAAGCATCTCAAGGTAGAGCTTGATTCAAAATGGAAGGAAAAGTTTTCTGACCTGTTTAATCAATCCTTGGTGATATTTATCCATACTTTACTACAGTAGTAACTCTTCCAATTTCACATGAGGTATAATTTTTCTAATCTCCAGTCTTCATCCTACCCATGTTTCTTAAACTTATTTTTTTCTCTATCACAGATATTTTGTTTTCTGCCCAACCTAGTACCTCTAGTTTCTCATCCCAATGCCATCAACCAGGAGAGCCAGTTTGAGTAAAAAAAAATTAAAAAAGAAATAATGATTAAGGCAGCAGGCTAGAAACTGGGATAATGTGAGTTCTAGTTTCACCTTAGGAATGAGAGCCAGCTGGGTGACTTTGGGCCAGTCACTTTCTCTCAGCCCAAATCATCTCACAAGGTTTTGTTTATTTATTTATTTATTTATTAAAATTTCTATGCCGCCCAACTCCCGGGGGACTCTGGGCGGCTAACAACAGGTATAGAAACATATCAATAAAAGCGATTTTTTTAAAAAAACATGTTAAAATGCTATCAATATTTTAAAAAGAACTTTCACTCATACCCTGCCTGCCGGAAGAGCCAAGTTTTTAACCTGGCCCTGAGCCATGTAGGGCTTTAAAGGTTAAAACCAACACCTTAAATTGGATCCGGAGACTAATGGGCAGCCAATGCAGCTGGCGGAGGATCGGTGTTACGTGGGTGCATCTGGGTACACCCACCACAGCTCACGCAGCTGGGGGGAAATAGGAGGAGACAGGATTACTAGATATGTTTGCTGCCTTGAGTTGTATATAAAAAAAATAAAAGGCAGGGGATAAAATAAATACATCAAGACGGCAAAGGCTGGGGTTTGGTCTACACTACAGAATTCCATGTGAGCTTAGACGTCACAGTTCTCCTCAGTCACTCCCAGAGGTGGGTTCCTACCGGTTCAAACCGGTTCTTTAGAACCGTTAGTAAAGCAGCGATGATGCCATAGAGCCGGTTTTGTCGGTGCCAGTCCGTGGGTGCCGCTATTTGGATTTTTGATTGCTGCGGGGGCGCGCATGACCTCCCGGTGCAACCCTGAGCAAACCGGCAGCAAGATGATTCACAACCCACCCCTGGTTACCCCACTCAGCCCGGCTAAACAAAGTTTAATTTCTTCTTTCTCCTGAGGATGGGCTCCAGCACGAGTCCAAAAGCTCAGAAGACTAATTCTCTGATCCCAGTGAATGACCTAGATTGGATCCTGAAACATTATCCTGGAACACGTATATTTGTCATCATTTAATTTATTCATTTGGTTTATGATCTCAGTTGGACTAAGGATGTCAATGAGCACTTCAGTTTCTATCTCCCAAATTCTACACAGCAACTTGAAGACACTCTCTAATGATTCTCACTTCTGCCAATCAGAACAAAAAAACAGAGAACATCACCTGATCCTTGTCCTGCCCCTGCCCCAAGCTACAATAGATCATAAATCTTCTTACCTCCATTCCCTTCAAAAAGATTAAAAAAATCTTGCATGCCATTGTTGGAAGGAATATCCTTCTGGGTTCAGTTCCAAGTGGGGAAAAAGACACTGGATTCATGGAAGTTGCTTGGAAAGAAGATTTAATGGAGGACAGGAATACATGGCATGAGCTCCTGAACAGAAAAGGTGAATCGCATGCTTCCAGAGAAAAGGGGCAAAAAGATGCTGAGTCCCTTGGTTTTATGACCTCTGTTGGGCCCCACCTCTTAGTTCCCTGTTCCTGTGTATGTAATGCACTCCGATTGGCTGTCAGACTCCCACGGGGCCATGCAGGGGTAACTCTGTAGGCTGTCTTGAGCCCAAGCTTGCTTGAGCCCCACTGGCTGATGCAATCTTCCCAGGTCCCATGTGGTGTAATGAAAGGACTTTGGGCAATTCCTAATATGGCTCTGTCTGAAGGAGGTAGATCTTTGTTATGTAGAATAGACTGGTTCAGGCAATTAACAAAGGGGGGGATGAGTGAGCTGGGCCATTCCTTGATGGCACATTGACAAAGGTGGGGGCTACTAAGAATGAATCTGTTTCCTGCCTAAAAACACGTTTCTCCATTTCTCTATGGATATTCTATATAATATTCTGCCTTTTTAATATTTCCTAGGATATTTCATTTTTCTAGGAGAGGGGTAGGTGCTAACTTCCTTCACCATCATCCATGATCTTCACGTTGTGTGCATTTATCTGGTTGTATAAACATACACAAACACAAATCCTTTGACTGGGAGCGACCTTTTCTCTTCGAAGAATGCCTAGGATGGCTGAAGAAGCTCAGGAGCTGGGATGAGGCTAGAGTTACTGCAGATAAAGAAATGAACTTTTCCTACAGAAAAGACCTGTTTTACTGCAGTATTAACTATTACAGGTGAGATCAAACTAATGTGGTTCAGCAGCTGAGCATAACAGTTAACATGACACCATTCTGAAACATTTCAGATTCCATGTAAATGTGACTCCAGACTGCCCTACTTGGATTTTTCTGTTTTGCTTGTGAAATTGCTAATTCCAAATTAAAATAGTACCAGTTTATGGGCTTCAGACAGAGCAGGCCTAATAGCTGACAGTTTTTATTCCCCCATTATTGGCTCTGACTTAATGGAAACAATGGAATTTAATCTGTTGAACCAAAGCATGTTAAAGATCAGTACATTTAATATGATATGGTTTTTTGAGATGTCCACTTCATCAGATACACAAATTATCTCCTTAAGAAAGTTACTGCATCAACCTTGTTTACAAATACATGAATTAGTCTTAAAGTGGTATAAGATTCCATTATTTTTAGCTATCAAGAAGTGGCAAAAAGCATTCCATGCAGCTCATCAGCAAATAGCTAAGTTCTGCATCCAAGAATTTCCAGTGTCTCAGTGTCTTCGTATAGAAGGAGAAACCAGGAGCACAGAAATAACCTTGAAAACAGGATGCAAAAATTGGAAAGTAAATATTAATATTGGGATGGGATGGAAGAAAAGGTGAGAAAGAAATTCAAGATAATTCCCCCCCTCTCCTTGATTCTCTTTGATGTAAGAGGATGAAGATGGAAATTATAACAAGTTGTCAAGAGTCTTTTATTATTTCTCACAATAATAAAGCAAAGTTCCAGTAATCCTTGCAGTGTCTGGATCTTGATCTGACTTATTCAAAGAACCAGAAAAGACGGTGGTCCAAAAATTTAAACAGCTGCTGCCATTAGAATAATCAATAATAGGCCATAGGGACCAAGTATCAGGTTCAATATAAAGAAGTATCCTATCTTATTTTGTACTGCTACCAGTGATTGTGCTTGTCTATGTTGAGGAATATCTTTATATGTTGCAGAGAGATAGAGGAATGAAAGTTAATATCAATTAAAATGGGGTGCTAGAACTAAAATAAAATGTTCATGTATGAGCCACACCACATTAATAAGCTTTGTAAATTAATACTTATCTCCAATTCTCAGTTTTATTGAAATACAGTATATCAGCAGTTGGTCCCAAAATAGTGTTTTTGTATATGCATAAATAAATCTGGCAACCAGTCTAATGTTGAGAAGGCTATCTGAGCTAGTTTTTTTCCATGTGGCTTCATAATCTCTGTTCATAGTTTTGTTTTTCTGGCATAACTACATTTGGCATGCATTTTCATTTATCAGCAAAAAATGTTACATGTATGTGTGTGTGTGTGTGCGCGTGTGTAACATTTTTTGCTGATAAATGAAAATAAAACATGAAATAAATAATAATAAAATAAAATAATATGAAAATAAATGTTACATATATGTGTGTGTGTAACATTTTTTTGCTGATAAATGAAAATAAAGGGAGACTTTATTCATATATATTCATATATATTTTCAGGGTATACAAACTTCAGTAAAGCATGGGAAAAAAGAGTGAAATGTAACAGGCAAAAGAAAGACAGCAAAGAAAAAGAAAGAGTAGGAAATCTAGCTAACTTTAGATGATTACATTTAACCATAAGGTAATAAAAAAATTCCTTATATGATCAGCCCCACAAACAGAGTCATCAAACCATGCAGGTCCTCAAAATAAACCCCCCACCTTTTCTTTTAGGACGATTCTTAAGATTTTTTAAGTTGCTGTCTTTACATTCTCAAGCTTTTCTGCAAAGATTCTCAGACTGTATTATCAGGCAGGAATAATCAGCAACCATTCTTGCACAACATGAAAGCAAAGTCTGCATCTCCACATAATCTCATATCTAAGTTATGACTGACCTCTTGCAAGCAAGATTGGTGTATCTGTCCTTTAGGATAACTTTGGAAAATCTGGAATTTTCAAAGAAAGTAACAGACAAAACATGACAACAGATAGAATATTTGAGGCCTTGTGGGAATGGGTATAATCCACAAAAATTATGCCATAATTAATGGATTGTTCTGAAAATGCCAGACTGACACAGAGACCTTTTAGAAAGCATTTACAATCTAATGCAGGAATGGGCAACATTTGGGTTGGCCAGAGATCATACATAACATTTTTGGGGTACCAAGGCTGCAAAGATGCCAAATGGACAAAACAAAATCATCTACATAAACAGCATCTTAATATTCTGTATTGTCCTTGATTAGAATAGGGACAGAGGTCCCTTTTAAAACTGTATATAGATCTTTTTAAAGGTTCCCTTTAAAGTTTCCACGAGTTTCCTCCTCCCCTCATAAATGGCAGGAAACTATGCTACCAGTTTTCAGTCTTGGTGACCACGGTACTTACTGGGTGCTGTAAAATGTTTTTAGGGTCTTGAGTTGCTCATTCCTACTCTAAATTAGTTGATTTTCTGGCTCTTCATGAATTGTTTTGAAGTTGGAGATGATGAGAAAGACTGATAGTGTATTTTAAAGCCGTGTTCCCAAATTGCCTTTCAGATATGTTGAGATTGCATCTCTGAGAAATTCTTCCGAACACATAAGGGTAGGGAAGATTATACTATAGAAGGGTATCTCCTTTATCAGTGAAAATAAAGATAGACTTCCATCTCAAAAGTCAACTATATTTATGACTACCAATCAGCTACTAAAGATGCTGGAGCTGGGAGTGAGGAAAGAAGGAATGTGATATATGTGTGATATCTGTGATATGGCTGTGTGATATGGCCAAAAAATGAACTGTAACCCTTTCTTTACCAAATAGTCTTAATAAAACCTGGTTCTTGCCATAAAGACAACTTCAGAAAGCTACCAGCATGATTGTGTGAGATACTAATTCTTCTCTTATGTATTTTGAAATTGGCACTACAGAACAACAAAACTACAGAACAAAACAGGACAAGTGCCTAAATCATGTGGACAAGATAAAGCCAGCATGGTAGAGACAGAGGATACCGTATTTTTCAGAGTATAAGACGCACCTTTTTGCCCCCCAAAAGAGGGTGGAAATGTTGGTGCGTCTTATACACCGAATACAGCCATTTTTGGCCTCCCGAAGCCCTGCCCCCGCATCCTATTTTTGCGAAAAACTGGCCGTTTTTTGCAAAAATGGGGGCATTTTTGCCTTCCCCAACCCCCTATGAGTGCTCTGCAGGCTTCCCAAAGCTTCTGCATGTCATTTTTGCAAAAAAAAAAACCGAGCGAAAAACAAGGTGGGATGTTTTTGTCTTCTAATTATCCCATCTAGCATGACTGGAGGAGGAATTCTGGGCGTTGAAGTCCACTAGTCTTAAAGCTGTCAAGTTTGAAGACCTCTGAGTTAGGGGTTAGGGTTTCAAGGGTCTTCAAACTTGGCAAGTTTAAGACTTGTGGACTTCAACTCCCATTCCTGAGGTAGCATGACTGGAGGAGGAATTCTGGGAGTTGAAGTCCACTAGTCTTAAAGCTGTCAAGTTTGAAGTATAATTTTTATACATGGTTGTAAAAAGTATTCTGCTACACTGGTATTTTATTAAATAATATATTACTACACCATTTAGTTCAGAATACTTTTTTCCTTGTTTTCCTCCTCTAAAATCTAGGTGCGTCTTATACTCCGGTGCGTCTTATACTCTGAAAAATACGGTATTTGGCTTATGAAGCCATTCTAATGATGCTTTAAATAGTTAACAAAAGCAAGCACTATGCCTAATAAAGAATCCATTATAGCAGGTTATTTGAGGACTGAAATAAAAGCAAGAACTGAACAAAAAGCAGAGCTTCTGAAATGAACAAGAGAACATGAGTTATGACAAAAGGATATCTAAAGTAAAAAGAATATGATACAAGGTCTTGGAGGAAAGATTAGACTTTTTTCCATATCAGATATTTTTATTTTTATTATTATGGTTTTGTTGCACAGTCAGCCAGATATTCAGACTGGATTTGGCATTTTTGTCTACCTATTGAGTCCTTTCCAAGGACCTGGGGTATGCAGATGTGGATGGTTGATGGTGTTGTTGCAGATATTGTCGCAGGGTGTAAGTTGTTCTGAGTAAAGCTGCCTTTTGCAATTGACTGCCGGTGAATTTGTCAATGCCGATAGAGTTCAAGTGGTGCTCCAGTTATTTTGGGATTGCATCCAAGGCACCTTCCTTTGCCTGCTTTTGCCACAGTTGTTCCATTTCTAAGAAAACCATGTAAAATCACAGGTCGAAAAAGTGAAAGCAACTTATAGGGAATACAAATTGAAGGCTGGAAAAGTTCTTCCCAGGTGAGAGTTAAGACTTCATTCTGAGCCATGAGGGTTGCCACTAAATAAAAACCCCAGACAGCTATTTGCCCTGGTGATGGTCTCAGATAAAGTCCTCCAAAGATCCTAAAGTTAGATATTTTGAGGATCTAAAATAATGCCGTGGGTCTAGAAATGCCAGCAAAGATAATAAATATATCCTTATCACCTTATTTCTTGGCAAGTGTCATATTTTCTGAAGACTGATTAAAGTAAACTATTATCACAGTAGCACCTTTGGATAAATGGTGAGAATGTGTTTTGAGAATGCATATAAAACACCAAATACACTTATTCATGAGTTGCCTTTTTGACCTCCTTGCAGGTATCTGGGGAAGGAGAAGCAGCTACATCTTGATTTAGTGCATGTGCTTGATTGCTCACAAACACCAAATGCCAAGGAAATAAACATGGTCTTGCATTATCTTCCCCAATAATTGCCTATCCAGATACAGCTGTTGTAAGTGCCCATCAGATCTCTCCCAGGAGGTTATCACTGTGTTATTTTGAGGCAACTCTTGCCCCGCTGTCTTAACATGCAAAAAATGTGGATAATGAGGACATTTTGTAGGAGCTATGAAGTTCCAAACTGACTGGGTGATGATTATAGGTGATTGATTATTCATTTTCTTTCCGCATTCCTAACAGAGAGCAGGGAAATTATTTTGTTGTGCTTTTCAAATATTTTAAAGTGTTTATGCAGAGGTCCCCAAACTTGACAACTTTAAGACTTGTGGACTTCAACTTCCAGAATTCTCCAGCCAGCTATGCTGGCTGGAGAATTCTGGGAGCTGAAGTCCACAAGTCTTAAAGTTGCCAAGTTTGAAAATCTCTGGTTTAAGGGATCTTATCTGCACATGAAATCTAGCATGGAAGCAACACAACTTAGTCCTCAACCTATGACCACAACTGAGCCCAAAATTTCTGTTGCTAAGTGAAGCATTTTAAGTGAGTTTTGTCCCATTTTACGACTTTTCTTGCCACAGTTGTTAAGTGAATCACTGTTGGTAAATTAAGTAATGCAGTTGTTAAGTGAATCTGGCTTCCCCATTGACTTTGCATGTCAGAAGATCGCAAAAGGTGATCACATGATCCCAGAACACTGAAATTGTCATAAATATGAATCAGTTGCCAAGCATCTGAATTTTGATCACATGACTGTGGGGATGCTGCAGTGGTCATAAGTATTACAACATTTTCAGTGCTGTTGTAACTTTGGTCACTAAATGAACTGTCATAAGTCGTGGACTACCTGTATATATTGACTACCTGCTGCAGAGTTTAAACTCCAGCTCCTCTCAGCTTGTTTATTTTCAAATAAACACACATATTAAAAAAAAAACAATAGCCTCTCCCAAAAAAAGACATCTGGTTTCAGGTTACCTAATAGTTTTAATCACCTTTTGTACTTCTCCCCTATTTGGCACCATGAAGTCAACTGAGGGCAATCAAGTAAAAACTTCCTGTGAACAGGAAATGGATGGTTGTAGGGCAACAGGACATCCAGGAACACATTCAGGAGGGCATGTCAGCAATGAGAAGCAGACATATGTGAAAAATGGCTGACTGTTTCAAAAAACATTTTACTCTTACCATATCCCCTCAACCTTCCCCCAATTTCATTCAAAAGGGGGAAAAATGAGCAAGACATTACAGCCCTCAACTACTCAACAAGACAACCATCTGAATCAGAAACTTATCATTTTTTATAATTTAATTTCTTGTCCAGTTTTAGGCACAGTTAATAAAGCTGTAAAATTATTGCTGCTGGTTATCCAAAGATTAGAGTTCGGTTTGTCCCCAGAGGTAGAATTCTCCTATTAGATGTCTTGTCTGCACAATAAAGAACTCAGCAGAATTGTTTTCAAACTGAATATTAATTGCTGTCTTAGTAACACGAATCTGTCCCTGAGTGTCTTTAATTGAGCTACATCTGCCGGTCTATTGAGGTCCAAAAGCTAAACAATTTACCAGGCTGTCCGCCCTTCCCAATCATTCCACTTTAATGCAGGTCAAGGCAAATTCAACTTGAGAGAAAAGCAATTTGTGTTTCATTAATTTATTGGAATCCCCATAGGTCAACATGGCATTATAATTGTTTGTGGCTTCTTGTAGCCAATGTTCAAGTTTGCTCAACTCCTGCCTCTGATATTTCCTTTCAGAGAAAGACGAGCAATAATGCTTTTAAGGCATTCCGAAACAGAACACAGAATACCAGGTGAGATCCTGATTGCCAAGTCATAGATCTCACATTTTATATTTGATGCATCTAGTACATCCAAGAATATATTTTGTGTCCCATTTGTGTTGGAGGATTAGGAGTGAATACTCTCATTTTTGTCTTAATTATCTTTTGGAGTACCTCATAATAGCTTAATGAAAAGAAGGACTAGGGGAGATATGATAGCAGTGTTCCAATATCTCAGGGGTTGCCACAAAGAAGAGGGAGTCAAACTATTCTCCAAAGCACCTGAGGGTAGGACAAGAAGCAATGGGTGGAAACTAAACAAGGAGAGAAGCAACTTAGAACTAAGGAGAAATTTCCTGACAGTTAGAACAATTAATCAGTGGAACAGCTTGCCTCCAGAAGTTGTGAATGCTCCAACACTGGAAGTTTTTAAGAAGATGTTGGATAACCATTTGTCTGAAGTGGTGTAGGGTTTCCTGCCTAAGCAGGGGGTTGGACTAGAAGACCTTCAAGGTCCCTTCCAACTCTGTTGTTATTATTATTATAACAAAATCTCAATGGTTATAGCTAGAGCGTAGTAGTATCATCCATTTTTCAATTTCTTCTTAATCATTAGTAAGCCAGTATTTTTCCAATTTAAAGGTAATCCTTCACTTACAATTCATTTAGTGACTGTCCAACGTTATACTGGCACTGAAAAGAGTGACTTGTGACCGGTTCTTGCACTTATGAGCCTCACAGCATCCCCATCATGTGATGAAAATTTGGGCACTTGGCAACTGGCATATATATTTATGATGGTTGCAGCATCCTAGGGTCACGAGACTTCGTACAATCAGCATCCTAGGGTCACGCTGGCTTCGTACAAAGTCAATGGGGAAAGCTGGATTCACTTATTGACTGTGTGATGCACTTAATAACTGCAGTACCGTATTTTTCAGAGTATAAGACACACCTTTTTACCCCCCAAAAGAGGGTGAAAACCTGGGTGCGTCTTATACACTGAATGTAGCCCCACCCAGCCACACCCACCCTTTGGCCTCTGCCTCTCAGCAATTTACCTCTTTGAGCAAATAGGGCAGAGCCTGAATAGCACAAGGAAGTGATTATCTGCCTCCCGACCCACAGCTGACAGGCTTGCAAGCCACGGGCTAAAATGAAACTAACTATGGTAGCTGCAAGGAAACAAATTGCCTGAAGGTGGACTGCTGGCAATGTTGGATTGCTAGGGTGCCCAGATGTCCTGATTTTATCAGGATTGTCCTGATTTTTAGAAGAAGCTTGTCCTGATTCTGAAAATGTCCTGATTTTGTCCTGAAATTCGAGTTCCCGTCCTGATTTGTCCTGAACTTTTGTAAAATTTTAGGATAATCAAGATGAACGTTAAATGAAAGTATGTTTGCACTACTTGTGTTTTAGTTCAATCGCTTCATTTTCAGGCAGATTCTCTTATGCATTGTTACAGAAGATTTCGTGTGCATTTTTAGTGTGTAATATTTTAATGCTTTCTTTCAGGGTTGTGATAAATTATTTAAAATACTGTAAATGTTTTCTTAGTTTAAAGTGAGTGGTCATGTAATAAAATTGTGGTTTTATTTTATTTCCTTTTGCCCCCGAGGCACCTGAGGAGCCTGCAAAACCAGCTTGGGGGAGCGGGGAAAGAAAGGGGGCAAAGGGTCTGCCGATCCCGCACCTGCCAAAGCTAATCCGGGCCAAAAGCGCATTTCCGCCCAAATAAGCCCCCATGCACTTTGATTTTGGATCAAAGGTATCTGGGCATCCTATGGATTGCTGAAACTGAGAGGTTAGTTAATAACAATACATGTTTGTAGAGTGTTCAAATTATTAGACTTATTTTTTAAAGACTGCTTTATTATTGTTCTAGACAACTTAATAAAATGAAGAAGCTTTTTAAAATAAATGCTTGCTCTGAAGAGGCCCAGTGCTTTTGTATCTTCTTTTAAATAGTAGAGAATGTATACTTCCAGAAAGCCACATCAAATTTAAAGATCTGTAAAAGTATAATCTGAAATGTAACAGTGTCCTGTTTAGTATTAAGATAAGGCAGCTGAGTTAAACCCTAGTTTAAATAGTAGATCTATTTAAATAATTGGGAGGAGTTAGTGTGATTACATTTAAGAAAACTTTCTGGCATTATGTACATTTCTCCAATTCTTTGCTATTTCTATGGGTCAGGCGCACATGCACAGAAATACACAGCAAGCAGTGTATATCATCTGTACTGTTTGCTGTTTGCTTTTTGGCAAATTGCTGGGAGGCAGAGGACTTTTTTCCTTGTTTTCCACCCACAAAACTAAAGTGCGTCTTATACTCCGATGCGTCTTATACTCCGAAAAATACGGTAATTCATTTGACAACCATGGCAAAAAGGATTGTAAAAATTGGGTGTGATTTACTTAATCATGGAAATTTTTGTTCCAGTTGTGGTCATAAGTTGAGGACTAGCTGTACTTCAGTTTTTCATGCCAGAGTTATATGGTTGGGAAATTTTTCCAGCCTCGAAATGAAAATGTATGCTGATATACCTATTAACTGAATACATTTTCTTTTTAAAAAGTTATCCGAATATTGAAAATGTATTGATGACTTCCAGATATAAAAGACAACTTCCTTCACTCCCAACTGGCTCAATGAAAAATATAATCCTGCACATCTGGTGGACACTCACTCTAGAAAGACCCAGTCAAAATGACTTAGAAGAGGATCAATTCTGGCAGCTACTGCAAAGTGTCGTATGATCACAGCTTTCAAATCTCTGCCAGCCTGAACTTGGCAGAGCAGAAAAGGTCTAGTCTCTAGAGCCTGCCATGCATTTTTCATTCTGTTGAGGGAGTATTTAGGAGAAGAAGGCTTGGAACATGACTGGCTCCCTGTTCTTGGTCTCTGATGTTACTGCTGGGCCATCAGAAAGGAAGAAGGCGAGTGGATCTTTCTGCGGGTGATAGGTGGGAGTGTGAAGGCTGAACCTGCTCTCCTTGTGAGTCGGGACTTCTGTTTCTTTGCCCTTGGAGATGGAGTTTCAATTTGTTCAATGAATGTCATATACTATAGCTGTGGTGGCGAACCTATGGCACGCGTGCCAGAGGTGGCACGCGGAGCCATAGGAGCCGGCACGCGAGGGTTCCCACCGGCAAACCGGAAGTGCGAAAAAACGCACTTCCGGTTTGTCGGTGTGCTGTTTTTTGCACTCCGGAGGGTTCAGGGAAGCTCCCTGAAGCTCCGGAATGCAAAAAACTACAAAACGGACAAACCGGAAGTGCACTTTTTCGCACTTTCGGTTTGTCCGTTTTGTAGTTTTTTGCATTCCGGAGCTTCAGGGAGCTTCCCTGAACCCTCCGGAGTGCAAAAAACCAGCATACCGGCAAACCGGAAGTGCGTTTTTTCGCACTTCCGGTTTGCCAGTTTCGTCGTTCCAGGCTCCGGTAAGCCTTTGTGCGGGGGTGGGGGTGTGTGCGCATGCGCAGGGGGCAGCATGGGGGGGTGTTGTGCGCATGCGTGGGGGGGAGAGAATGGGTGTGGGTATGCGAGCGCGCGCGAGCGCGGCCCCCCCCCTTTTTGGCACGCGAGCCGAAAAAGGTTCGCCACCACTGTACTATAGGAATGCACTGTAAGTGACGTAGAATTGCAGATGTATTTTCTTACCCAAAGGAACAAGACAGAGAAGTAACAGCACAGCAAGATTCACGGTATGGAATCCTCTTGGGATTGCCTACCTTTTTTCTAAAAATATAGTGAAGAGAACAGACAGATTTGTTCCCACACATATATTTATTTTTTGTCAATCATCCAGGTATAAGACAGAATGGAGCTGCTGGCTGGCCATTCTGTCAGGGTAAATATTTTCCTTCTAGAGCTAGAGCTTCTGGAAACAAGCCACAGAGTTGCCTTTAAATTTCACAAATTTTCAATTGCTGAGGACTTCAGTCCTTTTCTTCCGAGCTGGGCAAAATATTCCATTCTGAACTGTATTCAGCAAAATCCAGGATTTTCTCACTTACACACAAGCCTCTTAGAAATACCTATGAGGCTATCAAACTGTCCATGTAAGTTGGCTCCTTACACGTCACCACAAAGAAGACATGGATTAAAATCTGTCTGAATATGCGCAAGCTGGAGGTGAGTGGGTGAGAAACAAAAACTAGCTGTCTGTTTGTCTGTGTTAAGAGTCAGGAGAAAGCAAGGATTAATAGCTTGGATCTGAAAAAGCCATGGCCCCTTATCGTGTGTGTGTGTGTGTGTGTGTGTGTGTGTGTGTGTGAGAGAGAGAGAGAGAGAGAGAGAGAGAGAGAGAGAGAGAGAGAGAGAGAGAGAGAGAGAGAGAGAGAGAGAGAGAGAGAGAGAGAGAGAGAGAGAGAGAGAGAGAGAGAGCGCTCATATACATGCAGGTAGTCCTTGACTTACAACCACAATTCAGCAGAAAATTTTTGTTTTACAACCTTTCTTACCACAGTTGTTAAGTGCCATTATTAAGTTAGTAACATGGTGGTTAAGTGAAATGGCTTTCGCTTGTCAGAAGATCACAAAAGGTGATCCCATGACACTGGGACACTGCAACCATCATAAATTTGAACCACTTGCCAAGCATCCGAATTTTAATCACGTGATCATGGGGGATGCTGCAAAGGTCATAACTGTGAAAAATGATCATAATTTTTTCCCCAGTGCAAATATAACTTCAAGCAATCACTAAATGAACTGTTGTAAGTTGAGGACTACCTGTATATGAGTTCTTATACTAGATCTCTCTTAAACCAAGGCTGGTTTAAGATTAAAGAGCGTACAGAGATAATACCTGTTGTGCCTAAGATACTTGTAGACAGGGAACATCTAAGCATGAGACTTCCAACCTGTATTGTCCAACTTTTCCAATGGGTTCACATATCACTGTAAACCAGAGGTCTTCAAACTTGGCAACTTTAAGACTTGTGGTCTTCAACTCCCAGAATTCTCCAGCCAGCATAGCTGGCTGGAGAATTCTGAGAATTGAAGTCCACAAGTTGCGAAGTTTGGGGACCCCTGCTGTAAACTATGGGTTGCTTAATCATGATCAATTAAATATACCCCCAAATAGCTGGATTAATAGATTACCCTGAAATATAAAGCACAATTTACTGGCCACAATGGTCAGTTAATGCATAGGCTAAGCCTAGACGAGGCATCCATGTTATGGTTTAGAGCAAGGTTTCCAAACTGTGAGGTCTATCTCCCTTGGGAAAGTACAGGCAGAGAACCAGGAGAGGTATGAAGGATTATTGAATATCCCTTTGTGATCCTTTCTGTTGTCTGGATTTTTAGTGTCTACATTAAGGTTACACCAAAAGAAGGTGTGATGGACAAATGTTTAGGAATTCCTGGTCTAGTGAGATGTGTGAACCAAGCCTTTTTGGCAATTTGTTCCAGCAATCATTTCTTAGCATAGAGAAGCATATTGCCTGAATAATGCTGAGAATTTTTTGCCACTATCAAGTCACAGTACATCTTTGGGTCAGCAGAAAGCCATAGTGTATTTCTCCTCTTGCTTTTCCCTTTGCTGATTCCAATCTTGCATCTGTTCCTAGTCACTGAAGTTACCTAATTTCCTTCCAAGATAAAACTTGATTTTAAAATAAATAAATAAATAAATAACAGGTTTTCTTTTGTATTCTGGCTTTAATAGAGGCCCAGTCCATATCTGCTTATTGTAACAGCTGTACCATTATTATCTTCTCAAGAGAATTAAGAAGCTGATTTCTAAAAAACTGACACCCAACATCTGTATACATCTCAGTGTAAATAGCAACAGCACATAGACTTATATACCGCTTCACGGTGCTTTACAGCCCTCTCCAAGCAGTTTACACAGTCAGCATATTGCCCCCAACAATCTGGATCTTCAAGCTCATCTTGAGCACCCACTGAGTTTTCTCCCAGGTCCCGTGATAAATTCATAATCATTATATATTGGTTGGGGAATAATGCATTGCTTTCAGTGGATCACATAATATTTGAGACCATCAGCTCGTTCTAGTTGGAAACCATCAGAAATCATTTGTGCCTGTTTGTTTTTCCTTCTGGCTTCCCAGGAAACTCAGTGGTCCTGAATACCATGGCAATCCGACTGGTTTGCAGAATCTTGTCCCTGTTCTGTTTGTTCAAAAGAAAAGGGGATAATCAATTGGCTGTAAAAATAACAACATTTCCCATTTATTGCCATTTATTCATTCACTGACTTCTCACGGCCAGCAAGAAAGTTTTCTTCTGGGACCCACCCAATTCCCATTGCTTATTTTATTCCATCAGAGACTTCCAGAATAAATATGCAGGCCAAACATGTAATGATGTGGCTATTGGGTAAAAGGATTAACCTGGAGCCCGAAAGTTGCTAAACTTGTTTATGGAAGCAAGCTCTGAAATGAATATGTTACCAGTTGGCTGTGTACATTTTGCTTCCTATAAGTCAACATGTCCTTAACTGCCCCCCCTCCCCATTCTAGGAATGACACTATTTCACAGAGACTTTGGGGCATTAGCAATGGCACAATCTCGTGCATAGATGTAAGCATACACTGCACAAAAGTGACTAAGTAAACATACATTGAATGCTGCTTATGTCTTAATAAATATGTGTCGGAATGTGCTGACAGTCTCTGCTTCCCAAAGGAAAGTTGAACTAAAATGTAATAAAAAGGAGGTGATGGCAGAGGACAGATGGATAGGCCAAGGGATAGAAAAGATGTGCAGAATAGTTGGAAAGCAAGCAGGGCTAAATGTATTATTTCTGAAGCTATACTATAAAAATCTAGATTTTTTTTCACTAGACACAGAATTTAATATTCCAGCTATCTAAGTTCTGTTTTTAAAAATATTTTTGCATTTCAGGTAATTTCTATCTTACTGTTCCCAACCTGATTTAATTAAGCACACCAACTATGCATAACTATTCAAAAATAAACCACATTGGCTTCAACAAAGCTTACTCTTGGAAGTATATAGAGCAGGGGTCCCCAACCCCCGATCCATGGACCGGCACTGGTATGTGGCATGCCAGAAACTGGGCCATAGTCACATAACCAGTTTGGTGACCTTGTGCCAGTCACACACTCTCAGTGTGGTGTAGGAGGCAATGGCAAACCACTTCTGCAAAATCTTGCCAAGAAAACTGCAGGAATTTACTCAGGTAGTCTCAGAATCAAGCACAAAGAAAAATAAATGTTTTATATGGAACGCTGGCCTGATTCTTTTAATGTTTTGAATAAATAGGCAAATTTAGATAGCTTAAATCGGCCTATTTGCCATTGCTAGAATTTCCTGAGATTCTTCATCCAATTACCATATTTTTTGGAGTATAAGACACACCTTTTTACCCTCAAAAAGAGGGTGAAAATTTGGGTGCGTCTTATACACCGAATGTAGCCCCACCCAGCCACCCCCACCCTTTGGCCTCTGCCTGCCAGCAATTTACCTCTTTGCAGCAAACAGGGCAAAGCCTGATTAGCACAAGAAGAGATTATCTGCCTCCCAACCTACAGCTGACTGAGGCTTGCAAGCCACCTGATAAAATGAAACTAACTACGGTGGCTGTAATGAGACAAATTGCTGGGAGATAAACTGCTGGCAATGTTAGACTGCTGAAATTGCAAGGAGGTAAGCTATAGCTGCTGTAGCCTAGAGGTAGAGCTCTTGCCTCACAATCAGGAGGTTGTGAGTTCTATCTTAGGTAGAGGCAGATTCTGTTAATATGTTATTTTGTTAAATGTTTGTAGAGTGTTCAAATTATTAGACTTATTTTTTAAAGACTGCTTTATTATTGTTCTAGACAACTTAACAAAATGAAGAAGATTTTTAAAATAAATGCTTGCTCTGAAGAGGCCCAGTGCTATTGTATCTTCTTTTAAATAGCAGATAATACTTCCAGAAAGCCACATCAATTTTAAAGATCTGTAAAAGTGTAATCTGAAATGTCCTGTTTTATTATTAAGTATTAGTATTAAAATAAGGCAGCTGAGTTAAATCCTGACTTAGTCATGTTTGGAGTAGATCTATTTAAATAATTGTGAAGAGTTAGTGTGATTACATTTAAGAAAACTTTCTGGGATTAATATACTGCCATAATGTACATTTCTCCAATTCTTTGCTATTTCTATGGGTCAGGCACACATGCACAGAAATACACAGCAAACAGTGTATATCATCTGTACTGTTTGCTGTTTGCTGTTTGGCAAATTGCTGGGAGGCAGAGGCCTTTTTTCCTTGTTTTCCTCCCCCAAAACTAAGGTGCGTCTTATACTGTGGTACTTATTATACTCCAAAAAATACGGTACTAACCACAAATATGTATGATTGCTAATTAAAACACAGCAAACAGAAAGTGTGGAACAGTTTCTATAATCTTCAGACATGCAGACTTGGGATGATGAATTATATAGAGCAGTGGTTCTCAACCTTCCTAATGCTGCGCCCCGCGCCCTGCCCCCCCACCCACCGTGACCCACCCTGCCGCCACGCCCGCCGTCGCAACCCCTGCCCCGCTGCCACCATTTGGGTTCTTTTACCCTCTGCGCATGCGCAAAGCATTCTGCGCATGCGCAGAGGGTAAAAGAACCCAGATGGCAGCATCTGGGCGAAGTCTCCCGACCCCTGTGAAAGGGTCGTTCGACCCCAAAGGGATCGGGCATCCCAGGTTGAGAACCACTGATATAGAGTAATGTACCTAAAAACTACAATTCTATGCATATCATTGCTGTCACCCCTCCTGATCTTTGGAAAAATGTTAGAAGTGTGGGTTCAGCTTGTTTTTTATGTGAGAATTGTTTTTAGACCACAGATACTAATAATAATATTCTGTATAATATAACAAGCACAAATGGAAATAGTTGCATTCAATAAGGTACTTACTATATACATATAGCTATGGATGTGTGTGGGTGTAGGTGTGTGAATGTGTATGTATGTATAGACACATACATACACACACATATACACATACACAGATAAATACATACATTTTCTTCATCCTGCTTTATATGATTATGCCTTAACAAATCAAAATATATTTGAGGAGGAAATGAATATTTCTACTTAGCAAATATATGGGAAGCATTAAGTGTTGCTTCCAGAGAATCATATTCAACCACAAATCAGTTGGAATACAAATCAGATTAACACACTCACCCAATGCCTCACTTATTCTTACTTCCTGGTATTTTTAATCCATGGGTTTGGAAGGCAGGAGATGTGGCAGGAAGTTTACCTCAAAATGTAGTAGATTTCCAGAAAACAAAAGCTAAGGATAAGTGTCAGAGTTACGCAATAAATCAGAAGCTTCAAAAGATAACTGCATTTTGCTGATTCAAATAACTTCTTTATAAGTAGAATAAAACATTAACAATACCACACTTTGTTTCAGATCACATGTTGAGATGTTTTCACAGCAAGCTTTAATGGTGGACAGAGTAAACCACGCCCTTCTTCTTGCTAAGTTTCTGGACATGCTCAATTAACACTTCAGCCCGATTGGCTGACTCAATCACATGGCTCTCCCAGTCATGAATATTCCAACACTCCTCCCTTCATTACTGGGAGAGACATCAAACCTATTGGATTTAAACATTTCCTATAATGGACACCACCCAATGGTTTGGTCATCATGTCTGCTAAATTATCCTCTGAAGAACAATGATGTAAACGTATCAATTTTTCTTTTACAGCTTCCTTGACATTACAATACTTAATGTCCACATGTTTACTTCTGTTCTCCACTCTGTCACCTGTTGCCATTTTTATACAGGCAGCATTATCTTCATAAACAGTTACAGCTTCATTTACATTTACATTTAAATCTTGTAACAACTGTACATACCAAACTACTTCAGAACATAACTCAGACAATGCAATAAACTCTGCTTCAGCAGTTGAAATAGCAACCGTTGTTTGTTTTCTGGACTTCCAACCAATTAAAGCCCCTCCAAACATTATTACAATTCCAGAATTAGACTTTCTGGTTTTTACATCATTTGCATAATCACTATCAACATAACATTTCAATTTTAATTCTTCAGTGACCTGTATTTGAAGACCCAAATTCACAGTTCCCTTCAAATACCTAAGAATTCTTTTCACACCCATCCAATGCAACTTTGTAGGTGTAGCAGTAAAGCGACTTAGAATGCTCACTGCACAAGCTATGTCTGGTCTGGATCACTGTGACAGATATAACAGACTCCCTATTGCAGAGTGATATATCTCCTGATCACAGGCTTCACTTTTGTCCTCACCCAAACTATTGTAAAAATCTGTGCTCATAGGTGTAGGAGCAATATTACAATCTTTCATGTTATACTTCTCTAATAATTGTTCAATTTTTCTCCTTTGACTGAGAATATAACCACCTTTTACAGTTGGCGCGAACACCTCATCATAGTGCACATTCTTTAATTGAGAAAAACCTTGTGCCACCAACCTTGCCTTATACTGTACTTCATTATTGGGTAATACCTTTTTCTTATATACCCACTTACATCCTACAGCTTTTGTACCCTGTGGCAAAGTCACAGATGTGAACACTTTATGATTTCCCATGGATTTCATCTCTTTATCCATGGCTTCCTTCCACTTTTCTTGTTCAACTTTTGCTAATGCCAATACTTCCTTATAGTTTCTTGGCTCATACCACACATTACACACTTTAACTTTACTGGCAGAATACCTGTCTGGCGGAACCCCTCTGTTCCTACGCTCTGACCTACGTGGCATTGCCTGTTCTTGTGTTTCAAGCTTTTCTGGCTTCATATCTTGTTCAGACTCTCCTCCCTGAACATAGACACCTTCAGAAAATGATTCACCATCATTAAATGAGTTATTGTCACTAAGTGGATCACCGTCGCTAAGTGGATCACCGTCACTAAGTGAGACATTTTCAGAATTTGCATCAATTCTGTTCCAATTTTGTTCTGCAAAACTAGCAGACCTTGAAATCACTATCCTTTTACTTCCATCGCTAAAGCGATACCCTTTTGAGCCTGGCTCATAGCCCACAAATCTGAGCTTTCTAGCCTTTTGTTGTCCCTTTCTTCTGATTGCCTTTGGAATATGTACCCAAGCAGTACTTCCAAATATTTTTAAATGTGCTAGAGAAGGCTTTCTCCCATATAGCATTGCATATGGAGTATTATTGATGGATGAACTCCACAACCTATTTACTAAATAATTGGCAGTCAGTATGGCTTCACCCCAATATGACCTGCTCATACCAGAATCCTCCAGTAATGAGTCTTTCATTGTTTGCAAAACACCATTCCTCCTTTCAGCCACTCCGTTCTCCCCCGGTGTGTAAGGATTTGTGCGCCTGTGTCTTATTCCCAATTGTCTCAACCATTGTTGAAAATTTGTTGACATAAATTCAGAACCTCTGTCAGTTTGCAACTGACATACCTGTTGTTTGTACCTTCTCTCTACAAAACTTAACCATTGCTTAAATTGCTGTAGCACCTCTGTTTTACTCTTAAGTAAGTAGCAAAACCCAAATCTGCTGTAGTCATCCACAATGACCAGCGCATACTTTGCTCCTCCCAAACTGGCTTGCATAGGCCCAATTAAATCAGCATGCACCAGTTCTAGAGCTCTTGTGGTTTGTCTTGTGCTAAACTTGCTCACTGGGAATGCTTTGGATTTCGATGCTTTGCATACTGCACAATCCAAATATGCCTTACATCCCTTCAAATCTAATCCTTCTGCAAATTCTTTCATTTGTTGAACAACCTTAAAATTAGCATGACCAAGTCGTCTGTGCAGAAGATGAACACATGAATTGTGTTCTGCTACATTTTTAAATATCTGGGAACAATGTGGGACCTTTTGTCCCTGCAATACATAAAGATTATCCTCTTTTATGCCCTGTGCACAAACATTCCCATTTCTTTGGATGAGACACTTCCCATTAACAAATGTGGTTTCATAACCTTGCTTGTCTAAACTAGACACACTTAACAAATTATGTTCCATTTCAGGTACACATAACACATCAGTAAACCTGGATTCCAAATATGGAATTTGCACATCGCCTCTTCCAATGATTTTAGCTTTTTGACCATTGGCTAAGGCCACTTCTTCATGGTTTCCTGGGAAAAACCTGGAAAATAAGTTAGAATTATTAACAATTGTTTGACTAGCCCCACTGTCAATCAACCATTTGTCTCTATTGTTATTATAACAAACTTTTGCAACTGCAATCTGTCCTTGCAAATAATGTCTCTTGTCTTGCATATTTCTTCTCTGTGCACAGCTTTTCTGCAGATGATTGGTTTCTCCACAAATGAAACACGCTTTTTTAACTTGCTTAAAGAATTGTGGCTGTGTAACTTGATCTCTCCTGCCTCTGCTCTCCTCATCTCTGCAGACACCTCGGCTGTTGCTAGAGATAGGCAGCCTGTGGAAAATTTTGCTGGAGACTTGCTGTAAGTTTCCACTGTACTCCTTGTTGAGCCCCCGCCTGTGGAATTTTCCATCAGCATGGCTGAAAAGCCTTTTCTCATATTCATTCAATAAACACGATTTCAAAGCCTCCAAATTCAAATCTGCTTCTGGCTTACTTTCAAAAATAGCTGATACAGTCTCCCAGCTTTGATCCAAACTGTTTAACACTAATAAAACTTTCTGGGACTCTGGAAACTTTACTCCACGTTGCTCCAATTCTAGAAAATTAGACTGCATTTTCATTAAATGATCTTCCATAGAATCTCCTGTCTGCAAACTCATTCTGAAAAGCTTTCTTGAAAGTTGGACCACATTACACGCAGAAACATTGACATGTACTGCTTTCAATTTCTGCCATATTTCTTTTGCAGACTTTAATTCAGCTACATTTAAGAATTGATCATCCCCCAGACTTAACAGAAGATAAGCCATAGCTTTGTCATGAGCCTTTTGATCTGCTGCTCCAAGCACTTGCGGGGGGTCTGCTACTATGTCCCATAATTCTTTTGCTTTCAAAAAACATTCCATTTTTGCAGCCCAAATTAAATAATTTTTCTTCCCCAATTTAGGTATTGGACTGTCTTTAAATTCCATAGCAGCAGCCATCCTGCTTTACTTTTCTTCTCTGCCTGTTCCTTTAACAACACAGACAGCTTCTTATCAGCTTTAAATTACAATGCAGTTTTTATTTTACTTCTTGAGCGATTCCTGGGCCCATAACCTGTCAGAGTTACGCAATAAATCAGAAGCTTCAAAAGATAACTGCATTTTGCTGATTCAAATAACTTCTTTATAAGTAGAATAAAACATTAACATTACCACACTTTGTTTCAGATCACATGTTGAGATGTTTTCACAGCAAGCTTTAATGGTGGACAGAGTAAACCACGCCCTTCTTCTTGCTAAGTTTCTGGACATGCTCAATTAACACTTCAGCCCGATTGGCTGACTCAATCACATGGCTCTCCCAGTCATGAATATTCCAACAATAAGCATAACAGGATATATTGGCCTGAAGGATAAACCGCTTTTTATGGTTGTAGAATGACTTGGAGATTTGAATCCTTACAAGAAGTTACTGCAGGGCATGAAGCTTCCATTCACTTCCTTGATCAGATATTTTGCTCACTTTTGCTGGCATTCATCAACTTAATGCAGCTTTAGGTAAGAGACAATACTGAAAGAGGTTTTTTTGTTTCACTGGTGATACTACACAAAAGGGAAAGGAAATTCTAGTTCTGATAGAATATCCAATCTCTTGCAGATACACCCTAACCCCATGATGGCAAACCTTTTTCTCATCGCGTGGCACTCAGAGCCCTCTCTGCAGGCACGCAAGCCATCGCCCAGCTCAGCTCCACTGCGCATTCGCGCGTGCCTCCCACTGGCCAGCTGATTTTTGGCCCATTTCCAGACTTCCGGGAGGCCTGTTTTTCGCCCTCCCAGGCTCTAGAGGCTTTCCTCGAGCCTCCTGGAGGAGAAAACAGCCTCCCCTGGGCTCCAGAGGCCCTCCAGAGGGGGTGAGGGGAGCACGGAGGGGGTCATGCACGCATTGCATTATGGGTGCTGGCACGCGTGCACGCACACTATCCCCCGCGCGTGCACTTTTGGCACGCGATGAGAAAAAGGTTAGCCATCACTGCCCTAACCAATACTTGAAAAGTACCTTGGAGAGATAGATCTTAACACATCAGAAAGATTACTTGGGAGCATCAAACAATCTGATTCTAAGCAGTTTAGTCTTTGGAGGATAAGAGCAATGCTCTGAATACTTTCTCACTACCTCTACCTATATATGTCTTCTAAGGAATTCTGGGAGTTGAAACCCATACTTCTTAAAATTGCCAAGATTGAGAAACACTGTGCTAAACTATTACTGTGGCTTAAGTTTCTATTTGTTTCAATAAGTATGACAGCATTTAACTCAGATAACCTTCATATGTGGCCAGACCAGGATATTGTGGGCTCATGTGTCAGCACAATATAATCCCATGCTGCTAATCAGCCTATTTGTCTGCAATAGGGAAAATGAATGTTGTTTCTTATTTTGAATGGAATAGTGGTTTCCGTTGTGTTCCTTGCTTGGTCAAGGTGGGATTTATTTATCTTCAAATAAACAGAGCAAGTTGGAAAAAACCATGGGAGCATCTGGGTGATCCAATGCACAGACATTGATGGCCATGAATACTATTGTCACATATTTTCTCTCTCTCTCTCTTTTTGATAGTGAATGCAAAACTCATATTGAGCTCTGCCTATTCAAAATTGGTTTTTGGAAACTCAGACCGAATTCAGATGTAATGAAAGAAAACTCTCCCAAATTTTCCTTGTGCCGTTTGCTTTTTAGGAACTGTACATTTTATCCTATCAGACAAATAGAGGCAGATGTAGGGTCTCTTGCTTGGGCAGGGGGTTGGACTAGATGACCTGCAAGATCCCTTCCAACTCTGTTAATCTGTTAAATATCTGTTTTAACTCAGTTACCATAGTGGGGAATTTGCAAGGTGCTCAGAGAACACTGAAATCACATCAGACCAGGAATAAAAGATGGGATTGGAATCAGGAATGACACCAAGTCATCATGTGTGTATTTTTCTCTTGCAAATTAGAATCATTCAAGTACCTTGCAGAATTTTCTCTGAAGTTCAGATTTAACAATATGGTAATTGCCAGTTTAACACAGAAAGCTCCACCAGATTCTCATCGCAAGTGTGTCCCAATGAAAGAAATTAAAATGTCCGTTTTGTGAACGTATCCTGTCCAACTTTAGCTCAACAGGGTGAGATACTTGATTACAAGAACTGTACCATATATACCTCTGCTGGTTATGAAATTGCTAATATTGACCAACATCCTAAATGCTGCCAGAGATACCCTGCTCCTGCACATCTTAGTCCTTGATTTTCCAAAAGTTTAAATCTGTTCAAAAGCTATTGAATTAAAAAGACCACAGGGGACTTAGTAGGATATCTCACAGATATTCAAAGATTATCAGGGCTCATAAACTAATTCATCTGGTTCAGGGGTGAAATCCAGCAGGTTCTGACAGGTTCCGGAGAACCAGTAGTGGAAATTTTGAGTAGTTCAGAGAACCGGCAAATACCACCTCTGGCTGGTCCCAGAGTGGGGTGAGAATGGGGATTTTACAGTATCCTTCCCCTGGATTGGGATGGGAATGGGGATTTTGCAGTATCCTTCCCCTGCCACGCCCACCAAGCCACACCATGCCCATCAAGCCACGCCCACAGAACCGGTAGTAAAAAAATTGGATTTCACCACTGATCTGGTTTCTTTTGGGGGGTAAAGCAAGCTAAAATTTGCTGTAGACAACCAAACTGAGTATTAGCAATAGCAACATTGAAAAGCAGTCTTCCTAAGGGAGAAACACATCCCCTTTCCACAACTATTAGCCACTAGTCTTAAGAAGGCCATTCTTAAGCAAAGAATCTTAAACCAGTGATTCCTTGAAAGAGACTATCTTCGCTTCATGAAGAGTTTTATCTTCATGAAGATAATTGTTTGAACAATTATTCACATTTTAGTTCATAAATGCAAATTGCATTGTCACTCAACAGCTATTCTGCAAAAAGCTACTGCTGTTTTCTTCTGACTTCACTGATCCTATTTTCACTCCTACATGATTCAGGATATGTGAATGCAGACATTTGTGTAGAGTGACAGAAGCTGTAGTCCAGCACATCAAGGAGTGGCTGGTAATCAAGTGGAGGATTTCTGGTACAAGCCATTGCTCCTCTTCAAAGCCACAAGATTCCTGGCCACAAACCAGCATCAGAAATAAGAGGTTCAAATTGCAGCTATGGCACTTACAGTAGATTTTATTTAAGTGTAGGGAAAACCTTCCTAATTGTAAAATCAGTCCAACAGTAGACAGCCAAAAACCTCTATCAATGGAGGTTTTTGGCTGTCCATCACTGGAGAATTATATTTTAAAAAGCTTGACTTCTCAAAATAGTTTAATTGGTTTTGTACACTTTACAGAAAGTTGGACTAACTGTCCCAGCCTTAGCAAGTGTAAAACCTGTGGACTTCAACTCCCAGAATTCTCCAGCTAACATGCTGTCTGGGGAATTCTGGGAACTGAACTTCATATATCTTAAAGTTGTCAAGATTGGAATGCATTGGAGTAGGCAATTCATCTGGTCCCTTCCAGCTCTACAGTTATTGGTTGTTTATGATTTCAAATGTCTTGCAATACAATTATTAATCTCCGGGGAATGCAACCTAAAGAAGAGGTGGGGGGGGGGCACTGTGCTGGGAGGACAGGACAGAGAAAGAAAGATATGGGGCTTGATGAAGACTTTTGCCAAGAAAGCTACTGTTTCTTGATTAACTTTTCCCTCCCGTGGCACTCTCCTGCTCTTCGGAACGGGCTAAGACGGGCAGCTACAGATCTCTTTTGAGTGGCGTCATTTTAATAGGCGTCCAGCTGAGAGCTTCTTAGGAACCAGACGTCCTGATGCCTACCTGCCTCCTCAGGAGGACTCAATAATTCAGGCGGCAGCTGGCAAGAGACCAAACTCCCCTCCCCTCCCCTCCTCTCCCCCACTCCTGCCGCCTCCTCTTCGCCTGCCCTCCCCTCGCTACCTCCAGCCTCCCCTAACGCAGCCATGAAGGAGAGTTAAGCTCTGCCACCTTCAGTTGCTTTTGCAGCGCAGGAACTTGGCACCGGCCAGCTCTTGCTGCTAAGGGGATCCCGGGGGGACTGAAAAGAGGCAAAGGCAAAGGGAGGGAATCCAGAGGGAGAGTTTTTCTTGTGGGAAGTAGGAGGCTATCTGACTCCCGGACTTCGTGATGGACCCCAAGGATCGGAAGAAAATCCAGTTTTCGGTACCTGCGCCGCCCAGCCAGCTGGATCCCCGTGCAGTGGAAATGGTAAGGAAGGAGCAATTGGGGGGGCGGCGGCAGCGAAGGAGGGATTCGAGGCGTGGAAAGAAGTTGGGAAAATAACAACGGTCGATTTCCTTTCCTTTCTTTTCCTTCCCTTCCCTTCTTCTGACGAGTTTCTTCTCTGAAGTCTTTCTATTTATTAGGCATAGAAGTACATGCAGTGCACTGACTGCTGTTTAAGTGCAAACTTACACACACATGCCACTTGCGGGCACTTATGTGACTTAGCAATGCTTAGAACCAGACTAAAATCATCGGGATTTCAATAGAATAGAATAGAATTCTTTATTGGCCAAGTGTGATTGGACACACAAGGAATTTGTCTTTGGTGCATATGCTCTCAGTGTACATAAAAGAAAAGATACATTTGTCAAGAATCATGAGGTATAACACTTAATGATTGTCATAGGGTACAAATAAGCAATCAGGAAACAATCCATATTAATATAAATTGTAAGTTTATTCAAGTTGTAAATTGTAAGTTCAGTTAAAGTTGCCTACTGTGGATTTCCAAAGCATTGGCCCACAGAGGAAAAACAAGATCTCCAGAAACTGTTTTGGACTTCCTTCCAAATCATCCCTTTATGTTCTCAAATAGTTTATATAAGGTGATTATTAAAACCATACATGTTTCCTATAAATAATGCCTGTTTGTGCTTAGTTTTCTTTTATACCATACTCTGTGAATATTCTTGTTTACTTTCTAATTGGCTTTATTATATTGTTTAACTTTTAGTAAGTCACTTTGGGAAGCTTTTTTTTTCCAGGGGGATATACAATTGTAAATGCAACCAAGTGAATAAATAATTCATTGCTTAATACTTATTACATTTCTTAACACCATATTGGGTTTTCATATTTGTGTAGCACTGGAATATATAAAAACACAGAAAGACAAATCTCTGAATGTATGTCAGAAAATTTCCATGAACCCAGAGAGTGGGAAGAAATATAGTACTCCTTTTTTTTGTAATAGTACATATAATTCATAAACTGTATAGGTCTATATTGGTTACAACTAGATGCAAGATCTTTTCTTATAGATGTGCAGAGGCAAATCTATAGTAATTATGTACAGTCAACCATCTAAAGTCTTCACCTGCTCAAACTTTTTTACAGTTAGAAACCTCTTATATGCAAATTCTCACATCTGGTGCAGACTCTTAGCTTTTCACACTTGCTAATGTGATCTCCATGATTCCTGAATAGATTTTCATACCAAGTGGTGAAAAATGCCTTGAAAAAATTGTCTCACCTCTTTTGTAATAAATGCATCATTCCTAATTCCTCAGCCTGATAATCTCTATATTATAGAGATCACACCCCACTCATCACATCCTGGTCATCATTGAAGAAGTCACTATATCAGAAATTTAATTTATGGTGAAATTGCTATATCAAAAATACGGACAGTAAGGAAGATATATTGCAACAAAAGCCCAGGGGTCAAGGATTCAACTTTGAGGCTCTTTTGGGTCCTCGTCTCCCCATAACAAAGAGATAATTTCTTAATTTGGTCATGGATCTGCAACCAAGGTTACCCTTCTGCAAAATATAAATAACTTGTTACATTTTGGGTGTGTATAGAATTAAAATAGTAGAATTTGCATATTAGAAGAACAATAGAATCTAAGGTCTGTTTTTAGGGACATGGTGAGTTCATGTTTTTTGATTGGCTATCATGCAAATAATATCAATCGTTATGTTATCTATGGAACTAAATATTCATACACTCACTGATTTACCATTGTTGCAACATCACACTAGCTTAACTTTAGCCCAGTGTTTGAATCCAGTTTTAACAGGTAACTTTACCTGTTAAAACTGGATTCAAACATTGTGCTAAAGTATAAACTATGGTTACAAATTAAGCTAACCCACCCACCCCACTTTATGATTGAATATGATATGTAACTCTGCAGAGAGAAAGGAGAGTAGGATGGTAGAAGACGCTAGTGCTGTGAAATAAATTCAGTTATGATAATGTATCTGCACCCAATCAATAAAGACTGAGCATATATTGTCCCTCACTGGTAAATACATACACACAGGAACATAGGGGGCAAGGATGCCAAATTTGTAAAGAATGGGGTAAAAAGACCACACAATGTCAAAATGCTATATTTTTTTATATTTGAAGGCCTGACAATTTGATTCCCCCCCCCCTCTAACTTTGGTGTATAGGCTGTTTAAGGTAAAGAGTCAGAAGATAGCTAAAATAGATCTAACATCTAGGCTGCTAAATGAGGCTCAGTGCTCTGCTCAAAATGGCCTGGTAGTTCAATATGCTGAACTTGGTTACTAAATTAGCTTATTGTCCAGGTCACTGAACCATAAACTCATCAAGCAGAATGGTTTTGTAGAACATAGTAAACAGCACAATAAAAAAACCAAATTCTAACTACACAAGATTAAAAATAGTGAAGCTTAGCAGAGTGTATAAATTCCACCACTAGGTCTGTATCTGACTTTTTAAAGTGAGTTTATTTATTCTTTATTTAATTTCTATATCCATCTATCTCAATCAGTGATTCTGGGCAGCTTACAATTCAAAAATATATTGCAATTAAAACAAAACACTTTATAATAAAAACAATATACATATCAGCTGAAATAATTTGTTGTGTGAACATGAGCCAGTTGTAGGGAAATATTTGGTTCCAGGTTTACCAAGTGTTTTCAAAACAGACTCTGTCATTTAAACAAGCTTGAGGCCAGAACAACTGAAGTATCTCCCCTATCTCCTCTTTGATGCCTCCTAATCAAGCTTTGTCTTAAATCACTTTCGGGGTAAAAAATATTTTATACCCCCTCACATTTCCAGGCAGCGGATTATAGCTGCTTGTTCAAAATAAACCTGAGAAGAGCAAGAATAGGTAGACTGGTCTGGAAACACAAGAGTACAGGCCTGCAAGGTTGGCATGTCTGGCAGGAGAAACTCAATAGTTGCCTCATGAATGCTTACAAGGACACAGGTCACTCACTCCCTCTTCAGAGTTCTAGCTACCAAAATATGGCATCAGTGTGAAATTCCCCAAATTTGATCTCCCAACATTTTCCATTGAAAGAATTTGATGGTAATCTTTAATATTTAACATTTACCTGAAAACAAATTTTATTGGGATTAAATAAGGCCAGGCAAATATTGGGAGTTTTGAAAACTTGTTAGGAACACTCTCATAAAATGGCTGCCACGAAAGCAATTTCTCTATACACCGCCTATTTGTATTAGGAGGAATGGCCCATAATAACCATTTATATAAGACAACCCTTTGCCACATATTCCAGCTCTCCAGGATACATCCTACCATTCATGGTTTAAGTGGTATAGTAGGGTTTCCTGCCTAAGCAGGGGGTTGGACTAGAAGACCTCCAAGGTCCCTTCCAACTCTATTATTCTATTATTCTATTATTCTATTATTCTATTATTCTATTATTCTATTATTCTATTATTCTATTATTCTATTATTCTATTCTATTCTATTCTATTCTATTCTATTCTATTCTATTCTATTCTATTCTATTCTATTCTATTCTATTCTATTCTACTTTTTGTTTGCATAAATGGGCACATTTAAAAATAAAGAACTGACTGCACTGGGATTTTGTTTCAACATTGCATTTCTTTAGCTCTCTCTCTGATTTGGGAGAAAAGGGAGTCTGATAGTACCAAGGATGCATCAAGAACACAAAATAACTTTCAATTGTCTATCCAGGCCTGAATAGTCAGTGGCCTGCCTTGTATAAGCCACTTTGCTTTCCATTTGAATCTGTGGGTTGCATAAATTGTCTCATGAACTGTATGTGAGAAGGATCCTCAACTCTCTTATCATGCCCAAGACATATAGTACATTAATTTTACTATCATTGTTGATACTATAGATTTTCCCTCCTTGCAGCCTTCAAGGGGTGCTGAATTATAGATTTCCCTTATTCCCAGATACCAAAAATGCAGGTGAATGGAA
Organism: Diadophis punctatus similis; assembly: GCA_023053685.1. NCBI lineage: Eukaryota > Metazoa > Chordata > Lepidosauria > Squamata > Dipsadidae > Diadophis > Diadophis punctatus. The sequence goes on along the minus strand of JALIGW010000009.1, from coordinate 19,140,785 downwards.
TTAAAATTTACAAATCTGGAAAACCTTAGCGGGCATCTGGGCGGGTGGGGGCGGGGCCAACCAGAGGTAGTATTTGCTGGTTCGGCAAACCAGTCCAAATTTCCGCTACCGGTTCACCTGAACCGGTTCGAACTGGCTAAATACCACCTCTGCTCCACATGTTTTCATAAGAGGAGCAAAATCAACAACAGAAAGATAGTAACAGTGGAGCTGGAAGTCTTTTTCTGATTCCCACACTCCATGTTTTCCTCCTCTCTGGACTGCTAATGAGATCAGCAACTCAGATCCTCTGGCATAAAAGGGATACCCTTAATCCAACTATGCAGCTACTGGATGCTTCCCCCAATGCTGTAGGCTATGACTGTGTGTTCAAGGCATGAATATGGCACAAGGAGTTACAGTCATGGAATTTTGGCAATGGGAACCACACACTCCTTTTTTCTTGTGTTGGCTGATGTTCCTGGTGGAATGGAAAGGCACCCTGAAAGCAACATCTTAATTGTGCCCCACAAGCTGTAAGATTTTGGAACAATGCTGGGCAGTTGATTTCAGTACAGAAAAGTGTTACCAATCACAGATTCAAAACAATCTACACAAGCATCTGTTATTCATTTCTCCTGGAAAAACAATAGGGATGGAGAAGTCATAACTGTAGCCCCAAAATATGCATTGACTCTTCCTCCATATTTCTCCCATCTCTTCTTGTGAGAAGCAAAACAAAACTTCTATTTGATTTCTCTTCTAGATCCGTCGTCGGAGACCAACCCCAGCTTTGCTTTTCCAGCTTTCAGAAACTTCCTCCCCCGGTGAGTCATGGTTTTTTTTATCCAACCAGAAGAAAGGAAGAGAGGGCTTGGGTGTGGGGAGTAAAGGTACAAGAATAAGCATTGATACAGTACCAGGTGCAGTACCAGGTTAAAATGTTAGCCCATCTAGCATACTGCTGGGGAATTCTAGGAGTTGAAATTCATGCATTTTAAAGTTGACAAGTTTGAAAAATATTGATCTAGTATTCTTGTTACTTCTGGATTGGCTTGCACCCAGAATCTTATGCATGGGTTTTTCTTATCCAGCAATGATCCTGAAAGCTCTTTACCAGGAAATGCCAGGGGCAGAGCAGTGTTGAAAAGAAATGTCAAACCAATTTTTAAATCAAAGGCTTATTTCCAGTATCTTCATGAGAGAAACTAAATTCAATTCTTTCAACTCTAGATTTTGAAATTTTCTTCTGGGATTGTTTGATTATTGCATTTACAAAGAGCATTTAAGAGCATCTTGTTTATCAGCAACACTACAATTTATATGTAAAATTAGTTAATGCTCTTAGTCCCATATGGAATAATGTTGTAGAAGAAGGATTGGCAGAGTCAGGGGGAAGAGTAAAAAGAGGAATCAGGCTAGAATCCTTACATAGCCACAAAAAAACTACATCTAACCCTCCCTTGTGTGCTATTAACCCTTATCTAACTATAATCAGGTGCTGACCATTAGTTGAGAATATTCCTGTGCATAGGCTTTTAGCAAAAAATCAATTAAATTGAACCTTCAGGCATGGCCCTGGTTTTATCCACCTGTCAAATGTGTCAAAAATGGAAACTGTACATTTCTGAAAATTATTTCGTAGGTTGCAAAGGTAAAGTGATTTGAGATTCCTCTCCTTGCATTAGTTCAGTATGGCTAGTTCAGTAAGGGTCATATTTGCATGTGTCCCTGGCTTGTGAATGGGTACACAGAGCTTATTTAGCAAAGCCTAGCGTGAAATTGAAACATGGGGGTTTGGCATTGTCTGCCTGAAATAAACAGGGAACAAAGCTGTGGCTCCATTTAGTTTTTAATGGCTTCATTCTCTGGCTTCTTCCAGGCAAGCAAAGCCAGAATCCTGCATTTGTGCAATGTGCTAACTTGGTTAACAGGCCATAGAGGAGCCAGCATGAACATGAGAAGAGCCCCCTTGGATCAGGCTATAGATCACCTTGTCCAGCACTATGTCAAATATTATAATTGCCCACTGGATTCATTTTGGAATGATTCTCCTAATGTTGCTTTGCAGCAACCAATATTTCAGACATGCTAACTGTAATTCAAGATGTTGTAAATAGCCACCAGTATTACTGCTAGCGGCCATTAATCAGAAGGAGTCTGATAGCACCTTTTCAGGCTAATACATTTTATTAAGAAGCAAAAGCATTTCTGAACCACAGCTCATTTAATCAGATCCATTGAGGGGCTAAACTGATATAGAATTTAAATTGGGATGTGTTGGAGGGCAATAAAAGAGAGAAGGCAAGTGGTTATACATATGCAGGTTACATGCAGGACATATTATAAATACATTATCAAGTGTCAATTATAAAGTGTTACAAGTCCATTGTATTTCTTAAAATCTTCTGAGATGACTTCAAATCCTTTGACGTATGTGAGTTCAACAGTTTCTTGCTCAATTGTCTTTGTGAAGTTTCCTTGCTCCAGAACAGCTATTTTGAACATCTACTGCTAGCCATTGGTAGCCTGAAAGTCCACAAAACCATTTAGTTCCTATTCAAAAAACACCCAGATAGGTTGCCATTATCAAAGCTGCTAACAGCTATTCCACAGCTTCATTATGTACAATATAAATATGCATTTCCTTTTCTTGGTCCTAAATCTTCCAATATTTAGTGGGAGTGGATGATCTTGAGTTCCAAACTGATTGTGCAGAAGTACTTCTCTTTTCACATTATTTGTGGCATACATAATTTTATATACTTCTCTCATGTCTCGAGTTATCCTTTTTTTCCCTAGGCTAAAAGAGCTCTCATTGCTGTGGTCTTTCAATATAGGAGAGTTGCTCCAGTCCCATAATCATTTTGACTGCCCTTTTTTGCATCTGCAACTCCAAAGTCTTCTACAGATAGTCCTTGTCGTATAACCATTCGCTTTGTGACCAAAATTACAAAGGCACTGAAAGAAGTGACTTATCACCAGTCCTCACACTTATAACCATTGCAGCATCCCCACATCACATGATCAAAATTCAGGTACTTGGCAACCTCCATATAATTACAGTAGCCACAGCATCTTGGGATCATGTGAGTGCCATTCATGACCTTCCCAAATGGCTTCCATCAAACAAAGTCAGTGAGGGAAACTGATTCATTAATGACCACGTGAAGCTCTTAACAAGTGCAGTGATTTGTTTTAAAATGGTGGCAAAAAAGGCTGTAAAATCAGAAGCTTAACTCATTTAACTACCATCTTGCTTAGCAAGGGTCCCAGTCATAGCCATAAATTGAGGCCTACTTGTATTTGAGGGGAGATTAGAGTTTCGCACAGGAAGTTTACTATAGATTTCCCTCACAACATATGATATTAGCACCTCTATTTAAACTCCCTTTATAAGATGGGGAGCATTACAGTTATCTATACTAGGCTGAATTGCAACTATTAAAATGAATGTTTTGCCGAAATTGCCCTATCTTTTCCAAACTATACCTATAAAATTAGATAAGAAATTTTTTACGGATTTGAATAAAATTACAACAAAGTTTATATGGGCAGGTAAAAAAGCAAGAATAAAGTTAACAGACCTCCAGGATAATAGAAGCAGAGGGCTTCCTGACTGGCGACTTTATTATAAAGCGGCAATTTTGGTATGGGTCAGGGAGTGGATCAATTTGAGAAACAGAAGATTACTTATTCTGGAAGGACATGATCTACAAAAAGGTTGGCATGCCTTCCTAAGGGATAAGGAGAATAAATCTTATGCATAGTTTTTTAGACACAAAGTAAGAGAAGCCTTGATACAAATATGGCAAGAGACTAAGAGAAGGCATTATATGAAAGTCCCCAGGTGGGTATTGACAATGGAAGCGATGAGCCACCCAAATACTCTGGATATAAGCAAAATGGTCAAATACAATGAAATTTTAGATAGACAAGGGAATCTAAAAAACAGAAAGGAATTGAAAGAACGGCATAATTATAGAGTGGTGGCCTTATTTGCAAATTCAATCGCGGTATAAAAAAGATAAAGATGAGTAGGGATTTGAGATGGTGCCGCAACAATTAGATAAAATACTGACTGGCCCAGATGAAAAATTGATAACAAAAATCTATAATTACTTATTAGAAATTGATAAAAGCTGAAGATATAGTGAAGGGAGTTATGATAGCTTGGGCAAAAAATGTCGGGCATAGCATTGAATTGGAAGATTGGGGGAAATTCTGGAACAGAAAATATAAAATAACCAAATCGGCAAACTATAAAGAGAACCAGTATAAAATGTTCTATTGCTGGTACTTGGCACCTTCTAGATTAGCAAAGATTTACCCAAACCTGGAACCGAATTGTTGGAAATGTGGTCAAAAACAAGGTACTTCTATCATACATGGTGGTTATGCTCGGAAACAAAAAAATATTGGGAAAACATTCATAGGTGGATACAAGAAATAACAGGATTTCAGATAGAATACACCCCGGAGTTATTTTTGCTAGGGATTGTTAAAGGGAAATATAACAAAAGAACAATATACATAATTTTACATATAACAACAGCAGCAAGAATAGCGTTTGTGCAATGCTGGAGAAAAACAAACCTTCCGAAAGTTTAGTAATAAAAAAAATATTTGATTGTGCCAAAATGGACAAATTAACAATTGAATTGAAAGGACAAATAGATTCAGAATACTATGCAATATGGAAGAAGTAATACGACTGGATTGAGAATAGAAAAACGGAAAAGGAAGAGACAACATAGAAATAGAATTAAAATGTATAGCTAAAATCTATGGAGTGTATTTGAATTTGAATGTCATGGTATGTAAATAGTATGTAAATGAGCACAGTTACGCATAAGTTATGAGTACTTGTTTAATGATAAAAATACAATAAAAATTTATCTAGGGGGAAAAAATAAACTCCCTTCCTAATCATCCAAAGTATGGGATTTTCCCCTCTTTGTTTTAACATTCACACACAAATGACATTTTCATTTTGCTGTCCGCCATTCCTATAAGACTCCCTTCCTGATATGCATTGCCAGCTTAGAACCTTTTGTGCCAGTGTGCATGATTTTATATTGGTTTATGTGTCAGTTTGTCCCTTCACCAGTTTTATTGCTTAGCATGACAAGCAAGAAGAGTCTTGGATTCATGTTGTTTATTTCAGTTTAGCTAAATGTGTTGTGCAAAACCAGCCATGACTTTGGCTTTAGCTCACTGTGACTCTAGTAACAGCGATTTCCTACTAGTAAGCCCTTTGAGAGTCAATGGGATTCACGTTGTGAATATGTTTCTGCTGCCAAACCTGGGCCGAAGAGATACCAATTCAGAAATAAAGCATTTCTGTATTTGAAAAGAGAAAAATGAGAGAGAGAGAGAGAGAGAGAGAGAGAGAGAGAGAGAGAGAGAGAGAGAGAGAGAGAGAGAGAGAGATCTGCACAGGCAAGCATTTGTTCTCCTACTCATTAAAACAACTTCTCCTCCTCCTAGCAAAATGCATATTCTTTTTTCAGTAAAGCTTATCCATGGAGGTTTTTATTTTCTTTCTTTCTTTCTTTCTTTCTTTCTTTCTTTCTTTCTTTCTTTCTTTCTTTCTTTCTTTCTTTCTTTCTTTCTTTCTTTCTTTCTTTCTTTCTTTCTTTCTTTCTTCCTTCCTTCCTTCCTTCCTTCCTTCCTTCCTTCCTTCCTTCCTTCCTTCCTTCCTTCCTTCCTTCCTTTCTTGTTCTGAAAGTTTAGCTCCAGGAACCAGGAAGGGTATCTTCTGTAGCCCTTCTCTGAACAATAGCCCTGCTGTTGACCAGGGAAAGGCATGGTGTTCAGAACAGGCTTTACCTATTCCATAGCCTGCTTCCTCCCAGGGAGCATTCCTTAATGCTTTTTCCAGCAAAGTTTGTTTGGCTAAGAGATTTATACAGACACCGGAGTGAATAAACGGTTTATTTTTTAACTTAATTTCAGCTGAATTTGCTTGCAGTTGGCTATGTTTCATATTTAAGAGTTGGGTGTTAAAACTGTGGCTTTTCACTGTGTGGGTAATACACTACTTTTCTTTCTTGTGAAGAGATTGGCAAACTACCACTTCAGGGCTACACAAGGAGACATGGCCTCTAAACTAAAGTGACCAGATTTTTTTTTTTAAGCGGGACGGGGGGCGGGCCCGCCTCGGCGCCATTTGAATTTTGCCCTCTGCGCATGTGCAGAACGCTGCGCATGTGCAGAGGGCAAAAGTCAAGAGCTGAGTACGGGGTACGGGGCGGGGCAGGCAGGACGGGGTGCCGGGTTGCAGGCCGGCAGCGGCGGAGGGTCGCTTGAACTCGCTTCCCGCCGCGGACCGCGTTCACGAGCTCGCCTGGAATTGGAATCAGCGAGCAGCTGGGCATCGGGACTCTTCCCCCGCCTTCTCCATCCTCCAGGGTCGCCACTGCGGGGGTTCCGTCTCTCCGGTGGTGCCTGCGTTGGAAGGGAAGGGGGGGAAAGAAAGGCAACCTGCGGGGCTTGGCACGGCTGGGAGTTGCGAGGCGGCGTAGCAACCGGGCTGTTTCTCCGGGTGTGCTAAAGTGCTTGAGTTTTTTCTCTCTCACACACACATGCACAACCTTCCAACGACCGGGAAGTCGTGCTGGGAGATCCAGTCCGACCCGGTCGTTGGAAGGTTGTGCATGTGTGTGTGAGAGAGAAAAAACTCAAGCACTTTAGCACACCCGGAGGAACAGCCCAGTTGCTACGCCGCCTCGCAACTCCCAGCCATGCCAAGCCCCGCAGGCTGCCTTTCTTTCCCCCCCTTCCCTTCCAACGCAGGCACCACCGGAGAGACGGAACCCCCGCAGTGGCGACCCTGGAGGATGGAGAAGGCGGGGGAAGAGCCCCGATGCCCAGCTGCTCGCTGATTCCAATTCCAGGCGAGCGCTCCCGGCTTGCTGCTGTCGCCGCCGCCGCTCACCCTTCAACAGCCAATCAGCGTGGGGCGCCGACAGCAGCGACGTCATCTCTCCGCGCCCGCCTTGCAGAGAGAAAGGCATGGGTGGGTGTTTTAAGGTGACCAGATGTCCCGATTTTGAGAGGGCCTGCTGCTGCTGCTGCTGCCCCTGCGGCTGGGCCCAACCTGGCCGTCCTCGAGTGCCTGCAGGCCGATTTTTTGAAAGAATGCCCTAGTCGGGCATTGTTTTAAAAAATCGGGACTTTTTAAGAGGGCGGGCGGGACGCAGGACAAATGATTAAAAAGCGGGTCTGTCCCGCCAAAATCGGGACGTCTGGTCACCTTACTCTAAACCCACCCACCCCCTTTTTTTGCACCTAAACAGTTATTTGATCACAAATGCTGTATATTAGTGATATAAATGCCCCCCAAAAAAGCCCTCAAACCACTCTGTGGATATACCTGAGGGGGAGGAGAGAGAGAGAGGGTTTTTTTTAACTTATTTATTTAGCTGGATACTGACTTTAGTCCATTTATGGTTTAGTTCCTTAATGGATCACATTCTTAACAGCTAAACACAGGTGCTTCCATGCTGCTTCCATGCTGCAAGGAATGGATTTAACCAAGTGATTATTAAACAGAAATTAACATTTAGCCTCTCTAAGTAGCTGAATCTAATGGTGGGAGGAAAATTCTTTGCAGCAACCAAGTCACAAGTATAATTGGCTCCTCATGGTGCAGCTGAGACAATTCTACTCCTGGCTATGAATGTCCATTGTATGGATATATACACACATATATAAATATTTCCAAAAGTAACTGCCTATGTGGAGGCGTTCACTCAAATAATTGGCATGTGGTGTCGCCTTGAAATAGTTACGTTTGAAGAAACCATCAGCCCAGCTGCTTAGCTATGGAAATGAACTAATCTACAGCACCAGTGCGGGTTTGGTACACCAAGTTTGGTAAACCATTTGTTTAGCAAGCGTTCAAAGTTACAGAAGCACTGAAAGTGGCTTATAACTGGTCCTTGCGCTTACGACTGTTATCAAGCATCCCCACGGTTATGTAATCAGAATTTGAACCCTTGGCAACCGGCATGTATTTATGATGGTTGTAGCTGGCTTCCCAGCCACCTTCTCACAAATGCAATCAATGGGGGAAGCTAGTTTCCCTTAACAATCATATGATTCACTTAATAACTGTGGTGATTCACTTAACTGTGGCAGAAAAGGTTGTAAAATCAGGCACGACTCACTTAACAACCGCTTTGCTTCGCAATGGAAATTCTTGTTTCAATTGTGGTTGTAAGTCAAGGACCATCTGTATATAGGGTGCCCAGATGTCCTGATTTTATCAGGATTGTCCTGATTTTTAGAAGAAGTTTATCCTGATTCTGAAAATGTCCTGATTTCGTCCTGAAATTCGAGTTCCCGTCCTGATTTGTCCTGAACTTTTGTAAAATTTTAGGATAATCAAGATGAAAGTTAAATGAAAGTACATTTGCACTACTTGTGTTTTAGTTCAATCGCTTCATTTTCAGGCAGATTCTCTTATGTATTGTTGCGGAAGATTTCGTGTGCATTTTTCGTGTGTAATATTTTAATGCTTTCTTTCAGGGTTGTGATAAATTATTTAAAATACTATAAATGTTTTCTTAGTTTAAATAAAATTGTGGTTTTATTGATAAAAAATGGTCCACTTTGCTTTGAAGCAACAAATTCTTTGATCTGAAAATTCTAGTTAGCATAATTTTTTCAATTCCTATGTCAAACGTGGCTGTGGAAAGAGTATTTTCCCTGTGCAAGAAGCAGTGGAGAGACGATCGAAATCGATTGGATGTTAAAACCGTGAAATGCTTGCTTCAAATTAAAATAAATCATTCTTCTTCATCGTGTGGTGAAATGTATAAAAAGATTTTGGGCGACGAAAATTTGCTGAATAAGATATCATCTAATAGTAAATACGTGTGAATATGATGTTTTATTGGCTTTGTTAGAGTAATAAACGTTATCTTGAGAAGTGCTATTTTTTAAAAACTGTCCTGATTTTGGATCAAAGGTATCTGGGCACCCTATCTGTATAACATAGCCAAGAGCCATCGTTTTTATCTTTTGGACCTATGGTGTCAAAGAAAAGTGTGCTTTATATTTCTTTCTTTTTACTCATAATGTTCTCTTTTTCTTTTGCCCTCCCTATACTCTTCACACTGCTTGCTACAGAGGATGAAGCATCCCCATATCAGGTCAGTATTGTGGATTATTTAAGATGCTATAAGCTAAGCCTGCTGGACTTCACCATTCCGAAGCCTGAATGGTCAAGGCTTGTGTAGTAGTGTATGTGTGTTGGACAGGATCAGGAGACCCAGGAGTAAGGCCATCTTCAGACATAGAAACTCACTGGATTTCTTCAGGACAGTTCCTACCTGTTATCCCAGTTTATTTCACAGGGTAATCATCGTGAATATTAAATTGGGAAAGGGACTATTATGTATACGACTCCGAGCTACTTGAAGGAAAGTCGTGGTATAAATCTAAATGTATACTTAAATACCACTATATTTTCCTTTGCTATAGAGCTATCAACAGAATTACCGCTAACTACCATTAAAACATCCTCGTCCCTAAACTGGAGTAACTGGTCAGATTTAACCACAAATTAGCAATTTTAGGTTTATATACCGTCCCATAGAGCTTTATGGCACATTCTGAGCTGTTTACAACGTAGCAGCATTATTTGCATATTGCCCCCAACAATCTGGGTCCTCATTTTACTGACTTGGATGGACCACTGCACCACCAGGGCACCTTAGAATTTATTTATTTATTTAATTTATTTTGTGAGATTTATATACCACCTCACAGTGCAAGCACTCTCTAAGCGGTTTACACCAGTAAGCAATGTATATTTATATTTCCCCCAACAATCTGGGTCCTCATTTTATCTACCTCGGAAGGATGGAAGGCTGAGTCAACCCGGTGAGATTTGAACCGCTGACCTGCGGATCACAGTCAGCTAAAGTGACCTGCAGTACTGCCTCTAACCGCTGCGTCACCTCGGCTCAGAATAATAAATAGCACAAACAGAAGATGGGGGGGGGGGGACTGATTTGGCTGATAATGCTGCTTGCCTACTGTTCCTTAGAATTCCTTAGACCCTACTGAGATATTGCTTTGGAAAGATTCTTTCTAACTTAATTCTTAGAGTTGAATGCTCAGGTATCACTACAAGACATCATGATTCCAAGTAGCAGAGAGAGCATGCATGGGACTCCTTCCATCAAACAGTGCCATCGTGTTGAATCTGGGAATTGTGCCTCCTCTGTGGACCAGCATTCCTGTTGAAATCCAAATGCCAGACCCTGTTAACCTTTTACAGGGCTCCCAATTCTGACTGGTCCCCTAAGCATTTGGATCAGGACAGAGATTAAGGGGACTCTGCTGGCAATGCAGCTTTTATTATTTTGGTTTAATGTTTAACCCCAGGTGTCACGGGATAGGTGATTGTTATTGTTTTTTTTACTTTTTATGTTCTCCAGAGATACTTTTGTGAGAGAAGTGGCATTATAAATAATATAAATAAATAGGGCCCTCAGAGGCTATAGAATAGATAATAGCTTTTCTAATCAACAGATTGGTAGACAAAAGTCTCTCTAAGAGTTGGGATTGCAGAAACTATTCCCAATTGCAAAGATGCACATGTCAGACCTGTGCATGACTCAGTGCTCTTGGTTTACCTCCTTCCAACCTGGAAGCCTACTCAAGTCCATGATTCATTCTGGAGAATAAGGGGCTGTGAAACCTCCAAAGGCATGTAAAAGTTACTCTTGTATATTCTCAGACTCTGTCATTTGGAGTGGAACAGTTGAAAGTTTCTCCTGTTTTAATTAACAGAAAATATAGATCCGTGAGTCACAATCAAAGAAGGATAAAGCCAGTTGTGAGTTCCACGGAATATCGTGTATCAGCTAGCCTTCAGATTGTTTTGAATAACAGTGAAGATGGGATGAGGTGATTTCTGCAGGAGGAAGAGTGACAGAACCTGTGGAGAGAGTTTAAAGGGGATCATCCTAAAATCTCTACATAGCCACAAGTGAACGAAATCCAACTCCTCTTGAACACCCATTGACCCTTGAGAAGATTAATGACAGATGTGAAAGATCAGGTCCACAGTGAAGAATCCAGTTAAACTGATTTATTGCTAATCATGCCTATTCACAGGAATCTTCTTAACTAAAGGTTAGAACCTGCATGGTGTTAGATAAGTTCAACGGAATGCAAGGGGGTGGGGGTTAGACTTTGGCCACTTGCAGCTACATAGAGATTTTAGGCTGATCTCTCTTTTAACTCTCCCCCCAAGGTTCTACCACTCCTTCTACAATTTCAGTCAAATAGAGGGAGGATTAAATCACCTCTCTAGCACCATAGACCTAATTTCAGTTTAGATGTTTCAAAAAGAGCTTCTTTCTTTTGTATGTGTATAATCGGTGCCAACTAATGCATCTTGAAAATTATGGGATTTATAGTTCTACATTTGCAGATGATATTAGACACAGGAAGATTGCCTAGTGTCTATTTTTTATTTATTTATTTTGTCAAGTACGTGTTGGTAATATACATAGATGTAACATTGTTTATATACATAAGATTGGTACTGAAAAAGGGAACATTAGGATAGGGACGGTAGGCATGCTGGTGCACTTATGCACGCTGCATATTGACTTCAGTCCACTTACAACCCTGCTCATTAATGGCCCAAATTTTAAATAGCTAATCATGAAGACAGCTGCTTCTTTGCTGTGCATAACAGATTTGACCAATCTATTGGTAGCAACCTATTTCATATATATTGTATTATAACCTGTCCAGAGTCATTGAGGTGGGTGGAGATAGAAATTGAATAAATATTTATTTATTCAAGCACACTACTTGAATGCAATGGTGGGAGGCAAATTCCATGCAACAAACAAGTTGCAAGGCAAAAATTGGAGACAGTTATCAGTTGGGCAAAGGCTGCTTTTCAGTCATTTGTTTTGAGATAAGCCATGTTTCACAATTGTGAGGGTTGACCATAGTTCATATTATTCATGTTTATTTAATAGAGAAAAGAGTTTTAGCAATCTTTTACAGCAAATCTTTTTTCATTATTTAAAAACATTGGCTGTATATGATCTTTCTTGCCACTAATCTCAGTTAAGGAAAAGTTTGCCTGGTGTTTTTTTTTTTTATGTGGTCACCTGCTGTAAAAAAGAACCAGTAAAATCACATTCCTGTACTAAAACATTACCATCCTTCTATAATAGTTAGTGTGGCCTAAAGATCTTTCGGCAGATGTTTGCTGAGAGTAGGGTTATCAGATGTCTGGAAAGAGGAGGACACGTCCTTCTGTTTTCCTCTGTCCCACAGGATAGCCTTGAAATTAAATATTGTCTAGTTCAGGGGTCTCCAACCTTGGCAACTTTAAGACTTGTGGACTTCAACTCCCAGAATTCCTCAGTGAGAAATTATGGGAGTTAAAGTCCACAAGTCTTAAAGTTTATTTATTTATTATTTATTTTATTTTATTTATTTATTTTGTCAAGCATGTACAGTATAGTAGTTGTTTGTATAAACATAAGTAAAAAGTAATGATGAAAGAGGACAATAGGACAGTAGGACAGGGACGGTAGGCACAGACCTCTTAGACCTCTTAGAAACGGGGAGAGGTCGACTGTAGACAGTCTAAGGTTAAAGTTTTTGGGGTTTGGGGAAGAAACCACAGAGTCGGGTAGTGCATTCCAGGCATTGATCACTCTGTTGCTGAAGTCGTATTTTCTGCAGTCGAGTTTGGAACGGTTTATATTAAGTTTGAATCTATTATGTGCTTGTGTATTGTTGCGGTTGAAGCTGAAGTAATCATTGACAGGAAGGACTTTTTGATATATGATTTTATGAACTACATTTAGATCAGATCGGAGGCAACGTAGTTGTAAATTGTCTAATCCCAATATTTCAAGTCTGGTGCCATGGTTGGAAACCCCTGGTCTAGTTGCTTGAGAATCTTTTCCTGAGCACCTTTTCTCCATGGCAGGAAACATCTCTAATAAATGTTAACGTAAGTTATCAAGCTTTGCTATGTGACTTTGATTAGTTACCTTCCCAGGCTTGGGCTGCTGCCTGAAATTGACAAGACCGTAATCTCCTAGCACCTAGCTGGTTCTAGCACATTCCTGTGATTGAAAAACCAGTCTTTCTGAGGCTGGAAAAAATAATTTCATATTATATGCAGGGCTAACTATTCTTTTTTCAATTTTTTAATGTTTTGGATGCCATGAAGATTAAACATGTGTCCTCTTTTCCCCCATTTGTCCTCTTTTCCAATTGTTTTTGTCCTCTTTTGCCTATTCAGATACCTGGTAACTCTGGTATGTGTGTGTGTGTGTGTGTGTGTGTGTGTGTGTGTGTGTGTGTGTGTGTGTGAGAGAGAGAGAGAGAGAGAGAGAGAGAGAGAGAGAGAGAGAGAGAGAGAGAGAGTAGGACATGAGGATTACAGAATGGAAGGGAGTTGATCTAACTTAAGAGATATTAAACTAAAGCTATTGAGCTTTATAAACAATCCCTCCTAGCTTAACAAGTTATATAAATCTGGTCAACTAGAAATAAATCAGAATTTGACATGGTATGCAACCCTACTAATTAAATCTTTAGCAAGGAAATGAAGGAACAAATGTTATTATAGCTGACTTTGAAAAGTAGCACCAGAGCTAAAGGCTATATATAGTGTGAATAGCATCTTTTTTTTGTTTCTCAGTACTCTGGGTATTCTCTGGCCTCTTACCTTCAGTAACAACAAGCAGGGGTGAGAGAAAGATGTCAAGGTCAATAGATGAGAATTTTGCAGCTCTGCATTTCCTTACTCAAAAGGCTTTACAGGCTGCAAAATGGCTCTGCTACACTAAGAGACTTTGGAATTTACTAAAAAAAAATTTTTTTTTTACTGCTAAAGCACAGCTTGCGAGCTTTGCTCCCACCCCCACCTCCACCTGAGCCTCCCACAGAGCAAATTTATTTTGGCCTGCATTTTTCCATGACTTTTCCTTCATCTTCAATCACGTTAACATAGCCTTTAGTGAGTGTATGGTTTTTCTTAAGAGAACTCCCAGGTCTCTTTTTAGGGTTATTTTTGGGGAGGATTGTGTGGGAGGGGGAGGGAGAAACCAAATATGCAGCACACTACATAAAAGTCACATCTAAAACAAGTATTATATATTAAAATAAAAAGAACTAAAAGAAGTCAGTATGCAGATTTTAAAAAACAAATGGAGTTCAGTTTATTGGTAGGACTGAAGAGAACCTGGCTTTTAAAAACTGGTGTTTATTCTGTGATGCAGGCCATTCTACAGTCATGTTGCTGAATGATTCCTTTTTAATTCTCCAGTTGGGCCTAACCACAGCACAAACACTGGGGGAAAAATTTCTGCTATGTCCTCATGATGGTGCCTTTATCATGTCTCCAGCCCATGGGTGAAACTCCTAGAACAGTGATGGTGAACCTATGGCACGGGTGCCACAGGTGGCACGCAGAGCCATATCTGCCGGCACACGAGCCATTGCCTAGCTCAGCTCCAGCGCGCATGTGCGCGCCGGCCAGCTGATTTTTGGCTCGCACGGAGGCTCTGGGAGGGCGTTTTCGGCTTCCGGAGGGCCTCTGGGGGGACTGGGAAGGGTGTTTTTGCCCTCCCCAGGCTCCAGGGAAGCCTCTGGAGCCTGGGGAGGATGAAAAATGGACCTACCAGGCCCACCAGAAGTTGGGAAACGGGCCATTTCCGGCCTCCAGAGGGCCTCCAGGGGAGCGGGGGAGGCTGTTTTCGCCTTCCCCAGGCATTGAATTATGGGTGTGGGCACTCGCACATATGCGATAGCACGGTTGCATGCACTTTCGGCACCCAAGGGAAAAAAGGTTCGCCATCACTGTCCTAGAATCATTTTTAGCATGTTAATACAACCTTTTCCTCTTGAGACAACAACATCAAGTTATGCCCACAAGGTGCAAAAACCCTATTTTACCTTATCATTCTTTTTCTGAGAAGTTAAGTAATCAGCAGGGAATGGGATCAAGAGAGGCATTTACTGGGCATTTCTGATGCAAGCACAACTTTGTCATCGTCACACACACCCTTAAATCAGCTTCATTTGCTATAATTCTGCTGTGTCTTTTTTTTTTTTTAAGAGCGGACACTGAAGAGTGGGAAAAATAAAGAGAACTGCTGGGCTTGAAATAGTCTAGCAGTGAAATGCAGTAACAGATGGAAATAGCACATGACAGGACAGGATCCCCTACCTCCAGAATAAAATACGGAAGAATCTGGAAATCAGCATATTCTGCCCAAATAAAGAATAGAAAGGAAGTGGGGGGGATCTAAATAAAAGTGATGTAGTGACTCACCTCCTCTGGGGATTATTTTTTTTTTAAAAAAACCTGCATTCTATTTGAGTTGAACAGAATGGGGTGTAGGAGGATGGCTGGAGGAAGGAACTTAGATATAACGGAGTCCTGTAGCCAGACCCACCCAATTTCTGGATTATAGTTACTCATGCATGAGTCTCCTCTTGATTGGACGATTGCAATGTACTTTTTATGGAGGCTGCTCTTGAAGATCAACAGAAAGCCAGAGTTGTTCTAGATAATGTGACAGCTTGAGTAGTTCTGGGGGGGTCACTTGGATGAACCAAATAACATTGATTCTCGGAGACCTGCAGAAGTTACCACTTAGTTCCTGAGTGTAATTCAAGGTACTGGTTGTCACCTTAAAGCCCTATATGACTGAAGACATGGGTATCTATAGAAACACTTGTTCCCAGTGGCATTTGCCCATCTGATATCCTGGAAGGAAAGCCTTCTCTGAGTTCTTATTCCTGAGGAATGTTATAATCAAAGACTAGAGTAGGCCTTCTCAGTTGTTGCCCCATTTCTATGGAACAGCATTCTTCCTGGTATTATACCAGCTCCAACCTTGTGAAGGTTTTGAAAACTTATAAAACTAAATTTTGGCCTTTGGAGTAGACCTTCAGTTTTAATTGCTCTTGCAACAGGACCATTTGTTTCAGTCTATTGCTAAATAATGTGACTCTTTATATTATTACACAGTATGTTATCATACTGTAAGCAATTCAGTGTCATGCATTTAGAATAGCATATAAGCCCAAGTTAAAAAAAACATAAAAAAATAAAATTCCTGCTGCAATGCTGCAGTTTATTTATTTTATTTATTTATTACTCACATTTGTATGCCGCCCAATTCCCAAAGTTGGCAGATGTGATTCCTAGAAGTTGATGGTGTACAGAAAAAAGAGAGAAAGGGCAGTCAGGCAAGCTGAAGGAATCAAATCCGAAAAATGCCATTAGGCACTTAACGCAACAGGGGCAGGATAGAATTGGCAATGGGGGTCATAAATTTCACACGTGAGGATGATGGATAGATTCAGCAGTAAGATAAAGGCTCTGTCTCTCTTATTTGTCCTTTTTATTCTATTTCCTTTAGATTTCTTCCAACTCTCTTCCTTTTTATTTTTGGTATAGGATTTTTTATTAAAACTTTTAAACAAGAAGATAAAAACTAGCACAAACTAATATAAAGTAAGGAAGAAAAAAAGCAAAGAAAGCAAAAAGTATCAGAAAAGAAAAAAGTGAAGAAAAATAGAAAATAAAGAAATGGCTTCCAATATTTTTCACAGCAGATATAAGTACAAATATATTTTAGCCTTTCTAAAGGCTTACTCTTCTTTCTATAATCTATCCTGTCTAATCATGGAAACCATAAATCCATTTTTTAATGCAAAGAGTCCACAAGAGGTTTCTAGTCACCATTAAATGTAGAGGATGCCTTTTCTCAAATCAAAGAAGTCACTTTATCGATTTCAGGAAAATCTATCAACTTTGCTAATCATTCCTCCATAGTGAGTAGTGTTGAATCTCTGTGCATTTAGTAAATTCGCTGCAGTAATCATATATTGAAATGATCTTTAATGACTTTTGGCAAACTGTTTATCCATTAATCTTAACAGAAAAAGTTCCGGATTCAATTGAATATTGATCTAAAATCCTCATGTCAAAGTATGCTTTGAATCCATTCTTTTTTTATATACTTTTTTTACATGTTCTTCAAGCAGGATAAAATCTTTCTTCATGTTCACATTTCCAAAATGCATTTGACATGCCTTTATACAATCTACATAATTTTTCTGTTGTCTTCTACTTTAGAATTAAACACAACATAAATTTCAATCCTTTTACCATGTATTTTCCTAATGATCAATCTGTATATTATAACCAAAAATTTAGCCTACTTTATCATGTGTTATTCAATCTTTTCTTCCTGTTTCAAATTTTAACAAAGTTATTACTTTGTTGTAACTTTAGCAATTACATACTTATCATTAGTATAAAAATGTATTTCAAATTTTGGCTTACTTTGCTCCAACTGTCTCACATAGCAACAGAAATGTTGGACTCAATTGTGATCATAAATCGAGGATTACCTGTACTCCAGAATATCCAAATATTATTTCATAGTTGTCTTTCAGGTAAAAACCTGATCTTCATGAATAAAATCTTTTAAAATGACTTCAGCCTTTCAGCCAAAATCATGGTAATCAGTTTGTAATCAGTTTGTAAAAGTCTAATCTTGTCCTGGTTTTAATTTTATTGTAATCTGTTTTATATTCCAGGTGATGATGGAACCTTTTTCTTTTTGTTTTCCTTCATCAAATAATATTTTAAGTAGACCTATGTACAATAAATAATTGTTTCAGATAGTATTAATAGGTCCTTTATGTCTTTCATACCAGATTTTATACATGGGAAGATTGGGAAGTTGATCCACAGCTTCACAGGTTTAGAATGGAATGGAATGGAATAGAATAGAATAGAATAGAATAGAATAGAATAGAATAGAATAGAATAGAATAGAATAGAATAGAATAGAATAGAATAGAATAGAATAGAATAGAATAACAGAGTTGGAAGGGACCTTGAAGGTCTTCTAGTTCAACCCCCTGCTTAGGCAGGAAACCCTACACAGCTTCAGACAAATGATTATCCAACATCTTCTTTAAAACTTCCAGTGTTGGAGCATTCACAACTTCTGGAGGCAAGCTGTTCCACTGATTAATTGTTCTAACTGTCAGGAAATTTCTCTTTAGTTCTAAGTTGCTTCTCTCCTTGATTAGTTTCCACCCATTGCTTCTTGTCCTGCCTTCAGGTGCTTTGGATAATAGTTTGACTTCCTCTTCTTTGTGGCAACCCCTGAGATATTGGAACACTGCTATCATGTCTCCCCTAGTCCTTCTTTTCATTAAACTAGACATACCCAGTTCCTGCAACCGTTCTTTGTGTTTTAGCCTCCAGTCCCCTAATCATCTTTGTTGCTCTTCTCTGTATTCTTTCTAGAGTCTCAACATCCTTTTTACATCGTGGCGACCAAAACTGAATGCAGTATTCCAAGTGTGGCCTTACCAAGGCATTATAAAGTGGTATTAACACTTCACGTGATCTTGATTCTATCCCTCTGTTAATGCAGCCTAGAACTGTGTTGGCTTTTTTGGCAGCTGCTGCACACTGTTGGCTCATATTTAAATGGTTGTCCACTAGGACTCCAAGGTCCCTCTCACAGTTACTACTGTTGAGCAAGGTATCACATAAACTGTACCTGTGCATTTTGTTTTTCTTGCCTAAATGTAGAATCTTACTTTTTAGAACTCCACCTGCCAGTTTCTATATCTTCTAATATGCCTAATGCTTTCAAAGTCACTTAATAAAACATCCGCTTGCATTATTTTAGCACAATTATAAAAATGAACTAAAAAGCTAATATAAATTCCATTGACACATCTGTTAAGATTCTGTGCTTCACAATACATGTGACAGAGTTCTGTTAAATTACTCTGATCACCTTGGGGATATAAGAAGTGGTACATGAGTTAAAATTTCTTTAGTGGTAGGAACATTTAACATAACTTTAACACTTGTCTTAATACATTTATTTTCAAAATCTTGTCCTTGATCTGATGGAATGATAGCTGGCAGTTCTAATGTACTATCTTTACAGAATCTTATGACAGTTTTTCATTGGTGGGTTAATATATGAAATGATTAAGTACAATTCAGATGCCACTGTTCTTATCAATAGGCTCTAAAAGTCAAGGAATATACTCACTAAACCCAACAATCCTTTACTCACAACTTCTCACATGTCCTTCAATCTTCACAGTTTGATATAATACTTTCATTACTTCATTTAATATTTCAATCCACACAACTGTCCTACTTCTATTATGGATATGCCAAAATACTTTTTCTAGTTGATACTGAAGTCTAAAAACATATAGGGATGGAGCTGCAAGCCATCTGTGTCCTATAGCATTTAGCATATAGCATTTAGTTTTCAAGTGTTTAACATGTGGGTGGATTATTATCTTTAAACACAAAATTGGCTTCAAAGAGATAATCATGATATGTGTCCACTTCAGTATCCTGGTGTGCAGCATTTCTTTGCAGATGTAACAGACTTGTTATCCCCTAGGATATTCTTGATATGAAATAGCACTAAAACCACTCCACTTCATTCTCAAAGCCATTTTTAGACTTCTGTGACTATTTTCATCTTTTTGCCTTTCAAAGGTAAAAACATATATGAGGCTAAGTGAAAATTACTTGAAATGATACTGGTACTGGATAGGGCTTCTTAAAATATTCAAGTGGGAAACAGCATTT
Source organism: Diadophis punctatus similis (assembly GCA_023053685.1). Lineage (NCBI taxonomy): Eukaryota > Metazoa > Chordata > Lepidosauria > Squamata > Dipsadidae > Diadophis > Diadophis punctatus. The sequence goes on along the minus strand of JALIGW010000009.1, from coordinate 19,121,140 downwards.
ATAAGAGGAGAAGTGAAAGTGAATGAGATAGTGATTACTGGAATCTGCTGTAGACATTTTTGGAGCTATAAATAGGAATAATCCGTAGGCAATACCTGAAGGTAGTTGAAACAATCCACTCTTGGATCCACAGAAAATGGGACTCCTTTATTACAATCTATTAACAGCAACAAGGGGGAAAGCTTTCCCTCGGTTTAAGGGGATTAGGCAATTATTGAGATCATTAATGAAAAAAATAAAGACAAAAATGACAGAACTAAATCTGTGTGTAAAATCCTAAACCCGTTTCACAGAAATTGAATCATTCCAGAGCCAAGTTATGTCAATTCAATAATACGTCATTCTGTTATCAGGCATGGTGCCCAACCAGAAAGAGCCAGAAAAATTTGTCTTAGAGAAAGACAAATTTGTCTTAGTGTAAGAATTTGTCTTAGTGTCCTTTCCTAGGAGCAAAAACGAAAGTTCAATTGCCATCAAAACTCCTTTCCTATTACCTGCTCTTTTTCTAAATCTTCTCTGGATTTCATACTTTAAACATGGAATAATAGGGTTGGAACTTGGAAGAGACTTTGGAGGTCTCTTAGTTCAACCCCTGTTGAAGCAGGAGACCCTATACCTATACCAGTGATGGCGAACCTTTTTTTCCTCGGGTGCCGAAAGTGCATGCGCGCGCGCTGTCGCACATGTGCGAGTGCCCACACCCATAATTCAATGCCTGGGGAGGGAGAAAACGGCCTCCCCTGACCCCCCCCGGAGGCCCTCTGGAGGCCGGAAATGGCCCATTTCCCAACTTCTGGTGGACCCGATAGGCCCATTTTTCGCCCTCCCCAGGTTCCAGAGGCTTCCCTGGAGCCTGGGGAGGGAAAAAACGCCCTCTCCCATCCCCCCGGAAGCTGAAAACGCCCTCCCAGAGCATCTATGAGAGCCAAAAATCAGCTGGCCGGCGCGCACATGCGCGCTGGAGCTGAGCTACGCAATAGCTCGCATGCCGGCAGATATGGCTCCACGTGCCACCTGTGGCACGCATGCCATAGGTTCGCCATCACTGACCTATACCATTATGATTAAATAAAACAGTCTCTTCCTGAAAACCTCCAGTGATAGAACACTCACAACTTCTGGAGGCAAACTGTTCTACTGATTAATTGTTCTCACTGTCAAGAAATGTATCCTTAGTTCTAGGTTGGATCTCTCTTTAATAATCTTCCACCCCTTACTCTCACCCCCAGGTGCTTTGGAGAACACCTTTTTCAAGTATTGGAAGATTGCTATCATATTACCCTTAGTTCTTCTATTTATTAGATGGGTGGGCAAACTATGGTTCTTTGAGGACCTGTGGACTTCAACTCCCAGAATTCCTGAGTCAGCCATGCATGGAATTCTGGGAGTTGAAGTCCATAGGTCCTCAAAGAACCATAGTTTGCCTACCCCTGCGATTCCCACATCCTGCAACTATTCATCATACAGTTTAGCCTACAGACCCCTTATACCATCTTTGTGGCTTTTCTCTGCACTCTTTCTAGGGATATATCTTCTATGCATCGTGGTAACCAGAACTGGATACAGTATTTCAAGTGCAATCTCACCAGTGCAATATAATATATTTTGTCTTGATTTTTTTGACTTCTCCTGCCACTTTTTTTTAATTAACTTGTTATATTAAATTCCTGCTTTAACACAAGGCAAACTACTTTACTATAATGAAATTATGGGGACAGAGTTGGGAGTCAGAAGCTTAGTTCCTTTGAAAAAGTCTGGCTGGTTTTCAAACTCACCCCATGACTTGCCTGCTGTTTTATCAGATTATCCGTCTAATTGTTCCCATTGCTCAACCTCCCCGCTTACCACACAGTGTATTTTACAAAGCTAAAACCCTTAGCAGAGGTCAGATAGAAGGGGTCACTTTTTCACCTATTTCCAATGGAGAGCAAAGGAACTGTGGACATTTTCCAAAACATCATTAAACATCCAACCATGGATCAAACCAAACTTAGCAACCATTTGCTAAGTAAGAGTTAGCAGCAAAATGAAGGCTGACTTAAATAGTTATCAGCGTTGAACAGAATAATTAGTTCAATTAATATCTTTCTTTTTTACCAAATGGCCAAATATCATGGTTTTTCAAGTTACTGAAATATCTGAGATACAGGAAAGTATGAAAATGTATGATCTAAAGGCAGTTTTTAAAAAGATAAATAAATAAAATCTATTTGTATTACAATATTGCAAGAACAAAAATAGACTCAAAAATTAAAGTGTGAATTTCATTCTCAGCTCTACTTTTTGAAGTTTTCAATCACCAATTAAACAACTAACACTTCAGTTGCTGAATTTACTTATTAAAGCTTGCAGCCTTACCAAGAGTGTTAAAAGAGCCTAATGATGTTGTTCTGTTGCCTTTGGCTACATCCAGATGCCCCTTTTCATAGGCCACTACATTGTTTCTTAGAATGTAGAATTAAAAAATGGGGGGGGGAAGGGGTAAAGAGGAATTAAAATATCAGGATGCCTCTTGAAATTACTGTAAGAAACAGTAATTTTAAAAATCACTCTTTACCCTTTTTCCCATTAATTATAAAATCCATACAAGCAAAAAGAACAAGAACAGAGACGAGTCCTGTAAGATGCATATATTCCTTTTCTTTCCTTCTTTCCTTTTCTTTCCTTTCCTTTCCTCTCCCCTCCTTTCTTTTCCTTTCCTCCTTTCTTTTCCTTTCCTTTCCTTTCCTTTCTTTTTCTCCTTTCCTTTCCTTTCCTCTCCTCTCCCCTCCTTTCTTTTCCTTTCCTCCTTTCCTTTCCTTTCCTCCTTTCCTTTCCTTTTCTCCTTTCCTTTCCTTTCCTCCTTTCCTTTCCTTTCCTTTCCTTTCCTTTCCTTTCCTTTCCTTTCCTTTCCTTTCCTTTCCTTTCCTTTCCTTTCCTTTCCTTTCCTTTCCTCCTTTCCTTTCCTTTCCCCTCCTTTCCCTTTCCCTTTCCCTTTCCCTTTCTCTTTTTTAAAATTGTTGTCTGCACAATATATTTCACACAACTGTATCTCTTTTATTAATTTCACACTCAGGCCAGAATTTTAAAATACCAAAATGCCATTTTTTATATAATTACCCCTTTAGTTCTATTTCTGTTTCCCTTTTTCTTTCCCTGAAACATTGTTCAACACAAGGTTCCTCACTCCATTTTTGGGTCTCCCTGAATGTGTTCTTCCTTCAATTTGCTTTTCAAAGCAAAGGAGGGGGGAAAAACCCTGCCCACTTCCTAATAAGCATCCACTGTGCTATGGCAAAATCACTGCTCAGAGCAGCTAAGAAGGATGAGAAAGACAGTGTCTTGGAGGAAGAGAGAAACTCTCAAGAGCTGGGAGGCAGGAAAAAACAGGAGATTCCACCACTAAATAACTGTCCCTCTAGCAGCACCAACCAGTTTTACAGTGTTTCTTTGGTGTAGGGATACTAGTTAATTAGATTAGCACCATGCTAACCTCATGTGACTTTAGGTGGGGAAACAGCAATGAGATGCTAGCATCAGAAGGAAAGATGCTAGTATCAGGTAGTCTTCGACTTATAACAGCTCATTTAGTGACCATTTGAAGTTACCAATGTCACTGAAAAATTGACGTATGATCATTTTTCATAACCATTGCAGCCTCCCTATGGTCACATGATCAAAATTCAGATGCTTGGCAACTGACTCACATTTATGACAATTGCAGTGCCCCCAAGTCATGTGATCACTGCCTAACAAGCAAAGTTATTGGGGACGCACTGATTTACTTAACATATGTGGTGAAAGGGTGCAAAACTCACTTAATAACTGCCTCACTTAGCAACAGAAATTTTGGACTACCTGTACAGGTGGAATTGGTATACCACCACCAGTCCTGGCTAAAACAAGGATTTATTTGTTTGTTTATTTGGTTGCCCAATTCACACATAGATAACTCTGACTGGCTTACAAAATTCTGAAAAAAATTAAAAAGTATTCCACCATACAATCAGAGCCATTAATCCTAAACACCACCACCCAATACAACAATACATTCCAATCAGCCAGGATTGGCTCCATCTCTGTGTGTGGTCCCGAGGCCTGCTGACAAGCCATGTTTTTAGGGCCTTTTGGAAAAGCTGCAGGGTGGGGCCTGGGTACACCTCAGGGGGAATGATGTTCCATAAAGAAGGCCATCACCAAGAAGGCCCTTTTTGGTGGTCCCACCAGAGCACAATCCTTAATCAATGGAACCTGTATGTGTCCTGCCTTCCCATCCTGGTGGGCCAGGGGGATGTAATAGGAGAGAGGCAGTCTTTGAAATAACCTTTGATACTGATAGTGGTTCCATGTGATGTGGTCATTACACCACCCTGTTAAGCCACCAGGTGGCTTATTGAGTGGGAACCAGGGACGGGTTGCTCTCTTACCTCGCTACCGGTGCGCTGCGCGTGCATTGCCACATTCCATGCACGCTCAAGTGCGTGCGTCCCCTTGTGCATGCGTGGAAGCAAAAAATCACCAAATCTTACACGCACGCGCGTCCCCTCACGAGATTTTGCTTCTGCGCATGCGCAGGAAGCAAAAAAAGCCCAAAAATTCTGAAAAAAAGATGGCAACGTGCGATGGATCGGTGAAGACGGCACCGGAGCCGTCGCGCGCAAATTGCGTAATCGGCCGGCTGCTACCGGTGTGGCAGAGTGGACCACACCGGTAGGAACCCACCACTGGTGGGAACACAGTAATTGTGTTTTCTTATACAGAGTTGGAGTTTAGCCTATTGTGCAAACCCATAACTTGACTTGCATTACTTTAATGGGACTTTGTAGGACAACCAGGACAATTCTATTGCTTCTTCTGAAAGCTCTAACCATTGAGAGCCTCCGAGGAACTGAAAGAATTTTCATACCGACTACAAACAGGTATTTTTAAGGAAACTGTTTATTTTCTCTCTGGGGCTAATATGAGAGATATAGATATTATCTCTTGAACAGTTTGGGGACATTCACCAATTTATTCTTCATTCCAAGATGTGGAGATAAGAAGTACAGCAAAATCCTGAAAGAGATATTGCAGTGAAAAGGTTTTTAGGTGGCAATTTCTTCTTTGAGGATATACTGTAGCTTCTCCAATCTCTAAGTGAAAAACATCTGGTTCGTGGAGCACCTGTCCGTATTTTAAATTTCTTCCTGCAATTACACTTGCCTCCTGATTATAGAATGAAGAACTGTAGTATATACATTCCAACTATATTTCTTCTGTACTACACAGACATGTTTCAAATGTTGTTTCAGCAAGATATGGAGGTGTAAAGAATGTTTAGCCAAAACATGCACAAGCACAAGCTAAACATATATTTAGGAAAAAGCTAACCTAGTTTCAAAGAAAATCTAAGGATAATGTTCTGTCTTCTCACTTCTTTTCTTATAATAGCAATAGCAATAGCACTTAGACTTATATACCGCTTCATAGTGCTTTACAGCCCTCTCTAAGCCGTTTACAGAGTTCAGCATATAGCCCCCAACAATCTGGGTCCTCATTTTACCGACCTCAGAAGGATGGAAGGCTAAGTCAACCTTGAGCCGGTGAGATTTGAACAGCTGAGCTGCTGAACTAGCAGTCAGCTGAAGTAGGTTGCAGTGCTGCTTTAAACCACTGTGCCACCTCGGCTCAGTGACAAAATGTTGTAAGGATCCTACTGAACCTATAAAAGCTCTCTTAGGCATCCTCAGGAATAGATTTCATTTATATTTGTCCAATAAACAGTCATAGCATCAGGGGAGAAATTTCATTGTGAGCATCTTCTGTTATTACTATTCAGAAAGTAACAAAATGAAGTGTTTTAGTTATTTAAATAAATGCATGCAATTTTTTAATACACTTGTAGCTACAGTTGTGGATTATTTTGCTTGGTTTGGTTTGGTTTGGTTTTTGGTGCCTTCAAGTCAGTGTTGAATTCTGACAACTATCTGGACAAGTCCCTGAAGTATTCTTGGCAAGATTTTGGAAATGGTTTGCCCTTGCCTGCTTTCTAAGACCCAGGAAGAGATTGAGTGGCCCATACATCATCCTGCTAGCGTCATGCCTAAGGCAGGAATAGAACTAATGGTCTCCTGGTTTCCTACCTGGTGCCTTAACTGCTATTATACATCAAACTGGCTCTTATCTTGTGGAATATACCAATTAATTCTCCCTCCATATTGCATATATGACGCATGAGACTTTTTAAAAAATCACAGCTTGCTTAAGATAAACTATAACTTAATGGGAAGAGTAGTATTTGAATGGAGGATTAATAGTTTGCAGCTCAGTTTCTTATATAGTACACTATAATTCTTTCATAAAAGGGCTATGTTCTCTTTATTATACACCTCCTTAATTTAACTCAGAACGTTCGTCTATGAATGACTCTAGGACAGTGATGGTGAACCTATGGCATGCGTGCCACAGCTGGCACGGGGAGCCATATCTGAGAGCACACGAGGCACTGCCCTATGTCAGCTCCAGTGTGCGTGCACACGCTGGCCAGCTGATTTTGGGCATTCTTTTCGGCCGTTTTCGCTCTTCCCAGGGTTCAGGAAAGCCTCCTAAACCCTGGGGATGGTGAAAAACAGCCCAACAGGCAAACTGGAAGTTTGGAAACAAACTTCCGGTTCGCCCATTGAGCCGTTTTTCGCCATCCCTAGGCTTCGGGAGGCTTTCCTGAACCCTGGGGATGGCGAAAAACTGCCCAATGGGCCAACCGGAAGTCCGGAGGCTTTAGTGAGTCCTGTGCGCATGCGGGGGGGCAGCACGGGGGTTGTATGCATGCGTGGGGGAGGGCATTGCATTATGGGTGTGGGCACGTGGACACACGCTATCGCGCGTGCACGCACCCTTTTGGCACTCAAGCCAAAAAAGGTTCGCCATCACTGCTCTAGGACATGGGAAACGTTTCAGACATGCTGGGTCTATTTTGCCTTTGGTTGGAACTCTGAGATAACCCAGCCAGAAGCTGATGCCCATATAGATACGGGATGATAATGAACACATTCATATTTTTGTTCTGAGTATCATAAGAAGAAGACGCTTATAGTCCAGTGATGGCGAACCTATGGCACGGGTGCCACAGGTGGCACGCGGAGCGATATCTGCCGGCACGCGAGCCTTTGCCCTAGCTCAGCTCCAGTGCGCATGTGCGTGCCCGCCAGCTGATTTTTGGCTCGCGCGGAGGCTCTGGGAGGGCGATTTCGGCCTCTAGAGGGCCTCCGGGTTGGGAGGGAGAGTGTTTTCGCCCTGCCCAAGCTTCAAGAAAGCCTCTGGAGCCTGGGGAGGGCAAAAAATGGGTATAGCTGGCCCACTGGAAGTCAGAAAACAGGGGAGTGGGGGGGTCATGCACGCATGCGCAGGGGGTTGGGGCAAGTGGGAGGCTTTGAATTATGGGTGTGGGCACGCACGCATGTACGATAGCGCACGTGCGCATTATTTCGGCACCCGAGGAAAAAAAGGTTCGCCATCACTGTTATTGTCTTTCACTGCTCAGGAATGTAATTTGGATGGCGAAGAGTGGCTTTGTTACTGCTATTATCATTGCCTGTGGAGAGACGTCAGTCTTTTTAGAGATATGCTTACAATTCCTTTTAGTTAGCAATTGCTTTTATCCTGTATTTCCTTTGGGAGTTCAAGGGAACATTTTATTATTTTATTTATTATTTAATTCCCAACACAACAACTGTGAATGACTAAGAATGACTAGCCCAAGATGCCCAGTGACTTGTAGTCAAATGAGACCGTGGCTCAAGGTCTCCCTTGTTCCAATTCCAGGACCTTAACTACTGTTCTATGTAATTAAAATTGCATTGTTGACAAATCAATGTTCTGAATATAAAATTGCTTAATTTGATTAATCAGAGCAACCAGGTTTTAACTGACCAAAGGATCATCATTGAATGAAATGGGCAGCAAGTAAATACAGGGGTGGCCAAACTATGGTTCTTTGAGGACCTGTGGACTTCAACTCCCAGAATTCCTGAGCCAGCCATGCATGGCTGGCTCAGGAATTCTGGGAGTTGAAGTCCACAGGTCCTCAAAGAACCATAGTTTGGCCACCCCTGAAGTAAAACAATGTCAAAATCACAGACATTGAAACTCTTTAGAAGAGGCATCACCTTTTTTTCACGCAAGACCAATCTCCTAAGGTTATGAATGCATCAATTCATGACTGAATCATTCTCCAATCTGCACAATTAATTGAGATTTAAAAATAAATTTATAGGTTTTTTTTTTATAATCTACGTGTTTCAGAGCCCTGTTTTGTGGTTTTATGAAACAGTGATGAAAAACTAAGCAACAAATGTTATGTGAAAAAATATACTGTACACAATCTATCTGTATATACAATCCTATATGTGCACAGAAAATGCTCCCTGGATCAAAGTGAATACAAAGCTCTAATTTAGCCATTTGGTTAAAACTATTGTTCTGTATTATTTCATAGGAATAATCTTTTTTAAATAAAGGTTTTGGCTTCAAATCTCTTGTCTCTTTTTTCTTGCTTTTCCAGAGAACTCTGGGTGAAGGATACCACCTTAAAAACAAAAGGAATGCCCCCTGTGACTACACCCCCCCTTCTCTTAAAGGTAAGATAGCTCTCTATTGTTCGCTATTCAGAAGGTAAGACTTAATGCAGAAACACAGTTAAATTCTTCTCCCTGCTACCGTAACATTTGCTGCACTGGTTTCTGGATTTCATAGCAGCAATAGCTACAGGGCAAGAACTGACACACTGGAAAAAAATATTTGCAGTGCTTCCTGAGAATGGCATTATAGACTTGCTTTATAGATAAATACATAGTAAGGGTTGGGTTAATGGTATTTGCGGGCACAAAAGTACCCTTAAACATTGCTTTTAGTGTCCCCAAACTCCTACTTCACATGCATTTTTAAAAATATTCTTCTAAGAAAAAGAAATTAAACATGGAGCTGGCAGGCTGCAAAGCTAAGCACCCCAGCCTCTAAACTTTATTTCTCTTTGGGTAATGACTTTGGGCTCCAGAAAGACCCCACTGGAGTTGTAGAAAGCAGTATGAAAGTCTAACTTGTCTTTTAAATGTATTCTTCTTGTTACATTCTCAGACTGAAGCACATAGGCTTCAGTCAGGTCCTCCATTCTGGAGGGAAAATACTGACTGCTGATTGGCTAGACTGTCTGGCAGCTCCCTATAAAAGGGCTGGCTGTCAGACAGAGCCTTAGCTGGATTGTAAATAGTTGCCAAATAAAGAGCTATTGTTTTGAAGCCACTTCTGTCTGCCTCTTCCATTCACCCTATCTAACACTGGTGATGAAGATGGGATTGGAAGGCAGATAGGCCAGAAAAGAGCTGACGACCTCGCAATCCAGCCCAGGGCAGTAAGTCTTTGGCACTAGAACAACCTAGCAGCCCGAAAAGTGCGCGAAAGACAGTTGGCATGCATCGCGAGAGTTTGGCATGAGACTTCTCACCTGACAGCGATGAGGAAGTTTGCCGCTTTCAATTCAAAAAGCGTGAAGCGGCAAATGCATCCGATGACAGACTTCCACCATGTACCAGCTGCGGAGGGCACCATCACCGCACTGACTGCCGATACTGCGAGGCCATCTGTCAATGATGCGACCATCACGGTCATCTAGCAAGAGTCTGCCACCACAGGCAACATGAACACAGAGCAAGCCTGGCTACGCTAAGCAACCTCAACACTGGGGTTGGTAGCCATGATGGAGAACCAACTGGGCCAGCGTGACCAAGGCCTACCAAACAACAATCCGGCAAGCAACCATGCCACACCAGAATAAACTGCGAGTTACCATACTGCTCGAGGGGTCACCATGCAGCATGGAGATCGACACTGGGTCATCTCTCACCATCGTATCCTGGGCCACACTTTAACAAGCAATCCTGGGGATCCAGAAGAAACAACTCCAGCGCCAAGAGCTGAGGCTGACTGACTATTAAGGCAACTGCATTCCAGTCATTGGCTGCAGCACCTTCCGTGTGCAATTCAAGAATTTCAATGGCCCCCTCATGCTGACAGTGGTCAGCGGCTCCCTTCCAAGCCTGCTCAGCTTGGAGTGGTCCAAGGCCCTCGGCATGGGGGTGACTGGAATCAACACCATCACCGACAGGGCCATGAAAGACCTTCTGAGGGAGTTCAAGACGTTTTTAGGGGCAGTCTGTGTATGTATAAGGGGACCCCAATTTCATTCAGTTTGGACCCAAACGTAGCGCCAATTTGGCTTAAACCCAGGAGGCCTCCTCTTGCCCTCCGACCGAAAATAGATAAGGAATTGGACAAGCTAATTGGACAAGGGATCCTAGAGCCCGTCGACCATGCATGCTGGGAAACCTCTATAGTGACCCCGGTCAAGCCGGATGGGTCAATTTGCCTCTGCGCTGACTATAAGTGCACGCTTAATAAGGCACTTCAGCAGAGCACCTATCCAGTTCCTGTGGTCCAGCATCTGCTGTACTCCCTGGGCCCAGGAAAGATTTTTACAAAACTCGATCTTGCGCAGGCCTACCAGTAGCTGCCTGTAGATGGCGCCACTGCGGAGGCCCAGGGGTGACACACAGGGGTGTGTTTAAATATATGCGGCTCCAGTTCGGAGTTAGCGTAGCCCCCGGACTGTTCCAAAGTCTTATGAAACTCCTGTTAAAAGGAATTCCAGGGGTTGTGCCATATTTTGATGATATTCTAATTTTGGCCAAAGACAAAAAAAACAATTATTTCAAAGACTGAGAACAGTGCTGAGCCAAATTCGTGACAAGGGTCTGCGGCTTAAAAAGGGGAAATGCCAAATTGGAGTGGACAGGGTAGAGTTCCTAGGGTACATGATTGACAGCTCTGGGATCCACTCCACAAATCCAAAAATTAAGGCAATTCAGGATGTCCCTACCCCTCAGAACCAGACTGAACTACAAGATTCCTCGGGCTCCTTAACTTCTATAGCATTTCCTCAAACAGAAGTCTACGGTGGCCGAGCCGCTCCACAAGCTGCTGGGGAAAAAGGCAAAATGAACCTGGGGAAGGACTGAGGCAGTCGCTTTCGCAGCTGTCAAATGCCTACTTTCTGCGGACAGCCTCCTGATCCAGTATAATCAGACCTTGCCACTTGTGTTGACCTACGATGCTTCACCCTTTGGCGTTGGGGCTGTTCTCAGCCATCGCCTACCCAATGGCACTGAGGCACCCATCGCCTTCTATTATAGGACTCTGTCCACCGCGGAGCGCAATTACAGTCAGCTGGACAGAGAAGCGCTGGCTTCTGGCTTCCGTGGTGACTGGAGTCAAGCACTTTCATAACTATTTGTATGGGCGGCAATTTGAGTTGATCACTGACCATAAGCCGCTTTTGGGACTCATCGCAGGCAACCACCCCACTCTTGCCTCGCTATCACCCAGGATGACTAGGTGGGCCATTTTCCTGGCCACCTGTAGCTACCGGCTAATCTACCGGCCCAGACAGACTTTGGGACATGCCGACGCCCTCAGCCGCTGTCCCTTGCCGGAGCTACTGGAAGACCCCACATCTGAGACACCTGTGCTTCTAAATGACTGCTTGGACTCTGGCCTGATAACCTCACTTGAGGTTGCACGCCACTCTACCAAGGACAAAATAATCGCCCAAGTCTTGCGCTGGGTGTTGAGGGGGTGGCCGAAGGGCTCTGTTAGGGCTGAATTTAAAATGTTTATGACCAAACAAAATGAACTGTCAGTATTGCAGGGTTGCCTTCTCTGAGGGGACCGAGTGGTTGTTCCACAGAAACTGCATGTTGCAGTATTGGAAGTATTGCATGTGGGCCATCCGGAGATTGTCTGGATGAAAGTCTTGGCTAGAAGCTATGTCTGGTGGCCTCACATGGACTGGGACATTACTGAATCGGTGGCCACCTGCTCTCCGTGTCAGGAATCCAGACCAGCTCCCCCAGAGGTGCCTGCACACAAATGGGAACAGCCGAAGGCACCCTGGTCCAGGGTGCACATTGACTTTGCTGGCCCTATTCACAGGCAAACTTTCCTCATACTCGTGGACGCATACTCGAAGTGGTTAGAGATAGCCCTCATGACCACCACCATGGCAGAGGCGTCATCATGGTGCTACGGAGACTTTTCTCCACGCACGGCCTGCCCGATGTCCTGGTTTCAGACAACGGGCCCCAATTCACGGCCTTACAATTTGAAACCCATTTAGCAGAACAGGGGATCAGACACACCCTTTGCTCACTATTCCATCCCTCCAGCAATGGTCAAGCGGAGAGAATGGTGAGATCAGCAAAAGAAGCCCTTTCACGCATGGGCCCAGGCGATTGGCAAACCCGAATCGATAAATTTTTATTAGTGCAGCATATCACTCCTAGCGCCACCACTGGTAGAAGTCCTTCCGAACTTCTAATGGGTCGCTGACTATTATCCCACCTAGATCAGCTATACCCTAACTACTCTGCCGAAGCCCCAGTAGACTCCCATAGTCAGCTCTGACACTTTAGCATAGGGGATCAAGTATACACCCACAACTATGCTGGGGGTCCTCTCTGGGTTCGTGCCACGGTCACAGAGATCACCGGCCCTCACTCTTACTGAGTAGAGCTCGAAGACGGTAGAAGCTGGAGGCTGCATGTTGACCAACTCCGAGGCCGACTCAGCCGCTCCACTCTTAGGCTACCAGAACTAACTTCTGAGCCAACGCCTAACCAACAGGAGCAATCACTCACTCCTAACAGAGAGAACTCAAGCCAACCAAGTCCGGAAGACTTACCTAGTGACGCTCATGCCGGGGGGGGGGCGAGCTCCAAGCAAACCGATCCTCGAAGCTCCAGCCATGCCCCAGGCCAAAATCCAGAAGCTTCCATTAGTCAAGGCCGGGAGCAACAGAAGCTCATCTGACCTGACCGCTCACCCAGCTCCGACTGAGCTGCGCAGGTTTGAAACACCAACTAAATGCCCTGCCTATCTGCATGACTACGTCACATGTTGGGTTAGCCCAACTAAGAGGGGAGGGGTGTTACATTCTCAGACTGAAGCACATAGGCTTCAGTCAGGTCCTCCATTCTGGAGGGAAACACTGACTGCTGATTGGCTAGGCTGTCTGGCAGCTCCCTATAAAAGGGCTGGCTGTCAGACAGAGCCTTTGCTGGATTGTAAATAGTTGCCAAATAAAGAGCTGTTGTTTTGAAGCCACATCTGTCTGCCTCTTCCATTCACCCTATCTAACACTTCTTATTGACCATTTATAGCAGTCATTGTGTGATTAAACAAGTCTCCCATTACATAATTTTGGGATGTGCCATTCCCAGGTTCTCCAAAATACAAAATAGACCTTTAGCCTCAAAAGATAGAGTATTCAAAGTTTATAGTTTTACTTGAAGATGGTGGAAAATTATAAACTTGGTAGTTGATGACTTATAGGTGTTAGATATTTCACTATATATATTATTTATTTTCAATTTAAAAATGTTTATAAGTAGAAAATCCCTCTGTCTTTCTCAAAATAAGATACTGTGGACCTGGTTTATATATCAACTATACCAATTCATTAGTTGCTTTGCTTGGTTTATCTTAGCACACAGAATGTAAATCTTGCTGTTGTAGCCTAGAAATCCTTATTTATGGTTTTAAACAGGTTATATGGAATACGTCAAATATGATTTATTCAATATTCCATTATTTCACATACAATAATAGTTGAACCTAGTCATTTTATATAGAAAAAATATTTTGTTTTAGGAGAGCAGGACATTTTAAGAACTCTGGAGTTGAGCTATATAAAGAGATGATGCATAGATGGATGAACAACAAACAGATGACAAACATTTAAAAATTATTCTAAGGATTGTTGCATGTATAGACTGACTTTCAGGGCAGATTATAGGAGCAAGACTGGAGAGAAAATAATGTGCATATCATAATTTTTTGTCAAGATTTATCCTTTGTACACCTCATTTTTTAAGAGAGGGTAAATAATTGTTGTTTAAATGGAAAAACAGTGAAGGTGATCTGAAGATATGCAGAAATCAAGGGTTCTTTTATTTCGCTCTTCTGCTCCTGATATGGATTTGGAACCTGTGGGCGTTCCTTGGAGCATTGTTATTTTTACCAGTGTTTTATTGTAATGTTCCCATTAATTTGTAAGAGACTTGTTTAGATAAAAGCAGCACATAAGTAAACAAATACCGTATTTTTCGGAGTATAGGACGTACCTTTTTGCCCCCCAAAAGAGGGTGGAAATGTCAGCGCGTCTTATACACTGAATACAGCAATTTTTGGCCTCCTGAAGCCCCGCCCCTGCATCCCATTTTTGCGAAAAATAGGGTGTTTTTTGCAAAAATTGGGGCATTTTTGCCTTCCCCCACCCCCTAGGACTGCTCTGCAGCCTTCCCAAACCCCCTAAGGCCTCATTTTTGCAAAAAAAATGGCTGAAAAACGGGCCATTTTTCACAAAAATGGAGGTGTTTTTGCCTTCCCCCACCTCTTAGGAGTGCTCTGCAGGCTTCCCAAACCCTCTGCATCCCTCGTTTTTGCAAAAAAACGGCTGAAAAATGGACCGTTTTTCTCAGAAAAGGGAGTGTTTTTGCCTTCTAATTACCCCATTTAGCATGACTGGAGGAGGAATTCTGGAAGTTTAAGTCCACTAGTCTTTTTTAAAAATATTTTTTATTGTTTTTCAACTTTAAGAATCGTAATATTATAACACAGATCTACACCTATTCACATCTATTATTTTTGCTCATACAAAACTTATACTATATTTCCATATTTCCTTATACAATATTTTACAATCATGTACATTTTTTACAAACTTCAAGCTTGACAGCTTTAAGACTTGTGGACTTCAACTCCCAGAATTCCTCCTCCAGTCATGCTAGCTCAGGAATGGGAGTTGAAGTCCACTAGTCTTAAAGTTGTCAAGTTTGAAGACCCCTGGGTTATGGGTTAGGAGTGCAAGGGTCTTCAAACTTGGCAAGTTTAAGACTTGTGGACTTCAACTCCCATTCCTGAGCTAGCATGACTGGAGGAGGAATTCTGGGAGTTGATGTCCACAAGTCTTAAAGCTGTCAAGTTTGAAGTTTGTAAAAAGTGTACATGGTTGTAAAAAGTATACATGATTGTAAAAAGTATTCTGCTATACTGGTATTTTATTAAATAATATATTACTACACCATTTGATTCAGAATACATTTTTCCTTGTTTTCCTCCTCTAAAATCTAGGTGCGTCTTATACTCCGGTGCGTTCTATACTCTGAAAAACACGGTACATATATAAATATTAAACTTTTAACTTTAGTAACCTCAAAGAGTCTTGCCAGAGCTAGTCTGATGTTTCTTCCAGATTAGAGGATCTCATTGAGGTTACCGCATTTAAGATCCTTCCAGCCCTGTATCTCCAAATTTCTAAAAAATATTAAAAAAAATAGTGCTTTATAATCTCCATTTGAATTAATTGTTCCTCCCCTGTGCACTCACATATCCACATAAACACACTCAAATATACTAAATTAAGACAGAAATGAAAAACTGATGCATCTCTTTAAAATGTTCTTAGTTAATGACTTGTAATACTGGAAATTTAGCTAATATTAACATTTGTGGATGGGACAGCTTAACTTCCAACTGAACGCAGTTCCTCTGAAAATGTTAACTGCAAATGCTCACATCTTCACCAATTGCTTTTTTCACACTTGCATAAAACCCTCTTACTGCTAATTTCTTTTCTAGGCTCCTGGAGAACTTGTAGTTTAAGGAAACAGGCTCTTTTGCACTTAATTTGAATGTGATAGATGACCCTTCTTGCACCTAACTTGAATTTTTATGTTTGATAAAAAGTTTAAACTCCATCTGTTTCAAAACTTAACTATTTTGCAGAAATGAATGTGACCTTAGGAAATGTGACCATGGGAAAATGGTGGAGGAAACTAAATATGTGTGGGTGTTATATATGCATAAACTCTGTATTGGTTTGCATTAACTATATTAATTCTGGATAGAGAGACTCAGTTCTAGGGCAGTGGGATGACTCATTCTCTCTCTCTCTCTCTCTCTCTCTCTCTCTCTCTCTCTCTCTCTCTCTCTCTCTCTCTCTCTCTCTCTCTCTCCCTCCCTCCCTCCCTCCCTCCCTCCCTCCCTCCCTCCCTCCCTCCCCTATACTTCCATTCAACCTGCCTAATTTTTAAATGGGATAGAACATTTAATACTGAGTTTCTTTCAACACTCTCAGTTAAGTACAGTTTGTTCAAAGCAACGTATTCACCTTGCAGATTTTAAGTGAATTAGTTTCATTCACTGATGAAAACCTTGAGCTAAAAATGAACTCAAAAACCTTCCTACTGAACCGAGATGAACTTATAAGGATGTACAGTACGTTGATTCAAAATTCTTATTCAAATTGCTCATTGCAAGCATTAGCTTTAGTTAATATTAGTTTAGAAGGGAACACGTCTTCTTAAATGATACCTGCCCAAATATCAATGATACCTGCATCAAACAGAAATGATACCTTCAGTCATGACTGAAGGAAGATTTGAATCTTGGTTTCCCAGATAAGTTCAATATCTAAACCCCTATTCTGTATTACAATTTCTTCTGATGCAACCATATCTTGTTTAAGTGGCTCCCAGGTTGAACTTGCCCACTGAATCTTAATACCCCTCCCCCTTCATTTAGTTATCCAAGTTAAATCTTCTAATGAATGATCAGTGCATATTTTACTCATAGTTCACAATATATTTTGTTTTTGGCATCATAGGAGAAAAGAAAAATGTCCATATTTTTTTCTTCACATGGTCAAAACTATTTGAAAGCCTGGAATTGAAAGAGAATTGAATTTGATTCTGACATATATACTGGATTCTTTCTCTTTTTCTCTAATTGTATAGATTATGCAGAGATTACTGTAAACAATTCCACAAAGATAAGTGTATGTTTCTTCATGCCAGAAAGCAAGAAACCAAATCCATTTCTTGTAAATCCAATTACCCCTACTTAATTACTGAGAATGTCATATTTTCTAACACCAGGCTAATATACAAGGGACATGATTTCATTCATAGTATCTTGCTGTACAATCTTGGCCACAATCAATAGGCTAATTAGCAATTTTTAATTAATCTCTGGCATAATACTCTTCTTTTCCCCCCTTTAAAGCTTGCTAACCTGAAACATAAGCTAATAAACATTGATAAGCTAATATGTTAAAAACATATATGTAAAATAAATTGAAATGATGAGTTCTTTTTGTTTTAATTTTAAAACATTTCTCTCTTTTCAAATGAAAAAGTTTTTTTTAAAGTGACACAGAATATCTTGACTGGTAAAGAACAGTCAGTAATTATTTCAAGTATTTTAATATTCATCTTTCAAAACTAATAAATAGGCTTGTCAATGAAATATGAAACTTGCTTTATATTTGTTCCTTCATGAAACATTACCTTTAACTAAAAATGAAAATCTTGGAGACAGAGGAATAAATGTGATTAACAATACATCCAGCTCATGAATTGCCACTTGAGATTTGCTCATAATGCCAACATAGATCTTCCAGAAATTGGTGTTTTTTATGTCACCAAAATTATCCATGTCTCTTGGGAATCAGTTAAAAACAACTCTATAATAATTAACTTTAATGAAAAATATCTGAGTCCACTAAAGTATTTTGTTGAATTGAGGAAATAAGATGATGAGCTTCCTTAGCATTTTATGAGCAAAAGACCAGTGACCTGGTAGTTTAATCTTTCTCCAAAATTTGTAAAGGAAGACCATTCTCTGACAGGAGAGGCAGAGGTGCAGTCTAATCCATATCCTGTAGCACACAATATCTCCTCCACTTCCCAGGATCCCTTATCAAGATTATAAAAAAGCTCTGGAAATACCACTGTCAAGATTGTTCTTCATGCAAGAAAATTTTGAACAAAATGATGAGAAGAGTAAAATCTATTAATATCAAATCATTAATTTCACTGTCTGGATTTTTTTATTTTTTATTTTTTTATTTTTGTCAAGTACGTATTGGTAATATACATAGATATAACATTGTTTATATACATAAGATGGGTACTGATAAGAGGGAACATTAGGACAGGGATGGTAGGCACGCTGGTGCGCTTATGCACGCCCCTTACTGACCTCTTAGGAATAGGGTGAGGAATAGGGTGGACAGTCTAAGGGTAAAGTTTTGGGGGTTTGGTGGTTTTTTAAAAAAAGTTTTTTTAAAAAAAACTTATTTGTCCTGTTAATCACAGTGTCCTTTCAACTCTGCAGGTGAACTTCCTCTCTGCTTCCATTGGAAGCAGTGTGCATGTCTACCTCACAGTAGATTTTCCCAATATTATAACTCCCCAGGACAACCAAGCTGAATCCAAAGCTAGAAGAAGAATGGTTTGAGTGGTGTTTTGGGGAGGGGAGTAAAGAGAGAAGTGGGTCTGACTCTAATCCATTTGGCATTCTCTGATTCAGTAGTGGGTGATTTCAAAAACTTTGTGCAAATGATCATTTGAGGCCTATTGGCAAGAGCGGTTTTTCTTTGCATTAGCAACCTGCAAGGTAGATGAGTGGAAGAAAAATGAGATGATGAGTTTACATGTAATGCTAGCCAGGATAACATTAACCATGAGTTATTCACACAAAACTATATAAAAAAGATCTGAACAAAAAGTCATCCCAAATGTTCCTGAAAAACATTTAGTGAAAAGCAACCGTGTAATACTGAACTTCTTCATTTGGAGAGAAACTACCGTATTTTTCAGAGTATAAGACACACCGGAGTATAAGACGCACCTTAGTTTTTGGGGAGGAAAATAGGGGAAAACAATCTGCCTACCAGGTATTCATCTGGCTAGCATCCTTAGTCTGGTCAGCTTCAGCACATTATTTTATCCCCTGGTTAGGACTTAAAAAAACCTTCTTCTGAGAGAGTAACAATGAAAGAGCATGCAAGCCAGTAAGAGCTGGGAAGATCGTTAGCACCTGGTTAGGGCTAAAAAAAAACTTATTTGGAGCAGCTTCAGCACATTATTTTATCTCCTGGTTAGGACTTAAAAAAAACCTTCTTCTGAGAGAATAACAATGAAAGAGCCTGCAAGCCAGTAAGAGCTGGGAAGATCATTAGCACCTGGTTAGGGCTAGAAAAAGACTTCTTTGGAGCAAGTAGAGCAATGAAAAAAAACCCTGCAAAGACTTAGGGCTGGAAAAACATTCTTCTGAGAGAGTAACAATGAAAGAGCCTGCAAGCCGGTAAGAGCTGGGAAGATCGTTAGCACCTGGTTAGGGCTAGAAAAAGACTTCTTTGGAGCAAGTAGAGCAATGAAAAAAAACCTGCAAAGACTTAGGGCTGGAAAAACATTCTTCTGAGAGAGTAACAATGAAAGAGCCTGCAAGCCGGTAAGAGCTGGGAAGATCGTTAGCACCTGGTTAGGGCTGGAAAAAACCTTCTTTGGAGCAAGTAGAGCAATGAAAAAAAACCCTGCAAAGACTTAGGGCTGGAAAAACAGTCTTTGGAGAGAGTAACAATGAAAAAGCCTGCAAGGTAAGAGCTGGGAAGATCTGTTAGCACCTAGTTAGGGCTGGAAAAAAAGCCACATTCGAAGTATAAGACGCACCCAAATTTTCAGCCACTTTTAGGGAGGAAAAAGGTGCGTCTTATACTCAGAAAAATACGGTGACATAGACGTATCTAGGACTTGGGGGAAAACTGTTTTAATGAACTCAGAACAATGATGGGTAAGCTTTAACGGCAGGACAAGAAAATTGGAAAAGAATCTTAAACTGTGTGGGAGTACCTAAAATTAGAGATCTTAAAAAGTTCATTTGCAGATAACTTCAGTGAAGAAGAAAAAATGGAGAAGGAGAAGGCAATACAATCAAAATTGTATATGTTACTTTTGAAAAATACTGGAACTGTAAAATTGCCAGATGACCAAAGAAAAATGTCAGACTTTATTCCAGGCATGGCAATAAATCTTGATTTTCCAGAAACATAATCCCACATTCATTCATTAACTAAGAGCAAAGCTTATAGATGTGATATGGCCAGATAGGCTGCTTTATTGCAGACAAGAAAGAAGTCATATATAGATGATTTGCAGAAATCAACTCCAAGAATTAAATCCTAGATCTCAACATTTTACATTAAAAGATTTTTGGCCATTCTCCCAGATTTGAGAATGGGGACACCTGTTCCATTTTTACATAATGATTCTGTCCACCTGACTTTTCAGCTTTAGCTCTTAGAGAAAGCAAGTGATGTCCCTATCTTCAAGGTGTGTGTGTTTGTGTGTGTGTGTGTGTGTGTGTGTGTGTGTGTGTGTGTGTGTGTGTGTGTGTGTGTGAAGATTCTAAGAACCAAAGGCCAATCAGGCTGACATTAATACCTGAGAAAATTTTAGAAAGACCATAAAGAACTGTAGCTATAAGCACATTGAAAACAATGTGATAATTAGCAGAAGTCAGCATGGATTTGTCAGCATGGATTTTTTTTTATTGGGAGTTTCATTAATAGATGTGGGAACATTGTAGACCTAATATATCTTAATTACTTGAGAAAATACTCCATGACATTCCAATTAGAAATGCATTGCATAACATGACAAGTGTGTACATAGTAGGTTCAAAAATTATATTCAGAATGTGCTCACTGATGGTTCCTTACTCAGCTGGAGTGATTGAAAGAAATATACCTCAAGATTTAAGACCTCTTCAACATATATTAATGACCTTAGTAAAATGAGCTCACTTGTTAAGCCTACAAGTGACACAAAATTAAATTGAATAGCTAATACTCTGGAAAGCAGAAATGAAATTCTGCTTCAGAAAATAAAATTAAAATAATTTTAATAAGTTGAATGTATACTACAATATTTTTCATTATGTTCCATCAAGTTGTTGGGACATAAGACATCAAGTTGTCTTAGGGACCATATAGATTTTCTCCATGAAACATATGATTTACCAGTTCTTTGTATTGTGGCTTTTATATTGGAATTTGGTTTGCCACTCAGAATTGCTTTGGTTGGGATAAGGCTGGCTATATAAATATAAATAAATAGATTTATATATAACAGAATTAAATTTAACAGTGACAAAAGCAATGTTCTTCACTTAAGAAACAAAACTCAGATGCACAGTTACTGAATGGAGGGTGCCTGGTTTAGCAGATGTACTTGTGAAAAAGATCTTGGAATAGTAATTGATTATCAACCAAATATGAATCAGCAATGTGATGTCCCTGCAAAAATAAAAAAGAGCAAATGCAGTTTTAAGCTGCAAAAACAGATGTATAGATTTCAAATCATGGGAAACTATTTAAACACCTTCTCCTGGCTTTGGGTTGCCCTTGATGTCTGAAACCATGACCCACAGTGACATTACAAGAGAAAATGTATCTCATAGTTTTATCGTCCAAATGATACAATTAGGTATTTGTGTCATCACCTCTGACCCAAATATGTGAGTTATGTCATTTTCCCAGACATGTCATGCTGTATTAATTGTCATTTGCCCTCTAAGGTAGGACTAGAACAGTCGCCTGTTTTCTAGACTGGTTCCTTAACAACTAAACCAAACTGACTCTCCATTGCAGATAGGCCAGTAATGTTGGAAGGTATGGGGATCGTATGATGTTGGTGTTTTGAAGTGAATTGGAATGACGTGACTATCTCCACCTGTGTTGGAAACCTGACGGGGTGGTTTGATCTCCCTACTGCACAGGAAATGTGGATTTTCTCTCATTGCTTACCCTTTGCAATAGCATACCATTCATTTCCCGCCTCCTCCCACTGTAAAATTCAGATATGTGCAATCTCAGTGGCATAAGACCTTGAAAACCTTGAGCATTGGGTCAAGGCATTGAACAAGCCCATTCTTTAATCCATTGGGGATTTGAAATATGTTTGTGATTTGGCCTCAGTTATGCTGTGTTACATTGTGACATTTTACTAGTGGTTACTTTATTTTATGTTTTAAACCTACCGTATTTTTCGGAGTATAAGACGCACCTTTTTGCCCCCCAAAAGAGGGTGGAAATGTCAGTGCGTCTTATACACCAAATGCAGCCAATTTTTGGCCTCCCGAAGCCCCACCCTTGCATCCCATTTTTGCAAAAAAAGGGCCTTTTTTTGCAAAAATGGGGGCGTTTTTGCCTTCCCCCACCCCCTAGGAGCGCACTGCAGGATTCCCAAACCCTCTGCATGCCCTGTTTTTGCAAAAAAAAAAAAAAAAAAAACGAGTGAAAAACGGGCCATTTTTTGCAAAAACGGAGGTGTTTTTGCCTTCTAATTACCCCATCTAGCATGACTGGAGGAGGAATTCTGGGAGTTGAAGTTCACTAGTCTTAAAGCTGTCAAGTTTGAAGACCCCTGGGTTAGGGGTTAGGGCTGCAAGGGTCTTCAAACTTGGCAAGTTTAAGACTTGTGGACTTCAACTCCCATTCCTGAGCTAGTATGACTGGAGGAGGAATTCTGGAAGTTGAAGTTCACAAGCCTTGAAGCTGTCAAGTTTGAAGTTTGTAAAAAGTGTACATGGTTGTAAAAAGTGTACATGGTTGTAAAAAGTATACATGGTTGTAAAAAGTATTCTGCTACACTGGTATTTTATTAAATAATATATTACTACACCACTTGGTTCAAAATACTTTTTTCCTTGTTTTCCTCCTCTAAAATCTAGGTGTGTCTTGTACTCCGGTGCGTCTTATACTCCGAAAAATACAGTAAGTTAGCTACCCAGAGAAAATATTTCTGTGGTAGGCAACTATAAAACAGTTTCAATCGATGCACTGATCGATTAATGAATGAGCCAACAATAGGTGATGCTGAGCACAGGAATACAGCAAAAAGATGGGCAATCTTTCTTCTATCAGATATTTCACATGACTCTATAAAGAGGCTCATTGCAAAAATGGGTGGGGCCGAAACAAACTGTGGGTGTGGCCAGAAGCAAAGGTGGCTATGTTTGTTTATTATAAGAATTTATGTCACCTCTCCTTTTCGCTTTCTTCTATCTCGTTTCTTTATGGTTTTATTTCTCTTTCTCTCACAAAGCAGATTGCCAGAAGGGGAACAAAAAAAAAATTCACACTAAGTTTGTTTTTTCTCATAAATGGAATCTTTATTTTTAGCTGTGGCTGTGACAGTAACAGATGGGAGGGGCTTGATCATGAATAGAACTGGAAGATGGAGGGAGTCCTTGGCCTGACTGCTATTAAATATGTTTTATGGGTCATACTGTAGTTTGCATATATTTTATGCCTAAAGTGGCAAAAAGAGGAGGAGGAGCAGGAGCAGGAGCAGGAGCAGGAGCAGGAGCAGGAGGAGCAGGAGGAGCAGGAGGAGGAGGAGGAGCAGGAGGAGGAGGAAGAAGAAGAAGAAGAAGAAGAAGAAGAAAAAGAAGAAGAAGAAGAAGAAGAAGAAGAAGAAGAAGAAGAAGAAGAAGAAGAAGAAGAAGAAGAAGAAGAAGAAGAAGAAGAAGAAGAAGAAAACTACTACTACTACTACTACTACTACTTGGAGATCACATTCAGCAACAACAACAACTTGGAGATCACATTCAGCAACAACAACAACTTGGAGATCACATTCAGCAACAACAACAACTTGGAGATCACATTCAGCAACAACAACAACTTGGAGATCACATTCAGCCTGGTGACCAGAGATTTCCTACTTTTGTTTCATTGGACCTTGTAGCAATCTTGCTCCCCAGTCATGAATGGATGGTGTCTAATGTAAAAGTATCAATTCTGTCCTGCCATCCAGCCTTCTAAAGATGTGAATTTTTATCTGAGGAGCCGAGTTTAAAATCCTGCTGTAACTGGACTCTCGTTCTTAAAATGTCCCCCTTCACAGGAAACATTTGGCAGAAAATATTCTAATAATTGGTCTTTAAATAGGGCTTGTCAAACACATTTTGTCTCAAACTGCCTTGGCTTTTCCAGAGTTTGTTTCAGAAGTTACTCCCAGATGCCATTGGATGGCTAGAAGATATCTATTGCCCTTGACACCTATGCTAAAATTGGTGTTTGCAAATGAGTAGATTGGTGTGTGCATGTGTGCGTGCACGCGCGCATGTGCACGTCTGCGTGCAAATTTCCCCTTGCCCTAGCACTACTGTTTTTCATTTCGGTGTCAATGTCTCCCTGAAAATTTAATTTTCCCCATACCTACCTATTAAGGTATGGACTACCTGAGCAAGCACACTACCTTAGGTAGCCTGGTAGCATAGTTGAAAAAAATGTGGAAAGTTGGTGGCACAAACACACAAACATATGTGATACCCTCAAACATGCAGTCATATAATCCTGATCTAGGGGCTGACAGAGAAACAGCTGTGGGTATCAGTCTTTGATTGCAATTGGAATGAGGTTGAGTCTTCAAATGGGTGAGGAACGCTTCCCCCTTCTTAGACATGCATATCACATGAGGCCCATTTCTTCCTTTTCCTGACATTAAACACTCATGTCACTTGCTCAGAACACTCATTCATTTCCCATCAGCCTTTGCTTTCATCATCACTCCCCCACACCTATTGTTCTCATCTGTCTCTTTGTGTCTTTTTTCTCTACAACTATTTCATCTTCTGAGGCTGAGTTGCACATTCTGCCTTCCCACACATGCCTGAAGCTTTTACCTTGTACCATGTCTGTGCTTTTAAAGATCTTTTCCATCATGCACACAAACATACACCAATAAGATAGAATTGGGAAGAATCTGGAGCTCATGTGCGAGTAGCAAAATGGAGTTGTTCAAAAGCAGAATGGTTTTCTCCTTTGATTTTGCAAGCATAGGAAAAAAAATGGCATAGTTTTAAAGAAAACTACAGGGCATACCTGAAATAAGCAGTGGCAAGGTGTTTAAGAAATACAAATCTTACCTTGGAATTAACCATCCAAGAATGCCTAGTGGTACATGACATTTGGTCAAAATATTCTTAATCAGTTTTTATATGTAGTTCCCTATTGGCTATTTGATGATCTCAAAGAAAGCTAAGCAGGGTGGGGACTAGTTATTATTTGGATGAGAGATATCAGGAAATCCCAGTTACAAATTAGAGGAAAAATATCCCAGAAAATGGCAAAGGTACTTCACCTCCGTACCCTTGCAAAAAAATACAACTTGCAAGATAATCACTAGGACCAGACATCTATTTGTGTATGTGTTTACTTTTTAATGAAAACATGATACTTCTTTTTGGTGTAGGGTGGAGATGACCACAAAATGTAGTTCAACATTTCTTCTCCTTGGTCATTTCAATGATTAATCATTTAGCCCAACGTTTTACTATTTCTTTTCACTTTTTTTTAAAAAAAGGAAAGATGTTTATTACACAAACTTGCTAATGATATAATTTTTCATACATGTTAGGAAAACTTCATAGTTTGATTTCTGTGTGCGCTCCTGTTGTAAGAAAGGTAAGCATTTCTCTAAGTTGTGTCTTTCACCACTGCTTTGTTAACCCTTTTACTTAAAACTAGAAATTACTTGTGAATAGACTTTGCTCGGAATATTGCAAGCATCTGCATCAGGGGTGGGTTCTAACTTACCTCACCGCCGGTTCACTTCCTTCCGCGCCACGTGGCCGTGCCGTGCCAAAAATGCATATGCACAGTGCTGAAAATTCCCCAAAAAATCCAAAAAAATAGAAAACAAGATGGTGGTGCATGCGCAGTGCCAGAAACTCAGCTTCCGCGCATGCGCAGAAGAAAAAAAATCAGAAAATAATTTTTAAAAAATCCCCCCCCCCCAAAAAAAAAATTCCAAAAAAAAGATGGCGGTGTCCATGGATCGGCACCAACTGAACCGGCTCCGTGACATCACTAGCGGTTTGCTACCAGTTCGGGCAAACCGGTCCAAACCAGGAGGAACCCACCTCTGATCTGCATCTCAAGAAGGAATCTGTAGGTTTAATTCTGTGTGAAGCAAGATCTTTTATTAAGAAAAAGAAAGGAAAAAAGAATAAAACATAATTGAGTTTCACTATACTAGATCTTTTTTCTGCTAGTGTTCAGTTTTTCTTTCTAGTTGCATTTTGGAATGAGTGGTACTATCATGCCAACATTAGGCTTTTGAGGAAGATTCTTTAAAAATTGAAAGCTAGTTGAAACCCAGCTTTGGATAGATGTAGTTGTGATTCCCTTGATAGATTATTTATACCAAGAACTAATCAGGAGGAATGCTTCCTTGTTGGCTTTGGTATACCTCTCAATAATTTCATTTAAGATGTGTCCCAAACTCTCTGCTCTGTGTCTCGTTATTACAGATTAGGTTTGTGGGAAAATGGGACAGAACCTTTTTGCATAGTAGCTCCCCCAACTATAGCTTTTCTTCTTAGGGAAGTGGCTGCCAGGGTTCCAAATAGCATCCAAAACTAAATCAGAGTCCGAGTCAAAGTATTCTTCAAAGTCCCAATTTATTATTAGAGCCATTAGGAAACAATTGGTCCATTGCTGGGAGAAAGTGGCAAGAAGGTGACAAGCAACAGGGAGAAAGCAGAGCTACTTAACTCATTTTTTGCATCTGTCTTTATACAAAGGGAAAAAACAGTCCAACCTATCAAAAACAGCACCACAAAAAACATATTAGGAACACAAGTTAAAATAGGGAAGAAAATGGTAAGTGAACACCTGTCTATCCTGGACGAGTTCAAATCACCAGGACTGGATGGATTACACCCCAAGGTTCTGAAGAAACTGGCAGATGAGATCTCAGAACCACTGAACTATATCATTCAAAGATCCTGGAGCACCAGAGAACTGCCAGAGGACTGGAAAAGAACTGATGTAGTTCCCATCTTCAAAAAGGGGAAAAAATAGATCCAGGAAACCACAGACCTATCAGCCTGACCTCAATACCAGGGAAGATTCTGGAAAAGATAATCAAGCATCGAATCAGCGAACACCTAGAAGCAAACAAAGTAATAACCAAAAGCCAACATGGCTTTGTCAAATACAGATCATGCCAGACTAATCTTATTGCATTCTTTGACAAAATTAGTGGACCAGAGGAATGCTGTCGATATAATTTACTTGGACTTTTGATAAAGTAGACCATAACCTACTACTAGATAAAGTAGAAAAATGTATGTTAGACAGCAACACCAGCAGATGGATTCGAAACTGGCTGACCAACCGCACTCAACATGTAGTGCTCAATGGAACTGCATCTACATGGAGGGAAGTATGCAGTGGAATACCCCAAGGCTCTGTTTTAGGCCCAGTACTCTTCAACATCTTCATCAATTACTTGGACGAGGGGATAGATGGGGAACTCATCAAATTTGCAGATGACACAAAACTGGCAGGAATAGCCAACACTCCAGAAGATAGGCTCAAGATACAGAAGGCTCTTGACAGACTTGAACATTGGGCGCTATCTAACGAAAGAAAATTCAATAGTGAAAAAAGTAAGGTTCTACATTTAGGCAAGAAAAACAAAATGCACAGGTATAGTATGTGGCACCTATAGCATGTGGCACCTTGCTCAATAGTAGTAACTGTGAGAGGGATCTGGGAATCCTAGTGGACAACCATTTAAATATGAGCCAGCAGTGTGCAGCAGCTTCCAAAAAAGCCAACACAGTTCTAGGCTGCATTAACTGAGGGATAGAATCAAGGTCAGTGGTGGGTTCCTCCCAGAGCTGTCCGGTGCGTAGCTCCGGTAGGAAGTGGCCGATTGCGCAATTTGCGCGCGGCCACTCCGGTGCCGTCTCCACCGGTCTGTCGTGTGCGTTGCCATCTTTTTGTGAGAATTTTGGCACAATTTTGCTTCTGCGCATGCACAGAAGCAAAATCGCGCCGAAATCTCATGAGGGGACAAGCGCGCGCAAGAGATTTTGGCGCGATTTTGCTTCTGTGCTTGCGCAGAAACAAAATCACGCTGAAATCTTGCGCGTACGCATGTCCCCTCATGAGATTTTGGTGCAATTTTCCTTCCACGCATGCACAGAAGCAAAATCGCGCAAGGGGGTGAGCACACACGCACGTCCGAAATGTGGAGATGCGCGCGCATCGCACCGGTATCGGTAAGTGAACAATCCGCCGCTGGGTCACATGAAGTGTTAATACCACTTTATAATGCCCTGGTAAGGCCACACTTGGAATACTGCATTCAGTTTTGGTTGCCATGATGCAAAAAGGATGTTGAGACGTCTAGAAAGAATACAGAGAAGAGCAAAAGAGATGATTAGGGGACTGGAGGCTAAAACATATGAAGAACGGTTGCAGAAACTGGGTATGTCTAGTTTAATAAAAAGAAGGACCAGGGGAGACATGATAGCAGTGTTCCAATATCTCAGGGGTTGCCACAAAGAAGAGGGAGTCAAACTATTCTCCAAAGCACCTGAAGGTAGAACAAGAAGCAATGGGTAGAAACTAATCAAGGAGAGAAGCAACTTAGAACTAAGGAGAAATTTCCTGACAGATAGAACATTTAATCAGTGGAACAGCTTGCCTCCAGAAGTTGTGAATGCTCCAACACTGGAAGTTTTTAAGAAGATGTTGGATAACCATTTGTCTGAAGTGGTGTAGGGTTTCAGGCCTAAGCAGGGGGTTGGATTAGAAGACCACCAAGGTCCCTTCCAACTCTGTTATTCTATTCTATTCTATTCTATTCCATGTTGGTACATCTGGGTGAAACCCGAATCTGAAGTCCCCCGGGTTTCATCACCCAGTTGAAAGTTCAAGTTGTTGTCCCCACACCCACAAATCCATCACGTTCTCCAATCTCCAAGTGCCATGCTGGCAGAGTCCACCCATCTCCTCCCGTGCAGGTGCAGAGCCGCAGAGACAAAGGATGACCTTGGCTTTCTAGGAAGGAATTTGTTATGGCTACATACTAACAACCTCATACTATCCCCCTCCCATTTTCCCACAATAGAAAATGCATAATAGAATAGTATAAAGTGTGGCAGGCCAAAGACTCCCAATAAAATGGCTTCGGCCTGACAGGGGCATTATTTTAATACAATTTTTAAAAATCTGTATATTCAAACAATTCCACTTTCTATTTCTAATTATTTGCTTTTTTTCAGCTCATTACTGATATTGTTTAATTTGTTATTCACTTTGGAGCTGAAAAGTGGTGCCTAAATTTTATACCTCAAAATAATACTAGTAATTCCTATATCTCAAAAATATCCAGAAATGTTAAAATGAACATTAAAATTCTACTTTATCCTATAAGCAAGCATTCTTTACAGTAGGGGTGTCAAACTTGATTTCATTGAGGGCCGCATCAGGGTTGTGTTTGACCTCGGGCGGGCAGGTGGATGTGGCCGGGTGGGCATGGCCAGGGTTGGCATGGCTAGCATCTGAGTGTCTGTGATGGCCTGGGCAGAGCTTGCGGGATCCATTGTCTCCAGTGGAGGAAGGCAAGACCAGGGAGAGGGCCAAACCGTTGCCCTCTAGAGGAGTCTTGCCATCCCTCTCAGGCCACGCAGAGGATCCCCGGACGGCAGCGCAGGCTGTCCAGAGCCCTAGGCAGCGGAGCACAAGCCCCCAGACCTGCCCTCGAGCTCCCAGGGCACCAGGACCCCACAGCCCAGCCCAGACCTGCTCCCCTAAGGGGGTACCTGGCTGCGCTTACCTCCTCTTCAACGCTGCTGCTGCTGTGCTCACCATGAGGCTGCTCATGGTGTGTGTGGGATGGCAAAGTGTGTGGGTCAGACAGAGGCCCACTCCCTCTCCATGTGAGAAGACCTAGCTTTGTAACCAAAGCATCCTCAGCAATAGGATGGGAGACCACCAGGAGAGGTCAGGAGGAGGAGACAAGGGGATGGCGAAAGGGCAGCAGGGCTGCTGGTGGCCAAGTGCTAAGGCAGGACTTCCCTCAGACCTTCCCTCCGTCTCATTATAATCTCCTTCCTTGCTTCCTTTTTCTCTTTTCTTCTTTTTCCTTCCCTCTTCATTTTCCTTTCTTTCTTCTTCCTTCCCCTCTTTCCCTTTTTTCCCTTCCTTGCTCTCTTCCCATCTTCCCTCCTTTTTCTTCGTCTTTCGTCTTTCCCTTTCTCCTTTCCTGTCACTTCTTGCATGCTCAAATGCAAAAGGGGAAACATTTCTCAATGCCTCCTTGCCTTGTGATCAAATGCCACTTTTGCTAGTAGTTTGTTTTGCTAGCACGCTGCCAGCGAAAATGGAGCTAGGGGGGTGCGGGTGCCCCTCCTGAGCTCCGTTTTCAGCTGCCACAGCCTCCTCCAGCACGTTGCCAGCAGTCACCAGGTCAGCGCCCAGTCCGGTCCTTCGCTGTTTCCAGGGTGGCCCTGCAGGCCAGATGTAAGTAAGCACCCCACGCGTTGGGGCCGGGCTGCGGGCCTTAAGTTTGATACCCCTGCTCTATGGCTTTTTCTCCCCACCTTTTTCCTAGATTCCTTGTTTGCAAAGATTCAGGCAGGGGATCTATTATTTGCATGCAATTGCATGCAAAGTGGAAAAAGAAACAACATCAACACAGAGAAGGTAAAGAATGTTAGCTATTTTCAATCCTCCTTAACTCAAAGTGACCAGATTTTTTTATTTTTAAGCGGGACGGGGGGGCGCCTGGGCGCCGCCATTTGTTTTGCCCTCTGCGCATGCGCAGAACGCTGCGCATGCGCAGAGGGCAAAACAGCAAATGTCGGCGTCCAGGTGAGGTGGGGGGGAGGCGGGGGGGCACTTGGATGCCTGGAGCTCGCGACAGGTAAGCTGCCGGCTGCCTCCTTTCCCCGTCTCCCGCCTCCCGTTCGTTGCTTGCCAGCCCGGCCGAAGGGGAGGCGGGAGGCGAGGAAAGGCCTCCCGAAAGGGAGGCGGGCTCCCAAAGGGCTGCCGGCTCCCGGGAGCCCGCCTCCCCTTCGGGAGGCCTTTCCTCGCCTCCCGCCTCCCCTTCGGCCGGGCTGGCAAGCAACGAACGGGAGGCGGGAGACGGGGAAAGGAGGCAGCCAGCAGCTTACCTGCTCCAAGCATCCAAGAGCCGCGGTCTCCCGGTCGCCCGCCCGGCCCCAGGGCAACGGCGGCAGCGAGGCGACGGGGGGAAGAAAGGGGAGGGGGACGAGGAAGGGCTGTTTGTGCCGCTCGTAAGCTCAAAGCGGCGACGGCTCCTCGTCCCCCACCCCTCCCAACAGCAGCGGCGCCTCTGAGGGCGGGGCTAGGGATGGGGCAGGGGAAGGAGAGGAGGAGCAGCCTCCCTTCCCCCTCCCCCCAGCTTCCAGCCGCCGCCGGAGGAGTCAACAACGCGGGACGCCCGCCCGCCGCCAACGCCGCCCACGGCCAGCCCGAGCTGAGAGGCCTGCTGCTGCTGCCCCTGCGGCTGGGCCCCCAGTCCCGGCTGCCCCAGCGGCGGGAAGGCTGCGGCGGCGGCCCCGGCCGGCTGAGCCAGCGCCGGCCCGAGGGCCATCTTGGATGCAATTCCTTCCCTCGGGCCGCCCCGCCCACCGCGACGCCAGCCATTTCGAGAGGGCGGGGCTGCATCAGGCGCCTCTTCACCGCCCTCCAGTGCCCGCCGAAAGTTTAACTCCTCCCCCCAATCTCGCACGCCGCCCTTTCAGGCCGATTTTTTGAAAGAATGCCCTAGTCGTGCATTCTTTCAAAAAATCGGGACTTTTTAGAGGACGGGCGGGACGCAGGACAAATCATGAAAAAGCGGGTCTGTCCCGCCAAAATCGGGACGTCTGGTCACCTTACCTTAACTCAAAGAACCAAATCATCAAAGACATCAATATGCTTGGGTGGGAACATCCAGTGCAGTTAATTTTGCCAACCACGGAGGTGAACATTTTGTCATGGGAGTAGTAAAACTATTTAAGGCCTAACTGTTATGCCTAATGCTAGTTTACAGCAATGTCTCTCAACCTTATAAATTTTAAGATGTGTGGATACCAACACACAGGAATGTCCATCCAGCGCATGAAAAAGGCAAAGAGTTTTAATGCAAAAATTATGCCTAGTGTTTTACAACCTTGTAAACTTTAAGCTATGTGGACTTCAGCACCCAAAATTGCCCAGCCAGTGCATGCTGGTTAGGAGTTGAAGTCCACACATCTTAAAGTTCATAAAGTTGAGAAATCTTGATTGCAGTTCTGCTTGCATGAGGACGACAGTTGTTGTTCAGACCAAATATATAAGAATAATGTTTAAGATACTTTGATGGGCTCCAAATGGGCTAATGCAATTAATCAGGTCCTCCTTTGCCAGAAGCACATAAAAGAACCTGCCACTTATCAGATTGGCTAAAGGTAAATTTATGAAAGGTTCTCATACTCTTAATTCTGACAGACAAGTTCATGTTGACTTGGAAGAAAATCACAGCTACAGTTTTATATTACTCACTTTTTTCAGCATTCACAACTTCTGAAGGTAATCCATGGAACAGCTTGCCTCCAGAAGTTGTGAATGCTCCAACACTGGAAGTTTTTAAGAAGATGTTGAGTAACCATTTGTCTGAAGTGGTGTAGGGTTTCCTGCCTAAGCAGGGGGTTGGACTAGAAGACCTCCAAGGTACCTTCTAATTCTGTTATTATTATGTTATATTATTATATCTCTGGAGATAAATCTGCAGAGATATTAAGATCTAGTCCCCTACAATCATAAGGAGCCATCAATTTATTTACTAGCTTTTGGAGAAAAAGGCATGTTTGATGGCTATATTCAATTATGTACAGGTAGTGCTTGACTTACTACAAGTGGGACTAGAATTTCTGTTGCTAAGGAATTACACCCAATTTTACAGCCTTATTTGCCATTTGTTTGTGAATAATTGCAAACGTTAAGTAAATTATGCAGTCATAATGCAAATCCAGCTTTCTTATTGATTTTACTTGTTGGAAGCCAGCCAAATGGCAATCCCGTGTCTCTGGGACATTGTGGATCATAAATACATCCTGATTGCCAGGCACCCAAATTTTGATCACATAACTAGGGGATGCTGTGACAGTTGTGTGAGGACCAACTGTAAGTCACTTTTTGCGGTGCTGTTGTAACTTTGAATAATCACTAAACAATTGGTTGTAAGTCACGGACTACCTATATCAGTGATGGCGAACCTTTTTTTCCTCGGGTGCCAAAAGTGCATGCGCGTCCGCTATTGCACATGCGCGAGTGCCCACACCCATAATTCAATGCCTGGGGAGGGTGAAAACGGCCTCCCACTCCCCCACGGAGGCCCTCTGGAGGCCAGAAATGGCCCATTTCCCAACTTCTGGTGGGCCCAGTAGGCCCATTTTTCGCCCTCCCCAGGCTCCAGAGGCTTCCCTGGAGCCTGGGGAAGGCAAAAATGCCCTCCCCCATCCCCCGGAGGCTCCCTGGAAGCCGAAAACACCCTCCCAGAGCCTCCGTGCGAGCCAAAAATCAGCTGGCTGGCACGCACATGCGCGCTGGAGCTGAGCTAGGCAATGGCTCGCGTGCCAGCAGATATGGCTCCGCGTGCCACCTGTGGCACGCGTGCCATAGGTTCGCCATCACTGACCTATATCATATCAGTGATTTTGGAGGAAAGATACAAAAATATTATTCTGCAGGATCATCTCTGCCTCTGCCAGAAATTTCAACAGAATCATTTCCATCTGTTTTGTTATAGTGGTCCTTGTAACAATTTTGGTATTCCACACTAACATTCCCGTGTCAGCAGGCTGGCTGGTATTTTTTTCTGAAATAACTAAGAAGATTGCCACATTTTGTAATTGTTGTAAGGAAGATTTGGATCTAATACTACAATTGCATTCTTGATTTATTGTAGTTCATGTGTATTGTCATGTATGTGGATTTCCCCCCCCCCCCATACCAATTGATTTTTTCCAAAGCAATATTGTATGTGTGTCTATTCATACCCTGCAATAGTTGTGGTATTTGACCATAAATAAAGATCTATGGGCTTTACAAACTACAATTTGAAAAAACCGGACTTAGTGTGGCATTTACTTATTTTATTTATGCAGATCTGAAAAATCTGGATGGTCATAAAATGGCAGCAAAGCAGACAAATTTTAGCATCTCTTTGCTGCCATCTAAAGGTTATGTGTAATATGCTGCCCAGCCTGATAGCCCCAGTTTAATGCCATCTGACAGGAGCTAACTATTATGGCTTAGGGCAGAGGTTCTCAATCTTTGTAAAACAGGGACCCTTTAAAATGATAGTGAAATAAATTGTGAATAAAATGAAGGATTTTACTGAGGTCAAGGTTAGGTGAGAAAGAAATATCCCAATTACTTTAAATAATTACATGTTAATTGATCTACCACAGGGGTTCTCACTTTGCAGGCTTCTAACTGTTATGCAAATTTGCTTCTTGGTCTCTAAAACAGCAGCATCTTCTGCAGTGTAGCCCAGGCATCTAAACTGCAGCTCATTTTGCTTTTATAGTCAGCGCAATCCTGAATAATCATAGAAAAGCTAACATTTGCAATCAGTCTTGAAATCTCTAATTGAGTACATATACTACAATGAATTCTATAAAACCGCAACTGATAAAGGAGTAGATTATGTAAAGCAATCCAAAACAAGGTGTGTCTGCAAAGGAACTAGAACACATTAAAAAAAAAAAAGAATTGACCCTCATTCCCCAAAACTTCTTATAACAAAAGACCTTGTCTTTCTACCTTGCAATTCTTCCTCAAACCCATTTCTCACTGAGGACTAGATTCTTGCCAAGTTTGCTGGATAAGAAAAATATTTGTGCAAACTCTTCAGTAGATCTCCGTTGTGTGGCTGTATGAGAAAATTCCTGTCCTACCTTGAGCACTTCATTTTCTAAAGCCGCTAATCTCTTGTTTTTCAATAAATCTTTGTTCATGCTTCTTTCATCCTGTCAACTGAGATTTTGTCTGCCAAATCTTGTGTTATTATTGGGAGGTGTACATTTAATTTGGTTTCCTGTAGAGCTTCTGCAACTGCAAAGTCTTATGGTAAGTTTTAAATCTTGCTGATCAGACTTACAGTGTCATGAAAGTTTAGAGGGTATTCTAATTACTTAAAATGATGTGAGTCAGATAGAGAAAAATAAACATACTAGTAACTATAATATCTAAGATTATTGGATGACAATATTGCACAATGTTCAAGGGGAGGAAAAGTTGTGGATGTACACTTTTGATTAGGATCTGGGGGGGGGGAATGGTTTCCCCCTGTATAAGAAACAGGGCTTAAATCTAGGATTCAAACTGCATCTGTATTTAAATTACAGATAATTCTTGCTTACAGACTGCTGCACTCAGTTACTGTTCAAAATTATGACAGTGCTGAAAGTAGGTTTATGACCGGTCCTCAAAGTTGTGGCTGTCACATTTGGTAGCTTTGCAACTGGCATCTATTTAAAACAGTTGCAGCAACACATAGTGACATGATTGCCATTTGCAATCTTCCAACGAGCAAAGTCAGTGGGGAAAGTTTTGGTCATGTGATGCCACAATTAACAACCTATAGTTTTTTTCTGTATGTATAATACAACTCCTCTTTTACTCTGGTCTGCTAATACCGAATATAAATCTCCCAATTTTACACATTCTAGTAATTTATTATGTTGTCATCTAATATGTACTTCTTGTAAGCATATTATATCCATTTTTAGTTTCCCTAATTTATTAAATGTTCTTTTCCTTTTAATAGCCGAATTCAGTCCATTTATATTTATCGAAATCATCCTAACCTCTTCTTCCATGTTCATTTATTTTGTGCCTTAGCTGATCTTGTCAGCATCATGAATCCCAAATGTATATATGCAGATGAAAATGGAAGGATTTTGATGGTTGAAATACTATTGAATAATAGTCAAACTATTCTCCAAGGCACCTGGGGGTAGAACAAGAAGCAATGGGTGGAAACTAAACAAGGAGAGAAGTAACTTAGAACTAAGGAGAAATTTCCTGACAGTTAGGACAATTAATCAGTGGAACAGCTTGCCTCCAGAAATTGTGAATGCTCCAACACTGGACGTTTTTAAGACGATGTTGGATAACCATCTGTCTGAAATAGTGTAGGATTTCCTGCCTAAGCAGGGGGTTGGACTAGAAGACCTCCAAGGTCCCTTCCAACAATGTTATTATTAGATAATAAAAAAAACATTATTAGTTGCGATTTATGCACCGAATGAATGCCAAGATAAGTTTTATTCTAAGCTACATGTTAAAATAATTGAATTAGACTATGAGAATATTTGTATGATGGGAGACTTTAATGCTATAGTAGAGGTGGAATTGGACTATAAGACGACGAAAAAGAATAAGAAGTTAAAGAAGATATTACCAAAATCGTTTTTTACTATGGTAGAGGAATTAAATATATTTGACGCATGGAGGGGGAAGTTTCCATCAAAGAAACAATATACATTTTACTCCAATAGACCTATGTCCTGGTCAAGAATAGATACGTTGTGGATGTCAACAGATTTATTAGCAAATGTACAAAATGTAAGCATTGAAATTGGTATGTGGGCTGATCATAAACCGATTACAATTATCTGGAAAGGCCAAAAGAAAAGAACTAGATGGACCTTAAATCAAGAAATATTGAATGAAAAAGAATTCCAATAACTTATGGAAAAAGAAATGGACTTTTTCTTTAAAGAAAATAAAAAGAGTGATATTTCACTTCAAATTGTATGGGATACAGCAAAAGCATATATTAGAGGATTGGTGATGAGATATATGAGTAAAAGAAATAAACAAAGAAGGTATGTTAAGAAACAATTAGAAGAAGACTATAAGAAATTAAAAAAAGAACTTAAAAAGATACCCAAAATAAAAGGATTAAAAATATATTGGACTTGAAGATACACAAAATGAATATGATGGAAAATGAAGAGGTAGCAAGGAAAATAAAAATGACTAAACAAAACTTTTTTGAACATGCAAATAAACCAGGGAGATGGTTAGCCTATAAAAGGAAAAAGGAAAAGGAAAAAAATGGATTAAGCAATTGGAAGATACTGATGGAAATCTACAACATAGAAATGAGGAAATAAAAAAGATAGCAAGGGCATATTATGAGGACTTGTATAAACAAGAGAAAATAACTGAGAAGGATATAAAACAATATTTGGAGGAAATGGAACTACCCAAAATACCAGAAAAATATAAGAATTTGTTAGAGGAGAAAATGACAGTGATGGAATTAACAGAGACAATAAAAAGACAGGAAAATAGTAAAGCACCAGGACCAGATGGGATACCAGCAGAGGTGTATAAAACATTTGAAGAAACATTAGGAATTGTGATGTTGGAACTATATAATGAATTGCTATTAGAAGTTAAGATACCAGAATCATGGACAGAAGCATTTATAACTTTGATACTGAAAGAAGAGACTGATTTACAGAAAATTAAAAATTATAGACCAATTTCACTTTTGAATGCAGACTATAAAATATTTGCATCAATAATGGAAAACAGACTCAAAAAATTTCTAAGCGAATTTATACATTCAGATCAAAATGGATTTTTACCAAAAAGACAGATTAAAGACAATATGCGAATGATAGATGGCACATGTCACCAGAAAGGATAGCTAGTTTAAAGATAACTCTATGAAATGTTGGAAATGTCAGCAAATACCGGGTTCTTTTTATCATATGTGATGGACATGTGCTGAAGCCAAAATGTATTGGAGTTCAATTCAAATATGGATACAAAAAATATTGAAACAACGTATAGAATTGAAACCAGAGATATTCCTATTGGGTATATTACCAGAGAAATTTAATAAAGAAAATACATATTTAATTATTCATGAACTCCAATACATTTTGGCTTCAGCACATGTCCATCACATATGATAAAAAGAACCCGGTGTTTGCTGACATTTCCAACATTTCATAGAAATGAAATGAGCTGAAGTGGTGCAGTGGTTAAATGCTGCGACTGCAGGCTGACTGCTAGTTCAGCAGTTCAGCGGTTCAAATCTCACTAGGCTCAAGGTTGACTCAGCCTTCCATCCTTCCGAGGTCGGTAAAATGAGGACCCAGATTGTTGGGGGCAATATGCTGAACTTTGTAAACCGCTTAGAGAGGGCTGTAAAGCACTATGAAGCGGTATATAAGTAAAGTGCTATTGCTATTGCTATATAATTACAGCAGCTAAAATTGCATTTGCGTGAAAATGAAAAGCACCAAAAGCCCCTTCTGAAAGGGAAGTAATTAAAAAAATACTGGATTGTGCGGAGATGAATAGATTGACAATGAAAATTAAAGATAAGGAAGATTCTGAATATTATAATGTATGGGGGAAATTTTATGACTGGTTAGAAAATGAATATGTATAGAAGACAAATACATTGATTAATTTGGAGGAAAATAGGAAATTGAGGGTGGTAGACCCAGGTGACAAAATTAGGTAGTTGAGGAGACGGCATTAAGATAGTAGTTAATATACCTAGGAAAATATAAGATATACCCTATTTTTCGGAGTATAAGATGCACCGGAGTATAAGACGCACCTTAGTTTTTGGGGAGGAAAATAGGAGGAAAAAAATCTGTCTACCAGGTATTCATCTGGCTAGCGTCCTTAGTCTGGTCAGCTTCAGCACATTATTTTATCCCCTGGTTAGGGCTTAAAAAAACCTTATTCAGAGGGAGTAACAATGAAAGAGCCAGCAAGCTGGGAAGACCATTAGCACCTCGTTAGGGCTGGAAAGAAACTTATTCATTGCAAGTAGAGCAATGAAAAAAGCCTGCAAAGACTTAGGGCTGGAAAAACATTCTTCGGAGAGATTAACAATGAAAAAGCTTGCAAGGTAAGAGCTGGGAAGATCGTTAGCATCTCATTAGGGCTGGAAAAAAAGCTTCGAAAAAGCTACATTCAGAGTATAAGACGCACCCAAATTTTCAGCCTCTTTTAAGGAGGAAAAAGGTGCGTCGTATACTCTGAAAAATACAGTGTATATATAGATATGGATACCAGAAAAAAAATAAGTTTAAGAGTTGCACCGATAGTTAAATGGATTTAAGGATATAAGTTACCTGTCTGTTAGCTATAAGATGGATTGTGACTAGATACACTCAGGGAAGGGACAAGAGGGAGAAAAGGAAGTAGAGAAGGAAGGGAAAAAGGGGAGAGAAGGGAAGTAGGAAAGGGGGAGAGAAAGAGAAAAAAGGTAGAGGGAAGAGAGGGGAATTGGGGGAGGGGAGTGATATGATATAAAAGGGAAAACAGGCAGGTAATAAAGGTATAAAAGGTGCAAATTAGAATGTTGGTTTATGTTTTATTGAATAGAAATGTATAACTATGTATATTTTGTTATGAATTAGGGTATATGTATGAATGTATAGTGGAGAAAATAATAAAAAAATTATTTTAAAAAAACTTTAACAACCTACAGTAATTTATTAAATGACCACAGGGGAATTGTCACTGGCATAGTCATGTCATGTTTCACTTAATTTATTTTAAAAAGACAATTCAATTTCCATATTTTTCACAAAAACAAAAGTGAGTTTTCGAAAAACAAAAGGACATCTAAAAGACAAGTTTCTGAAATAAAGGATTGTCCCGTATAATAAAGGATATAAAGGGTCAAACCGGATTAATAGCTGGATGAGAGATCAGCAGGAAATATCAAACTGTAGTCTAGACTAGACCAGAATTAAAAAAAAACATCCTGGGTGAAGTCAAAATAGACAATTTGATATTGTCAACAAGAACACAGGATGGACAGGATGATGAAGGCCTCAAGAATCTGGATATCTCAGAGACAACCTGAATTGTAGGAAATGGTGCTTAGAACAGTAAAATTGCCTATTAACATTCAAACATTAAGTGGAAAGCTATAAATCTGTTTGCAATCATTTTTAGATCTTACAAGATCATTCAGGCAAGTTAAAATGAATTGAGAAAAAAAAATGCCCTGGTGTTTAGATCAAAAGGGCAAGGTAAGGAGCCAAGATAAAGTTTGAGCTGCAAGATCTGGAAGTTTTCTCTGTAAATAATGACCTTGTTGGAGTGCCTTGTCAAAAAAAGCAATTGGATGTAGATGACAGAAGACAAATCTGGAGGGAATGCTCTCGGGCAGTGATCAAGAATACCTCATTTGAGTTCTTAATTATTAACTGGTTCATTTTCTGTCCCATTTTGTTGCTGCTGCTGCTGCTGCATCGCGTACCTGTATTTCAAGTTGCTTGTGACCAACATTGAAACAGATTTAAGCATACAAAAAAATTCTTTTCACACTTAATATATCAATAAGATTGTCAAGTCAAAACCAGAAGATGAAATGAGCTGTTACTCTGGATGCTTTCACTGTTTCCTGAAGGCTGTCAAATCAGATCCATCAAAGCAAGCAAAGTAGCTCAGGATTTAGTCCCACGAATGTAAAGTAGAGGAGTTCTTAGCAAATGGATTTGTAAATGAGTCTTGTCCATCATTGGATTTCTTGTTCTTCTTGCTATGGTTCACACTGCCAGAAGATTCTCCCTCCCTCTGCTTCCAGTCAAGGGTATTTATATTCTTTCAGTGATTTTATATGATATATAGCAGTGATGGCAACCCTTTTTTGCTCGGGTGCCAAAAGGGTGCGTGCGCATGTGCCCCCACTCATAATGCAATGCCTTCCCCCCACACGCATGCGCGCACAATCCCCCTCACTGCCCCCCTGTGCATGTGTACAGGGCTCACTGAAGCCTCCTGAGCCTGTGAATGGCAAAAAAACTGATTCCAGCTGATTTTTGGCCTTACAGAGGGTGGGGGAGAGGTCGTTTTCGCCTTCCCCAGGCTTCAGGAAAGCCTCTGGAGCCTGTGGGTGGCAAAAAACGGAAAAAACGGAGCCTGTGGGTGGCAAAAAAGTTCATTTCCGAACTTCCGGTTGGGCCATTTTTCACCCTCTCCAGGCTTCAGGAAAGCCTCCTGAAGCCTGGGGAGGGTGAAAAACGGCAATGGCCCAACCAGAAGTTCATTTCCAAACTTCTGGTAGGCCTGTTGGGTGCATTTTTCGCCATCCACAGGCTCCGAAGGGTTTCCTGAAGCCTGGGAGGGTGAAAAACGGCCCAATGGCCCAACCAGAAGTTCGTTTCTGAACATCCGGTAGGCCCGTTGGGTCCGTTTTTCACCACCCACAGGCTCTGGAGGTTTTCCTAAAGCCTGGGGAATGGGAAAACAACATCCCCCCGCCCTCTGGAATGCCAAAAATCAGATGGCCAGCACGCACATGCACGCTGGAGCTGACATAGGGCAATGTCTCGCGTGCCCTGTTCGCCATCACGGATATATAGGCTATTAGTTTAATGTACAGTGCTGCAATAAATATATTAAAACACTTATTCCAAACTTTGGAAGAGTTGTATGTTTTTGTTTTAAAATTCTGCTGGAATACTAGCAGTCAAATTTGGAGAACTATGTAGATTGACCATAGCTATTAGACCAATTCTCTTTGATGTTGCAGTTGTGGTTGCAGTTGTGGCAAATTGGACATTGCAAATCCTGAGTTCAGGCTGTAAGATTGCCAGTGTAATAGTGGTGGTGGCGGATACATTGGCACCAGCTTCAAAATCATCAGGGTAGGTTTCAATTCTCAGGAAAGAATGACTCAGATTTTTTTCTTCCAAATATTGACTTCAGGATTAATAGCCTTTAGTTTTTCAACCTTGTTAGCAAAAAGCTGCCACAGAAGAGATGAAACTCATTTCAAATTGTTTTTAATGTTCTAAAATTAAATGCATATCCCATCTTTCCTCTAGGAGTTTAAGTTGTATGTTTGTCCTGTCCTTTTTTATTCACAAAACAGCATTCTAAAGATGGGTTAGGGCAATTGAGACATAATTCCCCAGTGTGGTTCAATTTCTGGGTTGAAATTTGAACTCAGAGCTCTTCCTCACAGCAAAAGAGCCTTCCATGTGGATTTGAATTAACAAAAAAAATTATAATGCAAAATGTGCTCCCCCACCACAATCCATTAAACAAAGCTGGGGAAATCTACCTGGCTATCCCTATTCTGCCACAGGAATTTACACAAGCAAATGCTGCTGCTCTTAGTTTTAGCACAACAGGGCAAGTTAAGTGTGGGGCAGGTGGATTCCCCCAGCTTTGTTTGCCTTCCTTCCCATCAAACATCGCCAGCTGGAAGAAATGCATCTACCAATCACCCTCTTTAATGTTGGGCATAGCTGAGTTTGGAGAGAAAGTGGGTTTTAACAGATGGCTAGACTAGTGTGTTGAACCATCTGCCAAAACTCGCTCTGGTTTTGCACAAATATTTTGTGCGGGTGTGTTCAGAAGAAGCTGTCAGGGTTGAAGTTAGCAAGATGGGAAGAGGGAAGATTGGAAGCAGAGAAATCTGTTATGAAAACACCGTGCAGATGGACATAATAGCCAAACTTAAGAAAAGTCCCTTTTTTCTTAGGCAATCATAAAGAAATCCAAGATTTAACTCTGCATTATGTCTTTATATAAAAACTTGTATGTGGCTTGGTAGAAGCTGCTCTATTTTAGTTTGCTATTATGGCTATTGTAAAGGATGTTCATAGAGACATCTGATGCCCTAGATTCCCTGTGAGTGAGCTAAATTTCAAAGATAATTATTGCAGGCATTTGAAGAGCTTTAACAGGAACTTCACTGTTGTTGTTATCGGTGGTTAAAAATATTAGAACTATTCCAGCAGAGCACCAACCCCAAAACAGCCTGAACAAAAAACGTAAAGAATCTCTCTCTCTCTCTCTCTCTCTCTCTCTCTCTCTCTCTCTCTCTCTCTCTCTCTCTCTCTCTCTCTCTCTCTCTCTCTCTCTCTCTCTCCTTCACTGTATAGTACCCATTGTTCAGCTGCTGTTTGTCTGGTTCCCATTTCTGAGCCAGGAATCAATTTGGAGATCTGAAGAACAGAGGGGCCAGGGTACAGTTTGAAAAAAAAGAAATGAATTTTCTCATTGCCCAGTTTTGAAAAGTCCTGGAAGAGAGTGCCCAGGCATCAGAGAGGTAGGGGCATGCCTGCACCAGCTTAAAGTGGCCAGCAGATGCCAGGCTGATCCCACCAATCTGACTGTACTAAGGACACAATGTCAGTAAAGTACATCAGATTGTTTTCACCACAAAACTTTTCTTGGGAGAAGTGGGGTGGGGAGGAAGACAAATATAGTGCTGGTGCAGTTTAGGCTAGCTGAAATTTGCCTAAAGATTTTTGGATTTTCATAAACATCATACAACTATTGCTTTAAGGATGAGTTGCCTTTTTTGTTTGTTGATGTTATCTATGCCGTTAGATCTTTTTTTAAAAGCATCTTTTTAAAAAATGTTTACAACTCTAAAAAGCAAACTGAGTACCTCCGCCTTCCCATTTCTCTCATAATATTTCTGCTTTGCCATCTTTTTTTTTCCTTTAATGACAGCTGTGCAACGCCTCGCACGAAGCCATCTGGAATCCAACAG
This sequence comes from Diadophis punctatus similis, assembly GCA_023053685.1. Classification (NCBI taxonomy): domain Eukaryota; kingdom Metazoa; phylum Chordata; class Lepidosauria; order Squamata; family Dipsadidae; genus Diadophis; species Diadophis punctatus. Next base: position 19,077,866 of record JALIGW010000009.1, on the reverse strand, counting down.
CTCCTGGATGGATGAAGACTATGCTGAAGATGTTAAGGAAGAGGAAGAAGAGGAAGAGGAGGAGGAGGAAGAAGAAGATGCTCAGGATTCAGATGACACTGTGAGGGAGATGACTGGCTTGTATAAACCGGGAGGTAAGCCAGACAAAGACCAATTTGGAAAGAAGAGACCAAACCAATGGGAAAACCAGGGTTGTTAGGCTGAGTTTTGCAGTACAGAGACAGGCACATTTTGAAAATGCTTCCTATTCAGAAATTGTTCTTATAAGTTTATTATTAATCAATCAATCAAGTACCACTATTGACTGCTTAGCACTGACTGTGCTTGCTTACCCTGTTTGATTAACATGATAGGAATAATTTATTGCTCCTTATGTAGCCTCTCTGCCTCCATAACACTCTATAGCAGTGTTTCTCAACCTCAGCAACTTTAAGATGTGTGGACTTCAACTCTCAGAATTCAAGTGCTGGCTGGGGAATTCTGGGAGTTGAAGTCCATACATCTTAAAGTTGCTGAGGTTGAGAAACACTGGACTATTTAGCATATTTGCCTGCCTTGTTTCTGTTCGGGAAGGGAAGGAGGGCAGGTTTATGGTTATATGACAGTAGCAATAGCAATAGCACTTAGACTTATATACCGCTTCATAGTGCTTTACAGCCCTCTCTAAGCGGTTTACAGAGTTCAGCATATTGCCCCCAACAATCTGGGTCCTCATTTTACCCACCTCAGAAGGATGGAAGGCTGAGTCAACCTTGAGCCGGTGAGATTTGAACAGCTGAACTGCAGCTAGCAGTCAGCTGAAGTAGCCTACAGTGCTGCATTCTAACCACTGCACCACCTCGGCTCCATATTCCTAAACAACTTTCAAAATACCGTAAATCCCAGAATTCTCAGCTGATATCAGAGGTGGGTTCCTACCAGTTCGGACCGGTTCTATAGAACCTGTAGCAGGAATTTTCCCCTGCTCGCCGAACTGGCAGCGATGGCCGGCTGGACATGCTCACGAATCAGTTCTCTTGGCGGCGCCATAGGCGGCGCCATCTTGTTTTTTGCTTCTGCGCATACGCAGAAGCTGTTTTTTACTTCTGGGTTTTTAGCACTGCGCATGCCTGCACGCCCATGCAGCGCGTGAGGAAGCAAACCGGTAGCGCGGTAAATCAGAACCCACCCCTGGCTGATATGCTATGTTTTCTGGGCATTATGGGAGTTACATCTGGAAAGTGACAAGCAGAGAAGGCTGGTTTGGGATTATTACATTATTGGAGTCCACAATCAGAATATCCAAAGGCATTTTTGGGAATTGCATTGGCTTTTTCGTTGATACAGAGAAAAAGTCTAGTATTTTGTTTTAAACAAATACTCCAAGAAGCATTCAAGTGGGTTACAGAGGGAGGCCTTAGAAGCCCAAGTAATACAATAACTGCCTAGTTTCCTAGGCTACAGTTGAAATTATTTCATGTAACCCTAATAGTTGCATCGAATTCTGAATTTTTCCTTGTTGTTGAAAAATGAGTAAATCCCTGTCTGTGTTTGTGTGTGAGTTTTCAGTTCTTGCTTTCAAACCTTAACCAAATCAGATGATCACTTGCAATAAAATAAAAAAGGGGTGTTTGCTTGCACCTGGGATGATACCTCAAAGGGTATTGTGAGGAATAGGGAGAGAGGAGGGTTGATTCCTGAGGTCAAGCAGTTTTAGGCAGGTGGGATGTTACTGTAGTGACACACTTCTATTTAAAGGGCTTTTTTCCTGCTGTTATCTATGGATCCCACTCACTAGGGGCATACTGTATGTACTGAATACATTTCCCTTCGTTTAGCACCTTTGTCAGAGAGAAATCTGTAACTGTCTCCCCCTCGCAGCACACACATACACGTACCTTCCTATCCTGGCTACAGGGAGCTGCCAGTCTCCTAGGAAACCAGCTTTCTCCTCAGCAGGAAGGAGCTGCAAGATGGGAGAGGTGGAATCTATAGAAGACATTTTTCTTTTTTCCACCCCCAGGCCCGCTGTCCACATATTTGCTTTTTCTAGCTATTCCAGAGCAAAGGTTTGAAACTTACACTGGTTTGCCTGGTGCTCTAAAACAGACTTTATGGATTTCAGACTCTCATGAAATCTAGCTGCATAATGCTGATTTTAATCAGCAGAAAGAATAGAGGTTGCACTTCTCCAGCGTGGTGTGGGAATGGCGCCAGGGGTTATGCAAATGTAACTGAAAGTGAGTGAGAGCCCATGGACTCTCAGGCTGAGCAATCATCAGTGTTGGAAATTTGTTTTCTTAAAAACAAAGGAAAGCATAGAGTTGTAATACAGATCTACACACACCCCTCCCATAAAGCACCAAGAATGTGTTTCTGGTTCATATTTGTCAGAGTTTTGCAGCGTGACTAGTATTATGAGATAAACCCAGGAGCAAAACACAGCACACAGAGCCTTTAGAGAATTAACAGTGGTTTATATACAACTAAATATATACATGCATATAAGTGGTAGATACCTTATCATACAGCTTCGGACACAGGGAGAGCAATGAGATACACGATGAGAGAGAGAGATATGCCCTCTAATAGCAATAGCACTTAGACTTATATACCGCTTCATAGTGCTTTACAGCCCTCTCTAAGCGGTTTACAGAGTTCAGCATATTGCCCCCAACAATCTGGGTCCTCATTTTACCCACCTCGGAAGGATGGAAGGATGAGTCAACCTTGAGCCGGTGAGATTTGAACAGCTGAACTGCTGAACTAGCAATCAGCTGAAGGTTGCAGTGCTGCTTTTAACCACTGCGCCACCTCAACTCCTATATACAGTATAGACACCAGAGGTAGGTTCCTACCAGTTCTATCCGGTTCTTTAGAACTGTTAGTAACCGTTAGTAAAGCGGCGATGACATCACGAAGCCAGTTCTGTCAGTGCCGGTCCGTGGGCGCCGCCATCTTGGATTTTTGCTTCTGGGCATGCGCAGAAGCTATTTTTTATTGCTGCAGGGGCATGCGTGCACGCCTGGTGCAACCCTGAGTGAACCGGCAGCAAAACGATCCACAACCCACCCCTGATAGACACCTCTTAAAACGGTAACAGTCTTGTGTGGACCCCATCAGAGTCTTAAACCAGCGATGTCAATGCTGAATCATTACTATTGCATCAGCTTACATCTGGTCAGCTCCTAAATCACAATTTCTTAACAATATTCCTTTATTGTCTGTTACAGAATCCCAGGGGCAGGGTCCAGCTTCCAAGGGAAGACTGCTAAGACAGTGCACTGGTAAGATAAACCAGCATTTCTTCATGCCAGAAGTCATGACATACTGGTGTGTTTTTTGATTGCATGATTAACCTAATCAGCAGTAACATTGAAGAGCAACAAGGGATAGTTCTCCCATATTTATCTTGAAGTAATGCAGATGAAGTATTTGCAAGTAGGACTGCTTTTTCTCATTCTTCTGTAATAAACTATATATAGTCCAACTTGAATGTCCTCCAGAAATGTGGACTTCCTTAGCAAGGGGGAATTCCAGAAGAATTCAGGAGCTAATTCTGGGTGAAATATTTACCAAGAGAATTAATAATTTCATCATGCAAGAGGGATATATTCTGTGTGAAGATTTAGGAAATTATTCCAGCAGGTAGAAAAGAATATTCTGCTGCCATTTGCAGATAAATTCTAGACTATTCTTGAAGTCTGCTCAGAGTTACTAATGAAAGTACTGTAGATAAGTGGATTCATTTGCAGACAGAGAAGCAGTGCAAAACAATTGCTCTAGAAAAGACTGCAGGCCAAACATAAGGGAAGAAGGAAAGAAATTGTCTGACACAAAGTGTGAGAAAATTGCTGCTTTATCTTCTGAGGGATAATTTATTTCTCCTTCCTTCCTTCCTTCCTTCCTTCCTTCCTTCCTTCCTTCCTTCCTTCCTTCCTTCCTTCCTTCCTTCCTTCCTAATTATTGTCATAACCCCCACAAAGTCTTGGAAAATAAGCCCAAGGAATCTGAGCATCCAGTCTGCCCATCTCTCTCCAAATCCCAGAAACGGAAAGGTAAATGTGGGTGTTACAATATAGAGTTAAGAGGGATTTATTGCTGGAGGACGTAATCAAAGGTATGAGTTTGGTCATGGTCTTTCTCATTCTCTCTCTTTCTTTTTTTCTCTCTCTCTCTTCCATAGCCAAAGAGTTTTCACATGTCTTCAAAAGACATGTGAAAATTAGCAGTCTCCTTTACAGGCAATCTGTTCCAATGCTTTTAATTGTTGTTCATTTTCAACTCTTGCCTTCACAGTTGATGTACTGGGGAATCCTGGGATTTGAAGTTATACATTATATTACTCCATAAGTGTGGTTTTGTTTATTTGATGGTTAAAACAGTGTGATATGTGAACCTAGTAGTAAAAGCTTATAATACGGAATGGCTGCCAGACCTCAAATTCAGTAGTTGCTGAATTTCAGTCAAGTTCAGTATCAAGTTAGGAGATTCTGCAGAGCAGAAGAGTTTTTTCACCCAAAACTTCCTGTCCCCATGAATCAAACAGGGGTGGGTTCCTACCAGTGCGGTCTTCTCTATGGCACCGCTAGCGGCTGGCGGATTGTGAAACAGCTCCGGTGCCGTCCTTGCCGGTCCGTCGCACGGCGCCATCTTTTTCCACAAATTTTTTGGCTTTTTTTGCTTCCTGCGCATGCACAGAAGCAAAATCTCGCCGAAATGTTGCAAGGCAACGCGCGTGTGCGCGTGAGATTTTGGTGAGATTTCACTTCTGCGCATGCGCAGAAACAAAAAATTGCTGAAATTGTGCACGCACGCGCGTCTCCTCGCAAGATTTTGGTGAGATATTGCTTCCGCGCATGCGCGGAAGCAAAATCACGTGAGGGGGCGGGCGCGCAATATGGCAGCGCACCGGTAGCGAGGTAGGAGCAACCCGCCCCTGGAATCAAATATTTTAGTTGTTTAGTAAAGCAATCTAAAGACTGCCTGGGTATACTAGTATTCCACCAGAATTCTTACCTAGAGTGGCAATCGGCCATGCAGGTTGGGAATTCTGGGAGTTATGGTAGAATACCATACTTCTAAAAGAAGCTTCATGCAGGCAAAGACTGATAAAGTTCTCAATAAGTGATATGTTTCAGCAGTGGGTTGCTCCCGGTTCGGACCGGTTCTTAGAACTGGTAGCGCCGGCGGTGGGAGGCTCCACCCACCCACCCAGGACGCTTCTGCGCATATGCAGAAGCATTGCGCGTGCACGCGAGTGCACACTCAAACTGATAGCAAAATCATTTACAACCCACCACTGACATTTTTTTATCTATTACAGTATCAGTTTTTCAAAAGGTCATCTGTTCATTTACAAAAATTGGTGATGTGCCCATACAAAAATATGTTGGATTCTTCTAGCACTGCAGATAACTTTTGGGAGAAATCTCATGTTTCTAGGTATCATTCATACTAGTTCTCCAAGACAGCCTCAGTAGCCTTTCAGAAAAACAGAACTCCAGAAGTACTTATAGAGAGGGTACTGAGTGGTTTATGTAAATATTCACGTGACCACTGAAAGAACTGCAGTTCTGGATGAAGGTCAAGGATTCAACCAAGTTCCAGAAGTCTTAATGACAGTACATGGACTAGGGACAGAGCTGACTGTTAGTGGACAACGTTTTTCACAGAAATAGAATTTTCTTCCAATCTTGACAGCAAACATAGAGCTCTTGGATGGCAGAATGGGACAATTGGCCAAGGCTGCCTGGCCATTCCCACTTCACTCCAGGCCCCCCGCTGCTGCCAATCCACCACAATCATTCATCCTAGGCTGGCCCTCCAGTGGGGTCCCCACTACTAGTCCCCCAGCCCCTTATTCTGGGAGATTCACAGAGGGACACTTGTCCCCAGCCACTTGGCTGTGAGGGACAATTAGACACTCATCCTGGCAGTTAATCCATATGTCAAGAGGTGGGCCTCTATATTGTCAATTTTTTTATTTTGATGTTGTGGGAGCTTCATCAATTGAGACTTTCAAGAAGAGATTGGACTGCCATTTGTCAGAAATGGTGTAGGACAGTGATGGCGAACCTATGGCACGCGTACCACAGATGGCACGCAGAGCCATATCAGAGGGCACACGAGGCATTGCCCTATTTCAGCTCCACGGGCAAACCGGAAGTTTGGAAAAACGCACTTCCGGTTTGCCGTTGGGCTGTTTTTCACACTCCGGAGGGTTCAGGGAAGCTTCCTGAAGCCCCGGAACGCGAAAAATGGCAAAACGGGCAAAATGGAAGTTCGGAAAACGCACTTCCAGTTTGCCGTTGGGCTGTTTTTCACACTCCGGAGGGTTCAGGGAAGCTTCCTGAAGCCCCGGAATGTGAAAAACTGCAAAACGAGCAAACCAGAAGTGCGTTTTTCCGAACTTCCGGTTTGCCCGTTTTGCCGTTTTTCACTGTCCCAGGCTTCAGTAAGGCCTTTGCGCGGGGGTGAGGGGGTGCGCATGCGCAGGGGGCAGCATGGGAGGGTTGTGCGCATGCATGGGGGGGAGGGAATGGGTGTGGGCATGTGTGTGCACGCTAGCACGCACACGCACCCCCTTTTGGCACGCGAACCAAAAAAGGTTCGCCATCATTGGTGTAGGGTCTCCTGCTTGAGCGGGGGGGGGGGGTTGTTGGACTGGATGACCTATAAGGTCCCTTCCAACTCTGTTAATCTCTCTTTCATTGGATGTGGTGGTGCCAGGTGGGTAAGCAGTAGACTTGAGCGCCAGGGAGGCGAGGGACATGGCAGTTGCTGTGTGGGGCAACCAGAACATTCCTCTCTGCCAGGGGTGCCTTCCCAGGAGCAGCACAGGGCCCTGCCATCCCCAAAAGGAAGACTTGAGAATCCCAGAGGAGCTGGGTGCAGAGCAGAGCTAGGCAGAATGCACCAGCAGAAGCCACGGGGTGGAACTCAGGCCTTCCCTTTTGGAGATGGCAGGGTGCTGTGCTGTCCCCAGGGAGGCTTGCCTGGTGGAGAGGAGCTCTGCTGTGCTCTGCACAGCAACTGCCATGTCCCCCACCTCCCCAGTGCCTGAGGGCACTGCCTTCTCCACCCAGCACCACCATGTCCAATAGGAAGACAGAGTTCCACTCCTTGGCACATGGATTGGCTGCCAGGGCGCTTGGCTAATTCTCGTTCACAGCCAATTGGCTGGGGACAAGTGTCCCTCTGCAAATCGGCCTGGGCAAGAGGGCAGGGGACTAGTGGTGGGGGACCAGTGATGGGGGGGAAATGCTGCCAGAGGGCCAGTTGAAAATGAATGCTTTTGGTGGATTGGCTGTGGTGGGGGTCCCTGGGTGAAGCAGGCTTGGCTGGCAGCCCCAGCAAATTGTCCTAGACTCTTGGATGGAGGTACAATGATCCAAAATACAAAGTCAACATTGTACCAAGATCTGGAATATGAAGAATATTGTAACAGCAGATAGTAAAAGGGCGAAAAATTATGACTGAATACAATAGAAATCAGAATCAACCCTGGGAAGATATAATGTATCAGGCCATAATTGTCTCTGTGGATGATCAATTCTATGAACACATAGGAAAGAAGTAAAGGCCAGCCCCAAGAAGACAACCTTAAATATGAGGAGAGGTAAGTCAGTTATAGCTAAAGATTTGAATATTTTTGGATCAAACCAGGACGAATATAAGTTAGCCTCCGTGTTGGTTCAGCTCTCCTAATGAGGGAGTTTAATTGGAAAATCCTGTGAGAAAGTATTTTACGTGAGGATGCAAAACTAATGAGTAAAAATCCATATGATAATTACCACATTTACCTGTATAGAAAGGTCATTCCTTGGAACATAAGGATATAATTGTAAAAAAAACTATTAATAAGGTCCACACAGAGATCAGAAACATGGTGAAATTGGCTAATTGGCTCCATTCAAATGCAAAATTGTTTGGGTTACAACCAGAATACCCATCATCTCCTGTAAAAAAAAAGAATTTGGTTCATAAACCATGTATTATTTAATGACAGGTCAAAATGGAATATTTAGTCTTATTCCCAAATATTAAAGTCTGATGTCTGTGCAAGTCTTGATAGTGGAAAAGGATTGAAGCCACAAGATGGTGGCGATATCAGAATGTATACCACTGTGATGGCGAACCTATGGCACGGGTGCCACAAGTGGCATGCAGAGCCATATCGGAGGGCACGCGAGCTCAGGTCCGGCGGGCATGTGCGCACCAGCCGGCTGATTTTTGGGCCTTCTGGGCCCACTGGGAATCAGGAAACAGGCTGTTTCCAGCCTCCAGAGGGGTGGGGAAGGCCGTTTTCGCCCTCCCCAGGCTCCTAGAAGCCTGGAGAGAGCAAAAAATGGGCGTGCCATTGCATGCTGGGAGTGGGGGGGTCATACGCGCATGCATGGAATTATGGGTGTGGGCACGCACACACGTGATCCCACGCATCCCCCCCCTTTTTGGCACGCGAACCAAAAAAGGTTCGCCATCACTGGTATACCATATCTTCAATGAAGAGCTGGTTAAGTATGCTGGCAAGTGATGAATAGGAAAGATCATGTATAGTATCAGATCTGCTCAAGAAAGAAGAAACACATAGTCCTGGATGTCATTCCTTTCTGTTTCTCTTCTGTTAAAAAGAGATCAATTAACTGGAGACTCCATTAGTGAAGTCCATGAATATCCCATGTTCAAAGATCCAGATAATACCTGAAAAGCAGGAGCATCTTGTAGAAGTGAGTTTGATACACAGAATGGGATGAAACTACTATCAATCAATTGCCTACTAAATGTGACCTATAGATTAATTATAAACAACCACTCTTACTTAATTACATTCTGCTTCTCTCAACGTGTGTGTGTGTGTGTCATCTGTTTGTAAAAGAAAGCAAAAGGGAGATCTTCTGTATGTGACCTAACTTCCTGTGACACAAACTGGAACTAAAGGCAAAAGAATCTACTTAAAGAAATACTTATGAGTATGAGAAGAAAAACTGATCTTTCATTTTTCTTAAGGTAGATGAGGAAATAAAGAAGTACGTTTATCACACAGAAAATGTGGATAGATTGCTAAGCAGGCCTTAAGCAGGTCTCCATATGAATTCAGTTTTCTTTCTTCCTCATCTACTGTGACAAAGTGTGGTTTAGTCTTAGATTTGTTCTTTGTCATATCCACAACTGCAGAATTTGTTGAAAATAAAAACTGGCAATTCCCCCTCCCCCATTTGGAACTGATAGAAATTTTCTTGCTTTTTCAAGGTTGGTGGTACATCATCCGAAAGCTGCTACATGTTGTTTTTTTCTTACAAGCTGAAGGAAAGCTGGAATATAATGATGACTACTACGACATAAGAGTTGATGTGGATAAACTGGAATAATATATAGGGTTATTTAGATATTATGTTGACTGCTTACCAGTAGGAGACATTTCACAACCATTTTTAATCTTATTAGTACTTTTCAGACTTTGGTATTCTCTATACAGTGCCTGAATTGTCCCAATAAGGGGGGAAAAAACCTTGTTGTGTAGTGCCTCCTAATGGTCAGTAGCTAATATAATCTCTATAGCGACAAACTCCTAAGTATGAGTGCATGTAGAAAAAGAGGAGATGTAACTGCATAGTTTCTATAAATGTATTGATGAATTCGCTTTATGAAATTCAGGCCTTAACATCTCTCAGAATTGTAGAAACTGTCTTGTGCAGGATGTAATATTCTCAGGGAGAAAGTTGAAAGGATATGCTGATGGTTCAAAATCCAGAAAGAAAATAACATACAAGTAGCTAACTAATCTGGTTGTCTTTATCAGGTCATTGGATGATAAAAGGAAGGTTGGTCTGAAAATGGTGGTTGGTGATAATCATGCAGGATTAGTGATAATCAGGCAGATCTCAGCAATGCAAAAAAAGGTCTTCACAAGCAAAGGAGTCATCAGCATAGTGAGATATGACTTGGGAGACTCTCTTAGACTAGTAGGCAATATAATAAGTTTAAGATAGAACTTCTGATGCCGTAGAGCCTAATACTGGAGTTAATGGTGATGACAATATAAAATATTGTATATTAAATATACAAAGAATGTTGTTCTTTGAGAAGAATCCAAACACTTATGCTAACATGGTTATCTAAAGGAAATGGGGGAAACCACATCCAGAAACGTATTTTGCAAGTATGTACTTCCCATCAAAATATTTTCCTCGACTGAAGAAGATTCCAATGTGGGCTCCAAGCAAGTATGTGGTTGCAGAGATCAGAAAGAATTTCTCCATTCTGTGGCTCAACTCCCCTCAAATAAAGACTTAATTTCTACAGTTATGAAAGCATCCTCTGAAAAACATTAGCCGGAGTACCAGTAGGGCTAAATGAATAGGATCTTTGGAGGGCAAACAAGACTTGTCATAACAGCTTCTATGAGCAGTCCATCTCTGCATACATCCCAGGGTAGGGCTTACATGTTGATCTGCTAAGGCTGCTGGGCCTGAGAAGCTGAATTTAACAAATGCATCTTCAGCCACAAAAAATTAAAGTTTTGCCCCTAAGCTACAAAGGGATTTTTTTTGCCTGCTAAAAGCAAGATTTTAGAATAATTCTAATTATTTAGAGTAATTATGACTGTAGAACAATACGCATATCACTGGTTTCACATATTGTGCTACACATGATTTACCATGTATTACATGTAAGCCCATCCACGAATAAGCCGACTTTCAAGTTTTTTTTAAATTAAAATACCATGAAAAATGTATTACCCACAGATAAGCCAAACTCTCAAAATGTTGGTATGTTTTTATGTTTACAATGAACTTATATGCCATTTGCCCATATTTTGTGGTATTTTGGTGAAAAATTCAAGGGCTGACTTATCTATGAATGGCTTATAAGCAAATATATATGGGACATAGATAAGTACCAGAATTATTATGTATACTCATGCATAAACTCAATTCAATTTTTTGGGTGTGTTTTGGCACCTATAATTGTAGACTTGTCTGTGAGTATATACTATGTTTCGTGTATAATCTTATCACAGTCCACAGTCTAATACATGTTTTTTGAGCAAATCTATTTCTATTTTAAACTGTCAAAACTGAACAGTTGGACTTTTTTTAAAAAAAAACACAATGTCATACCTGAGTTTACTACTTGAACATGTGATGATTCTGTGATTCCACCATATTTCTTACTGCTTCCATATGACAGACAAATGTAATATTATGCAAAGTAAATAAATGCAGCATTGCTTAATTTGCATAATTTATATAGGCCATAGAATTCAGCTTCTGCACTGCAGAATGTGAACTATCTGAGTGTTGGATTCTTACAACACACATCTTGTAAGTTATAAATTAACCTTTCCATTCATTTTGTCAGTTATGCATTAGTCTGGGTACCCCCAGGTGAATTGGACTGATTCTCATAATCTGCTCAGAAACCAACACATTTGAATGGCATCGATTTGTAGTTTGTATTATTTATATGACAGGACAATACATGTAATCTCTTTATGTGCATGTGTGGGAAATAATATGCGGATGGACAAACAGTGTGTGTGTGTGTGTGTCCCTTGGCTCCTGGTGACTACCTGGACAAATTCAGATTCCTTGGCATGATTTTGGAAGGGATTTTCCATTGCTTTCTTCCCAGGGCTGAGGGAGAGGTCAGCTGTCCTTGTGCCTAAGGCAGGAGTAGAACTCACAAGTTCCTGGTTTCTAGCCTGATGCCTTTACTCACTACACCAAACTGGTTCTCCATCCTTCATTGGTATAATATATTATCAGTGCAGCAATCCTGTAATCCTTCAAGTCCCCATGCCATTATCCATCAAATTCTCTGGCTTTTGCAGAGAGAACATTTGAGTCAATTGAACTGCAATAAGGTTCACTGAAATGCATTTTATGGCTTAACTGTCAGCAAGTGCAGCTGGTGTTTTGATTAATGTCACAGAAAGCAATGCACCAAATAGAGCAATTGCTTATTCTCCAATAGTGTGTACATAAAAATTGGGAGATGCTCATGATATTGTAGTTCCATGCTATGGATCACAATCACCACTCCCTTCACTATTATACTTTATATTGGTGAGGGCTTTTGGTGGTTTGCTGTATGGCTATGTATTCCTGTCACCCAGCCAAGAAACAAGGTTATTTTTATTAAAGACAACCATTCCAACAGAATTCAGCAGCTTCAGTCTATCAAATGGCAGACAATAGGCCCTCCAATTTGTTGTAAAAGTCATATTTGCATGGAATTGAGTAATTGTTGCGATCCATTCCATTGCAAAGCACCAGGCTGGGAAGCCTGGGAACTGCATGATGCTTAAGTGTTGTCCACATGCATTTTGTGCTAGAGAAAATGAATAAGACAGCAAAGAGAATCAGAGATTGAACTTCACAAAGATTAGAGGATAATCTCTGAGGAACAATATTTTGGGCATAACTACACCAAGCTAAAATGTATTTTCTACAGCATCAAACAAAGTACAAAGATTTCATGAGCAAAATAAAAATTAAATTACGGTATAAAATATTTAATTATAGACATTAAAGAATTAAAGTGTACAGCATGTTTTTAAAAAGTGCTCTAACTTTTCTGCTCCACCACAATTCTGTCTAAATTCCCAGAATCCTTTATTCTGTAATTGGCAAAATTACAAAAATAAGAACATTCCCATTGGCACTAAATAGCAATTACATCAGCCGAGGCAAATTAGAAAACAGGATCAGAGATCAAGTCTGAATTCCTGTCCACATAAGGTCAGAACTGCAATGATCAGAATCAAAGCCTTGTTGAGAAAGAAATGTTAACTCCCACAGCACAGCAAATGAGATATGTAAGTAGCAGTAGTTGTTCAGTCGTTCATTCACTTCTTTGTGACCCAAGGGACATCATTTTGCCAGGATTGTCTGTCAGGAACTGCTTCTCTGAGCTCTTGCAAGCTCCTGCTTGCGACAATTCTACTATTGTATAAAGTCTGAAAGTTCTGCTCATTATAAAATCAAAAGAATTTGTCATATTGACAAGACATTCTACATGGAGAATATTCATGGTTGGGAATGAGAACAATACTTTCCCCTCCTCTCAAGCTTAGGAATCTCTTTTGAGTCTTGTCATTCTGTACATGTTTTCCTTTTGGCAGTTTACATTAAAAAATTAAGGATATTGCAGGCAGTTTTACTCTCACTTTTGTTGGTGACAATCTGTTGTGTAAATCCCATTATCACAAGATTTCCATGTTCCCACTTTAATCAGTAACTTAACAAAGAACAAATTATTCAGCACATTACTGAGGGTTCCCAGATGGAAACTGTATCCCCAAGGAAAGATGGCTGCAGAAAATACAGGTGGAAAAGGAAGGCCTGCTGAGACTATGTTGTGTGAAGCGCTACTTCATGAATTTAAATATGTTTGTGTGTGTTGTGAATGCATGTGAGTAAAGGAGACCTGCCAGAACAATTCGTTTGCATTAGCCACAATGCTTTTTACATCTATGCTAGGATTTGCTGATTTTGAAAATATCAGTGGACCACACAGCCCAGGTCACTGTACGCCTTCTGTGTCACCTTGAAATCGTCCCCTATTTCTGCTACCTTTTGAAGTAGTATAACAGCAATAGCTTATCTGCAGTCAGCAGTTTCTGAATCACTGAATGAATTACAGGTAGTCTTCATTTAGCAACTTCAATTGGGATCAGCATCTTGGTCCTTAAAGCAATTGCTAAGTTAAACATCATAATTTTTCAACTTTAGTTCACTTCCCTTGTATGAACTACCTGCAAAAGCCATAAATGCAAGGATTGATCACAAAGTTATTTTTCCTTCACCTTTGTAACTTTGAATGGTTGACAAATGAGGACTATCTGTGTGAAGATGAGAATAATACAGACCTTATATGAAGGGGTGGGCTTCAAACATTTTTGCAAGGGGTTCTCTGCCCGGTTGCTGGGTGGGCATGGCCAGGGTGGGCATGGCTAGTCGGCCTCCTGCACATGGGGGAGGGGGCGTTTTTGTCCTCCCTGGGCTCTGGGGGCTTTCCTCAAGCCTCCGGGAGGGCAAAAATGGCCTCCCCAGGCTCCGGAAGACATCTGGAGGCCAGAAACAGGCCCATTACTAGCCGCCCCGAACTTCCAGTAGGCCCATTTTTCACCCTCCACAAGCCTTCGCATGCGCCCTGCACTTACCTGCATCCAAAACGGGCCGCGTGGGGACTCCTGGGAGGGGAGGGGCAGGATGGGCAGGGCCAGCTAGGAGTGGGTTTTGGGGATTCTCTGAACTGCACAGAATCTTAGCTAGAGGTTCTCCCGAACCCCTGCGAACCCCCAGCAGCCCACCCCTGCTTATATGTAGATTGAATTAAATACCTACAATAAGAGACTAATATAAACACCCCCAAATATAGACAAAAGCTCTTTTGAGTTTTTAAAATTGCCTTTGTGGAATTTGAATAAATGTTTTTTAGGTGCTTACCTTTCTTTCAAACAGAAAGCGGGTGGTTTAACTCTAGGATTGGATCATGATGGAGTACAAATATGTATTGAGTGTAACCCTGAGTTTTCTGAAGGAGCAGGAGCTTTTTTTTTCTTTTTCTTTTTTTCTTTTTTTTGTGTGTGTGACAATGAAGTCTGGTCTCTTTAGGTGGGCAGAAAGTATCCTTTGCAGGATCTGTTGAGGAAGTCCCTACTGGATCAGAGAAGTCAGAAGAGGGTGATGCCCCAGAAGAGGAGTCAAATGTGAAACAAGAAGAGGGAGAGGGAGATCCGCCATTAACAGGTAATGGAGCTGGGCCTTGGATTGCAATGCTTGCTAAATAGGACAATCTTCTCTTTTCCCCCCCAAACAATTCATTGCGTTTTTTTTTTCTTTTGCAAAGGACCGGATTGCATGTTTATCCCTTATGAAGGGGTTCTCTGTTATTTCCATTTTTGCTTGATGGAAGGATAAGTAACTCAGTTCTTTGTTTTTATGGGTCATGAAGCCAGGAAGACTGAGAAACAGGTGCAGCTCTAGGACCATGTCTGCTCATAATAGCAATAGCAATAGCACTTAAACTTATATACCACTTTACAGTGCTTTATAGCCCTCTCTAAGCTGTTTACAGAGTCAGCATATGGAATTTTCCTTCTAACAGAGAAATTGACTCAATTATTTGGCTGTCTGGAACAGTTTCCTTTTCAAATGTTTTTATTTATTTATTAATGCAATCCATTTTTAAGTCATAAGGTAGTCTAGGAAATACAACTTATATTAGTTTGGGTGTAAATTTGAGGGGGGAAAATAGAAATCTGATCTTGGTTGGAATTATGTATGACAATGATTTCATCCCTCTCAGTCTGGATTCTATGAACTAGCTTTCCGATTTATTTTTATGCTACGATTCTCAAACAAACATCCTAGATTTTTTTTAAAAGAACATTTTCACTTTTTCACAAAACTTGATCCCCAAGATTCACAAACCACCTTTACATTGATTTGAAATAATCATTTTAAAACAGATTTTGCCTCTCCCTGAACTTTCTTCCCTTTCCTTCATAGATCATGACATGGAACAGAGTGACTCTGACTGGAAAGAGGGACCTCCCTGTGCTGTTAAACTGGAAAACCGTTCTTCTCCACCCCCAATCCACACCACAACCTAGCATTGGAAGTGAAGGATAGTTTTGGGAGATATCCTGTTGGTGGCAATCTCTCATTTTTCACAAGACCAATTGGATTACTTCCTTTAACAACTATTTTCCCTCTTACTCTCTTTTCTGTTCTGAATTTATATCTTATTTGGCAGTGTTTGGTTATGTTCAGTGAATTATTCAATAGAAGGGGTGAAGGGAAGGAAGGTGAATGGAAAGCTGCCTAGAAATGAACCTTCACATAAAACTTCAGGTTAAGGTTTAAGATTTCTCTGATGGCCTGTTATTCTGGACAGGTGGCAGGATGGCTATTTTTATTGTGCCTTGCCAGTAGATTTCACTGCAAGGGGAGGAAGGAGGCCATCCCCACACTCATTGTTTGACCTTCAACCCTGAATGCTCATTTGGTTGGATCTAGCATGATCATTCTTGGGTTGGTTTTTTTAATGTTTCTGCTCACCCATTCAGACCTGATAATTATATGACTATGACCATGGTTTGCAATTT
This sequence comes from Diadophis punctatus similis, assembly GCA_023053685.1. Lineage (NCBI taxonomy): Eukaryota > Metazoa > Chordata > Lepidosauria > Squamata > Dipsadidae > Diadophis > Diadophis punctatus. The sequence continues at coordinate 19,061,767 of JALIGW010000009.1, read as the reverse complement.
TAATAATTATCTAAGGAAATCAGATTGCTGAGGTGCTTCCAGACAAATAGAGCCTTGTTCTAGTAATAAAAAAGTTTTATATAACTATGTTATTTTTCATTATTAAAAAATGGAAATTATTGTGTGTTGGTGGGAGGGAGGAACAGAAGAGATATTATGCAGTAACTGGAAGCAATGTCCTATGTAAACCATGTAAAATTTCATCAAGGAGGTTGGTTGCACAATAAATTCCTTGTCTGGCAGCACTTCTTCTCTGAAGATATTGCCATTTGATTTCTAAAAACCAAATGTGAAAATTTGGTATTTCAGCAACTAGAATTTATAGCTGGGTTCAGCTGAATTAACTAAAGAAAGATCTTTAATATCTATCTCCCACATCCATTGTTCTATTCAATGCTCAGAAAGCTGTAATTCAAGATCCAATCACTGAATAGTTGAATCTTCCTTCTTCCTTCCTTTTTCCCTTTCTCCCACACCTTTCTCCCTGTGTATTGGGCAATGCCATTCCATGTTTCTCTGCTCTATTAAAGCTTTGTAAATAAATACTGTATTTAAAGAGTATTTTATGGAGGGAAGAGCCAACAACAAAAGTTTAAGCCAGTTCTTCCTTAGTGCATTAGCCAGGATCTTCAGAAGGAAAAGTTTCACAGTTTTGCGGATTTGACTTTGTGCAGACAATCACTATATATATAAACCAAAGTTCATTGGCAGTAGGTATATAAAACAAAAAATAGGACAAATTTGGGAGGGTGGAAAGGATGGACCCCTTATGATTCCTCCAATGTTTATCTCTATGAAAACATTAGTTTTGGCTTCCAAAAACAGCCCAAGCAAACCAGTTGTCAAATATTCAAGACTGCGTTTTGTAGTACAGAAATCAAGAAATCAGCAAATGTTTGCTTACTTATATGTTCATTTATGAATTACTTCAACTTCTACACTGCTTCAATCTTCATGACTTTAATCTGCAGTTAGTAGAGCTATTACAGTCTACCTCTCCTCTTTGTAGGACACTTTTTAATAGAGTTTAAGATCCACTTCTTTTGTTGTACTTGTTGTTGCTCAGTCGCTAAGTCATGTCCAACTCTTTGTGACCACATGGACCCCAGCATGCAAGCATCCCCTGTCCTCCACTATCTCCCTGAGCCTATCCAAACTCATGTCTACTGTGTCAATGACACTATCTAACTATCTCATCCTCTGCCATCCCCTTCTCCTTTTGCTTTCCATCTTTCCCAACATCAGGGTCTTCTTCAATGAGTCCTCGATTCTCATTTGGTGGCCAAAGTATTTGCACTTCAGTATCTGTCCTTTCAAACAATAGTCAGGACTGGTTTCTTTTAGGATTGACTGATTTGATCTCCTTGGGATCCAAGGGATTCTCAAGAGTCTTCCCCCATACCACACTTTGAAAGCATCAATTCTTCAGTGCTCAGCTTTCCTTATGGTACAACTCTCACAGCCATACATTGCAACTGGGAAAACCATAGTTTGACTATACAGACCTTTGTTGGCAAAGTGATGTCTCTGCTTTTTAATATGCTGTCTAGGTTTGCCATAACATTCTTCTCGAAGAGTAAACAACTTTTAATTTCATGGTTGCATTTGCTGTCTGCAGTGATCTTGAAGCCCAAGAAAATTAAACCTATCACTCCTTCTATTTGCCAGGAAGTGAAGGGACAAGATGCATAGCTGAGGTTGTTGGTATTTTTCCCAGCACGCTTCCGATTCGTCAAGCCCAGTATTTTGCATGAGGTACTTTGCATATAAGTTAAATAAGTAGGATGATAATATACAGCCTTGTTGTACTTCTTTCCTCATTTTGGAACCAATTAGTTGTTCCATGTCTGGTTCTAACTGTTGCTTCTTGTTTGCTGTGATCTACACAGTCAAAGAGTTTAATGTAGTCAATGAAGTATATGGTTTTTTGGAATTTCATTGCTTTCTCCATAATCCAGTGAATATTGGCAATTTGATCTCTGGTTCTTCTGTGTCTTCGAAACCCAACTTGTACTTCTGATACCAGTAGTTCTCGGTTCACATATTGCTGAAGCATAGCTTGTAGGATTTTGAGCATGACCTTGCTAGTGTGTGAAATGAGTGCAATTGAACAGTGCAATTGAACATTCTTTGGCATTGCCCTTCTTTGGGATTGGAATGTAAACTTACCTTTTCAAATTTTGTGGCCATTGATGAGTTTTCAAAATTTACTGACATATTGAGTGCTGCACTTTAACAGCATTGTCTTTTAGATTTTTAAATATCTCCAATGGAATGCCATCAACTCTGCTAGCTTTGTTGTTGGTAAGATCCAGTTTAGTGCCCTCCAAATGTGTTGTATAATTTCCTGAAGTCAATATCTATATGGGACATCAAATCACAAATTTTCATGAAGATATGTCTATAGACCTCAGGGAAGTGGAACAGGTTCTCTGTAATACTAGCACTGTGAGCTGTGTGCATCTTCCTCATGAAAGCAGTCAGAAAGGTGATGGTAGGCTAAGTTAGAGCTTTGGTGAATATTTATTTGGGAGAGAGAATGATATTACTTGAAGGAAGCAAGTAATCCTTAAGAAGCAATCCTTTTACTTCAGAGGTGTTTTTTTCAAGAGGCAACTGGACCTTTCTTGTTTTTCTTTGCAAATGGGTGTGGATCCTTTTTGGAACTGTTGAAAGGACTGTGTTGTAGTTTCTTGGAGCTGCTGAAAGGACTGTGTTGGCTCCACACCCATTTGCACTACTTAGGTGACCCTGAGAACACAGATAAATCTCCAAGTGTCCTCAAGGACTCTCTAAAAGAATGCAAATGACCAGCTGTCTGCAAGGAGTGTAAATCATTTCATTCTCCAACATCCAGTCAGAGCTGAAGAAGCTTCTTGGATGAGAAGTGAAACGTCTTAAAAGAAAATCAAGAAAGTCCAGTTGCTTCTTGAAAAAAGCACCTTTTGGAACAACCATGATCTGGATGACTGAGAATCTCCATAGACCCAGCTTTATGGCGTAATTAACATGCTGCCTCCAATTTTCTCTTTCTTGGAAAGATGATTGAGAAGGTGATGAATCAGTAGTTATAGAGAGCTATGGATGAAACAGATTATCTGGATGCTTTTAATTAGGATTCAGGCTGGGGTGAAGATTGTTGTGGCTCACCTTTGTGAAGATTGTAAGCACTAGTGCCACTTTCCTCGGCTAACCTCCATGAATCTTGATACCATCAATTATGGTATACTGCTGAACTACCTATGCGAATTGAAAATTGGTAGCCTTCATGTTTTAGAGTAAGCCCATCTTTGACTAAAAATGTGGATCTGCACACCTATAGAGAATAAGGCAAATAACCTGAAAGTATTTCTGAACTCACAACTCCTGCTGGAAATGAAGATGAAAGTAATGGACAGGTTCAACTTGAGCTCCACTTGTGTCACTCATGTCCTTATCACTTCATATCGTCATTACAGTCCCTCTTACTCTGAAACAACTTAGCCCTAGAAACAAGGAAAGGTCCACTGTCTGTTAGAATTTTAGGCAGCTACTAAAATCTGGCTCTTCCAGAGGGTTTGGGGTATGAGAGCATTATTCTAAGATTGAGAAGGTAGCACCAGAGAGATAGATGGGAAAAGTTATAATTGTGATACTTATATACTATTGATTTTGTGGTGGTTTGATTATTAAGCATTATTTTATTATTTTTAAACTAAATTAACTTTAAAAATTTGCTACCCTTCAGTGTCTGTGGATTGAAGCATATAAAAGCTTAATAAATAATCTAAATAAATGTAGGTTGCTTGCACCCTTTTCTAACTATATGTTTTGTGATATATATTTCTAATCTTATATATTTACAACTCTTTATTTCCCTCAATCACGTCTAGTGTGTTTGAAAATTAGGTTTCATAGCTTTACTTGCATGAATGGATCAAAATTATGAGTAGGTGATTATTTTCAGTCTATTAAAGGTGTATACAAATGGTTTTCTAAAACAGAAAAAGGCATAGATGAAAATTCATATTTTCAGAATTCTTGAAGCAAAACATTGCACTGTACTTAACCAAGCAAATTGCTTATTTGATTTGTACCACACCAACTAAGCTATGAAACATTTATTCACATTTCTTTAAACTAACATCCTTGTTTCCCTCCACTCAAATTACTGATTTTGTAGGACTGTGGGTTTATAGAAAGTTTGGGAATTCTCTATCTAATCATCCTCGTCACTCCTTGACTCTCCCCTCAGTTCACAGGAAAAGTCTGATCTCTTCAGAGAGGTATCTTTGTGTAACTACAGACCTGTCTTCTTAAAGCCAGATCCCAGATGGGACCATGTCTACAGCAAGAAACATTCTTGTTGCCAGAAAACAACTTACAAACAGCCAATTGGCCTTCTACAAGGAAATAAGTAAAACCAGCTGGCTCTTGGCACCCTCCCCACTTGAGTATACAATACAATGGCTGTTTTCAGGCATCCTCACTGCTTCAGCCTTATTTTTCTTAATCAAGCCCTTTCTATCCAGGAGAGCTGTGCAGCTCATTGTGGCTCATCCTCGAGTAGTCTGTTGTGCGATGGGACGCAATGGCAAGATTTTGAGGATAGAATGTTATCCAAATGTTAGAATTTCATCAACACCATAATGATTACACCATTAGAGCCTAAGTTTGACCCAATTTCTACTGACCATGTTCAGTTACATTATATATGCTCCTCCCTCATTCCAGTTGTTGAGCATTATCCTTGAAGGCCATTTTGTGTTGCTGGGCTAAGAAGATACGTGGTTCCCATATGCCATTGCCCACGTTTCTAGGTTGGGATTTAATCAGAGGCCTTACAGGTAATCCTCGACTTACGACCACAATTGACCCCAGAATTTATGTTGCTCAGTGAGAAATTTGTTAAGTGAGTTTTGCCCCATTTTATGACTTTTCTTGCTACATATGTTAAGTGAATCACTGCAGTTGTTAAATTAGTAACACAGTTGTAAAGTGAATCTGGCTTCCCCATTGGCTTTGCTTGTCAGATGTTCAAAAAAGATGATCACATGACCCTGGGATACTGGAACCGTCATAAATATGAACCAGTTGTCAAGCATCTGAATGTAACTGACCATAGGAATGTTGCAAAGGTTGTGTGAAAAATGGACATAAGTCGATTTTTAGTGCCGTTGTAACTTTGAATGGTCACTAAATGAAGTCAAGAACTTCCTGTATTAACTTGTATTTGCTATTCTTGAAAAATGATTGATGCTAGACCTCTTTAAAAGTCATGTTCACCATTTGTGAAGAGAGTTCTACAGAAAGCACTAACCTTCTCTTTTTAAAATAAAAGATATTTTTAAAAAATAGGCCTGGAGGAAGAGCAATGGCAAGATGAATACTTAAGAGTAAGACTACCGTGAAAATCATTCTCCATCATTGCTCCCATTACACCCATTGCAGAAACAGCAATGCACATGCCTCTGAAATGCTAGACCTCACTTTTATAAGGAGGGAACAGCTGTGAGATCATCATATCAACAGCATCATCATCATGAAGATTTCTCTTCACAATGTTCCTGTTGAGTGTACTGTAATAGGAGCAGTGGTCAACATAAACCTTCACAGCCATCTATAAAAAGAACCCAGCACCTGAAGATGTTGATGGAATGGTTTACTATTGCCTTCTCCCTGCAGTATGAAATGATGCCTGTCATTGTCACTAATCAGTTACTTCTAGTATCTTCTTATATGATTATTTGCTCAATATAGTTGCCTGTGTGATTTAACTGGACTGCTGGAATAAACTTCATCCCTCTTGTTGTAAATTCCCAGAATTCTTCATTCTCCCACTCAAAAACAACAGCTCCTCTCCCTCCATAATGAAGCAGCACAGTACATGAGGGAAAATATTTGCTTAACCATGGTACAGGTAAAACTAAAACCAAACGAATCATAAATTGCTTTGGGAAGTAGGAAGCAGATGTGTGTGTTTATTTTCCAGTAACACCTCCAGCAGAAATGAAGGACAGAAACCCTATTGCTGGTGGCTCTACACATAAAGAGCCTCTTTCTTAAGAAACTCTAACAGACATAACCAAAAGGTTTTTGACAAATGGTGAATATTATTGCATCTATTCCACAGAAATAACATACAGCTTTAAAACTTTCCTGATGGTATGTTTGATACACATTTAATAATGCTTTATTGTTTAAACCAGAAAGAAACCAAATAAAGAGAAAAAACATTTAAATTAACAAAACTGCAAGCAATTACAGTTCACAAGTATTAAATATAACTGCAAACTGTCAACATCTAAAGAATGATTGACAGGTGTTACAACATTAAATAGAAACAAGTACTGGGAATTCCAAAACTTGATATAAAAATCAAATAAATAAATGGTCATTCACAAAAGGTGCAAAGAAACTCAGCAATCATAGAACAGGAACACATGCATTTTTATTGTTAACTGATCAAAGAGCAGAAAACAGAATAGGAATAAACTGACAATTTTCAAATTGGAAAGTATGGAATTATGAATGAGTACCGAAGTAGGCAAGCTTGTTAATGATCCCATACTGTTCAAGATAGTAAAGTCAAAACAATGTCAAAAACCTTGAAGAGGTCTTCCCAAACTTGGCATTTTCGGAGGGAGAAGAGGGTGCCTTCAAACTAGTGTTGACACATGGTGACTCCCCTTAGACAAGTCCCTGTAGTTTTCTTGGCACAATTTCAGAAATGGTTTCTCATTATCTGCCTCCTAGGCCCAAAGTCATCCAGTCATTTTCATGCCTAAGGCACGATGAGAATTCATGGTCTCCAAATTTCTATCCTGATCCCTTAACCACTAAACCAAACTGGACACCAAAATATCAAACACAGTTCTATATACTCAAATTCATTTTTTAAAAACCCCTGCACACACAAATTCTTGGGATCAGAGCTGGCAGTGAATAAGGAACATAATTGGTGATTATCTCAATGAAAGTGTCTGTAAAAATGGTTTCCTTTGGTTATAATTTTGTACTTGGAATCATTAGAAACTGCACCATGTACAAACATCAAATATATCAAATATACACTGGTGAGCCACCAGTATGATGCAACTACAAAAACGATTAATTTGCATATCACTGGCTCTACTGTAACCACTCCTCTCTATTGGGCATGTTAGTATTGAGAGCCAGTTTGATGTAGTAGCTAAGATGCTGGCTTAAAAACTAGGATACTGTTATTCCAGGCCTCCTTTGGCCAGTCCTTCTCAAGCCTGCCTACTGGGCTGTTGTTGTAAGGAAAATATGAGACAAGAGGATTAGGTGTCTGCTGCCTTGAGTTATATACTGTATAAAAAAGATGGGATAACAATATTCATCTTGCATAATGAATCTAGCTCAGGGAACATATTTTAACTGGAAGATTTTAGAACAGGTTCAGAGAATGACAACGAAGATGAACAGGAGAAACCGAATTCTTAAGATCTCTGTAAGACCTGAGAGAATGAAGAGGCTGAATGCTTACTCTTGAAAAACAACAGAGGTCGCCATATCATTCTTTAAAACTCTTGACAGAAAAAAGCAAAGATCTTTTCTCTCTCTCTTTTAAGAATGGAAGGCATCAAAAAATGAAAAACCCTAACCAGGCGGTGGGCTCCACTCCCTGATCCATAGTTTGCTGGGCAGTGCTACAGCAATGGCTTGCCACTGCTTTAATCCAGGATTTCTTACTTCCTATGCCTAGCCTATGGCTCTGGGATTCTTCTTCTGAGATCCTTCATCCAAATGTCTATGGAGATTCTCAGTCATCCAGGTCATGGTTGTCCCAAAGGTGCATTTTTCAAGAGGCAACTGGACTTTCTTGGATGAGAAGTGAAACGTCTTCAAAGAAAAACCAGAAAGTCCAGTTGCCTCTTGGGGAAAAAAACACCTTTGGGACTTTCATCCAAATACTAACGAGAAGGTGAGTCAGGTGCTGCCATCTGCTGAGATTGGAAAAGGACGAAACATTTGGGTCAGTTACAAAAGGGGACGAGGCACAATCATACGAAGAACCAACAACCAGCTTTCTTGGGGGGTGATTTACCGTTTGTTAACTCAAAAGTGGAATGAAGCGATCTTAAAACACGGCATATAAGCAAAAAAATAAAATAAAATTCAAGCCACGCGCCCGCTGTGCTTGCAGGCAAATGCTCCCAGAATTCAACCTTTCCGGGAAAAGTTCCAGACTCCGCCTCTTCACAGGAGCAGCCAATGGTCCCTCTTGCGTTTGTTTTTCTTTCTTCGGTTAATATTGTTCTTCTTTGAGCAAATAGCAGGCCATTACTGGCCACCAATCAATCGGTGCTCTTGCATTCGAGAAATCTCTTGCTCTTATCACCAGTTCCCCCCTCCCTTATTTACACCTCTTTATTTACACTCCCCCCCCACTCCGTTTCCGTAGAACCGAGCACGCTGTTTCGCGCTCTGAAATAGCTCATTCCTCTTCTTAGCCAATCAAATCGATTTGCTCTCAGTCAATGGGCGTGGCTTCCTCTTCCCATCGCCTTAGCCAGTAGAAATATCCTTTTGTCTTCCATGCCCCGCCCCCTCAGCCCATTTTAGAATGTTTGACTCTGCCCCACAGTTTTGTTTCTCTTTCGAAGTAATCGAAATTGGGGGAGGGGGTCTCTTCCGGCTTGTGCTTGGTCACATTCAACCATGTGACCGGAAGTAGTGTGCGACTCAAATTGGGGTGACTTCCGCCTTTTTTCACTTGATTCCTCTTGTCGATGAGGAATTGAGACAGCGACTGACCAGGTAAATCCTTATATGGTGGTTGCAGCGGTGAAAGACCTGCTTTTTATTATTAAAGGCTGAAGAATATTGAAGTATTAATCCATATGATTTAAGAGTGCCTGCAAGGCACTCTTAAATCATATGGATTAATACTTTAATATTCTTCAGTCTTTAATAATAAAAAGCAGGTCTTTTATATGGTGTTGCCCGATAGGTTCTTCAGAATGAATAATTCAACATTTATTAACGAAGATAGATTTAAAACAACCCTATGAGAAGGTGTTTTTTATCAGGGCAACCTGGTCTACCCAAATATCGGACGGAGCATACTGCTTCTGCTTAAATATAAATATAAATAAATATAAATTTAACACAGCCCTATGAGAAGCATTGACGTTTGCCTTGAATTGCAGATTTGGGGTTTCAGTGTTTACGCGGGCGGACAGAATCTGCGGTAATTTTCTGTAGGCTTAGTGAATTATAACAATCTTTTTAAGCTTTAGGGTATCTGTTATTGCCATGTTATGGAAGGTAACAGTTTGAAACAACTGTTTTAAGGGATTGATACATCAAATATGATATAAATCAACAATTCACAATCTCTATTATTTTTTGAACAGCTTTAAAAACTCTGCGGTAAATCATGGAAAGGGTAGTAATTGGGAAGACTGCCAATCACATTCTGTGGATTTATAATTTCTTTGATTTATAGCCCACCTTTTCTTCCGGAGTTTAAGGACGTGTACATGATTGTTGCTCCTCCCATTTTTTCCACCCCAACAATCCTGTGAGGTAGGTTGTACTGAGAGAGAGTAATTAGAATCCACTGCATGATATGCCTGCAGAGTCATGTTGTGTTGGTGGACAGATGTTCCAATAAAGGAGAATATTTGTAGTTCAGGGTTAAAATGAGGGGGTCCTTGGTGCCCTCTGAGCTCGGTGGTTTCCTTGCAGACATTTTATTATCCAAACTAGGTAACATCATCAGTGTTAGTAAGGAGTGCAGTTTGCTTGTCAGTTTATATTTTAGTTGTTTGCTCTCTGAGTGTTGGGATGTTTGCTCTTTTTGGTTGGGCTTTTTAGCTTGTTTGGCAATTCCTTGATTTGGGTATTGTTTACTTCTTGATTGTTGATCTGATATTAGTCTTGGTGTTAATCTATGCTCTCTTGGGTGCTGATTGGGAGATGCTTTGGTCTTTTTGTTTCCTTTTTGACTTGTTGACTTGTTGATTGTCTCTTTTGCATAGTATGTAGATATTTATATGTGTGCCTATTGATGACTAATTTGTCAGGGTGCCAGGTTTCCTGGAATTCTCTAGCCTTTTTGGACTTGGCTTGGTCTAAGATACTCACAGTTTCCCAGTTGAAACTATGGCTAAGTCTGTTATGTTGTGAAATTAAAGAGTGTTCATCATGTTTTTGACTGCTAGTTAGTGTTTATGGATGCTTCTACTAGTCTTCCGCCTGTTTGTTCTATATGTAGTGGCTGTTGCAGTGGTTACATTCTATGTTGTAGATGACTTTTTTCTTCTTCTGGGGCTATGGGGTCTTTTGGTTAACTTAGGATGTTTTGGAAGGTTTTAGTTAGTTTGTGTGCTATATTGATTCCATGTGGTTGTAATGGTCTATTGGTGGTTTCTGAGATTTTTTTGTTTGGTAGTGTTACCCTTTTTACAGCTTGTGTTATATCGGGTTGAGTGGTCAGGCACATTTGATGAAATTGTGCGGATATCCATTTTGTTGGAAGATATTGAATAGATGCTCTATTCCTTTTTCTATAGATGCTCTATTCCTTGTTCAGGGCTGCTAAATTCTTTTTACTTATCTGAATAGGATTCTTACACAGAGGTAAGGATTATTACTTTGGTAGTGAAGCACTTGATTGTTGTGGGTGGTTTTTCAGTACACTTGTGTTTCTAGTTTGCCATTGTAATCTCTGCTGATCAGGCTATCCAGGAAGGATAGTGAGTTGTTGTTTTGAAACATTAGAGTTTTCTTTCATTTTTTTTAGTAACATTTAGGTAATCAAACACTGCTATACTTGTTGTGTTAATCTGCTTTATTAGGCTGTGCTGTTTTTAACAAATGGACTTTATGATAATGTACTAAATAAGTTTAATAATTTTACCTTCCAACTTCTAGTTGGCCTTCATACCTAAATAGTAACAAGCTAACATAGCTGCTTCTTTATTTTCTCATAACTTTATATGAAGCTGGGGAATACCCTTCTGAAACATGTACTTAAAACACCTTTTGAAAGCAGAAGGGGCCAGCCATTTAGATTTTTTTTTTTTTGTGATCAGGAAGTGATTTTACTCATACTTGCATTATTCCTCAGTTTTATTTTTATTCCCTTGATTGTTAAGTCATTAAGTAATTGCCTTTATTGCTAACCACTGCTTCCAATCAACCATTTATCACCTCTTCGAAACCTCAATAAATTTTATATTGTATAGATTGAGTACATTTTGCTTCAGATTGTCATATCAACTTTCCTTCTGATATACGTAGTCTCAGCTTGCAACCATTTATTTAATGGCCACAGTTACAATGGCAGTAAAAAAAAAAAAGACTTGTGGCTGGTCCTTGCATTTACAACCATTGTAGCATCCCCCGATCACATGATTAAATTTTGAGCACATAGCAATCAGCATACGTTTATAATGGTTGCAGCGTCCTGCAGTTATGTGATCACCATTTGTGACCTTCTCACCTGGCTTCCAACAAACAAGTCAATGGGAGAAGCCAGATTTGCTTAACAACCGCACCATTCACTTAACAACTGCAGTGATTCAGTTAGCAACCATGACAACAAGGGTCATAAAATTGAGTACAACTCATCTAATAACCATCTGACTTAACAGTGGAAAACGCGCACTTCCATCGCGATGCGAACCTGTAGGGAAGGTAAGTGGAACCCACCTCTGACATTTATTGCATTTATATGCCACCAAATTATTTGAGACTCATGGCAGTTTAGAATAGCAATTAAAAAGGAAACATTCACAATGTTCAGCATTTAAAATATCTGTAGTAAAAGTATAGGATGATGCTAAAAACATCTGAAACAACACATTTTTAATTTTTATTTATATATTTATTTTGTTTGCTGCTTATCTCCCCACAAAGTGAGTAAAAATACATGAAGTAATGAAACAATGGCAATATTCATAACCAGGAAACTACCAACTCTCTGTGAAAAAGGAGCTGGACAAGCCTTAATTTTGGGGAGGAGACTGTTCCACAGGGCCAGGCCAGCAACAAAAAAACATAACTGATTTTGTAAGTCAATAGCAACTCTGAATTGCATTTAGAAGCATACTGGCCACCAACATAGGCCTGAAGTTCAGGCAAAAGGTGCTGTTGACAGGTAATATCCACCATAAACTGAGGCACCACATTTTGTATCAGTAACTATTTCTGAATAGTCTTCAAAGGCAGGTCCCGTGTATAGAGTGTTGCAGTGATCTATTTTCAAAGTGACAAAGACAATAAGAATCTCATAATTCAGGTAGAGCTGCAATTGGTCTGCTAGCTAAAGCTGGGCACAGCCTTCCCAACAGCACAGTGGTGGGTTCCTACCGGTGCAGTCCACTATCGCACCGATAGCGGCAGGCTGGTGATGTCATCAAGAGGCTACCGACCCGGTGCGGTTGGTTGCCAGTGCCTAGGAGCCGCCATCTTTTTTGCAAGTTTTTCGGTGATTTTTTGCTTCTGCGCATGCGCGGAAGCAAAATTGCGCCAAAATCTCGCGAGGGGATGCGCGCGAGAGATTTCAGTGAGATTTTGCTTTTGCGCATGCGCAAAAACAAAAAAATTGCCGAAATCACGCACGTGCGTCTCCTCGTGACATTCTGGCGAGATTTTGCTTCGTGCATGCATGGAAGGAAAATTATGTGAGGGGCGTGCGCATAGCGCGCACGCGCACGAAACATGATGTGCACGCAGCGCACTGGTAGCAAGGTAAGTGAGCAACCCGCCCCTGCAACAGCAGTGCCCTTGAATATAGGAGGACTTCCTAACATGAATATATTATATACATGCAAATATACGTGTTCTGGGATAATGTTGCAGGATCCAGTCTAGGTCAGTCATTGGGACCAGAGATTTAGTCTTCCAAGTTTCCTAAGGATGGGATCCAGCACAAGTCCGAAAGCTCGGAAGACTAAACCTCTGGTTTAGACCGACCCAGATTGGATCCTGCAACTTCCTAACATGTTTGATGGACATTTTCAGAGCCAAATAACTTAGATTAATTACTACATGATTAGAGTTAGGTTTTAAGTGCATTGTTAAAAAGGGGGCGGGGCTTACAAGAAAATGTTTTTTCCTAATAAGTCTAGAGACTCACTTCTGCCAACTGAAGCAAGAATTACTATGATGTGGCACAAATAGATTGTGCAATCTGATGAAACGGGCAACTTTTCTGACTATTCAGTAAAACGGCAACTCTTACTTTATAATTAAACCAATATTATATAAACATTTGGAGTTGAGTTCTGTATATTTTTTATTTATTTAGAATAAAAGGTTTTTTTTAAACTTTGGTAACTTATGTTCACTTTCCCCCCAACTTTGGTAACCAAATACATAGTGGTGTTCCCCTCTTCATAAATCCCTAGGCTTTGTTGTAAGAAATCTCTATTTTTGTTCTTTTTAACCAGAGATACACTGAAGAGGGATTAGTTATGATTCATGATTTATATTTTTGAGATGGATGTTGTGATAGAAATGTAAGTGGTCTCAAAGTTGTGCAGATATATCAACAGACATGCAGGCATATATTGTAAGGGAATTGTAAAATGGCTGAACTTTAAGCCTCTTCTCTCCAATAAGGAATAAAACTACCAGTTCTTACAGTATTATTTACGGTGACATTCCTCCTTCCCCACCCACAAATCCAGTGAAGCTTAGTGATTGAAGGTCATTTTAGCAGCGACTGTCTGAATGTTGCTTGGGAACCAAGTTTGATGCCTCCATTCATAGCAACCTTTATGGAAAGGGCACACACATGTGTAAATTGTAGCTTTTCCTTGCAAAATGCACAGATGGAAAGTCTAATTGCCTCGGTCGTAACTGGCATAAATTTTATGATGAAAGCTGCCACTTGGGGAGATGTAACATGTGACTCATAATTTGGACAGTTTACTTTTTTTTTTTTTTTGCAGATCTGGAACTCTCCCCCCCACCCCCCGCTCCCCAAATTCCACACACTCACCCAGTTCTTGGAGCTTAGCTATGCCGAGGAACAAAGTTCTTTTGCTGTTGGATGTTTTGAAATTGCAATTTTGATTTTATAATTTGATCTGGGTGGATTGATTGTTGGGTGGCTGGCCTTATCCCAAGCAAATGCAAATGGGGTATGGGGAAGATTGAGCTGTTCCCCCACCTCCCATGTAATTTGCTTCTAGAGTCTAGTTATTGCGGAATACTTCTTCCAACCCTGCTGTCTTTGGGTAGAAAGTTGGATTAGATGACCTTTGATTGTTTCCAAATCTGCAAACAACCATCTGATACAACAGTTGTAGATATTAGGGAGGAGGATACAATTTTCTCATCCCCCGCATGGATCAACTGACAGTAGCTGGAATAGGGTGTCCCAGCATTTTCATACTTGCTTTCATTCTGCCATTGAACCTACCGAACAATACTTCATAAGTGAATGTCACAATTTCTTACCACTTGCTCATTTTTCCTAAAAGATCATTTGTGTTCAACATCCTTTAGGAGACTTCCTGCATTAGTTTTGCCTAATTTATAAACTACTAAAATACTTGTGTCTGTAACTTTAGCTGGATGAAAGGGTGCATAATAGGGCAAACTTTTATCAACAGAGCTCAAATGGGCTAACTTTCAGAACCTGTTGTTAATGAGGAACAAAATTAGGGAAAGTTGTGACTACTTTAGCATGGTCTGGCTGCTGCTGCTGCAATCACATGATCATCATTTTCAATGTTTTGTGAGTTTCCTAGCCATTCCTGTAAGCCAAGGGTCCTCAAACTATGGCCCATGGGCCACATACAGCCCACCGAAGCCATTAATCCGGCTCGTGCAGGACCACGAGGCTGACCCGCCCACATCACCCTGCCCACCCACCGGCCCCCACCCTTCGGCCGAGCACAGGACTTACCTTCATGAGCCCCGCGGGCTGGAACTGGAAGGCAAGGCCAACATTTTTGGCCTGCAGAGAGGTTCTGGAGGCGGGGGAGGTGAAAAATGGGGCGGAGAGACGCTCCGGGAGGACAAAAAACAGCTCATTTTAGCCTGGTTTTGACCAAAAAACATTTTACCCCCGTTTTTGGCCTGCAGAGAGCTTCTGGAGACGGGGGAGGTGAAAAATGGGGCACGCAAAGACCCTGGGAGACCAAAAAACAGCCCATTTTAGCCCATTTTTGGCCTGCAGAATACTTTTGGAGGTGGGGGAGGTGAAAAATCGGCCTATTTTTCACCTCCCTCGCATCCAGAAGATAGAGAAAGAGAGAGAGAGACAGAGAGGGGGGGAGGGAGACAAGACACAGAGAGAGAGAGAGACTTTTTGATTGTAAGTTCCTTGGGGCTGAGATGAATTGCTGCAAAACTGAGTTTCTTGAAGTGGACCACTAGACTCCTAAACAACTGAAAAAATGATCTAGTAAAAAGAAATGTCAACCAAAAGAGCAACATGCAAACAAAAGCAAAAAAAAAAAAAAACCAACACCTCCAGGAGCAAAACAAATTAAAGTTTAATTTGTGTGCATTGTTTAATGGGCTGTTAAATTGGCCACGCCCACCCAGTCACATGACCACCTAGCCACGCCCACCCAGACGGTCCGGCCCCCCAACAGTCTGAGGACCATGAATTGGCCCCTGTTTAAAAAGTTTGAGGACCCCTGCTGTAAGCCCTCCCTCCCTCCCACACACAGAAGCAGAGGGAGGGAGGGCAAACACAGTGGAAGGAAACCCTGCACACTTCCCCCGCCCCACTCTCTCCAGGCCTTCTCCAATCCATGTGGCACCTCTTTATTTATTAGTGAGATTAGTGATTGACACCTCCATGCACTGACCCTGACTTATTCCATTCTCCCACATGCCCTCTGCAACCCCACCATACATAGCATCTCTTGCACACCCCTGCAACCCCGTGTGCTATCAGTCTGCATCACCCTCACATGCACTACCCAACACACATAGATTTATCATGTGCCCCTATGTACCATTCCTGATCCATGCCACCCATTCACATACCCTCCCCAACCACACACAACCTCTCACAGAACCCTTCCCTTCATGCCTTCCCTGACCCATGTGACACTTGTTGCACCTACTCACACAGGCTTCCTGACCCACGCCGCCACCCCACATGCACCATACCTAACCTCCTACCTCCAGACAGCCACTTTTCTCTCTGCTGGCCTTGCATTTGCAAAGAAAATGGGAAGCTGGTGGGAGGGGTGGAGTGGAGTGGAGTTTTGGATGCTTCCTGACAAGGAAATCCCAGCTTCCCACAAGGAAATTCAGTGGGGAAGGAGATAGGAAGTCAGATTCATTCCTGCTCCCACAAAATAAGTCCCATCTTGATGGAGACAAAATCAAAACAAATATTAAAAGTGAATTGTTTGTATTTAGATTTATTTTAGCCCATTCTGTGCAAGAGCTTTTCTATTCTCCCTGCACCCCTCCTATCTGTGTTAGGATACTGAATTTCTTTGCCCATGTACTTTGTGAATTTTAACAGATTAACAGAGTTGGAAGGTACCTTGCAGGTCATCTAGTCCAACCCCTGCCCAAACAGGAGACCCTACATCTGCCTCTACCTAGGATCAAACTCACAACCTCTTGATTGTGAGGCAAGAGCTCCACCTCTAGACCACAGGAGCTTTGAAGAGGCGGTAGCGATAGGATTCCACTTGCCATGAGCTCATTGTACAACCATGGCAAATCAATCTGATCTAATTCAGAAATATGCTTGGGTTTCTATCTAATATGCCATCCCGACTTCCTTGGTTAGAAAGAGTTGGTTTAACATCTATGTGTTTTCTCTTTTCCCCTCTTCTCTTTCTTTCAAAACAGATGATCCATTGACAAGATCACGGATGACACGTCTGTACATGAATATCAACAACTTCACTGTTCTCTCCGAGGATGAGCAAGTTGTGTAACTTCCAGAACGCTGATTTGGAGCAGAGTCTTCCTGCCATTGCTTCCTCATTTTCACACTCCCCAGGGTTTCCCCCACATTACTTTTCTCCCGAGAGAAGAAGGGCCATTTCTGATGTGCGGCGAACCTTCTGCCTCTTTGTGACTTTTGACCTTCTCTTCATCTCACTCCTCTGGATAATTGAACTGAATGTGAGTCGAAAAGCTGGCTTTTGCAAATAAGATCTTCTCTCCTGACCTGCTAGATTCCCTTCCCCCACCCTTCCCTATTTCGCTCAAATAATTAGGGAAATAAAAGTTTCCCCAGAGGACACTTTTCTTCACAGCTACCGCAGTTGATGAAATACAGTGCATCAGTTGGAGATGTCCATCCCTGTATTGGGTAAATAATTGCCCAGGCTAATTAGTATACTAGACTAGTTTTCATCTTAGGGGACAAGAGTGGGGGGAAAGACTACCATTTCATTGGATTTTGGGTCTGATACACAAACCATAAGAAGGGCTGAGTCAAACTTGCAAGTTTTTAATTTGTAAACCTGCTTGAGACAAAAACAGTAATGACTAACCTCTCTGAATTGTTCTAATTGTTAGGCATAGAAGGAAGGCCATTTCATATCTCCACCTATAAACAAACCTACAGATATCAATGCTATTGTGTGCTACAAGGTAGTGAGGTAAATGACTCAGGTGAATTACTCGGCTTACACATTGTGCTATAAGAATAGAAACCAATTTGATTTTAAGGGAAAACATTCCTTCCTGGTTGCAAACATGTCCCAATTGGTTCCTCAGAGCATTTGAAAACACTACTCCCTGTAGGAGTAATATTATACTCCTACTCATCTGCAGCAATTAGTTCTGTACTCTTTCAGCAATTCTTCCAACTTGGGAGCTTCTTAATCTATTGGCCAAGTGTCCAGAGGAAATGGAGTTGTAGTCCATGTCTAAAGGGTAACTAATTGTGTCAAAAATATACTAGAGCTTCTAAACAGAAATTTCATTAAGCACAATTTAATTTACAGAATGCATAATAACTATGGAGCATTCCAACAATATTCTTTGTAAACAAAACATTTCTCAATATAGCATATCAGTAAGAACAGAGTCATTGGAAATGGAAAGAACCATATGATAGAAATGGAATGTTTTGGTCACTTCACTCTACCCTCTTCACATGTCACTATATTCCACAGTAGGAACCATTGTGAGAAAGTAGCTCAAGTACAGTAACTTATAGATATCTTGAATGCCACTCTTTTAGATTTGGAAACCACAACTTATTTAACAGACAAATGAGCAGAGATTCATCATATGGCCACCCATTCACTCTGCTTCCTTGCTTTCAAAGGATTCAAAAAAAGGAGTGGTTTTTTTTTAAAGGAAGGGAAACAATGAAAAGCCTAAATACCATACTCACAGGAAATGACACATGGTTTTCCTGACAATATTACAGCCTCAAATGAGCCAATCAGTTTCCCCAGAACAGAATGCACAAGTAAAGGAAAACTTGTCCTGCTAGAAGCAAGATTCAGTCTTTCCACTGTACAGAGCAGTTGTTTAACAACTCAGTCACAAAAACAAATAGAGGGAAGGGAATCTTCACATCCATAAGAACAAATGGAGAGAGAAGAATCTCCATCATACCTGCATCCACTCTAGATAACAGCACTGAGGGATTCAGAAATCTAACCTCTTACTGATGTTCTGGAGTAGTATTTCTATAAACACTGACCAAAATAGCAAATGACTTGCATTCACAGGAGTTATCTAAGTCAATCTGCAGAGGTCAATATTGTCTAACTCTGTGTAGAACAGTGTTTGTCAACCTCAGCAACTTGTAACATGTGAAATTCAACTCCTAGAATTCCCTAGCCTGGGGAAAAACACTGTTGTAAAGGGAAGCATTTAGAGGTGGACTAGTATAGAGTTCAGGGCAGGTACTTTTTAGATATATTTTCCTCTGACACCTAATAAAAGTAAGATTGCTATTTGCTGGTACCTATTAAATGTTTTAATTCATAGAATAATTTGTTAATAGCTTTTCGGCTATTGCTGCTCTGAATAATTTTACTAACATTGCACTATATTCATAATGCGTGTCTGATGCTTGGTTTATCACTCTTAACATTCATGTTGCATGATTGTTTTTAACTCTTTTGTCATTGCTTGATACTTGTTTGAAAGGTCCAGATCAAATAGGGAGCATTAAGATGAAAAGAGTCTGCCATTGTTAGGCAGAATTCAGATAAATATATGACGCTAGAGAACTATTCTTTCCCAACCTGAGAAATGCCAATCCAACTAAGAATAATGACCCTAATAAAGTTCAGAATATTTTAATGATAGCTGAGTAGAGAACAAATAAAATAGTTCTGCTCTGCAAAAGCTCTGGAGGTTCTTCTAGTAGTCCATTGAATATCTGCAGTATTGTTGAAAGTAGTCAATGGGACAATCTGACTATCCAGGACTTGGCCCCCAAGTAGCTACAAATTTTGTGCATGTTGTTGAAAGTGATTTGAGAAAGATGTATGGATCTGTCTGTATTACTCCCAGATGTTTCTCCCTCACAGTTTTCTTTATATATTATAGTCGTGTGGTAGCCAGATGGGGAGTATATAGATTTAATTAAATAAATAAATACAGTAAATAATGAGGCTGGTCCAGGGGTGAAATGCTCCCGGTTCGGGCGGGCTGGTCGGTCGTCGCAGAGCCGACGGAGCCTGTGGCGGTCGCGGTGCGGGGCTTCCCCCGCCCGCTTCCCCCTCTCACCTGGACGCTGCCATTTGGGTTCTTTTGCCCTCTGCACATGCACAGAATGCTTTGTGCATGCGCAGAGGGCAAAAGAACCCAAATGGTGGCGTCCAGGCGGGCGGGGGAAGCGGCGGGGGAAGCCCCATGCCGCGACCACCACAGGCTCTGTCGGCTCTGCGACGACCGACTGGCCCGCCCGAACCGGGAGCATTTCACCACTGGCCTCAGTGACAATGGAGGTTATGACATGAGATTCTGCCCCTCTGCCAGGAGTGCATCTTCTAGTCCAGGGGTCCCCAACCTTTTGGAGCTCAGGGACCACTAAATTCATAATTTTAAATCCAGCGGACCACTAATATGATCTGCCTAATGACCGGCTGGGTGGGCGTGGCTAACTGGTCATGTGACTGGGTGGGCGTGGCCAACTCAATGTCACTCACGTCAAGGGGTACCTCACCAGCCTCTACTCGCACCTCCCTTTTCAGCCACTCCTCGCCTCCCCACCCGGGCTCCTTAGGCCCCAACAGGAAGCAGTTGTTGGAGCTAAGCAGCCACCACAAGAAAGAGTTGGCAAAACAGCTGGCCCAGTTCAAATTGCATCTGTCCGAGAAGGAGGCTCAGCAGAAACACCTCACTGAGGACTAGGAGCATAGGCTTTCCAAGCAGAGGGAAGACCTGCGGGAGTGCAAGGCCAGGTACCGGCACCTGGAGGCTCAGCGGGCTGAGATGGTCAGACAGTTCCAGGCCATGATGCAGTCCCACTGGAACAAGGCCCTCCGGCTCTTCGCCATCAGCAGCATTTCCCTCCAGTCTTCGCCCAAAGCCGCGCCCCAGGAGGCTGAAACAGACCCCAAGTCGGAATTTCTGCCCCCCTCCGACCCGCACAAAAAGACCCCAAAGGGGGAGACTCTCTGCAACAACACAAACGTTCATTGCATGTAACCGGCCCAGGGACCGTAGTTTGAAGACCCCTGATTTAGTGCAATATAAAAAATGCAAATAATTTTTCTGCGGACCACCAAAATTTTATCACGGATCACCAGTGGTCCACGGACTGCCACAGTTGGTGACCGCTGTTCTGAGTCCCTAGGGATTGGGCGGCATAGAAATCCAGCAAAATAAATAAATAAAAAAAAAAATCTCCTTTATGGATTAGTTGTAGTTAGGCCTTGAATGTAGGATAGCAATTATATCAATGTACTTACTGCCCAGTCACCCTGTTGCTTAGGGTGGGGGAGGGAACCTTGGCACTATGGTTGGAGCCTTGTTATTTATGGCTCAAATGGAATTACTGCCACAAGAATTCATCTTGAACTGGATCCTGTGCAATTTGAATGCGAACTTAATTTGTTTTTGGCCCAATAAATTAGTCTTCCTTAGTGGGCTAGTCGATTCACATTGCTTTTTAATGCCTTTTATATATATTTCAGTGGATCAGACTAGTGATTATATCCATAACTTGGCCCATGTGTAAAATCCTCAATAAACGGATATAAAGGCACAATCATTCAAAATTAAACTTGCTGCTGTCAGGTGCAAGAAGTCAGGAGCTAGGATAAAGTTCAGAAGTAGTAAAAGTTTATTTCATGTACCTATACACACAGAAATATGATCTACTAACTGTAAAATTGGCACCAGATAAGACTCAACAGACTTCCAGCGGGGCTGGACTTAGGTCTCTTATGAGGGTGTAGTAACTCCAAACTGTTGATTCATTTCACCCCACCCTTGGATTTCCCCCTGGTCATCTTCTATAGCTACCCTTTCTTGTAGAGCTAACCCATCTCCAGTTTTCTCAACAATTTATAACTAGTAGATATATAACGGAAATTATGAGCCAAATCAGAATGGACTAGAGCCAATTGTAGTGCTATATGGTATTCTTCTGAGCTATCCAATATTACCCAGAACAGCAGCCCCCAACCTTTTGGGCACCAGAGTCCAGTTCCATGGGGAGAGGTTTTTCTGTGGATCAGAGGGGGGGGCATGGTTTTGTGTACTGCCTGCATCCTGCAGATGGGGCTTTGCTTGTGTCAGGCTGAAGCCATATTTTAGTAGAGACTTTGGCCTGCCACACATGATGCTTTAGAATCTCTTCTTACTGTGGGAATTTGGGAGGGGCTGTTGCATGAGAACTGTAGGCATGTAGCCATAACAAATTCCTTTTAGGTTTTCAATGTCATCCTTTGTTCAGCACCTGGCCGGAAGCTGAGGGGAGGACCGGAGACGTTGGCAGAAGGAGACTGGTCAACGTGATGAACTTGTGGGTGTGGGAACAAGGGAATGAACTTTAAACTGGGTGGAGAAACCCTCATAGCGTTAGATTCGGGTTTCTCACAGATGTGCCAACATGGCTCTGCTAATAAATTGGAACTTTGAGGAATACTTTGCCTTGGACTCTGATTTAGTTTTGGATGCTATTTGGAACCCTGACAGCTTGTTTGCACAGCTTGGTGCAACCTGTGGACTGATGTTGGTCCACGGAGGGGGGGTTGGGACCCCTGGCCTACACGAAACCTCCTAGGGTGTCTTTCAAACCATTTCAAGCACAATACTTCAGAAAATGTCATACCCGAAGTGCAAAATTGCTGTCCTTGAGTACAAAATGTGCTTTTCCAAAAATTTTGGAAATGTTTCAAGCTTATAATAATGCTTTGTATATTATATTATGTTTTGAACATGAAACAGATTATTTTATACTCAAAAACAGTTTTGTACTCAAGATACAAATGGTGCATTATCTTCAAACTTTCCTTGTGTCTTCAGAAATGTGGGTTATGATGAGAGGCTATGCTGGTTCTGAGTTCTGGGAATTGTAGTCCCACTATACCTGAGGGCACCAATTGGGGAAGACTAAAAAAAGTTTAAATAAAAGGTAAAGGTTTTCCCTGTCCAGTTGTGTCTGACTCTAGGGGGCACTGCTCATAGTAAAAAAAAAAAAATCCCACCTAATCATTGTCTATCCATCAAACTCTATTAATGTCATTTTCTTTAATCTTATTTACTTTCAGATTATCAAAACTATCCAGGTCAATTTAAAAGAAGAAGTCATCCATTACAATTTTAAAACATCCTTTTTTGACATATTTGTAAGTATTCCGCTGCAATTGCCTTTTTTTTTTAATGGAGGCTTTTTTTTAATCAGGACAAATTATTACTAAATAATTCACATGGCTGTTAAAACATATCAGCTGTTGCATTTTGTAGAATTATTTTCCAGTCTCTCAAAATCTTCTTACACAGCAGTTTACATAGTTTTCTATTAATTTAGTTAACTCAGAAACAATTGTATTGTATTTCTCAGAACTTCATCATTGTCATAAATACGTTGTATATTCATTTTTATTAGCTCTTGGCTTTTTTCCGGTTCTCGGTACTACTACTTGCATATGCTGTTTTTAAACTCCGTCATTGGTGGGTCATAGCGGTAAGAGAAAATTCTTTACAAAATATGTTTAATTATATAACTTTGTAGCTTCTCAAACTGCTCTTGTAATGGATCTTCTTTTTTCTTTCTCCTTCTCTCCTCTTCATCCCCAAGATCACTACATTGGTGTGTAGCACTTTCCTGATAGTGAAAGTTATCTTCTCAGATGTGAGTTCATGGAAAAAAATGGGTTCTATTTGAAATTTTGCAGCCACCTTTCTAATGGTTGGAGCAGATTAAAATATCCTGTATTAGCTCATGGGAATTTAGTTCATCATTAAAATTCCAGTGGTGGTAATGGGATTGGAGGTGCAAAATTATGCTTACAAATATAGTAGTTTATTCATAACAGCTGATTGATCTTCCAAGATGGTGAATTATAGTCTTTAAGAAATACTGAATATATTGACCTTCGTTAAGCTAACACCCTCCAAATGTGTTGGTTGCAATTCCCATACACTGTAGATAGTCCACATTTAGTGATTACAATTGAGACTACTGAGTGAAACTGCAGTGAGGTTTATGATCTTATTTCAGCTTCCCTTAGCAAACTTGTAAAGATCATAAATACAAGGATTGATTGTACAGTCACTTTTTAATCACCATCATAACTGCAAACAATGCTAAATGAGGCAGTCACCATTTGAAGTCTAGCTGTAGTCAGTGGTCATTATGCCTGAAATGTATGAAGGTTGTAGATCCAATCCAACTGGAAGGCTCTAATGTTAAGTGATCTCCAATACATGCCTTGAAATGTCTCTCCTTTCTTTCTTCCTTTATGCAACAGCTGCTGACCAAAGGGGCATTTGGCTACCTTCTGCCCATCGTTTCCTTTGTCCTTGCCTGGCTAGAAACATGGTTTTTGGATTTCAAAGTCTTGCCACAGGAGATAGAGGAAGAACAATGTGAGTCTTCTTATCTTATCCAGTGAGGGCGGGTGTGTCAAATAAAGCTGCTCTTCCACCTATTAAAATGGTGTTATCAGCTTTCTTGGTGAGGCATTTTCTGACCAGAGACTTCCTTGTAGAATTCAGGGAAGCATTTGCCACTTTAGAAGGAAGTTAGAATTTACCCATGACAAATCCTTTCTTTCTGTCTCATTTTATTTTTGACATACTGCAAAAAAATTGTAAAGATGGTGGGACTAAGATGTCATCTTTAATCTAGAAACATAACCGAGATTGCTTAGATGAAAAAAGCTCTCTATTGATTTAAGTAGTTGCTTTTGAGATGTGACAGGCAGATAGACTAAGGTGAAAAGTTATATAGTTTGGCCAGCTGCTATACAAAAGCAAAATCTGCCTTTTTGAATCCAAACATGTTAGAAAGAGTTGCTTGTTTGTCCAGCAGAATGTTCAGGTTCATGATCTGCTATGATGTAATTAGATTTTTACGTGACTTTGATGCAGTGGTCATGATTTGCTGCTGTTTGAAAAGCAGATGGTTTTTTTTAAAATACTGTTCAATAATCATGAAATCTCTAGACTTGCATTCTGGAAGAAAGACTGGGGATTTTAGCATGAGGATATTGGAGTGGGTAGTATGTTTGTCTTTATTTTCCTATTAA
Source organism: Diadophis punctatus similis (assembly GCA_023053685.1). Lineage (NCBI taxonomy): Eukaryota > Metazoa > Chordata > Lepidosauria > Squamata > Dipsadidae > Diadophis > Diadophis punctatus. The sequence goes on along the minus strand of JALIGW010000009.1, from coordinate 19,037,144 downwards.
CACCCCCAAAATATCCTGGTGACAATTTCTAGTTTGTATTAGAAATAGGAAGGCCTGGTTTAAAAATTGTACCTATCCTTTGGAGGTAATACTTAGTCTAAGCCAGTGTTTCTCAACCTTGACAGTTTGAAGATGTGTGGATTTCAACTCCCAGAATTCCCCAGCCAGCGTTGCTGGCTGGGGAATTCTGGGAATTGAAGTCCACACGTCTTCAAACTGCCAAGGTTGAGAAACACTGGTCTAAGCAATCCAGTACCAGCAGGGGCTTTTGGATTCTGCTGATATATACTTTTGAGAAATAAATGGGTAAAATTGTTGGAAAATAAAGAACTGGTATGTGTTTCATTATGAGGCACTTGAAAAAACATTAATAGTAACTTTCACCCTGATGATAGAGTCATCAAATGAACTGTTGCTAGACAGGATGTAGGATACATTTGTTTGTAGTAATCTCAATTGCTAGATCAGTGAACAGCCAGCCAGACCACTGAGCGTTTGCTCATCTGAATTGAAAGAACGAAATTGCAATTTTCACTCTGATTTCCTTTTAATTCTTACACAGATAGATATTCCATGAAGGCCAAGTCAGTCCTTCATTAGACCAGTCTCTCCTAATTAGGCATTAGATTTTTTTTTTATCTTTCTCACCAGTGAACAATGAAAAATTGATCAACCTTTCAGAGTCTTTCAGTCTCACCTGGACTTCAGCGAAAGTTATAGTCCCAGTTTGTGAAATAGTCTAATTTCTAAGAAGATTGCTCACTATTTTCAAATGTCATTTTCCCTTTCATTCAGTAGGCTTTCTCATGTCATATATTGTGTAGACTGAGCAATAAGTATCACAAGATAATTGTAATCACAAAAAGATAAAAGTAATCACAAGCCAACCAATTTTTCTCTTTTCTCTTCTCTTCAGGGTATGTGGCAGCTCAGGCTGCTGTGTCTCGAGGACCACTCTTTTATTCAGGAGCACATTCAGATGGCCAGTTCTACTCCCCTCCAGAATCTGTTGCAGGTGACTGATATTTCTCCCTCTCAAACACTTGCTAACCAACTTTTTATAATGATGAGTTTAAGAGTTGGCCTGACTGAGAACACAGAAGTTATAAATTCACACATGACATTCACATGATTTCTCTTTTGTGAACTGCAGTTCCTTTTGTCTTAATAGCTGACACAAATATGACAAGGCTGTTTCACTTCTCTGTTAATAAAAAGAAGGAGCAGACATAAAAGGGTACAAGTTTGTACACCTTGGACATGTTTTAACAACTGTTTCCTAACGCACTAGTGTGCTTCCAGCAGGTAAAGTCGGCTGTGAACCCCAAAATCTTATATACACAGAAAATTGCCCAACGTTTTTTTTCATAATTTAGCGTCCAGATTATACCTAACCTCAACAGAATTAGATGGAGGTAATTGATGCAATGTTTATGGGAACATTTGATTCATGGTTCTGCAGAATTAGCATAGAATTATGTAATCTGCAAGCTTTCTTCCTTTACTTGAATCACATTCATGTAGCACATGTCTAATTGCTATTGCTATTGCTATTTTAGGCCTGCCTTCTTCCAGTTGTAAGACAAACCATTAATTCATACAGAAAAGAGAAGGATTAGTTTTTCTTAGGGTTAGCAGTTTTTATACTTCGATATCAGCGGCGGGTTGCTTCCTTACTGGTGCCGGTGCGCTGCGCGCACATCTCCATATTTCGGGGGGGTCTGCGGGCACTCGCTTTGCGCATGCGCCCCCTCACACTGAAATCTCACAAGGGGATGTGCCCGCGCGCAAGATTTCGGTGCGATTTGCTTCTGCGCATGCGCAGAAGCAAAATCTTGCCAAAATCTCTCGCGCGTGTCCCCTCGTGAGATTTCAACGCGATTTTGCTTCCGCGCATGCGCAGAAGCAAAATCACCCAAAAATTCACAGAAAAAGATGGTGATGCCCACAATGGACCGGCAGAGAGGGCTCCGGAGCGGTCGCGCGCAAATTGCGCAATCGGCCGCTCTCTAGCGGAGCTGTGCACTGGACAGCTCCGGCAGGAACCCACCTCTGCTCGACATGTTCTAAAAGCAAACTCCTGACTGAGTAACCCAAACTGGAATTTAAATATTTAGAATACATATCAGGAAATATCTAGAATTTCCTATTTTGTTTTATTTTCTCCCAGAATAGTTGGTTTTGTCAAGGAATTCTAGAGCTAGAAATGCTTCTTCCTACTTTAACATAATACTTTTAAAAGTCATATCCAAACTTGTAAATATTTATTTATTTTTCTCTCTAATGCAGGTTCGGATGAGTCAGATGATGAAGTTCTGGGGAAAAGTGCAGTAACTGATGAGGTATGCCTCAATGTAGCAGAACCTTTGGAGCTGTCATATTTTGGGTTATATTTTTCTTTTTTCATATAATATAATGCATGTTAGTGTTCTTTAGAATAAATCTATTTGCTTTTCTGTCGGGTGTCCAATCTAAATTGCACAATGGAACGGCAATAAAATAGAAGCAAAAGATTAGTCTAAGCAAGAGTACAATAATGGGCAGCAACCCATAATAGTAATGGAAAAGAATCAAGTGTCATTTAGTAATGCCACCTCACCTATCTATCTATTCTACTTTGAAGGTGTATTAAATCCCTTTGCTAATCTTTTCAATTCACATACAGCTAGAAATGTGATGGGTTTCTAAAATATCCAAGGAAATATTTCCCAGGACAGGTGCTCAAATGTGCTCTGTGGTTTTTATTCTGAGATATCTCAGCATTTATCACAGATAGATGTTTACCCAAACACCGTGCCTAGAAGAATTTTCAGATTAGTTGCAGTGATCAGATGTTATATACCTGCATGTATCAAATATGCAACCATTTTGTGTGGGTCTATGAAAATAGTATATTAAAATTATATATTATTTATATTAACTTCATACAAGTTATTTTGTTAGTAGGGTAGTATCTTACTTCTTGGAGAACCCCGTGACTTTCAGAAAAATCTGAAATCTCTTCTGTTGTTTGACGAATATGCTTCCCTAAAGCAGAGCATCAAACAAAGCTTTATCAGGGATTGAATTTTTCCTGCAGAAATTTTAATAGTCACTGTGCATCCCAGACCTTGGGGGCAACGTTCCCTGTAACATCAGAAAAAGGTGCGCGGCAGTTAGAAAGTGCTGCGCGGCGTTCTCTTTTCATGTGCGCGGCTGCGCAGGCGCGCAGTCTCTGCCATTAGAAAATGCTGTGTGGAAGTTAGAAACTTCCGCGCAGTGTTCTCTCATTACGTGCACGGCCGCGCAGCTTAGAGGGAACAGTGCTTGGGGGTCCCAAGTTTTTGCCTAGCCTGGGCCACATTGAATGAAGAGGAATTGTCTTGGGCCTCATATAAAATATATAATATACTTAATGTATATAAACCACAGAATCATGTTAAAAGTTTATCTTGTGGAGCCACATTACTAGTTGTGCTGGGCCACATAACAGACCATGGGTTGGACATGCCTATCCTAGACTTATAAGAAAAATCCGCTTGTCTCTTGTTTTTGTTTCTTGCTATCCACCAGGGGGCAGGATTATTCTGTCTAATATTTTCTACCAATTTCTCAAAGAAGCTCCATAAACCCATAGTTTTTGGTACAATAGTAGCATGCCGGTCTTGTTGTGACATGGACAAACAATTTGTATTTGCTTCCCTGAATGAGTAATTGGTTTTTTGTTTTTAGTATTAGGAGAAATAAAACAGCAGAGATGGTAGGCTGGTGCCGATTTAGATTGGGATAGGTAGCTTTTGAAAAATGTGTATGGCATAAAGGCTGGACTTGCTTATTCAGTCTTACTGTTGAAGCAGTAGGTGTGACACCTGATTTTTTTTAAAAGTAAGCCATGCAACTAGGGCAGTAGCAATAGCAATAGCACTTAGACTTATATACCGCTTCATAGTGCTTTACAGCCCTCTCTAAGCGGTTTACAGAGTTTAGCATATTGCCCGGAACAATCTGGGTCCTCATTTTACCGACCTCAGAAGGATGGAAGGCTGAGTCAACCTTGAGCCGGTGAGATTTGAACAGCTGAACTGCTGAACTAGCAGTCAGCTGAAGAAGGTTGCAGTGCTGCTTTTAACCACTGCGCCACCTCGGCTCTTAATAATATTTAAACTGATCATATGATTAGAGTTTCTGTTTTGTTTTTAACGAAACCCACACTTGTATTTAAAAGACTTCGCAATAACTAAAATATTTAAAATGATAGGACACTTGTTTAGGGATATTTATATTTAGCTTCTTCAGACAGTACTATTAAATATTTATGGAAAGATTACTGAAAATTAACAAATATTCAACTCACTTAAAGAAGGAAGACATTTTTTTCTAATATAACCTGGGGGTAGGGAGAGAGATTATCCTTAAATTCAATTTGAATTTGAGGTAAAATTTACATCCATATGGAGGGAAGTAACAGTGGGTTAGCCCAAGGTTGCATTTTAGGCCCAGTATTCTTCAATATCTTCATAAATGATCTAGATGAGGGAATTGAAGGGGACTCGTCAAATTTGCAGACAACACTAAGCTGGCAGGAATAGCCAACACCCCAGAAGACAAGCTTAAGATCCAAAAAGATCTTGACAAACTTGAACACGGGGTCCTGTCTAACAAAATAAAATTCAATGGAGATAAAAATAAAGCTTTATAGTTAGGTAAGAAAAAACAACTGTATAGGTATAGATTAAGTGAAACATGGCTTAATGTCAGTAACTCTGAGAGGGATCTTGGAGTCCTAGTGGACAATCACTTAAATATGAGTGTGTGGCAGGCAGCCAAAGAAGCCAATGCAATCCTAGACTGCATTAAGAGAGGGATAGAATCAAGATCACATGAAGTTCTAGTACCAGTTTACAAAGCCTTAGTAAGACCATACTTGGAATAATGCATCCAGTTCTGGTCACCACAATAAAAAAAGATGTTGAGACTCTGGAAAGAGTGCATAGAAATGCCAAAAAAAAAAAAGATTAGGATGCTGGAGGCTAAAACATATGAAGAACACAGGAATTGGGTATGTCTAGTGTAATGAAAAGAAGGACTAGGGGGGCACATAATAGCACTTTTCCAATATTTGAGGGGCTCCTACAAAGAAGAGGAATCAAACTATTTTCCAAAGCATCAAAAGACAAGAGAAGAAACAATAGTTGGAAACTAACCAAGGAGAGAAGCGACCTAGAACTAAGGAGAAATTTTCTAATGTTGAGAGCAATCAACCAATGTAATAGCTTCCCTTCAGAAGTTGGAGATGCTCCATCACTGAACGCTTTCAAAAAGAGACTGGACAACCATTTGTCTGAAATGATATAGGGTCTCCTGCTCAAGCAGGGGGTTGGACTAGAAGACCTCCGAGATCCCTTCCAACTCTAATGTTCTATGTTCTACGTTCTTGTTTTCAAGAAAGCTGATTTTATACTGATTCAATGGACAACAGAGTTTCTTCTTTCATTCACCCTGAAATTTGATTACTTTGCCCCCCGGGAACAGCATGGGGATATAAGGATATATATACAGGGTATATATGGGGCTACCCTTGAAGAGTATCCGGAGACTCCAGTTGGTGCAAAATGCAGCTGCGCGTGCTGTGGTGGGTGTGCCAAGGTACACCCACGTGACACCTATACTCCGCCAGCTGCATTGGTTGCCCATTAGTCTCCGGGTCCAATTCAAGGTGTTGATCATCATCTTTAAAGCCCTTCATGGCTTAGGACCAGGTTATCTCCGGGACCGCATTCTGCCTCATACTTCCCTCCGACCGGTTAGGGCCCACAGAGTTGGCCTCCTCCAGCTCCCGTCAGCCAAGCAATGCCGGCTGGCGGGTCCTAGGGGGAGAGCCTTCTCTGTGGCCGGCCCCGCGCTCTGGAACCAACTCCCCCCAGAGACCCGAACTATCACCACCCTGCTGGCCTTCCGAAAAGCCGTTAAGACATGGCTCTTCCTGCAGGCAGGGGGTAGAGCTTAATTCCATCTACACTCTCCCCCGGGTATGTCTGGCGGTTGAATGGTGCTTTTATATTGAAATTTTTAATTTTTATATTTTGATTTTAAATTGAATTTATTGGTTTTCTTGTATTTTTCCTGTGTTGTAAGCCGCCCTGAGTCCCTCGGGAGTGGGGCGGCATATAAGAAACCATAAATAAATAAATAAATAAATAAATAAATATACAGGATATAGAGAGTGCAGATGGTAAATGAAGGGAAGTCTGGTTGGTGCTGCATGTAGCCAAGAGAATCTCCTTGTATCATACTAGATTAAATTAAGTCCTGATCTAATGAACTTGAGATATCAGCATCTGCTGGCTATAAAGTGAATTATGTGTTCCCAAGCTATGTTTTATATTTTGGCCTAGGAGAGAGAATATGTCCGGCAAGGCAAAGTAGCAATGGAGGTGATGGATCAGATCTTAACTCAAGAAGAAAACTGGATTTTTGAGAAATGCACAGTAAGTTTACATTTCTAAGTGACTGCTGGCAGAAATCCTAGAACCAGTCATGTCACCTGGAAATGGCACTATTTGATTTAGAAAAAGCAGTGCTGAGGTTTTCTGATACTTTCCAGTATCAAAGATTGCTGATGCTCTCTGTATTGCTATGGAATTACCTGGTGCAGGATCATTACTTTATCATTCTTGCATTGAGACCCCTCAGATAAATTTTAATAAGGACCTGATATCCTCATGTCTCTTTGGTTTCAGTTTTTATGAACTTTGCTGTAGAGCAAAATTTAATCTAAAAATGATAATAATGAAGACCTACTGAATAAGCCTGAATAATTTCAGGGAGGCAAATTTTCTTCCCAGTTGCTGCTCAACACCAGGATGCAGCAGTTTCTGCTCTTTCTGAATTCTAAATTGAGAAGGGAAAGGGAAGAAGTTGGGCCATGGAGACCCAACAATTGTACCAGAGTGGGGGAAATGTACAGTATAATATTTCATGCAGAATATTTAAGTCTTTTGCAGGATTCTGTTTCGCAGGAGTAAAATCTGAGCATAACCGCCTGTAATATTCCCCTATTAATATTTATCAAAGCAAAATAAGTATAGCAGTAGCAATAGCACTTAGACTTCATAGTGCTTTACAATACTCTCTGAGCGGTTTACAATGTCAGCATATTGCTGGGTCCTCATTTTACCAACGTCGGAAAGGTGGAAGGCTGAGTCAACCTTGAGCCAATCAGGATTGAACTCCTGGCTGTGGACAGAATTTCCCCGCGATACTGCATTCTAACCACTGCACCATCAGAGATATACAATATATAATTGGTTAACAGTCAGAGTTTATCTGGATTCACTTCTTGATGGAAAAGCAAAATGTTCCTGTGGATACAGTGGATATAAAAAGTCTATACACCTTTGTTAAAATGCCAGGTTTTGGAGATGTAAAAAAATCAGACCAAAATTAATCACTTGAGAATTTTTTCCACCTTGAATACAACATACAGGCTGTACAATTCAATTGAAAAACAAATTGAAGTGTTTGAGGAGGAAAAAATGAAAGAACTTACAAAAATATGGTTTATATACTCTTTTATAAGTAGGGATGTGGCTGTGTTTAGAATTAACCAATACTCAGACTGATATTAAATAGTAGTCAGTGCACACCTGTCATCAATTAAAATTACTCTGACCAAGCCCATATACAGTAAGGTTTAGCTGTTCTGTTAGGATTTTTCTGAATTTACTCAGTTGCCCCTTACAGCCAAAACCATGGTCTCCAAAGAGCTTACAATGGTTGAAGAGATCTCATTATTGGAAGGTATCAGTCAGGACAAGAGTTCAAAAAACTTTCCAGGCATTGGATATAACATAGGATACAGTGAAGATCGTCATCAACAAGTGGAGAAAATACGGCACAGCAGTGACGTTACCAAGAACTGGATGTCCCTCCAAAATGGAAGAAAACTAATCTGAAGCGCCGCCAAGAGGCCTACAGCAGCATTAAAGGAGCTGCAGGAATTTCTGGCAAGGATTGGTTGTGTAATACAGTACATGACCACTATCTCCCATATTTGTCATATGTCTGGGCTGTGGGATGGCAAGACAGAAGCCTTTTCTTACAAGGAAAACCATCCAAGCCTGGCTGTATTTTCCAAAACCTATAGTACATCAAGACTGTCAAAAGCATGTGAAAAAAAATGTGTTATGGTCTGATGAGACCAAGGCCATGAACTTTATGGCCATGGTTCCAAAAAGTATGTTTGGTGCAAAAACAACACTGTGCACCACCAATAATGCACCATACCACACAGTGAAGCATGGAGGTGCCAGCTTTGGGGCTGCTTGAACCTGGGGCTTTAGTCAAGGTGGAGGAAATTATGAAAAGTTCTAAATATCAGTCAATTATAGCACAAAGCCTTCAGGATTCTGCTGAAATGCTGAAAACAAATAGTAATATCACCTTTACAACAATGGCTCAAAGCATATCTCCAAATCAACAAAAGAATGGCTTCACTAGATGAAAATCAAAGTTTTGGAGTAACCCAGATCTGAATCCAATTGAAAATCTGTGGGGGAATCTGAAGAGGGCTGTGCACAGGAGATCCCCTTGCAATCTAACAGATTTGGAGCACTTTTTCTAGGAAGAATGGGTAAAGATTCCCAAGATAAGATGTGCCATGCTGATGGGCTCCTACCGCAAAATGCTGTCATTAATGACTGAATGCTGTCATAAAATCAAAAGGTGTTTCAACAAAGTATTAATTTAAAGGGAATGCACACTTATGCAACCACATTTTTGTAAGTTTGTTGTGGTTGTTTTCACCTGAAATATTTCAGTTTGTTTTTCAATTGATTTGTCCAGCTTATATGTTATATTGGAAGCGGGGGTAAATTCTAAAATGATTTATTTTGGTCTGGGTTTATTTACATCTCAAAACCCTGGCATTTTATATCCACTGTAAGTCATAGTTTAAATAGTTATACCTACTCGCTGTCTTTTTTATTTCGGTTGAATCACTACAACCTCTGAGATTAACCAAGAATGCTGTCTTAAGTAGTTCATCTGTGTGCCTAATTAGGCCAGCCAGGGCATATACCAAGAGGCTTCTTGGTGGCTTCACTCTCAACTGGAGTAATTGTCTTGGATGCTCGGGGACTAGATAATTTACAGAAGCAGTGGAAGTTGTTAGACTGGCGGTTGGTGAATCAGTTAGACAAGATAGTATAGGATTGCCTGCTGTTTAACCTTGGGGCCAGCTCAGTTAATAAAAAGTGGGGGGGGGGGAGTGCTACAATCCTGGAAATTTTCATGAGACAATAAAAGGACAAATGTTGAACTCATGTAACTTTAATATTTCTTTTGCAGGACTTTGGGGATACAATTCATTTTCTCGAAATGCCATTCTATGGCAAGGTTTTCATCCTAAAGGTAAGGTGCCTTTCAGCTTCCTTCCAAACTTTCTAGCCATCTTTCCTTTCCTTTCCTAAACCTTTTGTTGAAAATGGAGGGAGTAAAGATGAGCAGATACAATCTATGTTTTGAAAGAGATGCTTTTTTAAAAAGTTTTTATTAAGTACACATATAACACAAACACAAAACAGACAAGCCAATAGGGGTACAATTTCCCCATATTTACATTAAGCTTGCATCGGTAATTATCCACAATTATATTATCCCTTATATATTTACACTTTATAATTTACTTATTCTACATTTCATTATTTCTTAATTCTTCTATAATAAATTCCCTTTAACATTCATAATAATCGTTCACATATCAACAATCTCAATCTTACTCCTTTCAATACACCCTTTCACTTATTCTTCCTCTCTTCCAACCATTCATATAGTTTATTCCATACTAAGTAGTATTCTGACTCTTCTTTTTCCTTTATTTCCTTTGTTAATTTATCCATCTCAGCACTTTCCAATATTTTCCTTATTATATCCTCGTCTTTTGGTATGCTCTGATTTTTCCAGAATTGCGCGTAAAGAAAGAGATGCTTTTTTGAGTGGCTGGAGGAGAATATACTATGGGGTGATTGCTTTCCACCCTGTGATGCACATATTTCTTTTTGTCTACCTGGTATTTCATTCTTTCCAGCACTTCTCCCAATGATGTTGTTTGTTTGAGAGATTTTAAATTGGGGTATGGATGCATTTCAGCTCCCATCAGGACTGGCTGACATGACTATTAGTTAGGAATGATAGGGAGTTGGAACCCATCAACCTCTGAGCATCATAGGAGTCTCAAATGAATATTCCTTTTAATTATTGCTTTAGTGAATGTTGAGGATATACCATTAAATGAGGTGTTGGGAAGTTTAAGCTCACCCTTCAATTTCCACTGACCGGTTAATGTTAGTTACCCTTTGTTACAAGTGTTTCTGGGGGCAGAGACTCTGAAATGTAACCTGTGTCCCTCATTTGCAGGCTATTCTACAATGTCCACCTGAGTTAGTATACCAGGAGCTGATTCTCCAACCAGAGAAGATGGTCCTATGGAATAAAACTTTGCTAGCATGTCACGTAAGTCTTTCCAGACAGGCTTTTAACTAAAAGTTATTCTTCACTTATCACTAACATTATTTGTAGTATTGATTATTCTTCTCTCTCTAATACCCCAAGCTGAAATTCTGAATTATACGTGGCTCTTCTTGCTATGAACTGTTATCTTCAGAAAATGATTGAGAGAGGTAGAGGGATGATTTCTAGGCTGTTGGGTTTCTTATGTTATTTTGGGCTTTTCTTTTCAATAGCTATGAATCAGAACTGCAGCACACTTACTCATCCTTTTGTTTGCTAAAGACACTTTTGCTTTTCGATGCCACTTCCATGAACATTACATATTCAGATTGAAAGGCTCAAAAACACAACCCCCCACTGAATTAATTTATAATTTTTAAAATAAATATTTACAATATTTATAAAATAAGAGGATCTTTGAAATGCTACAGAGTTATCCAGGATTTGCTACTTAGATTTCATTTTCTATCCATTGGTTTCTGCCAACAGCAAATATTTTTCTGCTTTATTTAATGACAAAGCCTATCACTTTTCCTTTGTCTTATGCTCTCCAAATATATTGGTTCAGAATTTATTCTGTTACCAGATTAAATATATGAATGTTTACAATACCAATCAGTGATATTTTATTCTGTGTAAATATGGAAGTTAATTTTGTGAACATACCTGAAATTGATCAACATTGTTCTGATTTCTTCACAAGTCAAAGTTCCTTTACAAAGAAATCATGCCAAGGAAATACATTAAACTAGCTTATGTTGGCAGAAGTGGGAAAACCTTCTGTTTTCTTACCAGATCTTGGAACGGATTGATGATAACACAACTGTATCCTATGATGTGGCAGCTGGTGCTGCAGCTGGTGTTGTCTCTCCTAGGTAAGTTCTAATTCAGACTATTTTTTTCACTTATCTATTTCATTTCAATGAACTGATGTTTCATATGTGCTCTCTTTACAAATCAAGAGATTTTGTGAATGTGCGTCGGATTGAGAGAAGAAGAGACCGTTACATTTCATCAGGGATGGCAACAATTCACAGCTTGCGCCCTCCTACATCCAAATACGTCAGGTATGAAAATCATATTATTGTCCTATATCATCCCGGAAGCTTTTTCCAATACACAGGTAGGAAAAGGTAGGGAAAAAATATGTTTTAATTATAAAGCTTTTAGTTACTGTCTGCATTGGCAATGAAAAAAAATACAGTAAAGAGCTTCCTATATAGTAGCATTTTCTGAGTAATTAGTTTGCTTTTAACCTTCAGTAACAGTGAGGAGAAATAATTCATTGTTCATTTGATAATAATTGTAAATAATTTAGGAACATTCTTGGATGTAAGCAGAATGTAAGAAGAGCAGAGGTGGCGCAGCGGTTAGAGGCAGGTACTGCAGGCCACTTTAGCTGACACTGATCCGCAGGTCAGCGGTTCAAATCTCACCGGCTCAAGGTTGACTCAGCCTTCCATCCTTCCGAGGTAGGTAAAATGAGGACCCAGATGGTTGTGGGCAATGTAAATATACATTGCTTACTGGTGTAAACCGCTTAGAGAGTGCTTGCACTGTGAGGCGGTATATAAATCTCACAAAATAAATAAAATAAATAAATAATAAATAAATAAATAAATTGTATGGTAGTAGCTTATATATACTTGGGAATTCCCCAGTATGCATAAGTGAAGTCTCCTTATTTTTTAATTTATTATTAAATTTATTTGCCGCCCATCTAATTTCAAAGCAACGCTGAGCGGCTTATAGAATAGAGTAGAACAGAGTAGAGTAGAGTAGAGTAGAGTAGAGTAGAGTAGAGTAGAATAGAATAGAATAGAATAGAATAGAATAGAATAGAATAGAATAGAATAGAATAGAATAGAATAGAATAGAATAGAATAGAATAGAATTTTTTATAGGCCAAGTGTGATGGGGCACAGAAGGAATTTGTCTTGGTGCATATGCTCTCAGTGTACATAAAAGAAAAGATATGTTCTCAAGAATCATAAGGTACAACACTTAATGATGGTCCGGGTACAAATAAGCAATCAAATCATATTAGGAACCAGTCAATATAAATCGTAAGGATACAAGCAACAAAGTTACAGTCATTAGTTGGAGGAGATGGGTGATGGGAATGATTTAAATAAACACATTTAAATCATCAAATATAAGTATACCCAATAAAATCACAATACAAACAATAAAATCATTGAGCAAGATGGAGAAGGAGGTAATTAAATGCACAGAGGAGGGGAGGGGGGATTAACTTTTAAGTAATCGTCCACCTGTGGTTTGAAGCTTCCCCATTGGGGACCCAAGCCATCTGGCAGGATCAGATCTTAAGGTTCTTACGGAAAGTCAGCAGGGTGGAAGCCAATCTCGCCTCAGAGTCTATGATATTTCAAAGTGTGGGATCCATAGCAGAGGAGGCTCTTCTCCTGGACCTTGCCATCCCAAATTCCTTGACTGATGGGATCTGCATTATGCTCCTCTGCTTTAATTTGATCAAAGACCAGCAAAGAATGCATAAGCGTATTTGTAAGGAATAGATCAATTAAAACAGAGAAAAAGAGAGAGAGAGAGAATCTATGCTGAATGACTTCTAGAACTGTAGAAAGTTAAGCATCTATATACTCCAATAGCCATGCTGGCTTGGGGTGATAGTGATTATAGATCAGCATAGTACAGGTAGTCCTCGACTTACAACCGTTCGTTTAGTTACAACTTACAACATTCAAAGTTACAACGGCACTGAAAAATGTGACTTATGACCGGTTTTCACAGTTATGACCTTTGCAGCATCCCCATGGTCACGTGAACAAAATTCGGACGCTTGGCAACTGATTCATATTTATGACCATTGCTGTGTCCCATGGTCATGTGATCCTCTTTTTGCGACCATCTCACAAGCAAAGTCAGTGGGGAATCTAGGTTCATTTATCAACCTTGTTACTGACTTATTAACTGCAGTGATTCTCTTAGCAACTGCAACTTAGCAACTGTGGCAAGAACAATCGTAAAATGGGGCAAAAATCACTTAACAAATTTCTTACTTAGCAACAGAATGTTTGGGCTCAATTGTGGTCATAAATTGAGGACTACCTGTTCAGTAACCAATTGGCCATGCAATCCCAAATATTTATAACATTTTTACTTGTCTCATGTTGTGTTTTGTATATTTCAAATTAAGTAATATATGTGAAAAGTATTTTTAAAAACAAAGACCAAAATTCTCACTCCAAATATTTTCCAAAATTTCTGAAAGGTAGTCAAACTCATGTTTTGATTATTCTTCAAAGTGAAAAGGAATTTTCAAAATAGGCATTCAGGATAGCTGTAGCACTTTCTTACTCAGATATCCTGTTCCATTTGTATACCATATTTTTCAGAGTATAAGACGCACCAGAGTATAAGACGCACCTTAGTTTTGGGGGAGGAAAATGGGGGGGGGGAATCTACCTACCAGGTATTCATCTGGCTAGTGTCCTTAGTCTGGTCAGCTTCAGCACATTATTTTATCCCCTGGTTAGGGCTGGAAAAAAACATTCTTTGGAGCAAGTAGCAATGAAAAAAAGCCTGGAAAAAACCTTATTCGGAGAGAGTAGGAATTGCCAGTTGGGAAGATTGTTAGCACCTTGTTAGGGCTAGAAAAAAAAGCTTCGAAAAACTACATTCAGAGTATAAGACGCACCCAAATTTTCAGCCTCTTTTGGGGGGAAGGTGCGTCTTATACTCCGAAAAATACGGGTAGTTACTGTGTTTCCCCGAAAATAAGACATGTCCCGAAAATAAGCCCCACAGGGCTTTTTCGGGACATGCCTTGAAATAAGCCACCCCCCGAAAATAAGCCCCCCCAACTACTTCCGGGGGAAAGGGGGGGACATGCCGGGAGCCGCTCTTTTTGTGGCGGCACTCTTGGGCCGGAAAGAGAGAGAGAGAGATCTCTCAAGAAGTTTCCCTCAAAGACCTGCTGAAAAGAGAAGCCGCGAACTTCCAGACGCTGGTAAGATAATCAGGCACAATTTGGGGGGGAATGCAGGGGAGGGCCGGGCTGCGAGGTGCTCACTTTACCAGCGTCTGGAAGTTCGCCGCTTCTCTTTTCAGCAGGTCTTTGAGGGAAACTCCTTCAATATAAAGGAGAAGTTATTGCGAGTGCGAAAAGTTGTTAATTGGTCGCACTCGCGATAACTTCTCCTTTACATTGAAGGAGTTTCCCTCAAAGACCTGCTGAAAAGAGAAGCGGCGAACTTCCAGACACTGGTAAGATAATCAAGCACAATTTGGGGGGGAATGCAGGGGAGGGCCGGGCTGCGAGGCGCTCACTTTACCAGCGTCTGGAAGTTCGCCGCTTCTCTTTTCAGCAGGTCTTTGAGGGAAACTCCTCCAATGTAAAGGAGAAGTTATCGCGAGTGCGAAAAGTTGTTAATTGGTCGCACTCGCGATAACTTCTCCTTTACATTGAAGGAGTTTCCCTCAAAGATCTGCTGAAAAGAGAAGCCGCGAACTTCCAGACGCTGGTAAGATAATCAAGCACAATTTGGGGGGGAATGCAGGGGAGGGCCGGGCTGCGAGGCGCTCACTTTACCAGCGTCTGGAAGTTCGCCGCTTCTCTTTTCAGCAGGTCTTTGAGGGAAACTCCTCCAATGTAAAGGAGAAGTTATCGCGAGTGCGAAAAGTTGTTAATTGGTCGCACTCGCGATAACTTCTCCTTTACATTGAAGGAGTTTCCCTCAAAGACCTGCTGAAAAGAGAAGCCACGAACTTCCAGACGCTGGTAAGATAATCAGGCACAATTTGGGGGGGAATGCAGGGGAGGGCCGGGCTGCGAGGTGCTCACTTTACCAGCGTCTGGAAGTTCGCCGCTTCCCTGTCACCACCTTCCTCACTCACGTCGCGCCCCGCCCCATCCCCCGCCCGTTGGTCAAAGTCCTTCAAAGCATTTTAAAGGGATCCGTTTTGCCTGCCATGAAGGGAACCAATGTTCCCCGAAGAAAAGGAGGCAAGCATTGGTTCCCTTCATGGCAGGCAAAACAGATCCCTTTAAAATGCTTCGATGGACTTTGAAGCATTTTGAAGGGACGCCCTCCTACCTCGATCGCGTTCTTCGGTCTTCTCTCCACGGCAGCCCATTCTGAAAGAGAACGCCTCGCGAGTTGGAGAACTTTGAAAGCCTCGCGAGGCGTTCTCTTTCAGAATGGGCTGCCGTGGAGAGAAGACCGCCGCTGTCACCGCTGCTTCCTCTCTGCAGGCAGCCAGCAAGCACGGCTCACGCACCAGCTTTTTCCTCCCCGCCCTGCTGCCTCCTGCTCTCTCTTATTGAAGCGGCTGCTGCTCTCTTGCTCGCCGCCGCTGCTACTGCTGGGAGCCGATGAATTATTGATGGCAGCAAGTTCGAGGCAAAAGAGGGGCTTAGCTTAGTCGGGAGGATCTCTGTGCGCCAGCCGTGCCAAAGGGCGACTGGCAAGAGGTGGCTTTAAAACGCAGGAGTCAACACCCGTTATTACAAAGAAGCACAGAGATCCTCCCGACTAAGCTAAGCCCCTCTTTTGCCTCGAACTTGCTGCCATCAATAATTCATCGGCTCCCAGCAGTAGCGGCGGCGGCGAGCAAGAGAGCAGCAGCCGCAGCAGCCGCAGCAGCCGCTTCAGTAAGAGAGAGCAGGAGGCAGCAGGGCGGGGAGGAAAAAGCTGGTGCGTGAGCCGTGCTTGCCGGCTGCCTGCAGAGAGGAAGCAGCGGTGACAGCGGCGGCCGCTGTGCCGGTAGCAGCCAGAGCAACGGCGGCACCGGTGGCGGCGCATTCAGAACTCTCCCTTCTCGCCACTGCCATCCCCAGCATTACACGTGGCGGCCGCCTCCCCGGCAAGGGCCGATGACACCGAGGAGGACACGGGAGGAGAAGGACAGAAGGGAGGCGGAAGAGGCGCAGGCAGCGGAGGAGATGCGGAGGATGAAGTGGAGTGTCCGGGGAGCCTGCGCCGCGCTCTCCAGCTACCTCCTGCTCGCCTGCGCGCTGAACGCCGCCGCGGTGGGTCTTAAGTGCTTTTCGCTGGGCTCTGAACTCAAGGGGGAGCCATTCCGCCTGGGCACAGCAGCCGGCGCTTTCTACTCGGGGCTCCTGCTGACAGCTGGGATCTCGCTCTTCTGCTGCCCCTTCTGCTGCCACCTCGGTCGCTCGCTCGCCACCCCGCCCCATCCTTCGCCCCAAAGCTCCAAACTCCGCAGAACCGCGAAATGCACCACTTACTGGAGTTTGACAGCTCTGGGGTTTCCCTCGGCTAGGGGAAAAAATCTTGCATAGTGCAGAAACTCTTCTCGCTTCGAGAACTTGCTAATTCTCGCGAGAAGAGTTTCTGCACTATGCAAGATTTTTTTCCCCCTAAACAGATTAGCCAAGAGACCACGGAGCTGCCGAACTTCAGTAAGTGGTGCGTCGCGGCCTGCCTGCACCCCAAAAATAATAAGCCATCCCCCGAAAATAAGGCCAGGGGCATTTTTGGGGGGTCAAAAAATATAAGCCCCTGTCTTATTTTCGGGGAAACACGGTAACTAAAACTTGCTACAATTGTGGTCTTGGGCAGATTTAGAGAAAAAGGCAAAATATTCAGTTTTCTGCTTCCTGTAAGAATAGAAATTTGGAGTTTTTGTATCAGCAGAAATTCTTGAGTTTTATGTCAGCACCATAGAATCCCTTGTGCTAAAATAAATGGAACAATCATAGCACTCGTCCTTCAGAATAGTTTCTATGGTCTTTCGTGTGTGCCTGTAATGAAAGCTGCATGAATAAGACACACCTTCTGATTTTAATGCAGAAGCCACCCTGTGGGACGGTGCATTTCAGAGCTTCCTACATAAAAGCATTTTCTGGGCAATTAGTTTGTTTTTGGCCTCTATATAATGTCTTGTGATGAGCAAACTCCAGTTGTGAGCAGTTTTCCAACAAGGCTTCTTTGTTGTTGTTGCTTTCTGCCTCGGGTGACCAGTCAGGGTGTTCTTTGTTCACTACCTTTATTTTTTCTGAGTAATAGCATTAAAACATCATTGGCCTTTAACTCAGAATTTGCGTTGCAATTGGAAAGATATATGAGAGGGACTGTGTTCATTTCACATGTCAGTGTGCATTATCGAGTGTTGTGTATCTTTATCCTGTTCAAGGAAATTGAGTTTCTGGTATTCAAAATGCTCTGTTTAAAAAAAACCAGGTTTTTTGCATCTGTTATCAAGATACCAAATACAGATAAGAACTGGCATCTTTTCACCCATTTCTTTTTCTCGGTATTTAAATTTGTGGGATATTCTTCATGGTGAGGGCATCCTTCATGCTGAGAAGTCTAAGCAATCATGGGGTCCAGATTCATTTGGTTGAAAGGATACTGGGACTTATGGACATATCTGTAATAATGCTTTATTTATAAATGCGCTGGTATGGCATAATCAATGCAAATCGGCACTGTTCCTGTGGTTGGTGGCTTGCTCATAGCTTATTTCCCATGAAATGCAGTTTACAGATTTTTTAAAAAGTCAATAAATTAGCAAAAATTTTAATAGTATGGCCTGGACCCAGTATCCCTGACAGCTGCTTTCCCATCTGAAGTAGTTTGGGTGTCATTATCTTCGAAATGGTCTTCTTTAGCAATCCGTTGATGGAATGTTCATAAGGAAACTCCAAGCCAGTAGCTTATTTGTACTAGTTTTAAGTAGCTGGAGGTGGGATTGCAGTTGAACTAAACCAATTAATGATTCTAAAATCATTAGAAACAAAATTATTAGAAATAAAAGGGTGTAATGATAGTGATAATGCCTAATTTGTTTACATAATGTAAATGTACATTGCCTTGAACTTTTCTGTTCAATGGTTGGTCTGCCATTAAACTAAAATTTATCTTAATTTTTTCTTCTCTGTCAGTATATCTCCAACATTATTTATGCTTTTGGCTTTTCTCAGAGCTGAGAATGGACCAGGAGGTTTCGTTGCCCTGAAATGTCCCACCAATCCAAATATTTCTACCTTGTTCTGGATACTCAATACGGACCTTAAGGTAAAGTATATTTTATCTTTCTAGGTCTTGATTTAATACAGGCTTATAATTACAAATTGGTCCATTGTGCTTTACTGTATTCTAATATTTCTCAACACAACTGGCTGGCTATTACTGCATTGTCTTTGGCTCCTTGGTGCTTGTGGGATATACCGAACAGAATGTTATATGAATTGTATAACAACCTAGATTCTGTTGCAATACATACTTTACTTCCTGCAGTTCCTAGGAGACTCAGTATTGTATAAATATCACAGATTAATTCATACATACTCCGGCATTTTGCAAAATGAGGTCCTACTGATCTTTTTATTCTAACTGGTAATATGAATCTAGGAGCCGTGGTGGTGCAATGGTTAGAATGCAGTATTGCAGGCTAATTCACTGCCAGGAGTTCGATCCTCACCGGCTCAAGGTTGACTCAGCCTTCCATCCTTCTGAGGTTGGTAAAATGAGGACCCAGATTGTTGGGGGCAATATGCTGACTCTGTAAACAGCTTAGAGGGGGCTGTATACCACTATGAAGTGGTATATAAGTCTAAGTGCTATTGCAAAATGCTATTCTAATCTACAATATAGATATTATATCCATAAAGTACTGTGATTACAAAGTCTACAGTATATAAAATACAAAGTTACCAATATGGGTTGGATTCAGTTTCCTGCAGTGGAAGTTTTTAGATCCAGGTTAGTTTTGTTTAGTTCCAGTTGCTTTGTTGCCGCAGTTCCCTCTTTAGAGATTCATGGGAGAAATTGGTGGTGTTCTTCCTTATTAGAACACTCAGTAGTGCCATTTCTAATTATTTCCTGGCTTCAAAAAACTGTTGTTGCCAGAAGAAATTGGGAGAAGAAATAAAAATGGTGAGAATGTGCTAATTAACTTATGCCTCTCTAATAAACAAGCCATCGTGAACTCAATAATAGCTCAATTCTGCAATTTCCCCCATCACAGTGCTGGGGGATTATTCTAATCTTATGGTTAAAAATGGAACTATATTGTGATGGAAAACTATGATTTGTATGTCAAATGTTGTAGCTTTCATTTCTAAATATACTTGACAAAAAAAGTTGCCAGAAATCCTGAAGTTCTGCTTGAAATTAGTGTAGATGAAATTGAACTAGATGGACATAGTTGTACAAAGTAAGTTCTTGGATTCTTAGTTTTGTTCATTTTTAAAAGAGAGAGTAGCCGTGGTTTGTGGTTAACCTCATTTACTCAGTAATGCCTCAGGTAAAACTAAAGTTGGGTGGCAGAACTGGGAAAGATCTTGCTCTATCTTAAGAGGCCACAATTATGTACCAAATATTTGATAATATGACTAGATTAGACAGGACCAATGAGCGTTAGAATATATAAACATTAAATTGATGTGTTTTGATTTGCTTGTTTTGTCCTATAGGGTCGGCTTCCCCGATATCTAATTAACCAAAGCTTGAGTGCCACCATGACAGAATTTATGTTCCACCTGCGTAAACGAATTATGGATATCACATCAAGATCTAATTCTTAAAACTTGGTTTAACATTGCCTTTTGAATGTTCTGTGAACTTATCAAGGCCTAAAGAAGTGGATACCTCTTCCTACTAGTTGGAAAAAAATTATTTAGCTGTCATTCAGGATAAAAATGAAAAATGAGCCAGTGGCCGGTGATGTCAATGTATAGACTCAGGAAGATAATCATGTGGGAAGAGGAGATAAGATGGTTGATGGTTCAAAACAGAAACATATTGAAGAGAAAAATCAGGACAAAATCTTTGAGATCTTTCGCTGATGATCAAAGTTAACACTGCAGTTGTTGTGCCAAATTAATTCATGAACGTAATCGCAAAATCCTGTCGCTTAATCCCTAATACTTCTTCCCTCTTTTCTCCCTTGACATGGTCATACTATTTCTGACTAGTATAAACTCATAAACACATCCAAATGTGAAGAGTACCATCAAGTAATCCTGCATATGAAGTGATACGGTTGGAGTGCTGCAGAATAAGCCAGATAATTTTCTAATCACTGTTGTATCAACTCTGGACCCTCCACTTTCCTAAACAATGATGTACCCCTTCAAGTCAGAGGACTGAATTGCCCAAAGATGTGACCATAATTTGACTATGTGTCCTTGAAGAGGCGATGGTTTCAGGAAATGAAATTCCCATTATCTCCATTGAATACATGGATTAGAATTGTGCTTCAAATTGGTTTGTGCCTTTCTGGGCTGCTGTTCTAGTTCTATCGTGATTTTTTTTTTAAAAAAAAATTCTTCTTTCCGAGAATATGAAGAAGGCCCCATCTCTGTCTGCAGAACTGAACCTTCTACAGTGGCTGACATTTCATAGTTTGATTATGATATTCCATCCTGTTGTGAGTAGGCTGGAGGACTTGCTAATTAAGGCCAAGATTTATATTCTGTATATTCCTAAATGGCTTCTTAATCCAGAAATAGTGAATTCCAGCCCTTTTCTTCAAGGATACATGTTAAGTGCAAGAGAAGCTTACTTGAAAACACCTTGTCATCTGCTTCTTTTTCTTGCCCTGACAACATGAGGCATATGCTGGATTTGCCATAATAATGAATGGACCTTCTTAAAGCAAAGACAAGAACTATCACCCGAGCATGAGGATTGTGCTTCCTTAAAGTAGATACTTGTGGTCCATCTTCTTCCCCCAAAATTTATTTGCATGGAAGATGATTCCTTAATAAATTCAGGTCCTGAAAAGGCTTTAGGATATGAACCGGACTAGCAGTTCCATCTGTTATATATTATATTTATCTTGCCTATCACTATTGAAGTGAAACCTTACTGCCTATCATCTCCGGGAATAAGGAAAGTCATAAACAAGAAGCTGCTTCAAAATATTTTTTTTGATTTTTTTTTTAAATAACCTGCACCACCATGAAGTATGTGAATATTTTCTCATTTCTAAAGATTAGCAATTAATCTTATTTAAATGCCTTCAATTACTTTTAAACATTCTGGATATCATTGGGAAGTGGCTTGTACTTTTTTGTAAATCTAACACAGATTTCTTTGCCTTTACACCTCATTTAAAAAGCCACTTGAATTAAAAAAAACATGCCTTTTGCTTCAAATATTTGAGAATTAATCAAATAAAGTAATAATAAAAACTTCACTGTCTCAATGTGTACTCTTTTGAGCCTGGTGTATCTTTTTACGTTCAGCTTTGCTAATCTAAATCTAATCTTTGTTTTCATTGTTCTAAATAAGTTTTTGCTTTTGTGTGTGTGTGTGTGTGTGTGTGTGTTATGCAATTAGTAGGAGTTTTTATATATATAAAATGACCCAAAACCTGCTTTCTCATAAATACACGTGTTCTGTTATAACTTATCCTTCATAAGTATATCTCTGATTTTCTTTATTTTATTGCATTTAAATAATTTGTGAGAAAGAAGCAACAAAGACCCTTGTGGTACCTTAAAAAACAAAAACAAAATGATATAATGTATAAAATACAGGCCACAGAACTATGCCTTAATAAATTATTAGCATTTTAGATATAGATTAATGTGGCTATTAGCTCAATTAAGACCAGTTACATATTTTGATATCTCACTTTGTGGCTTACATATTAAAACTGTTTGTTAAACATAATAGAGCTTGCCATCTACTTAACAATATGACATCCAAATTCAGAATTTCTATAGGAATGTAGTTTGAAGTTCTATGCTGCAAACAAACCACTTCTGTGAGCAATAATTTTTGTTCAAGCTCGATGCTGGCTGATTAAAAGACAGAATTGCCCGAGGTTGCAGTATGAACCAATAGAGGTGGGTATTGAAACTGATCCAAAGAATGGAGAGAACCAATGGAGCTATTTAAGTTGATTTGGCTATCATGAAAGGGCCAATGAGTAATTTTTGTTGGCAATTGTCCAACAAATAGGAGGAAGAAAGATGCATGTAAGCTTTTCTGCCTCACTACTCAAAGTACCCATAGCTCTTGAAATGAGAAAGATTTCAATATGTTGGGATTGTAACCTACAAGAACAGCTGCTTATTAAGAAATATCCTAGTAACATCTTAACAAGAAGCCTATTATTAATATTCCAGTGAAGCCAGACCTTTTCCCTTTGGTGGTTAAACAGTTAGAAAAGAAGCTATGGAAGAGTATATCAATATAAGCAGTACGGTAGATTATATGCACAGATGGAAAGATTCAACACCAACCACTATGAGCAATGGTTATTGAAGCTGAATTTGCTACATTTTGCTGAAATGGATAAATCGTTTTCTTTAATTAGAGAAAAAACATCTACGAGGGTGAGTCACAAAGTAATGCCATTTTCTTTAGGACAGGTATAATTACCAACAAAGGAACATGTAGCATACATCAAAATGAAGCTGGTCCTCTGTGGATCGCATCCCTACTTCTCAACATAGTCACCATTTCTCTCAATAGCAATGTTCCACCTTCGAATGAGAGCATGTATCCCTGCCTCGTAAAATTTTGTTGACTGTTCTTTGAGCCACTTCTTCACTGCAGTTTTCACTTCCTCGTCACTGGAATAATGTTTGCCTCTCAAACCCTCTTTCATGGGGCTATAATCTAAAGTATTGTCCTCAAACACATTTTGTAATCATCTGTGAATGTTCACAGGGGTTTTCCCCTCAACAACAAGGAATTCAATCACTGCTCTTTGTTTTTGATGCAACTGTAACGGGACAGCCATTTTGAATTTTCCTTGCGAGTCTAAAAACCTGAAAAGTAAGAAACAAAATATTTCAGAACGTAAATGATATAATCATTTATAACTGGGGAAAATTTCAAGTATTTTTATCAAAAACCTCACCTGAAATATAGAAAATGGCATTACTTTTTGACTCACCCTCATACATTTATTGGTGACTGGAAGCCTTTCATGAACTTATTGCACATAAATGAACTTGCAATTTATGGGTTTGATGATTAGACTCAATAGATTATAGAAATAATAATAATAAGATGTAGCTTTAACAATAGAGGTTAATATATATATATATTGGTACTTATAACTGCTGTGAAGAATATCAGAAGTCAGTTCTTATATCCTTTTTCTTTTTTCCTTTTATTTTGTTTATACTGTATTAGTCTCTGTTAGTTTTTATTTTCTTGTTTAAAAGTCATAAAATATAGATAATAAAACAATCCTAGGGCACGTAAGTGTTCTGACTCCCAAACTAGCCTTATTAAATCAACGTTTATAGCTATTAAAAGTACTGTGAAATATTGACCACATGGAAATTTCATTCATTCATTTAAATTCTTATAAATTCCTACTTTCTGAGCTATAGGGATGCAGAATTATAAGGATGTATTGTATATGAACCATAAACTATAGCCTAGGACCGTGATGGTGAATCTATGGCACGCGTGCCACAGGACGCGGAGCCATATCTGCCAGCACGCAAGCTGTTGCCCTAGCTCAGCTCCAGTGCACATGTGCGCGCCGGCCAGCTGATTTTCGGCTAGCGGGAGGCTCTGGGAGGGCATTTTCGGCCTCCGGGGGCGGGGGGCATTTTCGCCCTCCCCAGGCTCCAAGAAAGCCTCTGGAGCCTGGGGAGGGTGAAAAATGGACTTACCGGACCCACCGTAAGTCAGGAAATGGAGGGGGGCTCATGCACGCATGCACAAGGGTGGGGCAGCGTGGGGAGCACGGGGGCATTGAATTATGGGTGTGAGCACGTGCGCACATGCGATAGCGTGCGCACGCACGCTTTCGACACCCGAGGAAAAAAAGATTTGCCATCACTGGCCTAGGACAAAAAAAAGAATCCCAAACCAATACAGGAATGTAATTGACATCGTGCCCTGTGAACCTTTCTTCCATCTGCTTTATTATAAATATTTGTTGTGATGTCACAAAGATATAATCAAAGATCACTTTAAAAAAAAGAGAATGGCTTATTTTCTTGCACTTCTCAGGATGTAAAATTTTAGGTGAAGGAATGTGATTCATGTACCACAGCATCCTCAATTTTGTTATTGAAGCTAGATAACTTTTATTGCAACCTGACATCCAGATGTCTTGGTGCCTGTAGGCCAATATGAAGTGGCTAGAACCGGAAAGTCCCATCTGGAAGGAGCCAGATTGGGAAAAGCCATTTAAAATATTTGGGGTTTTTTTTTTCTTTTGCAAGACTTGAAAAGCTATCAAGGCAGAAAATTATCTAGCTTAGGCATTCTTGCTTGGCATAAAACCCCCACTGAAACCAAGATGATACCAAACACAGTGTTTGATCTCAGAAATGATGTTCACTTTTGTTTTGGCAGGCCAGCATTACAGTCTCATACCAATCATATATCATGCTTGTGAAATGAGTCCCATCCATTAATCTGTTGTCTTGGGTATACTGGGTACTTTGTCTTCAAAAAATTACAAGATAACTCACAACTAAACTTATTCTTTGATTCAGAAGTCTTTGGGGACATTAGGAATTTTGGGTGTCAAGAGCATTGTCAGAAACTGGCCACCATTTTGTGGAATGACCATTCATTTAAAAAACCATGTTCTAAAAGTCAAATTAATACGGTAATTGCTCACTGTTTACCATCTTAGCTTACCTTTTGTATGGTGAAGTACATTTCCTGACAAGCATGGACGTACAGCCTCCTTGTATTTTTATTTTCTAATTATATCCATGGAGTTTAAGTGAAGGTCATGACACCTCTTCCATTTTAAAAAATTAAGGGATCAAATCAAGTCCAACTGATACCAGGTTAGATAAGTGTCTCTGGACCTCCTAGAGCAGTGATGGCGAACCTATGGCACGGGTGCCACAGGTGGCACGCGGAGCCATATCTGCCGGCACGCGAGCTGTTGCCCTAGCTCAGCTCCAGTGCGCATGTGCGTGCCTGCCAGCTGATTTTTGTCCCACGCGGAGACTGGGAGGGCGATTTCGGCCTCCGGAGGGCCTCTGGGGTGGCGGGGGGAGTGTTTTCGCCCTCCCCAAACCCCAAGAAAGCCTTGAGCCTGGGGAGGGCGGAAAATGGTCCTACTGGGCCCACTGGAAGTCGGGAAACGGGGGAGTGGGAGATGTCATGCACGCATGCGCAGAGGGGTGGGGTGAGTGGGGGGCTTTGAATTATGTGTGTGCGATAGTGCGTGCACACACCGAGGAAAAAAAGGTTCGCCATCACTGTCCTAGAGGCACGTCATTATTTAATACTGCTTTAATAAGTCTTGAGGAGGCTAATAAAAATGAACTTACTCTTCTTCCCATATAAATGCCAAATGCCAATACCACAATATATTATGCTGAATTTTGTATGTTTTGTTCAAACGCCTTAAGCTATGGAGGATTGAAGGAAACATTTCACATGATCTCTGCTTATGACTGTCAGACAGTATTTAAAGAGAAATATAAACTTCTTTGCCTTTTTTTCAAGCGCAACTTCTGTTATCCCTATCGTATACTCTGATATACTAGTTATAGGCATATTTTATAATCTGCAGCTTTTGCAAGTGACATGGATTTCTTGGGCCAAGTGTGTTGTTGCTGTTACCACGATGAAGATGAATTAGAGAAGAATTCATTGATCACTGGGTATGTATTTTAGCATTTCACAATTATCTCAAGGTTCCATAAATATGATTGCAATGGTACGAATTTGCATAATTCATATGAAAATCTTTTGCTTTGAAAGTAATGTTGGAAAGTTGAGTCTTTAGATCCATCTCCAGAACTCTTCTAGCATTGTCAATTCTATTGCTTGTTCCCCTTTTTTCTGTGACTCCTCTCTAATTCCAACCGAAGGGCAACTTTTTGTATTCAACATGTTCTGTTCTCATTAGGCTGATCCCTTCCCTATATTTTTCTATGCTTTTAGCAAGGGACAAAAATGTCCTGTACTTGCATGGGGCCAGAGTGGGATTATCTCCCTCCAATGGTTTCTACATGTAAATTTGGCAGGGTTGGACATGGTCTGAGTACATTTATGAAGCAGTGTCACCTACAGGCCCTCAGAAGCATGCTTTGGGTGTTATGGTGCCTACCTTATACAGTAGAATGGCCTCTACCTATAGATAGGATGTCCCGACCCTTTTGGCCTTCAGGAAAATGATGAAGATCTGTTCTTTTCCTCCAGGCACTGAGGCCAGGATTTGATAGTTTGACCCCTGGTGGATGATGGATGGATGGAAGTTTTTTATTGAGACCACAGCACAGTTTATTGCATTGAATGATTTTTAATGTTATTATGTTATTATTTTGTTTGCTTTCCAGATTTGAGAGATGGGCTACTATACATGTTTGTTTAATAAATAAAAGCAATATTTCTGCAGCCTTGGAGATGTTTGTTTATCTCTTCTGAAGCTATCTCTTTAGGTTTAGATGCTGCCGTTTGAGCTGCATAAAGTAATGGCTTGTTATTAGTATAAATAGGACAGCATCTGTGAGTGCTTTTACTTAGCTTCAAGGCAGATTTCTCCTGTTCCTGTTTTCAACAGGATCTGATCTCTTAATCTCTTGAAATTAATTTCATTATGGTGGCATGTCTAATGTCAAAATATTTTGCTTCATTCTGTATTTGTAAGTTGAATCTAAATGTTGTTCTCCTTTAATTGTAATCATAATTCCTTCTAGTTACCTCTAATATCTAACCTTCAAAGTCCTATTGTATCTTTTTTTTTTTGAGATCTCAAGCTTAGCCAAAGAGCAATGTAATACAATCCAGCAAAAAAAAAATTATTTGGTTACATATTCAATCTTGACAAACTAACTCTATACTACCCTAACCTAATAGATGTACCCTGGAGATTTTAGGGAGTGGTTATCCTAAACATTATCCTCTTCCCACAATCCAGTTTTGGGCCGTGTTTGCTTTTATCTCACACCCCTCCTTGGAATGTGCTCCCTCCTTCCAGTTAGCCTACTATGTTACAAAAACATTTTCCGATGGGAAGCATTCTTATGCAATAGTAAATAACTAATTCCAAAATTAGTTTGTTTGTAACTTTCCAAAATCAAACTTCTAATTACCTTTTTGCTGTTTATTTCAAAATAAAAAAATAAAGTTGTATCTAAACTTCTTTCACTAACAATTAAAGGAAACTCGTCCAATATTTTCAGATTTGTTGATCCAAAGCTTCCTGATAGTTGAAAAACAGTTAACAAGCAATATTCAAAAGTGATTAGGAAAGAAAGTACCGTATTTTTCGGAGTATAAGACGCACCGGAATATAAGACAGCACCTTAGTTTTGGGGGAGGAAAATAAGGAAAAAATGTTTTCTATGCAAAGCCCATTAAAAGTCATCTACTTACAGTGGGCAGAAGTAAAACAAGCCCAAAAGTGATAAGCAAAAGGAATTTCAGCAGGTATATCCTGCTTATCATCTGGTCATCCCACATAAAAGTCATTCAAACAAGCAAAAGATTTATTTAGGATATCTTTTTCAATAAATTATGCTCAGAGATAACAAGTATGACAGGGATCTTGACAGACAAGGAAAGGAGAACTTTCCTATGGTACTTTTTTTTCACTAAAAGGAACTTCATTCTGATTAAAACTGCCATAAACATGCTGCTATTTAGATATTTAGTTGTCTAGATCTTAAAATTAGCAGACATTGCAGTGGCTGCTAAAAGAAAATACTGTAATAGATTTGCAAATGTTGGAGAGAAGAGTTATAAACATTCATACTATGTTTTCTTCTTTAAAAAAATACTTCTGAGGAATATTTCTGCTTCTTTCCAGTACACTAAAGCAGATATAGGAATAATAAGAATCAATAAATAAGATTGAGAAGTAGTACTCTGCTATTTAAAAGAAGATACAAAAGCACTGGGCCTCTTCAGATCAAGCATTTATTTTAAAAAGCTTCTTCATTTTGTTGTCTAGAACAATAATAAAGCAGTCTTTAAAAAATAAGTCTAATAATTTGAACATTCTACAGACATTTATAGTTATTCACTTACCCCTTTGCCTCCAGTTCAGCAGAAAATAAAAATCTGTGTGTCTCTCCCAGCTATTTGCCTCTTTGCAGCCTAGTTTCAGTTTCACTTTAGCTAGCACGTGGCCATGCAGCCTCTCTCAGCTGTGTGTCGGGAGGCTGATAATGATCAGTTTATGCTAATCGGGCTCTGGCTGTTTGCTGCAAAGAGGTAAATTGATGGGAAGCAGAGGCCAAAGGGTGGGGGTGGCTGGGTGAGTGGGGCTACATTCAATGTATAAGACGCACCCAAGTTTTCACCCTCTTTTGGGGGGTAAAAAGGTGCATCTTATACTCCGGGTATATGAACCCTGCATCCATTTGAAGGTGCCAACCATGGTTTGAGCAAGCTGGCCATTTCTTCTTCTTCCAGAGCTCTAAACCACGTAGAGGCAGTTGTCTTGCGGTCTCCTCATAAGGAACAGCTATCTGGAGCACTTGTGGGCAATCTCAAATTCTCTCCTTGTCTGTTTTCAAACTTATTGCCCTGGGTGAGGAATTCTGGGATCCCATATATCTCAAAGTTGCCAAGGTTGAAAAATACTGCTCCAGAGGAATGGTGATGGATCCACTAGCACAGCAGTCACCAACTGGTGGTCCATGGACCACTGGTGGTCTGCGAGAAAATTTTGGTGGTCCACAGAAAAAATATTTGCATTTTTTATATTTCACTAAATCAGCAATCCTCAAACTACTGCCCCTGGGTCAGATACGTGCAATGAATGCTTGTGTTGCTGCAGAGATCTCCCCCTTTGGGGTCTTTGTGTGCAGATCAGAGGGGGGCAGAAATTCCAACTTGGGGTCTGTTTCAGCCTCCTGGTGTGGGGCTTTGGCCGAAGGCTGGAGGAAAGCACCACTGGTGGTGAACAGCTGGAGGGTCTTGTTCAGTGGGACTACATCATGGCCTGGAACTGGCTGACCATCTCAGCCTGCTGAGCCTCCAAGCGCGGGTACCTGGCCTTGCATTCCCTCTGCTTGGAAAGCCTATGCTCATAGTCCTCAGTGAGGTGCTTCTGCTAAGCCTCCTTCTCGGTCAGATCCAATTTGAACTGAGCCAGCTGTTTTGGCAACTCTTTCTCATGGTGGCTGCTTAGCTCCAACAGCTGCTTCCTGTTGGGGCCCAAAGGAGCTCAGGCGGGGAGGCGAGGAGCGGCTGGGAGGGGATGGCAAGTAGAGGCTGGCAAGTGGTATCAAGTTGGCCATGCCCACCCAGCCAGTCATTAGGCAGATCATATTAGTGGTCCACGGGATTTAAAATTATGAATTTAGTAGTCCCTGAGATCCAAAAGATCCAAAGCCCTACATGGCTTAGGTCCATGTTACCTCTGGGACCGCATCCTACCTCATACTTCCCTTCGACCGGTCAGGTTCCACAGAGTGGGTCTCCTCCGGGTCCCATCAGCAAAACAATGCCGGCTGGTGGGGCCTAGAAGGAGGGCCTTCTCTGTGGAGGGTCCTGCTCTTTGGAAACAACTACCCCCAAAGATCCGAATTATTCCCACCTTGCTGGCCTTCCGAAAAGCCATCAAGACATGGCTTTTCCTGCAGGCGGGGTGATTGAGACAATTCTACATCTTAGGTCTCCCCCATGTATGTATGGTTTTTAAATGTTTTTTAAAAATTCTTTTTAATACTGTTTTAAAATTTTATATTGTTTAGTTGTTCTCTAAATGTTGTACGCCGCCCTGAGTCCTCAGGGAGTAGGGGGCATATAAGAACACTAAATAAATAAATAAAAAAGGTTGGGGACCCCTGCACTAGCCCTCAGTCTCCTGAAAAGTCTGTGCAAGGCCTTTAAATATTTTGGATGAGATAAATGATACACCATGGAAAAGACTAGGCTAGGCCAGCTTCAGTAACTACATTACAATGCATTACAATGCATTGCTATGGATTCTCCTCACACTGCCATCTAAAACAAAACCTTGAATCTTTTCCATTTTCTATTGCAGTGACACATTTCAGTATTTCAATAAGTTACAGAAATGGCGGCAGTCGGAGGCAGCTAACTTGTGGAATGAACCAGCAGACTCCGCTCATGTGGAGCGGGAAGATGATCATGAGCTTCACAAGCTGCTAGAGAAAAGGTCAAAAATGTGTCGTGGGTCAGAGGTAAGTGGAGCTCTTTCTTTCATATGGAGTTGAATTTAATGACGTGGAATTCAGCCACATGTAGCTTGATATGTGGGCAGATATAGTGAATAGTTTCTTGTGTTGTTTTCTCCGTGTGAAAGTGGTGAAGTGTGTGTGTCGAGAATGATCATAAACAAAAATGCTATTGCTGCCTTGAGCCAAGAAAAAAAGAGGTGTAAATGTATAAATTGGTCTTTTTAAGATCATTCTGAAAATGCTTGTGGCTACATTTAGTTATGGCTGGGTTTGCCTTGCTGTCATTCCATGAACTGTTTTGTCCATGGCTTCTAGCGCTCATAAAAATTAGAAATGTGATTTTAATTTCTCTTCATCCTCAGAACACTAAAACTGTAGCTAAATAACACTATGCTGCACAGTGCTACAAGGGAGATGTTAATTTTTTTTTACCAAATTGGCCTTGATTTCACCTGAGAACTGCAACTTTACCTAAACAGACAAGTATTTTCTCATAAAATTATTATTGTTAGTTGTGAAGTCGTATCCGAACCATCGCGACCCCATGGACAAAGTTCCTCCAGGCCTTCCTGTCCTCTACCATCCCCCGGAGTCCATTTAAGCCCATGCCGACTGCTTCATTGACTCCATCCAGCCACCTCATTCTC
Organism: Diadophis punctatus similis; assembly: GCA_023053685.1. Lineage (NCBI taxonomy): Eukaryota > Metazoa > Chordata > Lepidosauria > Squamata > Dipsadidae > Diadophis > Diadophis punctatus. The sequence goes on along the minus strand of JALIGW010000009.1, from coordinate 19,005,953 downwards.
TGTCGTCCCCTTCTTCTTTTGCCCTCAATCTTTCCCAGCATTAGGCTCTTCTCCAGTTAGGCTCTTCCTTCTCATTAGGTGCCCAAAATATTTGAGTTTCATCTTCAGGATCTGGCCTTTTAAAGAGCAGTCAGGGTTGATCTCCTCTAGGACTGACCGGTTTGATCACCTTGCAGTCCAAGGGACTTGCAGGAGTCTTCTCCAGCACCGTAGTTCAAAGGCCTCAATTCTTTGGCACTCAGCCTTCCTTATGGTCCAGCTTTCACAGCCATACATTGCAAGTGGGAAAACCATAGCTTGACTATATGCACTTTTGTTGGCAGGGTGATGTTTCTGCTTTTTAGTATGCTGTCTAGGTTTGCCATAGCTTTCCTCCCCAGAAGCAAGCGTCTTTTAATTTTGTGGCTGTAGTCCCCATGTGCGGTGATCTTGGAGCCCAAGGAAATAAAATCTGTCACTACCTCCATCTATTTGCCAGGAATTGAGAGGGCCGGATGCCATGATCTTAGTTTTCTTAATATTGAGTTTCAAGCCAACTTTTGCACTCTCTTCCTTCACCCGCATCAAGAGGCTCTTTAGTTCCTCTTCACTTTCTGCCATTAGAGTGGTATCATCTGCATATCTGATATCTCATAAAATAGAGTATAAAAATAATAAACTAAGCTCAAGATGTATTACACTCTAAAATGGTCCAGACAGATCTGGACTGCAGAGATCTCATTGCAGGGGTATCTGGGAGAAGTAGTGTGTGTGAATAAAAAAAGAAAAATGTTGACCCACAGCCATGTAATAAAGCGCACTTTACATGTGTTATATGGTTGTGGCTAACATCTTGATCTTTAGGACTTCCCCATGAACTTGGTACTTGATGGTTTTCATTGCTACTAGCAATGTAAACTATCAGGTGGATGGAAGGAGGATGGAAAAATCTAACCGTTACTTGTCAAAACATCAGAAAGGGATAATGGTGTTTCTGAAATAATTGTTTAACTCCTATTCTCTTTCTGGGTCTGAAACCCTGCATAGTTTAGGAGCAGAGTATCTCAAGAAACCTACTATGTTTCAATATGGTTGCTTTTGTCCTCTTTGGAGGCACTTCTCCAGAGGTCTCCAACAAGTGGAGCAAAGTGGGTAGCTACAAGGAACAGGTTCTTTGGAGTAACAGGTGCCTCTTGCATTCTGTGGAAGGAAAGAAAAGGATGATCAGCACCAAGGTGGGTGGACTCAATAATAGTGGTGCTGAGTGCACTATTGGAAGACCTGAAAGACAAGGTGAGGGACAGATAATCATGGAGAAAATCTATCTATGTAGTCACTAAGAATCAGCAACGACTTGATGGCATATAATAATCATTTGATTATGTTTTTTTTACTCTTCTTGAAAGAGTAGGTCTAACAATTATGGTTAATCCAGAAAATTTCAATTATTGTCTGGATTAAAAGTAAAAGTATTATTACTGTTTATATCAATAATTTGCTCCTTTTTCCTATACAAATAAGTATAAGGATTAATTGTAGTCACAGCCCTTAAATATGGGGAGCAGAGATCTCATTTGAGTGGAACACATTTGTATCTATCTGCACATGCATGCCCAAACCCATTATTTAAAGTTGGAACCTCAATGGCATCTCCCTATGTACCCACCTAATTCTATTCTACTTTTTTCTTTGTTAAAGACAGAAGAAGAAAAACCTGATATGCACTAGTCTCCAGAATAATCCTAATTCCCAGAAAGGCAAGGAATTATATATATGTCCAAAACTATTCTTAAATGAATAAAAATAGAAAATGACTCTAGCCCAATGCTTGCTTTGTTGGATACTTAAAAGGGTTGCAAGGATCAACTTCACTGGTTAACTTCTGGTCAATGGTGTTTTATGACTGGGTTCAACCATTGTGGTAGCCATGTTGTGAATGGACATACACCCTACGCAACAATTAATTTTGATTGTGTATGATCTATTCCCAAAAATATTAATGGGTTCTCTGGTTCCACAAGGTTGGAGATCTCTGCTTTCATGCCTCTGTAAAATCTAGCTCCTTGCACGCACATGCCTTGCCTTCTATAAGTGCGTGTATTTTGCTGATCTGTATAGTTTGGGAATTCTTTTTTTTTCCCCTGTTCTCTTTATTCTGATAAAGGGATACCGACGTTTGAGCTTTGACATCATTGCCCACCGACAGATCCGTCGAAAGGTAAAGGATCGATGGAAACATATCTTGGAAGTCTTAGGTAAGTGTCCTAATAGTGAACATTTTTCTGTCAAGTTAATTTATTTAACTGTTGTATAATCTTTTATTCTAAAGGAAAATGTAAAAATTATAGGCAGGACCTCAGATACTGTTTCTGTTGTTTCAGATTTAAACATAAAATACCCAGTAAGAATAAGATAAAGGTTTTTTTTTCATTGGCTGAGCTGTTACGGGATGTTAACTAATATCAGCAAGTACAGTATCCTAGATTCAAAGAATTAAATCTGCCATTGTCTATTGAAAATAATTGTCAATTGGTTGACTCTGCAATTCTGACAAATTAAAAAAAACCTATGGAAAGAAGGCTTCTATGTATTTTGGCCATCTGAAGGGCTTTAATCTAACAAAAGTTGTTATTTTTTTAAAATGTAGAGAATTAAATACACTATATGGCATTTCCCCTTATTATATGATATTGCAAGGTTTAGTAGGCTTTGATAATTGAAACAGGAATTTTCAAATTATTCCAGACCACAAAATCTGTTAGTTTAAAAAAAAATATTGGAATCCCTGATCAAGAGACAGAATAGTAGTGATACAAAAGTGGCAATCTTTAAGCAAACTTTATCTGTCTGTCTGGATGTGTTTAAACTGATCTAAAAGAACAATATTAAGCTAGTAGTTAGGCCTAGAAGGGGGGGGGGATATCCTTCTCAGGTTTTAGGCTGATGCTAAATTTGGGCTGCCTGGACAGAAATTACTGTAGGGTTTCCCCACTACATTGGCTTGTGTCTGAGTCTGTGTCTATCTTGAAATCAGGCTTGGCTCCTGGCAACTCCTGAACTAGTCTCTTCAGTCTTCTTAGCAATGTCTTTCTTAAATGGTTTGCCATTGCCCTCTTCCTATGGCTGAAAGTAGGGACTGGTCGCTGGCCCAAAGTCAACCAGCTGGCTTCAGGCTTAAGACTGGACTAGAACTCATGATGCTTTTGTTGCCTAATGCTTTAACCACTACATAAAACTGGCTCTCCCATTGAATTTGGGGGGAATCCATGCTTCAGTGGCTTCATTCTTGGGTTCTGTAAGACTTAGTACAAGTGAAAGATGGAATTGTAGAAATTTCAGCTACCCAGGGCTATAAGATTATATCCTAGTCTAAACACTTTCTATCCGTGCTTTTTGCTTGCACTTTCACTGAGCAACACTGAGCAACTGAAAATCTAAGGTAGAGATTTTTTGGACCTTTTCAAACCACAAATGCCATTCTCCCCAACCCTTCCTCCATGTCCCTGGATTCGGGAATAACATTGAAAACTTTGATTTCATTGTTTTTTATTTCAATACAAATGGGAGGATGGCAGGCATCATTTTTGGTGTAATTGATGTTTTGATTGATGCCCATTTGCTGTATGCTGTACCTATCTGAACTTTAAGAGCTTCTATAACTTATTTTAGGGTAGTTAAAGTTAGATGATGATTACGCTGTACAAAGCCTTTTATTTTGTAGCACATTTTGTAGCACATTTTGTAGCACATTGATTTGTAGCACATTTATATGTTCAAGAATGACTAAATTGCAATCTGAAATTTGGTGAAATATCTTTGTATATTTGTTTGAACGTGTATTTTAATGTTGAATTTTCCGGCAGTCATATAAATACAATAGAAGATCATTTAGTAAATTGCTATGAATGAAATATGAAGATTAATGATATTTTCTCAATATAGGATTCAAAGCTGAAGCAGATGGCCTACTCACTGTAACTTCCTGTACTTCCTATGAATCTCTCCACAATCCTCAAGAGGCCCGCAGACTCCACACTATCCTGGCTGAACAGACATCAATTTTTGGTCATCACCATGGTGGTCCACCAGAGAGATATCTCTTTGTCATGGTGAGTAGGGAGGAAACTGTAGAGAATACACTGTCTATACAGTGCCATGTCAGAAGAAGCTCTGGATATTACTCACAGCATCATGGAAACTATTTTGGAGGGTGAGAACAGCAGCTGCATCTCTCCTAATTAATTGAAATTTGATGTACCGGTAGGTCTTCCCACAGTGGTTAACCTAAAGTGGAGCCGATGTAAGTTGATTCCTTCTAATGTACTTTGTAGTTCAGGGCCTGGAAAAAGGAAAAAAGGATTCTGAAAGGTGTCCTGAGGCAAAAGCAATCCATTTTAAAGTGGACAAGTGTTAGAAGATATTTGGGGCAACTTTAACATGAGTTTTTACTATTCTGTCACCTCAAGGAGGTCATATGAACAGCAGTAAGAATTAATCCTTAAGCCATCATCAACCTAATTAAAATCATAATTTGTGAAACACAAATATTGTATTATTATTATCTCTTTTATTCATTAAACATGAAACTCAGTCAACTGAACATTTAAAAAAGTGGCACAAATACCACTGACTGGTGCTAATGGTTGATATGGGTTGCTGCCAACATCCTAGGTATCAACCAATTATCTTCTTAAAATATATGATGTTCCAAGTAACGCAGTTTTTTGCAGTTCCTCTGCGTTACTTGGAACATCATATATTTTAAGAAGATAATTGGTTGATACCTAGGATGTTGGCAGCAACCCATATCAACCATTAGCACCAGTCAGTGGTATTTGTGCCACTTTTTTAAATGTTCAGTTGACTGAGTTTCATGTTTAATGAATAAAAGAGATAATTTCTTGATGTGTTTTGTGAAATTCTTGGACATGGTACCAAGTGCCTCGATGACAATGGGTATCACTGTTACATGTTTCAACCATAGCTGTGTAGTTTCGATGGCCAGGTCGCGATATTTTGTAATTTTTTCCAGTTCTTTTTCTTCGACTCTGGCATCTCCTGGTACAACGATATCAATAAACTGTACTCTTTGGCCCTCGACAACCGTGATATCTGGTGTGTTGTGTTCCAAATGACGATCGATCTGTATTCGAAAGTCCCACAAGATCTTCACCGTCTCATTTTCAGTAACTTTTTCCACTTTGTGCTCCCATGATTTTTCGGATACAGGTATGTCATATTTTTACATAATGACCAGTGGACTAATTTAGCAATTCGATCATGTCTAGCTTTGTAATCAGTTTGCGCGATTTTGCTGCACTCACATATTAAGTGCGAAACAGTTTCAACTTTGTCGTTGCAAAGTCGGCAGTTTGGATTGTCAGTGGATTTTTGTATCTTCGCTTTCATGGCATTAGTTTGTAGTGCTTGTTCTTGATTAGCAAGTATTAAACCTTCCGTTTCTTTCTTGATGGTTCCCATCTTAAGCCATGCCCATGTAAGGTTGTCATCACATTTTCCTTCAATGTTTTTCAAGTGTTGTCCATGCAAAGCTTTGGTTTTCCATCTATTTAATCTGTCATCCAGCTATTTTTCCTTATATTCTGCCTTTGTTTCTGTTGTTTTTATAATGTTCTCTGTTTTCACAGCCTGCAGCAATTTTTCTGTACTTTGGTTCACATAATCATTCAAACTTCATTTTTCTTCTTCTACAGTTTGATGGATTTGCAATAGCCCTCTGTCTCCTATTTTTCTTGGCAGGTACAACCTGTCGATGTAACTTCGTGGATGTAAAGCATGGTACATATTCAAAAGTTTGTACATTTTCCGATCCAAGTTTTCCAGTTTAGCCAAAGTCCAGTTGATGAATCCAGCTGAGCCGTATCACTGGAACTCCCCATGTATTAATGGCTTTAATTATGTTTCCAGCATTCAGCTTTGATTTTAATATTTTGCGGACCCTCCTTTTGTGTTGACTCTTTGACTTTTCCATTCAAGATGTTATCTGCTTCCAATATGCCTAGGTATTTGTAACTGTCATCCTTTGCTAATGCTTTCATTATGCTTCCATTTCCTAGTTCTATTCCTTCTATTGTTTTCATTTTTCCTCGCTGCATGGATAATATAGCACATTTTTCAAGTCCAAAGTTCATTTTGATGTCACTGCTGAACAGTTGAACTGTGTTGAGTATTGATTTAAGTTCAATGGGGCTTTTTGCATACATTTTTAAGTCATCCATGTAGAGTAGATGGTTTATCTTGCCATGTGGGCTTGAGATATGGTATCCCAGTTTTGTGTTTCGTAGGATTATTGTCAGTGGAACTAATGCGATGTTGAACAGTAGTGGTGAAAGTGAGTCCCCCTGGAAGATTCCTCGTCTGATGTTGATTTCACCAATGTTCTCCCCATTTGCTGTTAGAACTGTTTTCCATTTTTGCATATTTGCTTTAAAAAATGTACAGATATTTTTGCTGATTCTTATTCTTATATTATATTACATATTACATTATTACATTACATTACATTACATTACTATATTATACTATACTGTACTGTACTGTACTGTACTGTACTATATTTATTATATTATATTATATTATTATATTATATTATTATATTATTATATTATATTATATTATATTATATTATATTATATTATATTATATTATATTATATTATATTATTATATTATATTATATTATATTATATTATATTATATTATATTATATTATATTATATTATATTATATTATATTATATTATATTATATTATATTATATTATATTATATTATATTATATTATATTATATTATTATATTATATTATTATATTTATAAAAGGTATTGCGAAATATAACAAGAGAAATATAACAAGAGAAATATTAAGTTTAGACACCCTTTTTGATAGAAAAAGATGAGATATCAAAAGGAAGAAAGAGACAAACATCGGGTGATGGGGTTGAGAGGAATTCTGTTTACAGCTGCCATTGTCCTGCTTTCAGGATGCTGAAATAGGCGGATATGTTTCTGAGAAAGTCAAAGAAAACAAGATGGTGGCTGGGACCCATAACTGAAGCTCTGTGCCTTTTTAAATATACATTGCCTGTGCAACTGTTAGTCTGCAAGGCCATTCTGACAGGAAGCCCAACTAAAGTACTAACTCTGTCATTATTGTAAGGTTACATTAACAGAATCGGGCAAGTCTGAAAGTATTTCTCCCTCCTTTCCTTTTACTCTCCAAAAAACTGGGAATGGCTCCTTCTGAAATATTTCCACATGTTCCCTCTTTTTATGGGGTTGATACATCTTTTACACACCACAGATTGTCCAATCTGTGGCTCTCCTTTCTGTCTCTCAAGATCATTCTCACATATCCTTACAGCAACACTTGTAAAAAGGAGCAGGCGTTTGACAATAAGGTCGTCCTCCAATGACAATAAGGTCCTCCATCTTGACCTTTTTCATGCAGCCTTTCCACAGGCACCCCTGGACTTAGGCCACCAGATCCATGCTTCAAAACTATGGATGACAAAGACAGAGCAGCAAACAGTTTGGATTTTTCTAGATCTCTTTGCTGCCATCTAGAAGCAGGAAATGAGCATTATTTGGTGAGAAGGATAAATCCTTCCTTTTCCAGTAATGCCAAAAGAACAGTTGTCGTGCTTGCGCCATTCCTAACAAGCCATATAGGGAGGGAATTGGAAGTTGCTAAAAATAGGGTTACTTGAAGTAGAAGCCCAGAGAATTTTCTTAAAAACTCTCCAAAGCCTGTTTGGCTTCCATACTTTTCTCGTTCTCCCTAGACAATTTTGCCTTGTGAGGCCTGAATGTGGAAGGAGGAAAAGAATCTTTTCTGCTCCATTTCATTCCAATATCCTCTCTTCTACAAAATATGGATCTGTCATTTCAGTCTTTGCAAATGTAATAATACATTTTTATGTCAGTGAAATGTCTCCTTCATTGAACTGATTTTATTTGTTTGTCATTGTGCTTTTATTGTATTAAGTGGTAATAAGATCACTCCCAATCCCTCCTTCCCTTGTTCTGCTGATAACTAGACCACATTTCAAAATCAAAAGTTACCTCCTTCTGTTTATGACCAAATAAAATTTGCTAATGCTCTTCCTTTAGGAGAGATTTAAATTGAATTTTTCAATCCCTCTGAAATGTTAATTTTCTTAGACTTGCACCAGGAAGGATTTTGAATTTTCTAGATTCCAAAATGAATTCCTTTAAGCGTTTTTTGTTCCCCATTCACACCAAAAATGTGGAGGAATCACCATGAACAGTATTTTAAGAAGTCAAATAATGAAAACTGGCAAAACTAATACTATGTTTAGCAAAACTTTTGGGAGACCTGTCACCCCAGAACTATTTCAAAATCTTTACCTCCTCATATTTACTATACCATACAGTTTTATAAGATGGAAATGTAATGTAATATATGGTTTACTGCTAATTGGGATTTTTGTGATTTGAGTAATATCTTATCATATTTTTGATGTATTTTTTCACCTTCACTGTGCTTCAATTTATTTATATTCTAATTTCAGGACCGGCTTATTCTTCTTGATGTGGGAGATGATTTTCTGTCAGCTGCACGACATTTTTATCCTGCAGAGGAAGAAGATGACAACATGTCTTCCAGTGATGGAGGGCCATCTACTCCTGGTCCCATCTTAGTACAATTAAATAATGAAGCTCAAAAAGAGGCTGAAGTAGAAGAGGGGGAGGAATTAAATGAGGATGATGCACATTTTGGAGAGGCAAAAGGAGGAAATTGATGAATCTGAGGACAGTACCACGAAGGGAAGCCAACTCAAATCATTTAGCATGGATCTATGAAGGAATTAGAGCAGGGATTCTCATCCTTCATTTTTTAAATTTCACCAGTTATCATAAGAATTAGGATCCACATAATACAAAATAAAACTCCCCATACACTGACAATGACAGCTGTATATTTACAAATAATCTGTTACTAAATTTATCATGTACAGTAAGTTTGGAAGACTTGAAATTTCATGTAGTTGTTCTGTGTCCCATCTAGAGTGCTTCTGAATCCCATTGATGCCATTATTAAATCTAAGTAACTTACATTATGGACTTTTTAAAAAGTTATTTTTCATAGAATAAACTTACTTTGCCTTATTTCCCATCTCTTGTATTCTTTTTGTTATTATAGCACATTCTAAAATAATCTTTGAACTTTATACTATAAGTCACTGTCCCTTCTAAATGATAAAAGTAGGAAGTGATAAACATTTGGAGGTAAATAATGAAGCAGAACTATCTTTCTTTTCTCTATAATTCAATGTCTCCACACTGCCCTTTGCTACTGTTGGCTGATACCTTATTTTGCATTGTGTTCTTCTACAAGACTCAGAGTCATTTTATGTCAGGTGCAAGAAATGACACAAGGAGCTGATCAGAGTGGTATTTTTATTGCAGCTTGTCTATAGAAAGGAATCTAGCCAGACTAAAGCACTCATCACACAGCCAGTAGATAAACACTGTGAGGATTTGGGGAGGATCTCCTTTCAGCTGCTTCCTTCCCATCAACTCAGCTCTAAATTCCACCACATTTTACTTTTCATTTGTGGTTACTTCTTACACACGATAGAGGTTGAGAATGAGAAATTTAAAACTCTCCAAAGATAGCGATCACATCACCCACCCTTCTTACCCTACACAATAAGCCCACCTTAAAGTTTCTTATATAACACAACAACATTTCATCTGCATGCAAGAATGACTTCAGATACCATGCTAAGCCATGATTTAATTAACCATGGTTTGTTGAACAGGTCAGAATTCACTAGTTCAGCATTCTAATTGATTTGGCTTTGCCTCTCACTATGAGTGGACAAAAGTCTATGGTCTTAAGAGGCCATCTCCTTAAAAAAACAAAATATTTAGTTTATTTTATTGTCGTTGCACCTCATACAATGAAATTAAATGCCATCTTCAGTGTACATCATACATAAGAAAACTATAAAAATAAAACAAAAACACACATCCTTCACATTCTATACAATTGAATTGAAAACCCCTGATACTGCATTATTATTACACTATACAGTAGAATTCAATATAGTTACTGCTCCTGGATAGAAGCTGTTTTTCAGCTTATTTGTCCTTGTTTTTATTATCCCGTACCGTCTGCCAGATGGTAATAGTTTAAAAAAAGGGTGCCCAGGATGAGATTGAACTTCAAGAATGTTTTGAACTTTCTTAAGGCAGTGGGAGCTATAAAGCTCTTCCAAAGAGGGGAGAGGCCAACCAATGATCCTCTGGGCAATGATGTTAACCATCGAGTGCTGTCCTATCTGCCATTGTGCAATTGGCAAATTATACACAGGTGCAGTAAGTTAAAATACTCTCTATGGTGCAGTGGTAGAAGATTACCAGCAGTTTTTCATTCAGTTGTTGTTTCCTGAGAAGTCTCAGGTAATATAATCTCTGCTGGACCCTTTTGACCAGTGTTGGAATGTGAGCACCCCAGGTCAGGTCCTCTTTTATGATAACATCCAAAAACTTAAAACTGGCCACTTGCTCCACTTGGTCTCCCTTGATAACCAAGGGCTGGATGTCTGATCTATTCCTTCTGTAGTCCAATATAAGCTCCTTGGTCTTATTGGTGTTAAGGACCAAGTTATTGTCTCCACACCACGAAAGCAACGGGTCCACCTCATCTCGATAGGCAGACTCATCCCCCAGGAGTTAAGTCCCACTACTGTTGTATCATCTGCAAATTTAATAATAGTATTACCGGCGTGAGTGAGAATGCAGTCATGTACATAAAGAGTATAGTGTAAGGGACTTAACATGCAACCCTGTGGTGTACCAGTGTTAAGAATAAGGGCCGAGGAGGTATGATTACCTAATCTGAGCCTCTCAGAGTGGCCAGACAGGACAATTCCTGGAAAGTGTTGCCCATCCTAGTTTAGCACAGATGTGAGCCTGGACAATTGTGCTTTGTTAAACAAACCATCACAGAGCAAAACCAACTACTGACTAATGACAGCTTACAGTTTTCATTCTATGCATCTTCATATCATGGCACCTCTTCAGCCAAAGGGATCTGACTTTATAGTTCTGTCACCAACTTTAAAACTGACTACTGTGTTTTCAAAATTGGTCATGCAAGAGAAGCCAAGACCAGAAGTACTGTGTTGCCTAGGCAGTAGATTACTTACTTTAAGAATGAATGGTGCTGCTGAGAAGGAAGACCAAACTTGATGACTGAACCTGAAGCTTTGCATGCCTTGTGTCTACCTCATTGTTTGCATTGTTTGATGCTATACCTTTGTTTACCTTAGTCAATTAGATAGTTAGTTTGCATTGTTTTAAACTATGCCTTTGTTTAATTTAGTTAATTTGTTAGTTAATAGTGGAATTTTATAATTCCAGGCGGGGAGTGTGCTGCCTAGGCAGTAGATTACTTACTTTAAGAATGAAGAGCTGTCTCTTTAAGAGATTGCAGTGTGGGAAATGTAGTCCATGACATGTGACCACATCTGTGTGTGTCTGATTGGCCATTGAGGCTCTCTGCCTGAGGGTGGAACAGAGCCCGGCCATGAATAATTGCACCAGAGGAAAGAAACATGCGTTCTGAATATGGGGACAAATCTACCATATTTTTACACTAGGAAATGGGTCAGATTATGAATACAGATGAATCTTGTCTTGACTGTAAATCTTTGATTTGAGGATGCCTGAAATAAATATGATCTGCATGAAAACCTGTTTACTAGAGTTAACTGGCCGCTTCAGGCAAATTACATAGCCTGGGGCCGGAACAAGTACTGTATAGCCTCATGGGAACAGCCTTATGTGATTTAGCCTTTATTATTCGTTCACATATGCTAAAATCTAAAGATTAACAGATTAATAGAGTTGGAAGGGACCTTGTAGGTCATCTAGTCCAATCCCCTGCCCAAGCAGGAGACCCTACACCAATGATGGCGAATCTTTTTTTCCTCGGGTGCCGAAATAGTGCACACGCGCGCTATCGCATGCGTGCGCGTGCCCACACCCATATTCAATGCTCCCCCACGCACCCCTGTTCCCCCATTTCCTGACTTCCGGTGGATCCGGTAGGCCCATTTTTTACCCTCCCCAGGCTCCAGAGGCTTTCTTGGAGCTTGGGGAGGGCAAAAACGCCCTCCCAGAGCCTCCGTGTGAGCCAGAAATCAGCTGGCAGGCGCCCACATGCACGCTGGACCTGAGCTAGGGCAACAGCTCGCGTGCCAGCAGATATGGCTCCGCGTGCCACCTGTGGCACCCGTGCCATAGGTTCACCATCACGGCCCTACACCATTTCTGACAGATGGCAGTCCAGTTTCTTCTTGAAAGCTTCCAGGGATGAAGCTCCCACAACTTGTTCCATTGGTTGATTGCTCTCACTATCAGAAAAGTTCACCTTATTTCCAGGTTGAATCTCTCCTTGTTCAGTTTCCATCCACTATTCCTTGTCTGGCCTTCTGGTGCTTTGGAAAATAGCTTGACCCCCTCCTCTCTCTGGCAGCCCCTCCACAGGACCACAGCACTGTGGAACACTGCTATCATGTCTCCCCTTGGTTTCTATACGTTTCTATTATGTATATTTTCAAAAGTACATTTTTTCTTTTTTTATTATTTAAGAAAAGGCATTATGCATAGTAATGCCTGATGAAGTTCAGAAACCAGACACTGGATTTCTGGGTTCTGCATGATATCCTCACCTTTCCCTTTTCATAAATAATAAAAAAAAAAGTTCAAAGATTACGCTTGCCAGCCTACTCCCATTTAATTCCACTTCTTTCAGGCAGTATTTAAAATACTTTCAAGTGCTAAAATATATTCAGTTACATTTTTATTTGCAAATTTGTTTGGTGATTGCTCTTTTGCAATAGATTCCAGAGTACAGAATTTGAATATAAGGATCCAAATGTAGGGATTTTTATTAGCTGTGGCAGCAAGATTATTATATGCACAACAATGGAAGAGTATTGAAATTCCCACAAGGGAGGAATGGATTGTAAAACTCTTAGAATTAGCAGGAATGGCAAAACTGACTTGTTGGTCAAAGAGATAACAATGGTGTTTGTTTTTTTGTTTTGTTGTTGTTTTGCAGATTGGAAACCTTACGTTTTTTTTCTAAAGAAAGAAAAAAGTGAAATAATGATCTATGGATTTAATGATTGAAAAATATGAGAATATAATATGAAAGAGATACGAGGGAGCAGAGATGATGGGTTTGTCAATATATATTGAAAAGAAGTTCGGAAGTCATTTTCTTAAATAACTTTCTGGTTTTGAACCTATTTTTTCTTTCTTTTCTATCTCTATAGATCCTTTTTTGCTTTATGTAAAATTCTGAATAAAATTTTTATAAAGAATTTTTGTTAGCTTTAAGTACATTCCTAATGGGGAAATTACCTTTGACCTCAAGGAGATTTTTAAAAAAATAGTTCAAAAATGAATTCAGATAACCAAACTCTGACTAAATAGAAGATGAGTCTTATATGCAATACTTATATCATTTGTTTCTATGGATACTGAATGAAATCTGCAAAATGTGTCAGTTGTGTTGATTTGCAGGATATAAACAGCATGAAGTGTTCAGCTTTTGGCACAGAACATGTGTATATGAAGCAAGGAAATGATGGGGAGCTTTAGTATACAATATAAACCTGACATGCTTTCTTCTGTAATAGTGTTTTTCTGTACTTTGAAAGACGGATCCATTTTCTTTTACTTGTTTTTCCCTAGCCACATTTTCTGCTTCCTGGACACCTGTTCTCCTCTCGTCATGTCTTTCTTACACAATCTTTGTGAACAAATTGTCCCTGTCACACAAATGGAGCTTGGAGACAGAATTGTGGCTGCTTTCACTAATCCTTCTGGCTCTGTAGCTAAATAGCAGAGTCTCTAGTTTCTCAGAGCAAAGTTTCAACTTTCGCTTCTTCTGTTTTTTCTCCCTACACTTCGTTCCCCTATGTATCTTCTGCAAAAGCCCAGCAGGTTGGTGCTTAAGGTCCAGATCATAGAGGTCAAGCATCAACCAAAAGAGTGAGAATAAACTAAGGAAACCTTTGGGCTTGCTCCTCTTGGCACAAACTTCCACCCCTTCTCTCACTATCTACTGCTCCATCAGCTGCCAGCTGTCAACTAATACACGCAGTTAACAAGTCTTTTATCCAGCTTGTTCTGAACGGCTTCTTCCTTCCTTATCGAGGGATTTGTGGTTTTGCACTTTCCCAACAATCTTGACCTCCTGCAAGGGATTCTGAGTGTGTGGGTGAAGGTAATGGATAGCAGCTGTCAAACTCAGGTTTCAATAATCACACACACGGGGGAATCAAGATGGAGTGAACATCACTTGTATATGACTCGGTGCTGCAGTTGCTTTGAAATAGGCTGATTTGTGCTCAGCAGAAAGTTAACATTTTGCATTGCATGTGGCAATCACTGCAAATTTGAACTGAGCGATGAGGTCTGTTTTTATTTCACATGATTTAGAAATTGTGGTTGAAAACATACACTAGATTATTGGTGCTTAAAGTTGGCTGTATTAAATTAAACTTTTAAATTATAATTCTTCGCTCATATTTTTATTGACAATTATAAATTGGGAAACAACTGAATTGTGGTTTATTCCCCTGGCTTGAATGAAAGAAAAAGTAAGATGGTACTCAGAAAAGCATGAATGTAATATTTAATCATAATATTTTGCTAATGCAAACCAGATATTGCCTACCATTCTAGATACCATCTAGAACTATTACACAGTACATATTTTAAAAAGGGATAAAAATTGAAACAATTAAGGAATTGAACACAGTAAAGACAAAAGACAGCCATATCTATAATGTTATCTTTGGCAGCAATTTCCTATATTTCATTTCTTAAGTACCCTGATAGCTTGTTCAGCAGAGAGAAACTGTACCTCCTCACACAATGATTTATGGAGCTTACTGACCTAAAACATGGTGGTAGCCTCTGGCTGAGATATCTTGAAAAGACTTGAAGAGAGGACAGAATTATCGATATTGAGTATTTGTTACATTCATTGGGATTCAGAAGCAGTTTAACTCCAAATTCAAATGCTGGGGACAGAGAACTAGGAAACCATTAGAATTCTTCATTTTTCTACTAATACAGCTACCAGTTGCAGAAATATGGACTGCAACTAGACAACAGCAAAATTACTGGTCTCTATATATTTTTGCTTCCATCTAGTGCAGTCTGGATATTTGTCACACTGATCTGGAGTTTAGAAAAATATGCTCACAACCACATCAAGAAATGTGCTGCCAGCTTTTGCTGAAAGCCAAGATAAAATTGTAAAGCTTTCTCAGTCTGATGCTCTCCAGATAATATTGGTTCTACCCAAAAGTCCCAAAGTCCCTTTGGCATTTTTGGAAATGTACCTATGAGGCTTCAGTTGCAGAAGGTTGTCCTTTCCTAATGCCAGCTTACAACTCTGCCTTTTGGATGGGGAGCCAGAATAGATGACCTTGTAGTCCCTTCTGACCCGAAAAACATAAAGGCAGATCTGCTGAATTAGACTGAGTTGTAACTAGCCCAGCATCTTGTTTCCAGCAGTAAATGATGCTGATCTGCCCCAAGGGGAATAAAGAAGAAACAGCTAATCCACTGTTTTCAAGTCAGGGGCTTTGGAGGCAAATGAGGTTGGCCCTCAGGAGCTACCCTTACCCTGCCTGGAGGTCCCACTTGCAAACTGATCTTGTTCTGAGCACTTTGTGTGGCTTGAGCAGATGTCAGTCCCCCAAAACCAAGAAAGACACATGGTGATTCTTCCAAGGAGATTTTTTTTAATTGTTCCATGCCTACAGATAGAATCTTGCCAGACTGAAGCATTCTACTATCTACTTCAAGCATATACTATTAAAACTATTAAGGAGGGGCTGTCTGGACTAAGCTGCCTCTCATTCCTTCTTCTGGGGAATCCAGCCTACTACAGTACACAGCATCACAGTAGAAGAGAATTGTCAGAAAAAATACGTGGCTCTGAGAACTCCAGATAAGTCTGCGAACTTAATGCAATTGGGCCATCCTGTGATTTTCTCCAAGATATTCTACATTTGCACTTAATCAACAGATAGGCCAGAATTGGAGCTGTCAGAAAATGAGCAAGAAAAGAGGACCAAAATGACATAATTAATATAAAAATCAAATTAGATTATTTTGAATGCACAACATATTGACACTGGAAATATCTTCTAGCAGAATGTTATTTTAAGGATGATCTGGAAGGAAATTATGTGATTGGATGGAAGCATCCTATGAGACAGGCCCAGACATTTTTTTTCTGCCCAGAGAATTGGAAAGCTTGAGACAAAAAACTACAATTGGAGGCTAGTGCAAAAGTGAGATTTGGGTAAATTGTAGTTGAAAGTATCCCCATTTCATTCCCAGAATAATAGCCTTATTCATGTTGTTATCCTACTTAAAAGATTAGGAGTAAACATTACAGTTGTAACCTAATGAAGCCAACAGTGGTAAGCATTATGATACTTGGAAGCAAACCTACTGTATACATTTTCACCACAATGTGCTTCTAAACCTGTAATATTCCATTTCCCCCCCAGAATGGGATTATAGAAAAGAAAGGATCAGCAGATGTGAGAAAAGTGAGATAACCCTCATACTTGTGCCTCACCCAGACATCAGTGCTAGAAGGCAGCTGGGATCTGAAGCTTGCATTTGCTTCGTGAAATGTGATTCTGCCTGCGAAGTTGGACGGTTACGTACACTTAGCAATGTGCATATGTGTTCAAGCCAAGATGTTAAAAGTTCAAGCAGTGTAACTTTTAGAAACCCAAACATTCCCTCTGCTAATATGTTAAATATGTGGAAGGGGTCAGTTGGTTGTCCAGGCAGGAATTGCCTGAAAAGTCTGCATAGGGAGGCAGTGCAATAGGACTCAGTGCAATAGGAAACTTGCTGGTTTAATGGCATCAATATTCAGATGTGCTGAGCACATAGAGCATAAAAAGAGCTTTACTAGATTGACAATTTATTTATTTATTTATTTATTGATTTGTGAGATTTATATACCGCCTCACAGTGCAAGCACTCTCTAAGCGGTTTATACCAGTAAGCAATGTATATTTATATTGCCCCTAACAATCTGGGTCCATCCTCGGAAGGATGGAAGGCTGAGTCAACCTTGAGCCAGTGAGATTTGAACCGCTGACCTGCGGATCAGTCAGCTAAAGTGGCCTGCAGTACTGCCTCTAACCGCTGTGCCACCTGTGTTTTGTTTCCAGGATGGCAATGGGAAGTCCACTAGGAACACATGGATGCAATAGTGCTCCTCCTATCTTACATAAGTATTGTAATAACATGGGCAACCTTAACCTTGATTAATTTGGCCAATCTTCTTTGAAACCATTAGCACTACAAACATTGTTAATCCCATTACTTAGCGATGTGCTGTGCATGGAACATCCCATATTTTTTTTTTTTTTGCTGTAGTTATTAGAAAGCTTTTGCTTTTTGTTGCTTGCCCCAGCAATCCACTCTCATTCTTTCATTTTTTTCTAATTGTAGAAGCTGACAACTATCTCTGGCAAATGGACATTGCTAGAGCTTATGAATGTATGAATGTATTAATACTGTACATCTTTCATTACATATTTTGTATTCAGTGTATAAAGGCTTGTTATCTTTCTGTTGATAAAAATAACTAACCAAATAAGAATACTCTCTTACATCAAGCTCAATTGCTTGTGTCTAAATGGACACATACATATAGTTTTCTTAACAACAATATCAAAAGGTTTCCACCTCTTTATTCCAGAAAGGTTTTTCAACTTCCAAGTCTACTTTACAGGCTTATGATTTCCTTGTGGTGTCCCATTCAAGTGGTAACTCTGTTCCAACTCCATTGATTTTAAAGTCAGCCTGCAGGGTCAGGTCAGGGCTTCTATCTACTCAACTATCAACTAAAGAAGCTCTGAATTCAGAACCTATTATTCAGTATATTGAAACTGATCCTGGACTGTGGCCCTATATGGAATTGTTCAGCAGAAACTCACATGCACACTAACACATCAACAACATTTCCAAGTGTATAATCTTCCCTTAGATGGCCTGGTTTCCAGCCACCCTGATTATTTAAAGCCTTTTTCTCCTCCTGTGGATACAGGAGAGAGTAGAGCACAGGGATGAGTTAAAGAGATGTGGCTGGGGTGGTTTTCTGCTGGAGCCTCGTGCTTTCTTTGCTCACCATATCTCTGGTCACATTGGAAGACTTGTGCTGTTATGTCGGGAACTGGTTCAGCTAGGCAGATATGGGCTTTTTAAAAATAACTACAAAATGTTGTTGCTTATAAGGCTGTGGATTGGGGCAGGAGGTGGGTTAATCTTTCTGCATTCACTTTTTATAATGTTTTCTGTTGTGGTTGGGAACTGCCACTCCCCCTTCGCCCTGACTTATCCTGACATCCAAACACCACACACCCTGTTTGCCTCTCCAGCATATCACATATGGATGATCCCTTGCCAAGTCCTCTTCTATTTTTAAAGTCAAAGTCTATTTAAAGAGGAGTGAAAGAAAACATTGAATCCCCTTTCAAACGCAGGATACAAGCAGCCTCTTTTGGTGCAAGAAGGGAGGGTGGCAAGGGACAATATTGATAAAGATTCATGCTATCAGCACTGTTTATGTTGATATTGACATATATGGCTCTTTGTTACAACTAATGGCCAAATGGCCACCGATGATAGCAGGGATGGTGGACGATGGACCCAGTGACATGTGTCCATCTCTCCAATGTTATAAAAATACACCCTGTCTGGACTGCGTTCCTGTGGGCTGCAGGGCTTCCTTCATTATGAAACTAATGCACAAAGTCTGATGCAGAAAATAGTTGAATGTATGAGTTAGATTCCCTGTCTCTGGTAAGCTAAAGATGTAGGCTCACAAAATTTGAGGATTTTAAAAGAATCCATTATATAAACCAAAGCCCCCACCATTTTTATGAGAAATGACAGAGCTTTGTAAGTATTAGGAGTAGACTAAGCCATTCAATGTCTATCTTCTTGCAACATCCCCAGCCTTTGCTTAGAAACCATGGCAATTAAACTCACTGCGCTGTGTGAATCCAGTTATTATTTTAAGCTATAAATGTGATTTGTGCAGTTTTGGCTTAGCAAGCCATCAGCCACTATGTTTACAATGAAATTGGAGGCCTACAAATTTGATACATATTTAACACAGAGACACTGTGGTTTCTTAGCTGTGGTTTATGGTGGAGTGTGAATATAACCAATAGTAAAAGACAGAACTCTCCCGGGCACATGCCTTTCACATCTCAAATCCTTACAAGGATTGGCATTGCAGGTTTAAAATAAAGCAAAATAGTTTTGCTTTATTTTTAAGAAAAAATGGGAAGTTTCCATAGGATTTGTGAAGATTTAAAAAAAGAGTTTTCCCCTTACCTATGTGGACTTTCATGAAATATTGCCATTTAACGTTAATTGAGTTCCCTGGGTGAAAACTCACCATATTGCCTTTCTTTCCATTGATTCAGGTGGGAAATAAGTGGATTTCAAGAGCCTTCTTTGACATCCCCAGTGGAGGGGGATGTGTCTTAGCAGTTCTATAGTGCAGGAATGAGGGATCTCAAAAGGCAGGTTGAAGCAGAACTTGAATTTTAAAGACAATCTAAAACAGGGGTCCCCAAATGTGGCAACTTTAAGACTTGTGGACTTCAACTCCCAGAATGGCTGGAGAATTCTGGGAGTTGAAGTCCACAAGTCTTAAAGTTGCCAAGTTTGTAGACCTCTGATCTAAAATGAAAGAACAGGTTCAACCAGTAGTAGGACACAGCTGACCTTGGCTGACATTGGAGACTAAATAAGATCAATCCTGGGACAGAAGAGGCGTCTGACAATTTCAGAATCAATAACTAGACTGGGAAGTTTTTAAAAAAATCTTAGCCGACAATGGCAAACCAATTCCATAGCACTTCCAAGAAAATTGCATGGATGGCCTAACTGAGGTCAGTTCAAGGGCTTCTTCCCCTTTTAAAATGTATGTGAGAAAATTTCACAAGGGTGACGTACAGATGCTAACATTTTACCCCTGCCTCTTAGGCTGTTCTGCTCTCTCTTATTCTGTTTCTATCTCTGCCAACCATTCTTTTGCACCATTAGAATAGAGCCACTCTAGGTGAACGTTTCTAAATTGACAATATCTCCTTTTTGCTTTGAGTCTACCCTGTTCCTCTTCAAAACTATTAATAGTACTAAAAATGTTGGCTTTGAGCATGCCAGGTCACACTGTCTTCCTTGTTGAGTTGTTGGAAGGAGACCTTGGAGCTTTGCCCTCTTGAATTATATAACTACAGTAATCACTCCATACCTTGAATGGTTGCCAGGTTCCTTGGCCTTGCTTTGGCATCATGAACAAGTCCCAAGCCTGGATTAGCTGTCCCTTCCTCCTCCTTCCCTCAGATCTCGCCCACCTTCCCAGCAGTCAAATCATCCTGTTCCTAGTAGCTTTGAACTACACACAAGCAAGCACACATGAATCTATATCTCCAGTTATTTTGAAGACTAGCTGTTGCGATTCAATCTGTCCAGCAGTTATTATTTGCAAGGATTTCTTTGGGGTTGGGGTTTAATAGAAAAGGCGAACTAGCAGGGAAAAGTTGAACTGACCCTTAACTTGTGAGAGTGACTATTACGGAAAATAATAATTATTTATCAGATTACTCTACTACTCTAACAACTCCTTGTTTTTCTGCTTCCCCCCCTCCCTTCACTAGTGGTCTTCACAGCTATTATGGTATATATCTCACTGCCAAATCCCAATATACTTCAGTGTTTTGCATAGAACTCCCCCTGCCCACTTGTCATGCAGATACAGTGATAAACATGGGCCCTTGGTCTATTCTCCCTAGCTGGAGTAGTATAATCATCTCTTTATTAGGTAGTGTTATGAATAGATTCTGCTTTATGTAACTCAGTATTACCTACACCACTCTTCCCCAATTGATAACAACCTTTATAGCTTCCATAATCCCTAACCAACATGGTGGTTTAACTATAACAGATGTTTCTGATTGAAGCAGGAATTCAAACATTTTAGAAAGCATCTAATGGGAGAGATTGATCTTCCCTGATTAGTAGTAGCTCACTTAGAGTTCAAACAGACCTTTTTCCAATTCTAACTGGAGGTGCAGGTGAGAGAGACTGGGATATTTTAATGTACAAGCAAAGTTGAAGTTGGCCACTAATTGTACTGTTTTTTATTTTATTTGTCTCAGGGAGGCTGTGGGGTCTGGATGGAGAATAGATTTTAGCACAACCTTAATAAATCCAAGTGATTATGGGTTTTGGACTCCATAGGTCCTGGAACTGGAGAAATTTCATATTTCATCCTGAATAGGATTGCCTTATTGCCTCAGATTCAGGGAACAGTGAACTTACCGCTTCTGCTTGAAGATCAGGAAGCAACTGTGCACCAATTATGATTATTCTTGGATGATGAGGCCCTGCTAAAGGTCATTCATGCCTTAATCATTTTCTGGATGGACTATTTCAATGTAGTCTAAATGGAGCTGCCCTTGAAAATATCTGGAAGCTACAACTGGTCCAGAATTTGTTTAAAACATTTATATAGCCATTATCTTCCAACCAACTCTGGGTACAGTGTAGATATTTATAGGCAATCCTTGTTACAATTATATAACTTCCCTACTCTATAAACTGTACTGGATTCCTACAAGTAGCTCTTTATTTACAACTATTTGATTAATATCCAAGTTACAACAGTATTGTAACAAGCAATTTATAACTGGTCAGGATGTATGAGGAAGTAAGAAAACAATACCTGTCCCCAATTATAAATAAATTTTCCCACTGGAATGTAAGGCATAAATTAACATTTCTATTGAAGGCAGACTCTCCTCCCCTGGTAAGGGCATCACTCGCTATCTTAATAGGATGACAGCAATACGAGCCAGCTACATTGAAAAGAATTTCATTGATTGTAAGAAAGATGAGCTGAGTTAGAGATGAGATATTTTATTTGGGTTATCTAGTTTTAGAAATTTAGTTATTGAATTTTAATATCGTTGAATTTTGATGTCATGTACCATATATATTTCTGTAAGGTTGTTTCTGTACCTGTTTGTTCTGTTTTTCTTTTTTTGAAAAGGCCTTCAGGCTATTCAATAAATGTACTGTATAACTGATCCTCACACTTAAACAAGCAACTTATAACTGGTCCTCACACTTACAACCGTTGAAGTATCTCACAGTCACATGATCAAAATTTGGGTGCTTTGCAACTGGCATGTATTTATGACTCTCTCAATCTCCTGAGGTTCTGTGATTGCCATTTGCAACCTTCCCAACTGGTGTCCAACAAGTAAAGTCAGTAGCAGAAGGCGGATTCACATGATCAAAATTCAGGCTCTTAGCAACTGGTTCACATTTATGCTGCAGTTGCAGTGTCCATGATTGCCATTTGTGACTTTCCCAGAGGGCTTCCCACAAGCAAAGTCAAAGGGGGGAAGTCGGACTTGCTTAACAATTGTATGATTCACTTAACAACCACAGTGATTTGCTTAACAATTGTGGTTTAAAAAAAAGGCGCAAAATTATGTGTGGCTCACTTAACAACCACATTGCTCAGTATCATATCAGAAATTCTTGTCCCAATTGTGGTTGTAAGTTGAGAACTACCTGGATAGGCTTCTGGATGCAATTCATAATGCTGGCTATCACTTAGAAAGCCCTGAATACCATGGGACGAGGATACTTTCAGGATTACCTTTTCACAGTAATATCTGCCTATCTCAAATGCTGTAATAGGGAGGGTACACCCTAAATATCTTCTTTGAAACTACAGTAGTCCAGGGGTGGGTTCCACTTACCTTCGCCACCGGTTCGCATCGCGACGTTTCACGTGTGCACGCTCGATACACTCGCACGCACACGTGCATCCCCCCATGCAATTCTGCTTCCGCGCATGCTCAGTAGCTATAATCAGCCCGAAACACAGCGGAGGAGCTGGTCAGCTGTGCTTCAGGCGAAGGAATAAAGGTAGGTATAAATCCGGGGGGGGGGGGGCTTTTTCAAGCAGCAGCAGAGGAAAAAACTTCAACATAGTAAAAAAAATCTGAAAAAAAGATGGCGGCACCCACGGACCAGCACCGACCGAACCGGATCCATTACGACATTGTGACGTCAACAGCGGGTTGCTACCGGTTCGGGCAATCCGGTCTGAACTGGCAGGAACCCACCCCTGAAGTAGTCCTCGATTTATGACCATAATTCAGCTCACCTCCTTTAGCAATAGAAGTGGAAGTGAAAACTCTTACCTGATTTGGCTCTGTATTTCTGAAAATAATAAAGGAATCACTCTCTAAGGTGTGCTGCAGTATTAAATACACTCTTCCTGTGAAGGTGGCATGAGTTAGCATGCAGCTTTATGGTGGCTTTCTTTAGCCATGCAACAGATTTATTATTTGTCTTTTTATTAAATTTATATGCAGCTCATCTCACTATTCAAAGCAACTTGCCTCTTAAATGTATTTCATGGAGGTTTATGTTCAAAAATGTGCCCAATGGATATGAAAGCAATTCGTTATCTTGTCAGGTTGGTAGAACTAGACTGATGCAAAATTGTCCAAGTGAAAGAGATATACATTCCATCGTTTTCTCTTTATTTCATCAATCCTTTAGAACACAACCAAAAGAAATCCATGTATCATTTTATTTAAAAGAAAACAACACAAAAAATAGAAGGCACTAGGAAAAATTCACAGTGGAATCTCTCTTCCTCCTCAACTACTTGTACATGGAAGGGACAAGGAGGTGAAAGACCAAATCTGTTTTTTATAAATTAAATCCATTTCCTACCCTTTCTCTAAACCTCTTAATTCAACCTTCATTCATCACTTTCCTGAGGTGTACTTACTCTTCATCTTCCATGGCATACGTTCACTGACTGGGACATTTCCATGGGTGTCTCCTATCCTAAGTCACAGAACTAGGGAAGGAATATCAGAATAGGATCCTAGAAGATAGTTCCTATCCTAAACGTTGCATTCCCTCCTGGAACAGGACCAAGAAGGCCAACTATTTCCTCCAAATTCTTTCACTAGCTACCCCATTAAGCACCATTTTCCTGAACTCAAGAATAACTCCATCATAGCTCTCACTTGCTAAACTCAGAAACTTATAATTCTTATCGTTTTGATCAGCCATTTTATCTACAAATTCATTTTTCACTGTAATTTTAGGCAACTATGTCAATCACCTTGCACAAGGGGGGGACTGTTTTTCTTTTTCTCCTTTATTCAGGTAGCCCTTCCTTACTTCTCCAGTTAAAACGTTAAACAGAAGAAAGGAAGGAAAGAAGGAAGGAAGGAAGGAAGGAAGGAAGGAAGGAAGAAAGAAAGAAAGAAAGAAAGAAAGAAAGAAAGAAAGAAAGAAAGAAAGAAAGAAAGAAAGAAAGAAAGAAAGAAAGAAAGAAAGAAAGAAAGAAAGAAAAGCAGAAAAATAAGCAGTGGTCATAGAAATATGTAACATTATACATCTAATTATATATACACAAAGGCATCCCACATCCTTGCCCCCCCACCCCCCATCCCCACTCCCGGAAAAAGAAGGCCATCCAAAGTTCAATCCTACAAAGTCTTTTCTATATATCTGGGCCCCTTCAGATTGTCCTCATGCAGCAATAGGCACATTGGCCCAAACCAGTTCCAAATAGGAGAGTTGTTGAGTTGCCTCAGCCTCTCTGGGCCTCCTGAGACATAGTGCGGGACAGTGAACGGCGCAGGCCAGCTTGTTTGAAGTCGGGGCAGGTGGGCTGGACAACAAGGGGCAACTCTTTGGTGATCTCAAACACAGGTCTCTTGTCAGGGCAGACACCTGTGACTGGCAGAGACTCCACTGACTCTGATGGAGTTGGTGTCAGCTCCCGTTCAGCCTTGGTGCTTAGTTTGACTGGTGTGAAGATGGGCAAAGGCAGAGCTCGCTGATAAGGCAGATGGTAAGAGACCAGAGGCTCACCCAGCAGACCTAGACGGAGGATGCCCCATGGTGATCGCTGAACTATGGCCCAAGCCTCCTGTTGTTGGTGGTAGGTTTCTTTGCGCTGATTGTCCACCTCAGAGTGAGAGCAGCTATATGGATGTGAGCACAGCATGAATTAAAAATCCACCCTACAACATATCTTAATAATTCTGTCTTGAAACCAATCTTATGACATACATTGCTAGCAGAAACAGGGAAACTGAGTTCTTTCATCTGGAAGAATGAAGCCATCAAGAATATTGCCATTCAAAATCATATTCTCAATTGGCTTATTTGAAGTCCATGCTCCATTTGCCAAAAGGAAGAAATCAGTGATGGAATAAGAGCACGCAGACTCGGGTCTCTCTGTTTCATCCCACTGCTTCCCATGGTCTAACATCTACACTGGGAGGAGGTTTATTTCTGCTTGGAAGTTCTCTTCATACATTCTTTAGAGCCCTGATCTTCCATGGCTGTCAATCACATAGAAAGCCTCCACAAATTGAGAAAGCCAGTAAAAAGAAAAATGTCTAAGAGACTCATGCCCAGTATTAGTTTCATGTGGTAGCAGTTTGTTGAGAGGAGAACATCTAAGTAGGGCTTTATAGGATTGACGAAGTTCATGAAGGACATTCTGATTGCAAATACTTAGCTGTGACAGCTACAAAGTGGAAGTGGTTAGTTCCAAATGGAATTGTGAAGATCTCCCCCCCCCTCCCAAAATCTATCCAGTTTAGGTGAATGAAGAACACAATAGCAAATACAGTTCAATGTAAGGGAATGTACACTATCTCCAAAACAGATTAATAAATATCCTAACCAGAGGTGGGTTCCTACCGGTTCTAACTGGTTCTTTAGAACCATTAGTAACTTGGTGATGATGTCACGGAGATGTTGGGGTCTCTGTAGGCACCACAATCTTGTATTTTGCTTCTGCGCATGCGCAGAAACTAATTTTTGCTTCTGCGCATGCGCATGTTATTTTTTGATTGCTGCAGGCGTGCAAAGTGCACGCCCGCGCATGGCGCAACCCTGAGCAAACCAGCAGCAAAAGGATCCAGAACCCACCTGATCCTAATCATATAAATGATAATGGAGATAAAGCAGGCAATGTGACTAATGTGTGTGGAAGAAAGGAAGAAGAAATAATTAGGGAAGAGAGTGAAGATTATATTGCATAATGTCTTTTCACAGATTTGTGATATAATAATGATGCATTTCAAATACTGTAAAACAGTGTCATCGGCATTCTTTAAAAGGGAGAACATGTTAAGGCTGTATTCCCCCCCCCCCCCCAAAAAAAAGATTGCCCATTCAATTTTAAAAAGAATGAAGAATGACATCATATATTACATTTCGTATGCTAAGGATAGAGAAAAGGGTAGAAAGACCATTTTGTTGCTCTCTCGTTCTCTCTCATGGTAGCAGATCTTGAAATGCTCAGAAAACTGGAGAAATTCAGGAAAGGAGGTCCCTTTCATTCAATGATAATATTCACACATTATACTAAGCCTTCAAGTGTTTGTTGCTAAGCTTATGTGAAATTGAACTCAGTATATGTATCATTCAAGGATGGCATTCACTATCACTAAGTTAGGTGCCTTCAATTTAGGTGGCTTTATAAATGGAAGATTCTCTTTTCAATGGCTATTAGTTACAATGCTTGCCAGAGTAGGAAGCAGCGTTGCCCTTCCCAAAAAATAATAGAGTAATTGCCTTTTACTCCTATGTGTAATTTGTTTCAGGCGCACCTGCCTATCCATTGTAGGTGAAACAGAAGCAAGACTAGGCAGGTCTTTGCCTAGAAATTTGCTCTTACAGCCAGAGGTAATTTTTGTATTTTTATAAACAACAGAGGACAATAAACTCTATCATGGCCTGCTTGCCTACATTCAGCCTGGCTTTGAACCAACAAAGCAGTCAATGTATATGATCCATCTACTAAAATGAACTGAATAGGAGCAGGAAATTCTACTTTTAAAAATCCTGGCTGCAATAACCATGAACATACCATTCTCCTTTCAACTTATCTTTTTCAATGGTGTATCACTGATGCTGTGATTTAATGTCACATACCTATTCATCTAAGATACCCATTCATCTAAACACAAGCTTAGAGCATATGGAGATTCATATTCATGTCCATTCTTTGGGTGTGCCTTTCCCTTTCTGTCTCTTCTGTCTTTATGTGTAACTTACAGTAGGCATATATCTGGTGTTATACATAATCATAACCTCAGAAACACTTCAATCCAACCCCATGCTAAGTTGTTGCTTTCCGATAAAAGAAATACATCAACTTCTTGAAAAATCCAGCTGTTCTCCATCTCCCGATGCATGTAGTACTTCCAAGATCTGATTATGTTTGATTTCTTAAATGAATGTACCACGATTTCATTTTGTGTAAACATGTTAATAGGAGTCCCAGCAGTCTATCCTCCAAGTTTCAGAAAAGAACTGGGGAATCTCTCCCCACCCATCTGCTGGAATAAATCATTTTTGATCAAGTCTAATGCAACCTTTGCCTAATCAAAGGCAAGCACTTACCCTTCTTCAGGCCTTGAGGTGAGTGACAAGTCTTTCCATTCAGCATTGAATGATTCCTTCCGGGCATCATCCTTCTCAAACACCTGGCAGGCCAGTTCAGCTGCAGACAAAGTTCCGGAGCTGTGGAGAATCACACTCTTGCCGTGCATCGTTGTGTGTGTAAAGGTCTGTTTGAAATAAAACAAGATCTGTAAATCTCAATTCTGCCTAGTGTTTGGTCCCTGCTTAGGTGGCTTATATAGTTTTAGGAGAGCTAATTCCTGGGGGATGGTGCTGGAGCTAAATTAGTCTTGCAGAGTCACTGCTCCAGCATTCCAATACTGAATACCTCTCTTCTTCTCCACCCCTTTGCCCTCATGGGATATATGTATTACTGGAATCCACACTAGTGACATTACTTTAAAATATTTTAAAATGCTCTTTTATTTCTGTACTTCCTGGCAATAGTATGGACTGGTAATTTAATTAATTCACTATTTGAAGATGAAAAGAACGTTTGTAAGTTCCAAATCTACAGCATCTTTAACTTGGATGGACATTAAAGCAATCTAACACTTCAAATTAAAATCTACTGAACTCATGAAAAGCCA
Organism: Diadophis punctatus similis; assembly: GCA_023053685.1. Taxonomy (NCBI): domain Eukaryota; kingdom Metazoa; phylum Chordata; class Lepidosauria; order Squamata; family Dipsadidae; genus Diadophis; species Diadophis punctatus. Next base: position 18,977,788 of record JALIGW010000009.1, on the reverse strand, counting down.
TAACTTTATTTTGGGTCTCTCTCAAGGAGAAAGTGGGTCTTTAGAGATACACGGCTTCTTAATGCCTTTAGATCAGCCCAAAGATTTTTTTAAAAATTATCTTTGATTTTGCAGAGTATACAAGTATTTTACATCATTAAGGAATTGTGAAAGTACAGTAAACATTAGGCTGTATTTCCTCCTCCTCTTCTTTATTATTATTTATTTATTATTTATTTATTTATTTATTATGGTGTTCTTATATGCCGCCCAACTCCCGAAGGACTCAGGGCGGCGTACAACAGAGAAAATACAAGACACATTATGGTTCTTTTCAGAGTCAGGCTGATATTTGGAGAGGACCTGGCATTTTTGTTCCACCTATCAAGCCCTTCCCAAAGACCTGGGATAGGCAGATGTTGTTCAATGGTTGCAGGATGTAAACTGTAAACTCTTCAAATCTAACTGTAAACTGCTTTTTATAATTGACTGAGATTATTTCATCAATGTCAATGGGGTTCAAGAGGTGCGCAATATGTTTTGGGATTGCTTCCAAGGCGCCTCTTAACTCTAGGTCCTATCTTTGCTCCCTTTTGCCATTATTATACTTTTATTTGCACATCTTTGTACTTTGTCAATTTTTTTCTACACTGTTCTGCTATCTCCAGGTACTGCCACATCCACGATTGAGACTTCTTTTGTCTTTCTCAGTTGTTAATTATTATTATTACTATAATCTGTTGACAACAATGTGAAGTCACAGCAGCCAGTTCTTTAGTTGGCATTGGCCTTGATATCATCATGTTTTTCCCAAGAACCTGGGCTATCATAATGTATTTATGTAGCATTTATGCAGATTCATGTACGTTTATACTATTATGTAAAAGAATACGCAATTTCATAAGCGCTTCAGTACTAATATTATCTATTATTGTCAGAGTACATACAATCTTTAAAGCCCTACATGGCTCAGGGCCAGGTTACCTTCGGGACTGCATCCTACCACATACCTCCCTAAGACTGGTTAGGTCCCACAGAGTTGGTCTCCTCCAGGTCCCATCAGCCAAACAATGTCGGTTGGCAGGACCACGGGGGAGAGCCTTCTCTGTGGGAGCCCCATCTCTCTGGAACCAACTCCCACCAGAGATTCGGACTATCTCCACCCTACTGGCCTTCCGCAAAGCCATAAAGACGTGGCTCTTCCGGCAGGCGGGGTGAAGAAGATCGATTTCCCCCATGGATGACTGGTTTTGTTCTAACTTCTGTAATGTTTTAAATTGTTTTTATTATATTTGTATTGTTCTTATCCTTGTTGTACGCCGCCCTGAGTCCTACGGGATTGGGCGGCTTATAAGAACTTTTAATTAAATTAAATTAAATTGTATATTCACCATCAAACACCTATAATCATTATACTAGAAAGCATCAGTGTGCAAAAGGTGTATAATCAGAGAGTATTCAGAATCAGTTCTTCTAAGAATTTTTGACTTCAAATTCATTTCAAGCTTTTTTTCATTGAAAAAATATCATTATTTCAGCTATTGGGAGGTTAATAAGGGGTTAATAATTCAAGAAGGTATTCTGTAATAGAAGGAAGATTTGCAGAACTTGTTGATGGAATAATGGGAGGCCTGCTTTGCGAACACACAGCTCTATGACAGTTCTGCAGGATGAAGTCATTTGGAAAAACCTTTCCACTCCCTCCCTCCTTCCCTCCCCCTCAGATTTCAGGAGCACCACACTCCCTCGGAGCCAAGCTCATGCTCACTTTTCTCATCTCCAGAGAGACCCAATGCCAAAACTTTGGTGTAACTGGGAGAAAATGTCCTGCATGTTCCTGAAGGGTAGATAGGGTCGGGGCAACATGAGATGTTGACTTGGCAAGCAGTCCTTATCAAGAGGCATGGAAATGCTGGGAGTAGAAGAAGCATGACTATTGCAGTATGTGTAAAACCAAACACTGCAACGAGATGGGACAAGAAGGAACTCACAAGCTGGGAAGAAGAATCAGCATGCTTTTTGCATTATACACTTTTAAATGGCACTAGTTAAAAGGCATGAGAAGCGGTCATATGTGACTTTCTGACTTACTATGGATGAAAAGACATACCGGTGCACATGGCTTGATTTCTCCTATTAGCTCTAGCATAAGCAAACTTTCCATAACTGAATTCTATTGATATAGAAACAAGAATCCCTGCTTTGCCAGTCCCAAGCAACTCAGGCAGTGGATCCGCCAGTCAGTCAGTCTCTTCTGCAGTTGGAAAATAACCTTGAACTATTTTCTTGGATTAAGTAATATGTAAACCAATCCCAAGTATGCCTTGGGAATGCATCAATTCAATATGAGAAAGTCCCACGAAACTCAAAGGAATTTAGATCTGAATCAATATGCATTGAATTGTTCTCAAGTGACACCATGCTTATTTACTCTCTTTTTTTTTTCATCTTTCTATAACATTTCTGACATCAAAGAATAAGGCCTTGGCATTCATTCAGCATTGTATGGGATATTTTTAGTCTGTGGATTTTAGAAACCCACTAGCTAATAACCTGCCGTTGCCCGGGTATTTATTTATCCCAATCCTGTATTAGACAGGAACAGGAATGAATTATATCTATAGTGTCAAATAATTGGCCTGGCCAACAGCGTGGGAAAAATTCTACAGGGAACAGCCTTTGAGGTGATTATCTGCATTAAAATGCAGCTCCCCAGACAACTTGCCCTCTTTGCTTGAAGCTGAGGGCCTACACACACACACACACACACACAAACACCTAGGGGTGCTAGGGGTGTCTTGCCCCCCCCCCAGTATTTGTTTCCAGATAGTAAGTAATCTGTGTACCAAGTTTGGTTGAAATTGCTCGAGACGTTCCAGAGTTATGCTGGCGCGCGCACACATACACACATACACACAGAGCCTTTTATATATATATAGATCAGCTGTTCTTTGTTACTAGACACTAATTGTTGATAGCAGCCAGCACAAACAAATGAGATGACTCCTTAACGCCAGTTGTTTGTTCACTATAATAATGAGAAACAGAGTAGGCTTTAAACCTACACTCCTCTCAACTTCAGAATTGTTTTTAGTAAGTTTTCTGGCAGTTGTATCATCTAACCCGCAATATCAGACAGATCCCATACATGCAGACAGATGTGCATTTGATTATTTTGGAACAGCTTGCTTGACTGATATGTTTTTAGTTGCACATATACCACCACCTACCCTGTGCACAATAGATCAGGGGTGGGCTGCTGGGGGTTTGCAGGGGTTCAGGAGAACCTCTAGCTAAGATTCTGTGCAGTTCGGAGAAACCCTACCCCCAAAAAATCCCACTCCTGGCTGGTCCCGCCCACCCCACCCTGCCTCTCCCAGGAGTCTCTATGCGGCCTATTTTGGATGCAGGTAAGTGCAGGGTGTCCGCGGAGGTTCGGGGAAGGCAAAAAACGGGCCTACCGGAAGTTCAGGAAGGCCAGAAACAGGCCTGTTTCCCGCCTCCAGAGGGCCTCTGGAGCCTGGGGAGGCCGTTTTCGCCCTCCTGGAGTCTCGGCGAGAGCAAAAACTCTACAGAGCCCGGCAAGAGCAAAAACACCCTCACACACACAGTGTGGTGCAGGAAGCTGACTAGGCCACACCCACCATGGCCACGCCCACCCAGCAACTGAGCAGAGAACTCCTTGCTAAAATTTTTGAATAGATGCAATAGATGTACAATTATTTCAATAGGCAGCTGCAAAGGAAAATAAATGAAGATGGGGATAATTGTCCCTGGCTCTTGCTTGATGTGACCTTAAAGCTTTTTCAACTGGTTGCAGTAAGATGCAGTTTCTAACTATATCTCAGTCTGGGATGAGTGAAGCAAATTAGGGCAAAGAACCAGCAGTTAAATGGCAAAAATAAGCAGCTAGGAAAGAGTAATATGAGAGCATAATTTCTCCTCTGGGTATCTCAGAAGAAAGAAAAGACTAGCACAGCTGGAATACTTTGGAAGGCCCATTCCATAGTAATCTTCAGTTTTACATAGAGCAATTATTTGTGTACTCAGTTTTACTAGATTTTAATAAGATCAAGTCATACCAGATTTCTTTGGCAAAGGTGAGCCGTTTTCCTTGATTTGACTGCTGCATTATTAAAATAATAAAATATCATGGCTAAGCAAATCAACAGAAAAGAGGTATTAAAACATTGAAGTTAGCTCCCATAAAAGACATATTCTACTGATACCTTTTTGGAAAAAAATTGCTTTTCCTTCCCCCCTCCCCCAATAAGGTATTTTCCATCACAGCAGGTAGGCTACAGCAAAGTTCACCTTTTTCTCCATCTCCTTCCTTTGTTTTGCAACAAACATTTTGCCTCATCCTCTGGAATTCCCAACCAGGGGAGGTCAGCAGATTGGGAACAGTAACAACAGTTACACTATTTTCTCTCCGTCCAATTCTGCAAAACAGGGTGATTTGCGGAATTCAAAGCAGAACATCTAATATGTTTCCTTTTGAAATAAAGATTATTCTATTATATTCACATTCAACTCTACATGCTTCATGGCTCTGTAACTTTCATTTCCTACTCTTCGTTGCTTTGTTAATACATTCAAAAATGTGATGGGAAGGGGAGGGAGATGCAGAATTCTTCTGTGTTCTACATCTTCCACTCATGTTAAGGATTACATTGCAGACTGGGTCTAAAGTAGCCTTCCCCAATCTGATATCTTCCAGATGTTCCTGCCATCTCAGCCAGCAATAATGCACTAGGGATGATGGGATTGTAATTCAGTGCATTTGGATATCATTTTATAACCTCAAAAGGTTCAACAGGATATACAGCTGATAGTGCCTTATCAGCAGTTGTAGAGAGCGGAAAATGTCATAATTATGTCAGTCAGGCAAGCATTTTCATTGTTCTATCCAAACATGCCAAATATCTTTGATGCATCTATCAAAATAAAATGTATCAACTAAGTATAGTATTTCTTTTTAACAATTAATATTGTTAAAAATATTATATTTTTAATATTGCATAGTATTTTTACTTCTATCCCAACTTTGAAAAATTGAGCAATCCCTGTAAATTGAGGATCAGTTTAATCAGAAACACAGTACAAGAATAAAAATTAAATACTATTTCTTATCCAAGAAATAGATGAACATTTTGCTAATCAGTTAACAAATGTATGCAGGAAACAGAATGGAGGACTTTAACTATCCTAGCATCAACTGGAAGACAAACCTTGCATCAAGTGGGAGATCAAGCAGGTTCCTGACCAACCTAGCTGACAACTGTGTCATCCAAAAGGTAGAGGAAGGGATTAGAGGGTCTGTTATACTGGATCTAATTCTTACTAACAGAGAAGAAATGATAGAAGGGCTTGAAGTTGTAGGAATCTTGGGGGAGAGTGACCATGTCATATTAGAATTCAGTATAACGCAGACACAAGCAATAGAGCATAATAAAAAAGAAAAATATGAAATCCAAGAAAAAATCAGCGTGATTACACAAAGACCTCTCTGATAAACTGGCAGACAAAAAGGATAAGTATAAAAAATGGAAAGACGGATACATAACTAAGGCAGAATATCAGCAAATGGTCCAAACCTGCAAAAGGTAAAGCTAAGGCTCAGAATGAAAGTAAGACTTGCAACAAATGTCAAAAATAATTTTAAAAAATTCTTTCAACATATAAAAAACAAGAAAAAATTTCAAAGAAACAATCGGTCCACTAATGGGAGAAGATGACAAGGAAGTGATGAGCAGTAGGGAGAAAGCAGTTACTTAATTCTTTCTTTGCATCTGTCTTCACACAAAAAGGAAAAAAAATAGCCCAGCCTACCAAAAAGAGAACTATAAAAGACAGAATAGGAATTTAAATTAAAATAGGCACGAAAACACCTGTCCACTCTAGATGAATTGGAGAACACCTGTAAGAGAACACCTGTCTACTCTAAATGAGTGCCAATCACCAGGACTACCAGGATTATTTATTTATTTATTTATTTATTTATTTATTTATTTATTTATTTATTTATTTATTTATTTATTTATTTATTTATTTATTTATTTATTTATTTATTTATTTATTTATTGTATTTGTATGCCACCCAATTCCCAAGGGGACTCTGGGCGGCTAACAGAATATGCAAATAGAAAAACGATAAAAAGCAGATAAAAACAATTTAAAAACTCAAACATATCCCCTCACATGGGATTACATCCCAGAGTTCTGAAAGAGCTGGCACACGTGATCTTGGAACCATTGAACCATATCTTTCAAAGATCCTGAAGTACCAAGGAACTACCAGAGGACTGGAAAAGAGCTAATGTGGTTCCCATCTTCAAAAAAGGGAGAAAACAGATTCAGGAAACTACATATCAATCAGCTTGACATTACCGTAATACCTGGGAAGATCATAGAAAAGATAATAAAAAAACAGATCTGTGAACACCTAGAAGCAAGCAAAAGTAACAATCAGAAGCTAACAAAGCTTTGTCAAAAACAGATCATGCCAAACAAATCTTATCTCATTCAACATGACAAAGTGACTAAATTAGTGGAGTAGCAAAATGCTATGGATATAGTATACTTGCATTTCAATAAGGCTTTTGACCACATAGACCACAACCTACTTCTTAATAAGCTAGAAAAATGTGACGGCATTACCACCAGATGGATTTGTAACTGGCTGACAAACCACAAGCAGCCCTTAATGGTACTGCATCTACATGGAGGGAAGTATGTAGTAAGGTAGCATAAGGTTCTGTCAATATCTTCATAAACAATTTAGATGAGGGAATAGAAGGGGAACTTATCAAATTTGTAGATGATACCAAGCTGGCACGAATAGCCAACACCCCAGAAGATAGGTTTAAGATCCAGATGGATCTCGACAGACTTGAATGCTGGGTCCCATCTAACAAAATGAAATTCAATGAAAGTAAGGTTTTACTTAGGCAAGAAAAACAAAGTATAGGTATAAATTAGGTGAAACTTGGCTCAATGTCAGTAACTGTGAAAGGGATCTTGGAGTCCTAGTGGATAATCACTTAAATATGAGCCAGTTGTGTGCTGCAGCCACCAAAAAAGCCAATGCAATCCCAGGGGGATAGAATCACGATCACGTGAAGTGTTAGTACTCCTTTATAAGGCCTTTATAAGACCACACATAGAATACTGCATCCAGTTTTGGTCACCACAGTGTAAAAAAGATGATGAGACTCTGGAAGGAGTGCAGAGAACAGCAACAAACATGATTAGTGGGTTGAAGGCTAAAACATATGAAGAATGATTGCAGGAATTGGGTACAACTCAGCTATAGTATGTCTAGTCTAGTGAAAAGAAGGATTAGGGGCCATACGATTGCAATGTCCCAATACCTGAGGGGCTGTTACAAAAAATATAAATATACATTGCTTACTGGTGTAAACCGCTTAGAGAGTGCTTGCACTGTGAGGCGGTATATAAATCTCACAAAATAAATAAATAATAATAAATAAAAAAGAGGGGGGGTCCACCTTTTTTCCAAAGCACCAGAAGGAAAGACAAGGAGCAATGGAAACTAACCAAGGGGAGAAGCAACATAGAACTAAAGAGAAATTTCCTGACAGTGAGAACAATAAACTATTGGAACTGCTTGCCTTCAGAAGTTCTGGGTGCTCCATCACTGGAGGCTTTGAACTCTTAACCACAGGTGTACTATTTCAGCTACGCTATTACAGACATGAGGTCATAATGACCTCAGTAGCAAAAAGGCATTCTATGTTTTCATGGATGGATCTAAAAATTGATGTATAAAGCAGTAAACCAAAAAATGTATTGATCTCTATCAAATCCACATCCTGCAGGTCACTTTTTGTTTCTCCATCCTTGAACTTCAATCTTTCTTCTCTAATTTTTACATTGGTCCACTGAATGATGGTGCTAATAATTTCTTTAGAAAATAATAATTTCCAAATCTCTAGAGGAGTAAGTGAATTTCTGAGATTTCTAGCTGCTGGCCGTAGTGCAGGTAATTGCACAATATTGTGACTATTCTGTTCTGGATCTATTGCTTCCAAAAGGTGCAGAAGACCATTTGAATTTGTTCCTGCCATATAAATTATTGCACAATGTAGATTGTACCTGGTCATCAATTTCATCGGGGGCTTCATCATCGCTGATGTCAGAAACTGCGGCGACGGCGGGTTCCTCATCGTCCATTACAAAATTTTCATCACAATCAGATTCCACTTCACTCAAATCACTCTCTGCTCCTCCATACCATTTTAGAACAGTTTCTTCGAAGTTTGGATCACCAGATTGCACTCTTTTTGGCGGAAAACTTGGCCCTGACATTATTAAAAAAATATGTTAACAAAGATCTGCGGTCAAAAATACGTTAACAAAGATCTGTGGTGAAAATTCAAATGCCGCTACAGAAAACACCAAATAACTGACACAAGCGCGATGCTGCAAACATTCTTATTGGTGGGAAAACAAAAGCTATTCACAACAGGAATGGTCCATTTCTAAATATAGGGGTGTTCCGAACATTCTGGAAAACTGTTGTGGTCACTATGACTGCAGGTCTGAGGTTATGGGTTAAATATATACTGAGCAGCCATTTGTCTGAAATGGGGTAGGGTCTCCTGCTTGGGCAGAGGGTTGGAACACAAGACCTCCAAGGGCCCTTTCAACTCTACTATTGTGTTTTGTTCTCTTCTGTTCTGTTCCAGTTCTATCATCCAAGAAAAGCAGTTGAGAGTGAGGATACTCATTTTAGTTTCACTGTGCTTTATTTTTAAATGTTTGGCGTTCTGATTGCAAATCTCCTATATAATGTGTAGTCTGGTCCTAAGTAATGAAAGATTGGCATCTCTTGGTGGGGGCTGGGGGAAGAGTCATTGCCCCATCTGGATTGTGTCTCAGGTGATTTGATGATATAGAAGGAACTTGATTTACAACTGCTATTTCCTGCCTCTCAAAAGTGGGAGGGTGGATCATATATTAAATTCAAGAGCTATGCATTATTTGTGAACAAGATCCTTCCCCGAAGGACAGTGGTATCTGTCATACCATATCGCCCTCCCTGGTTCCTGACACTAATTTTGTTATACTGAATGTACAACCTCAATAAAGTGTCCTTTCAATACAGTTATTAAATGACTGTCCAGTACAAGATACACACTCCATTCCCTTGCCTTCCCCCAACAGCTTTGCCAGAGCCTTCATCAAGCTCTTTAAAAGGTCTTCTCAATTACTCTATGAAAGGGCGTGGATGTGTATTGGACAAATGACTCCAATTTATAGATACCCTACAGGGAATCTCTGATGGTATCAGCTCAAAGTACTTGGCACTAATTGCATTGGGTCCATTAACTTGTTCTAATACCTTGGGCACACAGGGCTATAAAACCACCACTTGTCAACTCCAAGCACAGTAGGTGAGCTGAACACAGCTAAGTATCTCCAAAGCCATGAATGCCATTGGTGTTGCAGCTATGGCTGAAAACTACCAGCAGTTCAACCCCATGGCTTACTTGCAGAATAACTACTTGCCGCCACGTGCCAATTTCACTAGTGAGGAGTTTGTGGTGCCATGGAAGCTACGTTGCCTGGCAGATGCCTTTGCCACAGGTAAGCAGTTACCAAGGTTTCCATTGGTTGGAAGGGGCTCCTGATACTTAAAATTATTTTTTTCTCTGGCTGGAACATTCTGTGGTCTCCCTCCTAGATGATTTCCCCTCCTGTTAATAGAATATTTGTTCATACATTTTCAAAATGCTAACCTTGGTAATCAGGAAAAGTCTAGACTAGACTAGACTAGACTAGACTAGACTAGACTAGAATAAATACTTTATTACTAAGGGTGATTGGACACACAAGAAATTTGTCTTTAGTGCATAAGCTCTCAGTGTATGTACATACAACAACAAAATTATAGGGCATAGTTCATAAATCATAGTTACAATCATTACCGTATTTTTCGGAGTATAAGACGCACCTTTTTCCTCCCTAAAAGTGGCTGAAAATTTGGGTGCGTCTTATACTTCGAATGTAGCTTTTTTTTTCCAGCCCTAACTAGGTGCTAACAGATCTTCCCAGCTCTTACCTTGCAGGCTTTTTCATTGTTACTCTCTCCAAAGAATGTTTTTCCAGCCCTAAGTCTTTGCAGCATTTTTTTTTTCATTGCTCTACTTGCTCCGAAGAAGTTGTTTTCTAGCCCTAACCAGGTGCTAACTATCTTCCCAGCTCTTAGTGGCTTGCAGGCTCTTTCATTGTTACTCTCTCAGAAGAAGGTTTTTTTAAGTCCTAATCAGGGGATAAAATAATGTGCTGAAGCTGCTCCGAATAAGTTTTTTTTAGCCCTAACCAGGTGCTAACGATCTTCCCAGCTCTTACTGGCTTGCAGGTTCTTTCATTGTTACTCTCTCAGAAGAAGGTTTTTCCAGCCCTAAGTCTTTGCAGGGTTTTTTTCATTGCTCTACTTGCTCTGAATAAGTTTTTTTTAGCCCTAACCAGGTGCTAACGATCTTCCCAGCTCTTACTGGCTTGCAGGCTCTTTCATTGTTACTCTCTCAGAAGAAGGTTTTTCCAGCCCTAAGTCTTTGCAGGGTTTTTTTCATTGCTCTACTTGCTCTGAATAAGTTTTTTTCTAGCCCTAACTAGGTGCTAACGATCTTCCCAGCTCTTACTGGCTTGCATGTTCTTTCATTGTTACTCTCTCAGAAGAAGGTTTTTTTAAGTCCTAACCAGGGGATAAAATAATGTGCTGAAGCTGACCAGACTAAGGACGCTAGCCAGATGAATACCTGGTAGGCAGATTGTTTTCCCCTATTTTCCTCCCCAAAACCTAAGGTGCGTCTTATACTCCGGTGCGTCTTATACTCCAAAAAGTACGGTAATCATATGATACAAACAACAAGTGATAAATCACAATAAAACAATAGGAAAAGATAGTAGGGAAGATGAGAAATGAGAAGATGAGAAAGATGATAATAGCAATACAGCCTACTACATGGATAAATATCTTAGGCCTAAGACAATGTTGTGGGAATTAAGTGTTCAGCAGAGTGATGGCATGGAGGGAGAAACTATCTTTGAGTCTAGTTGTTTTGGCATGCAATACCCTATAGTGGCGTCCTGAGGGGAGAAGTTCAAACAGGTTATGTCCAGCATGTGAAGGGTCTGTAGATATTTTCTCAGCCCTCTTTCTGGTTCGTGCAGTATTCAGACCTTAATGGAAGGCAGGTTGGCTGAAATTATTTTTTCTGCAGTCCTAATTATCCATTAAAGTTTGTACCTGTTCTGTTTGGTTGCTGTGCCAAACCAGGCAGTTATTGAGGTACAAATGACAGACTTAGTAATTCCTCTGTAGAACTGTATCAGCAGATCCTTGGGCAATTTGAGCTTTCTGAATTGATACAGGAAGAACATTCTTTTTTGTGCCTTTTTAATGATGGTTCTAATGTTAGGTGTCCATTTTAAGTCCTGGGAGATAATAGAACCAGAAACTTGAAGGTCCCTATTGTTGATACTGTATTGCCTAACATTGTAAGCGGTGGTAAAATAGGAGAGCTTCTTCTAAAATCTACTATCATCTCTACAGTTTTAAGAGTGTTCAGTTCCAGTTCAGTTCTGGCTGCACCACAGGGCCAGTTAATCTACCTCTTGTCTATGTACAGACTCATCATCATTTCGAATGAGACCAATGACTGTTGTATCATCTGCAAACCTCAGTATTTTAACAGGATTTTCCAAGATGCAGTCATTGGGATAGAGAGAGAAGAGTAATGGAGAAAGCACACAGTCCTGTATTAAGTGAACGGGTATTCGATGTGATTTTCCCTAGCTTAACCTGCTGCTTCCTATTCGTTAGAAAGTTTATAATCCATCTACAAGTGTGATCAGGCACAGCTATCTGAGTCAGTTTAGAGAGGAGGATTCCTGGAATGATAGTGTTGAATGCAGAGCTGATGTCTACAAAAAGGACCCTTCTTTGGGGATTCTAAATGTTGTAAGATGTAGCACAATGCTATATCGACAGCATCATCTGCTGATATATTTCCACAGTAGGCAAATTGCAGGAAGTCTAGCAGGAGATCTGTGATAGCTTTCAGGTGAGCCAGCACTAACCTTTTGAAGGTTTTCATAGTAAGAAAACAATTTAGCTCTTTCAAAATTATGACTTTTAAATCTCAAAATCTGAGCCAAAAGAATTTGGGTTATAACATTGAATTGGATAAATGGGAAAAAATGTGGAAAAGAAATTTGAAATTAATGGTAGCCACGGCATTTAGAAAAAATCAGTGCAAGATGTTTTACAGATGGCACCTGTCACCATCTCCTCTATGTTGGAAATGTCAAAATGCATACGGCACATATTACCATATGTGGTGGACATGCGAAAAAGCAAAAAGATTTTGGGTTAAAATTAGAAAAATGATAGAAGAAATAATAAAATATCACATTGATTGGAAGCCAGAAATTTTTTTATTGGGAATTATATCGAGTAATTATGTGAAAGAAATATATTATTTAATAATACATATACTGCGCCGAGATGGATAAGATGACGAAAGAATTACAAGATAAGGAGGAATCAGAATATTATTTAACATGGAATAGATTCTACGAATGGTTAAAGAATAGGGGTAATAGAGTATAGAATGTGTAAATACCAAGTATTAAATTTATATAGATGTAAATAATTAAACAAATGTGTATACATAGAAGAGCATATAGTAACTAGAAAAATTCTCCAGATGGAACTCATGGTGAAACTGATCAATAATCTTTTAATTTATCATCATCATCATCATCATCATCATCATCATCATCATCATCATCATCATCATCATCTCCATCATCATCTGCCTAGTTTGGAATATTTGAAGAATAGAGGCTCTTCTCCAGCAATGCCTGGAAAGGCCATCTGAACGAACAATCCTTGTCCATCCTATCTTGGATATTCCCCATGGAAGAGCAAATGCCAGAGTTTGGTTTTAATTAACATTCATCCTATTTATGAATTTGCAGATAATGAAACCCCAAAACTTGTTCCCATCAGATTTGGTGGCAATCTTTTTCATTTAAATGCTTATTTGCTAAATGGGTGAGATTTTGATTTTTGAAACTTGAGTTGAATCAACCAGGTTGAAACAAAGCGTTGTCTTTTACCTAGCAGCTCAATTACTAGTCAGTTTCACAAGACAAATAATCTTATTTGCATATTAGCACTTAGTTCAACTAGAATAGCTGTTGTGACTATATACTTTCTTCTTGACAAAATGTTGTGATCTAACTGAAGGGCTATCAAAGAAAGATGCACCTTGTGCCTGAAGATTAAGAATTCTGCATTTAATGTAAGAATTAAGAATAATAAGGAGAACAGGATTCCTGAAGTGACCCCTCAACATTGTATAGCTGACCGTGCCTGCAAGTATGCTGTGTTTCTGTTCAAATCTAGTAAAGATGTCTAAATGTTCATGCATATTTATAAATTTTAAAAATGCAGATATGAAGCAGCCTTGTCCACTCTCTTTGATGAATTATTGGCTTCTTTGATGGTGGAAAGATAATATACAAGTTGCTGTTAAATGTATGCTGTGGGACATCACAGATAAAAAGTCTTATACTAACCCCTCTTCCTGTTATATTGTTTTAATAATGCTTAAACTTAGTAGGTTAACAATCATGGAATAATTCTTTGCCTTACAAAAAGCCCTTGATTCAATCCCTGAAATTTTCAGGGAAATTCGTCTGCCTCCTGGAATGTCAAATGGACTAGTGTTCTATTTCTGTCAAGGCAACCGCTTAATTTCTTACAATAACAGCACCTGAGCTATTTAGCACAAAGCTAAAGAGAAAACTCAAAATGAATAACAGTTACTATTTAATATTATATTATTCCCGAGAGAGCCAATTCCCTGCTTTCCTTCTACACATGCCCTTAGGATTCTATAGTGCTGTGATGAAAAACAAAAGAAATCATTTTCTGAATGACCCTTTGGGGTCAATGGGATTAAGTATGACAGAGGACTCTCAGGGAGTATCCAAGCACCACATTCCAATAGCTCCTCCTCCTATTCCTCCTTCAATTCCACTTCACTCTCACTAGCTAGCCTAAATTTTGATATTTAAATAAACATTTCTGATTTTAGCAAATCTTGGTGTCCCCCCCTTTAAATCCCTTGCAGGAAAAATCACTGGCCACACTCTGATTGATATTGGCACAGGCCCTACCATCTATCAGCTCCTCAGCGCCTGTGATTACTTTGAAGAGATTGTAGCCACCGATTTCCTGGAAGTGAACCGGGCTTTCATACACAACTGGGTGCACAATGAAGACAAGGATGGCTTTGACTGGTCCCCTTATATCCAGCACGTTTGTAAAATTGAGGGCAAAGGGTAAGAAACTGAGAAGGGACTTCGCTTTTGGATTTAGGGAAAAGCTATATATTCTTGGAATTTATGTCCACTTAAAATATGTTTGGGAGGGCCCCAACATGATTTGTGGGAAAAGAAAGCGAAGATTATATTGTACCTGGAAATATGAACCAGGAGCCAGACTAATCAATATGCCATTTCAGGTAATACAGTGATTTGACACATGAATAGAATAACAGAGTTGGAAGGGACCTTGGAGGTTTTCTAATCCAACCCCCTGCCTAGGCAGGAAACCCTACACCAGTGATGGCGAACCTGTGGCACGCAGAGCCATATCGGAGGGCATGCGAGGCATTGCCCTATGTCAGCTCGGGCCTTGGGGAAGGCCGTTTCGCCCTCTGGAGGATTCAGGGAAGCTTCCTGAAGCCCCAGTGTGAGAAAAATGACCCAACGGGCAAACCGGAAGTCCGTTTTTCCGAACTTCCAGTTTGCCCGATTGGCCGTTTTTCACCGTCCCATGCTTCAGTGAGGCCTGTACGCATGCGCAGGGGGCTGCGCAGGGGGGTTGTGCACATGCGTGGGGGGGAGGACATGGGTGTGCACGTGCGTTAGCATGCGCACACACACCATTTTGGCACACGAGCCAAAAAAGGTTCACCAACACTGCCCTACACCTATGACTCCATTTCTATATTAGAATTAGCAATAGCAATAGCACTTAGACTTATATACCGCTTCATAGTGCTTTACAGCCCTCTCTAAGCGGTTTACAGAGTTCAGCATATTGCCCCCAACAATCTGGGTCCTCATTTTACCCACCTCAGAAGGATGGAAGGCTGAGTCAACCTTGAGCCGGTGAGATTTGAACAGCTGAACTGCTGAACTAGCAGTCAGCTGAAGTAGGTTGCAGTGCTGCTTTTAACCACTGCGCCACCTCCTTAAACTTTCCATGTCTCATACCAGCCATAAATCTCCTCCGCCTCCCTTTTTTTCTTCCTGGTGACTATAGGGAGCTGTGGAAGGAGAAAGAGCAAAAGCTGAAAAAGAAGCTGAAAAAGATCCTTCCCATTGACATCCACCAACCCAACCCACTGGGTTCTTCGCTCAGCCAGCCAGCTGATGCTTTGGTTTCTACTTTTTGCCTAGAGGCTGCGAGCCCTGACCGCCCAAGCTTTGATAAAGCTTTTCAGAATGTCACCAGACTCCTTAAACCTGGTGGCTATTTTCTCATGATTGGAGCTTTGGAAGAATCTTTCTACTTAGCAGGAGAAGTAAAGCTGACGGTGGTGCCCCTGAGTGAAGCAGACATCAAGGAATCGTTTGCAAAAAATGGCTATCATATTCATGGCTTCCATTCCTACAAGATGCCTCCAACCCTGAAGATCGGAGTTGATGACGTACAAGGGATCTTTTTCATCCATGCACAAAAGTTTGCTTGATTCCATTTTGTCTAGAAGTTTGTTTGTTTTTTCTCTTGTCCAAGAAACATGATGTTGCACAAAAACTCAGCTTGCTCATTCTTCCCATTATTTTTGTGTTGGGAGTCTCTGTGCTTAGATCTTATTGCCTGTTTTGATCTTACCTGAATTCACATTTAATGCCAAAAGAGGATAGTTTCGGCTATCTGAACCAAATCCCTTTGCAGATTTTATTCATTTTTACTATCCACAGAATGAAATAATGCATTGCCCAAATTGTATACCCAACCTATAGTGCAGATCAGGGACAGCATACATATTTTTCATTTAGAACAGCAAGAGCAAAGTTATACCTCTACAACTGGAGTAAAAAAAGGGGGGGCAGTTTTCCCCAGTTTGGTATTCTCCAGATGTGTAGGATGTGGTTGGCAAATATAACATCTGGAGCCCAATATACAGTATTTGAAGAGCACCAACCTGGAGAAGATTGCAAATATATTGGATAGCAAAGCTGAGCAAGCAATCCACAATTAGCCACAAAATAGCCTGCCTATTTCAAGAAATATATATATTGCCTGTTCTATTAATTTTGAAGTTGGCAGAAGAACCCTGCTTTGGTGTTCTATAGAAGAGACTGGACACTTCACAACATTTTTTTCCTGATTGCCTGAGAAAATTGCTGCTAGAAGATAAGCTATTTTCTGAGCAAGTTTATCTCCTAAGTCAGAGGTATTCAAACTTGGCAACTTTAAGACTTGTGGACTTTAACTTCCAGAATTCTCCAGCCAGCTATGCTGGCTGGAGAATTCTGGGAGTTGAAGTCCACAAGTCTTAAAGTTGCCAAGTTTGGGGACCCCTGTCCTAAGTCCTCTATTCTCAGTGTAATGGCATGAGTATCTTTGGCTATATAATCAAGCTTCATAACCACAAAAAAAATAATTCCAGAAATATTTATCACAAGTTCTAAAAAGCTTTATAGAAAAATCTCTAAGGAGGAAGGTACATCATAAGCAACTTACTGATTTCTTTTGCATAATATATTAAGGTATGATTTGCTTAACTGTGGTTTTAAGAAGTCTCAGTTGCTTGAATTTTCATGTCACATTATGTATTATGTAACCCAGATTACTGAGGATTCTGCTAACCGGTGGGAGAGGAAAGCAAGAAACATCAGGAAGAAGAAAGGTTGCAAGATCTAGGAAAATTGCTGGACAGAAAAATTAAGTGCACTAGATTTCAATAGATCTATATAAAATATGATTAAAACTGGATCCACCCCAATATTGAGACTGAAAAGTAAATAAATACTACATCATATGTTATAAAAAATATCTGAGCACACTGGGTAGCTTTCATTTAAAAACCAACGTTTTATGGACATCTACTAGGAGGTGCTGCATGCTTATTGAAGTTCATTTTCCTCTTCATGCTGACCTTTTTGAAGGAATTAATATGAGAACCACTTTGAATTAACAAATAGTTTTAAAATTTTTATCTTCCATCCCAAATGTGTTAACTGGAAAGAAGTTTGCCATGAATGGCCGCCATCTATGGTGGCAGTTAGAGGAAACTGTGAAACGTTTTTTTTAAAAAAGTTGCTTGGAATGTAATTTGAACTCAGCCATAATACTTTATTTCAGTTTGCTTTCCCTTCACCCTAATTTAGTTGCATCACCTGAGGATTTAGGGTTTGGGTATATTGACAATAAAACACAAATAGCAGGTGTTGTGATTTCAATTATGTTGTAAGCAGCATTAACCATAGCCAAGGCATTATGTAAATTCTGCAGATTGTATGGTTCCTTAATTCCCAAAAGTTATTTTCAGATTAGAAGAGAACATACTAAAAGCAGATGATCTTATATACTGTACATGTATTTTCCTTGAAAAACAACAACAACCAGGCTATTGAAATGATTATGTTCAAGGCCTGGTGGCATTGAAGTCATTACAAATATTTCCACCACCTATTGCTATTCTCTCTCTCTCTCTCTCTCTCTCTCTCTCTCTCTCTCTCTCTCTCTCTCTCTCTCTCTCCTCTCCCTCTCCCTCTCCCTTGTTATGGCATTTCTGACACAAAGACATTATCCCAGAATTAAACGTATCTAACAGCCAAATGTTTCTAAAACTAAAATGTAGTATTTTAAGTAGTTCGTTACATCTGAATTTTCCACTTGCAAATCCGTAACTGAGTTGTGCCATTTCAGAAAGCAGATAGAAGGAATGTTATAGTGTTACTCATAGGATGGCGACTTCTTAGCACAGCTGGTGGAACAGATCTATCTTCTGCCTACAGGCCGCCTTTTTTCTAAGTCAAATTCCCTGATTTAGGAAAAAGGTAGCTTGTAGGCAGAAGATAGATCACTGACTTGTTTGTCTGTAAACATTCTCATACATTGGGAAACTCACAGACTTCAGCAGCTGCCCTTTAACCAAGCCAAGCTTCAAAGACAAATGGAGATTAAAGAGATAGTAATATGATGGAAGGATTTTTCATGGCAGTTACAAGCTGCTAAATAAGGTCATCAAGAGTTTAGCATTTAAACTGAATCATTTTTATTGGAAATTGCACACACATTTAAAAAAACCCAGCAGAAATTGAATTACAGCAGGATGTCTCCCTCAGAAGGGTCTGTACAATGTAACCCATTAAGAGGAATGCAGTTGACCAGTATGTTATCTGGGATTTAATAGTTTATTTCATTTCAGCTGACTTCCAGTCAATAAAAAATTACCAAGTACCTGGGATATGGATATGTCTGGACAGATGTAGTTTAAACAGAATAAATTATCTTTTATGCGATATTTTAATAAAATTGTGCTTTTCCTTCTTGACATATATAAAATCTTAGGGTAGACAAAGATGTTTCACAGTTGAAACTCCACCCTTGCCCTATTCAATAGAAAGAAGGGGAGTTGCCTGCCTAGGAACGTCATGTAAGCTATTTGCAAAGAAAAGGCAGGATTTTAACTTAAATCTTGGTATTACATTTATAAGGATATGATTTATGAGGCATCTGGAGTCCCAGAAGAGTGGGTGCTTTTTTTTATGATTTTCCCATAATTTCCAACCCATTGCAAGAATGGGTTGGATTCCAAACAGAATTGGGACTAAGGATATCACCCAGAAAAAAAGATGTTATTGGATTTCTCTTCTGGAATGGAAAGGGCAGGGGTGGGGGAGGAGGGACAACACAGCAACACCATGAAAAAGTCCCATTATTACAATTTAGCTTACATTTGAGACATTAGAGCATTTACTATCTTGGTGAAAACTATCAGACATCAAAAATTAGCATGAGCTGGATTTTCTTTTCACAGAACTCCTCAGCACAGTGGGGAGAGTATAAGTGGTACTACTCAGATTAGGACTGAGTCCATGCTAAACCAAGGTTTGATTCCCCTCCCCAGGGTTCACTTAATAAACTATAATTGGCTTAATTGCACAATGTACTCATGGTCTATAAACTGCCTAGCTGAAATATAAAACAGGAAGGCCAAATGAGCTTGATGGGTTGGCAAGGACTTATAGGAATGCACCCACAGCTTTCTGGATAGGAAACTAGCTCTTCTCTTACCAGTTTATTCTCCTTACCATCATTTTTCATGATTTATTGATTGCACTATTCCTCCCATACATACCACATCCGGAGCTTCTAACTTAGATCTGTTTGCACAAATTACTAGCATATGGTTTACTACACTATGGTCTACCAAATTAAATCAACTGTGTTCACACAACATACTTAGTTATAAAGCTAGCATATTCTAGATATATTTTCACAAACAGGAGGCCCTTAACAGGCATAGGAAGAAGGTAGGAAGGCTTTCCTCCCATTGACCACTAGGTCAAGATCTGAACATAGAATAGGGTTGGAAGAGAGGCCTTGGAAATCTTCTAGTCCAAACCCCTGTTCAAGCCAATGGACAAATGGTTGTCCAATCTCTTCTTGAAAACCTCCAATGATGGAGCACCCACCACTTCCAATGGAAGGAAGGATTTCCCCCCCCCCTTTACAAAACACCCTTCTCAGCACAGAATCCAGAACAGCTTTAGAACAGAAGGAACACAGCTCCAATTACAATTGTTCCTTTGAGATTTTAGTCACAGGAACTGAAAACTGTCCAATAGTACATCTAGCCTGGTAGTGGTTCTGCCACAGACATGTTTCCTATTCCTTTCTATTTTCCGCTTAGGAACTAAAAAGCTCTAGCAGCTGCCTCTCCTAAACAGGAAAGCAGCTCTTGGACCTTCAGCAAAAATGCCATTGATTTCATGTATTTAAACACTGGGTGGGCAGTCAGGACTGCTCTGCATGGGCACAATTAGAAACCGTTCTTCCGGCTACAACCTTCAATTTCAATGCTTGCACAAGAGCCCTCCATGCCTTCAGAACCAGCATTTTTAGCTCCCTTTTTTGTTTATTAGCTATCCAAGCTGTGGGCAACCTGAGGCCCTCCAGAGACTAGTCAGTTAATATTGACCTTTCTGATAGAGGGTGCATTGAGTTAATATTGAGCAATATCCAGATTGCCCACCTTAAAACAGACAAAGCAAAGCAAAAACAAAATGCACATCACGTTTTGTTCTCTTTGGTTAGACAAACTAAGGTGCAGCCTAATATAGATCCCCAAAGCCAGTAACAGGACATCTCCAGCTGTCCAGGCTCCAAGCTGCCAGCTAAAAGGATTGGCAAAACTTGTGGAAAATACATCCCTTTAAAACAGGATGGGGGACATAGTGACTTTTGGAAAGTAACAATAGGATTACTATTAATCCAATTCACACATGTAACCTGAAGGTGGATGTACTGTTTAAAATTAGACATGCAAAAACAGCCTTGCGTTTAAAAAGTGGTGTCTGCTGTATCTGGGCAGCAAAAATAAGCATCTCTCACAAATATGACTCCCAGGACCTTCGGACAACTCTGGACCTTTTCCAGTCAGCCCACTTCAGCGGTGTCTGCAAGACAGGCCAAAAACTTGACATAATTGCTACAATCATTCTACCAAAGTCCAGCCTCCTTTAAAGTGTGTTATGATGCATGTCAAAAAAAAAAGGAGTAAGGCTTCAATTTTATGATTATGGTGGCCATCCTATTTTGAACCCTCTGTTACCTCTGGCACTCTCAGTTTTGTGAAGCAGCACTTTTCAACAGAAGTACTGACTGACAAAAGGCAATCAGGACAATGTCGTATTTCCAAGACTCCTATTTCTGCTTTCACATGTTTAGGTTCTACACAATGAGCAGCTTCTTTTGCTCCCTATTGTTACATACACAATGCTGGCTTGCAGAATGCTGCCAGGTGATGGTTCAGTCAACTAAGCTTTCATCTTTGAACTCTGTACACTCCACTGCAAAATGGGGTACCTGTTTATGATTGAAGAAAGGAAGATTTCATTTGCCTGATTTGTCCTGTGTAATTAAGACATACAAAAGAACAAGAAGGCCAGTGGGCTCTTAACATTTAAGTCTGAAAACATTCCCTAGTTTGTTTGATTGCTTCCAGAAGAAAAGGAAGGTTCTACATTTAGGCAAGAAAAACAAAATGCACAGGTACAGTATATGTGGTACCTTGCTCAACAGTAGTAACTGTGAGAGGGATCTTGGAGTCCTAGTGGACAACCATTTAAATATGAGCAGCAGAGTGCAGCAGCTGCCAAAAATGCCAACACTGTTCTAGGCTAACAGAGGGATAGAATCAAGATCACATGAAGTGTTAATACCATTTTATAATGCTTGGTAAGGCCACACTTGGAATACTGCATTCAGTTTTGGTCACCACGATGCAAAAAGGATGTTGAGACTCTAGAAAGAATGCAGAGAAAAGCAACAAAGATGATTAGGGGACTGGAGCTAAAATATATGAAGAACAGTTGTAGGAACTGGGTATGTCTAGTTTAATAAAAAGAAGGACTAGGGGAGACATGATAGCAGTGTTCCAATATCTCAGGGGTTGCCACAAAGAAGAGGGAGTCAACTATTCTCCAAAGCACCTGAGGGTAGAACAAGAAGCAATTGGTGGAAACTAATCAAGCAGAGAAGCAACTTAGAACTAAGGAGAAATTTCCTGACAGTTAGAACAATTAATCAGTGGAACAACTTGCCTCCAGAAGTTGTGAATGCTCCAACACTGGAAGTTTTTAAGAAGATGTTGGATAACCATTTGTCTGAAGTGGTGTAGGGTTTCCTGCCTAAGCAGGGGGTTGGACTAGAAGACCTCCAAGGTCCCTTCTAACTCTGTCATTCTATTCTATTCTATTCTATTCTATTCTATTCTATTCTATTCTATTCTATTCTATTCTATTCTATTCAGAACAATCAAATCTCCAACTGCAGCAAAACATAACAAAGAAAGGCTGTAGCACTTTAAAGCTAAAATCTTCAAGTCAAGCTTAACTTTTGGGGAAACTGTTTAACACATCTATGCAGTTTCCATGGCAACATTCCAGAAGAGGCTTGTAGTTGCATATTGGGATAATTTTTCAACTTCCCAACCTGGCTGATGATTCTGGTATTCCCCCATACATGTCCCATCCAAGAACTAACCAAACCCTGCCCTACTTCTTCTCCAATAGGGAAATCTATTCCTGGAACTCTGCCAGATATTGCCAACACCAGAAGCCTAAATTTAAGATCAGTGATTCCCCCCCAATCATCATTCAATAATGTAAACCAGCCTAGATTCCCCCAGTTAAAATCATCACCATCCAAATCAGGGGTCCCCAAACTTGGCAACTTTAAGACTTGTGGACTTCAACTCCCAGAATTCTGCAGCCAGCTATGCTGGCTGGAGAATTCTGGGAGTTGAAGTCCACAAGTCTTAAAGTTGCCAAGTTTGAAGACCTCTGATCCAAATCATCCAAGATGATCAATGTTTGTCTATTTTAATTACTTTAACCTGGTATTCTCACAGAAAAGTTTGTGAAAGCAGCATTGATGCATGAAATTTCATGTGAGAAGGCCAACATCTTGTAAGATAATGACTTTTTGTTGTTGAATCTAGCCATCTGGAACTTCATGTTGATGACTCTTGTATTCATAAATTACCAACCACAACTGGGCCCAGCCACTCAGGCATTAAGCCAAGCAATCACTAAGTGAAACAACTCTACTTACTTCAGCTTTCCTTTGCTTTAAAACAATGTGAAGGTCATAAATACAAGAATTGGTTGTAAAAGTATTTCTTCATCACATAGTAATTGTGAACATCTGCTAAACAAGGCAGTCACCAAAGAAGGATTTTCTTTGTAGGTAGACATGCGTAAGATTGCACTATTAGTCTTGGAGATATTTGAATTTTTGCCAGAGGAAGGCAACCAGGTTTCAGATCAAGTATTCTGGATTTCAACTTTCACCAGGCCTAATCAGTATTACCTATGACAAGGAAGGAACTATAGGTGAGCAACCTTTCTGCTCCAGTTTTCAGAGAACTGAAAGTAAGTGGAAAAGTTTTAGCCAAACTGAGGTGAATTAAAAAGCTATAATAAAAAGCGCTCCTTTTCTCTCCCAGAACTGAAAGTGGGAATGCATATAGTATATTGGAATTTTAAATCGCCGTCACCACCAATGTGAACCCTTTTCACACTAAACAGATACCAAACACATCCCTCAGGATAGGGGGGTCACCATCAAAAGTATCTCTCCCGAGTCAAGCATAAATGGGATTCCCCATGACTGTTTCTTAAAAGGGATGAGGATAAGCAAACTGTTGTTCAGGCAAGTCTAGCCGTTATTGCCAATTTTCTTGTGCAGCAGCCTGATAATATAAATTAATTAAAGGCTCCCCTGTTTAAAATTATATTACAATAAAAACATAGAACCAAAATTTTGTATTTTAAACACTACTTCCAAATCACAGATGAACTGGCAAGCACTGCCATCTGGTGGCTGAATAGAGGCAAAGTACCCACATGAAAAGTCTCACTCCATTGCACATTTTATTTTGATTTTTCACTGGTCATAGGCAATTTCTGAATCCTTTGGCACTCTTCAAGCAAAAGACACTTTGGACTCAGGTTACTTTTTCTAGTTTTCCCACAGGCAGAAAATTGCTCAAGTGTTCACAATCAACATGTAATGAGTTATTTTAAGCGATGTAAGTTGCTGAATTGAATGCCCTGAAAGGCTTCAGCAATAAGAAAATTTAATGAGCAACAAAATCCTGAGGTCATCTGTCTCTGCAAACAATCAACATTTCTTGGCATAAATATTCAGGCACTTTGTCATCTTCAGATTCAGACGGGCATCCCTTAATTTAAGCCTTCCTACAATTAAAGGAACGAAAATGGCTGAACACCAAAAGAAACTATAGGAACAGCCTGCCTTTGAATACAGATGGATTTTGCTGGTCCAGCAATGGGGCATAGCCATAGAAGCCCCAACAGAGTAGAAAGATAAGAGAGCAAGCTTCCTCCAGGACTTTGAGTGACAAGTGATTCAGGAAAAATAGAACACTGACCAAGATGAAGTTTTGTGGGAAGATGAGTCTTATCTCACATACTGTTGCCCCACTCTCCAGTGTGTGTATTGTTATTTTAAAAACATGGAGCAGATGTGGAGAAGAGGAAAAATGCTATTTATTTCCCCTCCAGATCTGTTTTGCATTTGGTCTTGAGATTTCTCAAACAGCTTTTGCAGCTTGCTAAGAATAGTTTGTGCCATTAAAATGTCACAAATTAATCCCAAAAGATTAATTAAAATATTTTTAAATAATTCCCCATAAATTTCCTCCTCCAGTTGGAAGCTAATTCTGATGACAGTCCAATAAATCTGGTGGTGGTGGTGGTGTTCTCAAGATTTTTGGAGCAACTTAATAATACAGTACACAATGAAGTGATGTGACCGAGCATGTCCATGACAAGAAAGAATAAGGATTACTGTGATGGAATATATATATGCACACAGAGTTTGGAGACAGAAGACAGCTGACCCCAGCACCTATTGTTTTTTTTTTAAAAAGAGTCACTGCAGTATAGAATCCATTTTCTACTTTTCTCATGATTGACAAGCAAGTAGGGAGCATAGTGCTAAACTCCCAATGGCTTGTTGAAAAATCAGGGAGCTTCTCAGTGAAGCAGCATTGTAAGACCACTTGTCTGAAAATCTGGATTTCAAGTCAACAGCAGCATAAAGATGGACTGTGGTTTACCAGAACTGCTGCTGCCCTTTGTTTTCCCAAGCGGCTTGCAAAGTCCTTTCAATGCAGTCTATTGGACCAGCCAAAACCCACAGAACCGCATTTGTAAAAATGAAAAAAGAAACCGAGTGAAATAAATAAAGCTTTCCCTGCTCTCTTCAGAGAAGTGTAGGAAGAACTGGAGAAGGCAAATGAAAAGACCCAAAATAATCCCAGGGAGACAAAGAGGCGTGTCTCGATACATTCAAGCAAAAAAAAAGGCAATCAGGTTATCACACTATGGCAACAGAATTCTGAAAGGGAAGCGGTTGAGATGTAAAAACAGAAGCAATAGAGAGGAAATTGTCACCAATCATCAGAGCCAAGTGGGCTTAGAAGATCAAACTCCTCAGATGCTAGAAATCAAAGCAATAGGGTGTCTTTTATAGATGGCAGCCCATGGTTTTTTTCCAAGTTACTCTCTGCCACAGGTTTTAGTCTATTTTAAGAATCTCAGAGTTGGCCTTCAGAAGATAAAGACTGTCGTCGACAAGGAAACTGTAAAGAAAAAAGAAGAAAATTACTAGGATGAATGATCAGTAATGGATTAAGGCTAATTTTAAATTCAGGACACAGATGGACTTTTTTTTTCATAAGCTGCAATCACTGTTCAAAATCATGATAGGAGAGAGTGAAAAAAACAAGCAGGGCCTAAATTAGGCTATGTAATAATGATAATTTATCACTAATATTATTTCTTAGTGGTTTAAGTGGCCTTTTCTGATGATGATTCTTTCTTGGTGATAGAAGATACAATAGCACTGGGCCTCTTCAGAGCAAGCATCTATTTTAAAAAGCTTCTTTATTTTGTTAAGTTGTCTAGAACAGGGGTCTCCAACCTTGGCAACTTTAAGACGTGTGGGCTTCAACTCCCAGAATTCCACAGCCAGCAAAGCAAATAATAAAGCAGTCAGCAAAGCAAATAATAAAGCAGTCTTTAAAAAATAAGTCTAATAATTTGAACATTCTACAGACATTTATAGTTATTCACTTACCCCCTTGCATCCAGTTCAGCAGAAAATAAAAATCTGCGTGTCTCTCCCAGCTATTTGCCTCTTTGCAGCTAGTTTCAGTTTCATTTTAGCACATGGCAAATCAGCTGGGGGTCGGGAAGCTGCTAAGGACTTGCTTGTCTTAACAGGCTCTTCCCTGTTTGCTGCAAGCAGGTAAATTGCTGAAAGACAGAGGCCAAAGGGTGGGGATGGCTGGGTGGGAGGGGGCTACAGTGTATAAGACGCACCCAAGTTTTCACCCTCTTTTGGGGGGTAAAAAGGTGCGTCTTATACTCCGAAAAATACGGTACTTCCCTGAACCAATAAATATGGAAATCTATTTCAAACTTTTAGCCCACTGAAATCAAAGCTATTCTCAGCAGCCTAGAGGATATACGTGTAGTCCTTTTCTTCTGAATATAATTGGGATTGGAACCTCCATTGCTAAACCATATGGTTATTAAGTGAGCCACATCAAATGTTACGCCTGTTTTTGCAAATCACCATGTTCATTAAGCGAATTTGGCTTTGCTTGTCAGAAGCCCCTGGGAAGGTCACAAGTGGCCATCAAATGACCCCAGGATGCTGCGACCATTGTAAATGCAAGCTGGTTGCCAAGTGCCCAAATTGTGATCATGTGACTGTGAGGATGCTGCAACAGTCGTAAGTCATAAGTAACTTTTCTCAGCAACGTCATAATTTTGAACGATCGTTAAACAAATGGTTGTAAATTGAGGACTACTTGCGTAAGGAAGAATCCATAATCGGGTGAAAACCAATCCCAATTATCATTTAAAACCATCCACGAAAACATTACTCACCTCCAGAATTTAAAAATAAAAGAAAAAGGCAGAAAGCAGTAAGCAGCAAGAAAACAAGATGGAATCAAATAGAAACTTTTTTAAAAGGCACCTTGAAATCATTCATTTTAAAAAAATGTTTTCCTGAAAGTTAGCAAGAAAGGAACCAGATCTACATTGGGAAGCTGTTCCCAAACTCTGGTGGTGTTGCACAAAGGCAGCCCCTTCTCGCTTCAGCCTCCCAAACCTCTAAAACATGTAGAATTAGGAGTAATTTCTCCCTAGACCTTTTAATAGTTTGAGCTGAAGGTGATTAAGGCAGGTGATCCTATATATATTCAGGTGCCAAGCTATATACGCTTCTATGTGTTCCCAAAACCAATCAATAATCCACAACTGACATACCAGCTAACATAGACCCCTCTAGTCACAGCACCATTCTAAATACAGGGGGCCATCGGACTGATATTTCCTCTCCACTATCTCAGACTGAAATTGCCTACTGAGCAAGGAACAAACCCAACCCCTGTAGACAATTCAATGGATGTCGAGATCAATGGTATTAAAAACAAGACCAAGAACGCTCTCCCCATCCAACCTAGAAATAGGTCACCCAAGAGAGACCAATATTGTCTCTGTTCCATACTGGACTTGAAAAAAGTCTGAAAAAGTTCTAGATACTATGTTTAGACTGCTATAAAGCTGGTCAGCCACCATTATCTTAATCACCTGATCCCCAAATGTTGGGTCATTTTCATATTTTTGTAACGGCACTTTCAGAGGTCCACCAGCAGAAGCCCACCCAGAAAGAAAGTAGGAAGAAGGAAGAAGCATGCAAAATAGGCTGACCTGTAGAAAAGGATATTGACAGGGATAGTACTGATATGCCAGATGGCATGGGCATCAAAGACCCAAAAGAGGGGTGGAAAATCCAGGAGTTCCAGGAGAGCCAAAGCCTGTAGAAGCAGGACAACGACCACACACTTCCAGACATAGGGCAGGCGTTGCTGGTTCTGCATACACCAACCCAGCCACCAGACGAGATTGAGAAGGCCTGCAAGGTACAGAACAACACTTCATGTTAATATCACTTTTACTACTCATTGATCACAGCAGAAAGAAGCAGCTTTTGTTGCTACGGACACTGGGCATTCCAAGAGCCGAGGTGGCGCAGTGGTTAAAATGCAGCACTGCAGTTCAGCAGTTCAGCTGTTCAAATCTCACCGGCTCAAGGTTGACTCAGCCTTCCATCCTTCCGAGGTGGGTAAAATGAGAACCCAGATTGTTGGGGGCAATATGCTGAACTCTGTAAACCGCTTAGAGAGGGCTGTAAAGCACTATGAAGCGGTATATAAGTCTAAGTGCTATTGCTATTGCTAATACTACCAGAGCCCTGATCGCATTGCTCCCTCCTCAGCACTAAATGCTGAGTAGACATCCCATTTGTCCGTAGCATAAAGGCACAGAGAAGATGGAAAGGAGAAGGAGAAGGAGGAGAAGGAGGAAAGGAAAGGAAAGAAGGAAAGGAAAGTTTGGGAAAAGGCAAACAGGAGAGAAAAAAGTCTCATAAGGCAGTAAGAATGTTCAACATTTAGAAAAAACACTGAAACAAATTAGCTAAAGCTATTTTACATAAATAAAATAAAAAGACTGATTCCTCGGGTCTCACCAATTGTCACATTGGCAGCCATATTGTAACCATAATCAAAGCGCACGAGGGTCAAATAGGAAACATGGCAGGCCAGGAAAAGGAGCAGGAAACCCCCAAAGGCATTGGCAAAAGCCGGACGTTTCAGCCCTAGAGTTCTGCAAATAAAACACATATGAAGTTGGAAGATATTTCAAAGAACTGCCTCATTTCGCACAGACCATTTTCTATCCCTAGTTTAGACTAAACAGAAAAAGAAATATTTTTCTCAGTACAGATTACTTACAGCTATAGAAGAAAATCACACATTAATTCAAATAAGGAATTGTATTCTACCCTTTGACAACTTTCCATCCCCAAGATGCCACCATCTCCACTTTTTCCTTCAGGAAAAGGATACACATTTTTTCCTAACTAACCCTTCAAAGTTGAAGATTTGGAGGTAGCTATTTAGAGAAGCCTTTTTAAAAATTGATATAGGGAGCAATTGTGGGGATTAGAAATTGTCATGACTGTAACCCTGTGTTTTTTAGGAAAGTCAGTGACTATTCCAACGAGCATTAGTGCAGATTTATTAAGAAGATAACTGTCCAGTTAGGGATTTCTGTATTTTGATAGTTATTCCTCAAGTACTGAATTGATTGATGAATGTTCTTAGACTGAAGAATACAAGTCACTCAGAGTCTGGGCTGGAATAGGAAACAGATTGTAATAAATAACGTGTGACTAGAGCTTGCTTATTGATGGCATATAAATATATGGCTTTCATTGTAAAAAACATTTCTTATCATGTCTCACCATTTCCTACAGATAGCATGTATGCTATGATAAAGTATTGCTAAGAGGCTGTCTTGAACAGATAAATTACATTTTTCTTTCTCTAAATTCTTTTCTTTTATCCAAATTGACCCCCTTCAAATATTTTGGAGCTTCCTCTTTCAAGAACTCTAGTCAACATAGGAATATATGATCAAGAATATGGGGAGCTGAGCTCCCAACATACCAAAAGGACATGAACTTGGAAAGGATGCTCTAGAGAAACAGAAGGGAAATTCAGAAATTCAGAATTGGACATAACAAAATATATGACCTGCATCAGTTGAACTAACTTTTACATTAATTAATCAAATTCTACACCACTTTCCAGGTAATAAGACATCTTAAAATGACAGAGAGACATTTCAATCAAATAACTGTAATGAAAATGAAGACAAAACCACTGAAAGATTAGGTGAACTTTGCTCTTATGTAGCAACTTACCTGACACAACACAAGTACACAGAGTAAAGGATGACTGCTGATGCACAGAAATAGTCCATTTTCTATGAGAGGAGAAATTGAATTAGAGATGTGGGCCAGATCTTGTCCAATGTGCATGCCACCTGAAAAACACCTCTATGATATCAAAATACAAAAGCTCACCTCAGTCAGATTTGTTTCTCGGGTATGAAAAACCATGGACCAGAACCAGGCATTTAAAGACACCTGAAGGAAAAGTGCAAGAAAAAATTGGTCTGAGCATACCGCAAGATTCAATCAACAAAGCTGCAGTTGTGGCACAGAGGAAATGTAGGAAATAGCCCACTCTTTTAAATGCCTATGTGGCTATCAAATGGTATTTGATTATATCAGGGGCGTCCAACCTTGGCAACATTATGGCTTGTGAACTTCAACTCCCAGAATTCCCCAGCCAGCATTGATGTCCATAAATCTTAAAGTTGCCAAGGTTGGACAGCCCTGGATTACATCTACAAGCCTGATTAGGCTATTGATCTAAAAATGAAGACAACTGGAAAGGAAACCTGATCCTCAAACCCCTTTTTCTTCCTTGCCTAGACACTAATGTTTGGAAAGGAGTTTAAAAAACTGAATGTCTTCTTGTTCAATTCCCCCCCCCCCATTTAGATTGTTGGCTTAGACCAGTGCTTCTCAAATAGTGGGGCAGGCCCCCCCTGGGGGGGGCGGAGTGATGCCTGGGGGGGGCGCGTGACCCCGGGGAACATGCTTTTTTTCCCCGCAGGGAGTAGGGGTTTTTTGCACCGAACAATAGCACACAGCACAGAGCAGGAAATATGAAGTGCAGATAACAAATCCTTAAGAGACACCATGGAAAAATATTTAACAGGGATGAAAAGAAAGGAGGAGAGAGACAGAGATAATGGGACAAATGTAAGTCTCCCGAAAGCTAAGACGAGGAAATATGACGAAGCGTATGTAGCGCTTGGCTTCACTGTGACTACGGTGGGAGATGAGGAAAGACCGGTATGTTTACTGTGTCTAAAAATGTTGGTAGCGGACAGCATGAAGCCAAATAAATTAAGGTGTCACTTAAACACATTACACCCCAATCACGCTGATAAGCCGCTTGAGTTTTTTCAGCAAAAACGTGCCTAATATTGCAAACAATTGTCCTGGCGGAGAGTTGGGGGCGTGCGAAATGTTTACTTCTTCCTAGGGGGGACATAACAGAAAATAATTGAGAAGCACTGGCTTAGACAGACTATGCTCTCCGAATCTCAGCTTCTCACACACAATCAAATGATAACAATAAAACTGTCTGTCAAATATGCTGAATGAAAATAGATACAACTAATTTCAAATGGGGCACAAGGGGAGTTATCTAAAGGCCAAAGGTTGACTACTTTTCTCTTGAGAGCTCTTAGGTCACTGGGGCTATGATGTCTCAAACCTCTCAAGAGGTTGGGACAGTATTTAGGGAAGAAAGACTGAGGGCTGTTCACGTGATAAGCCTAAAAAAATATTTCAAATGCTTTCTTTCACCCTTCACTTTCTGATTGGTTTAGCAGCACAATTTCTAGAATCTTTGAGAGCGTTACAGATCAGAAGTTTAATCATAGGGCTGGGAGACATTGGCTAATTCCCGAATATTTTCTAAGATATCATAATTTTAAACTATTGATAGAATGTTTGAATCTGTGTCTCATAGTAGACATCCTCTTTCTTACTTACTTCAAATGACATTTCTTAAAATAATTTCCTGTCTTTTAGCTTGTCTTAAAACTGTTAAGAAGCCTCCTTTTGCAAATTGCCTGAATTCACACAACACACTGAAGCAGAAGTGCAAAATCTTAAGCACCCCCCCACCTCCCCATCATAATCTGTTAGATCAATATTCCACCTTTTCTCCAGGAAGTAAAAGACCTTCCATGGGGATCTTCTTTGCTTTATTCCCACCAAAAAACAAAGGAACCCAAACTTGTGAGAAAGCTTGGACTGGGATTGTGGAACAGCAAAAAATTGCTCCATACATCAGGATGGATTTGAACTCAGGTCTTCTCAGTTATGCTATATTGTTATGTTCAAGTGTATTATAGACATCCTTTCTAACATCTTGACCTCTACACCTGTGTAGGCACAGCCTTAAAAGTTCTCTAAATTTCTACCCAAATTGTCACTCTTTGTGATAAAAAGAAAAAAGTGTGTTGGAAAATAGCATGTTTAATTTTAATTACATTGGAATTGAGCCAAATCATATTTCCTGTTTTCACACCGTATTTTTTGGGAGTATCCCTTCCAGACTCAACAATGGACATGTGTAATCATTAGCTCAGAATGCTATAAATGTCTGCACTAAACCATATTTACAGATCATGATGGCAGGACTCAGCCAATATTTTAACTCAAACAAGTCACAAAATGGTTTAGGATGTTATGTGAGCCCAGCTTGCTTTGTACAATACCGTATTTTTCAGAGTATAAGACACACCGGAGTATAAGACACACCTTAGTTTTTGGGGAGGAAAATAGGGGAAAAAATCTGCTTACCAGGTATTCATCTGGCTAGCGTCCTTAGTCTGGTCAGCTTCAGCACATTATTTTATCCCCTGGTTAGGGCTTTAAAAAAACCTTATTTGGAGCGAGTAACAATGAAAAAAAGCCTGCAAAGACTTAGGGCTGGAAAAAAACCTTCTTCGGAGCGATTAGCAATGGAAAAAAGCCTGCAAGCCGGTAAGAGCCAGGAAGATCGTTAGCGCCTTGTTAGGGCTGGGAAAAAAAAGCTTCCGAAAAAGCTACATTCAGAGTATAAGACGCACCAAAAATTTCAGCCTCTTTTAGGGAGGGGAAAGGTGCAGCTTATACTCCGAAAAATACAGTAATTTTCTTTCACCTGGTAAAGAAGATAAGGAAACTGAGATTCTTGTTAAAAGTGACTTACCCAAGAAAAGGCAATGCAGGTATGGTACATAGGAGAAGAACGGGGAACAGTGGCTTTATATCTGTTCAGCATCACCAAATTGGCAAGACCATTAAGGAATGAAGCAAAGGCAGAAGCAGGCTCCTGAAAAAACAGGAAACGAGAAAAGGGCCACTACGGGCAAGGCAGGGAGGGGAAAGAGGAGAAGATGATAAAGAACGTTATCAAATGGAAATGAGGTTATCTGCATATTTTCCTATGATTGCTTAAACCAAATCCTAAAATAGGTGGAAAAGAGAAACTGCAGTTCAGATTTTTTTTCCAAATGCCCCAGAAATAACTGAGATCTTCTGCCTTTTTCTTTTGACCAAGGACTATTTCATTTGAAAATTGCACAGATAATTTCTGAAATAAGTAAATACTTGGGACTTAGGTATGGGTGCTGACTTCAAGGGGAGTGAGCTGTATTTGTCTCTTGTTCACCTATTACATTCCCAATCCAGAGCAAACTAATTGGATAAACTACGGTAGTAGAAGTTTCCCTTGAAATGCAGTTTCAGACAGTGATTTGAGAAGAGAAAAACATTCTCATTCTTGACCCCAATGGTTTGAAGATTGCTGAAGCTCTCTTTAGGCTGCCATATATTCTGTGCACATTCTGTGCACATTGTGATTGCCAAGAAATAGTTGTAATTAGCTCACCAGTATATCCTTTTTTCTGGTGCTTAGAAATGTGGAAATGTGTAAAGGGCTGATACAGACTACAGAAAAATTTGGCAGAGTCTCACCTTTTTGCTTGCACTAGTTTTTTAAAAAATAATTTTTAATTTAAAAAATGATTTTTATTGAGTAGTTTTAAAAACAACACATATATACAAAATATACAAATATACAAATCAAACATACACAAAACTCCACATAACATCAACATACATAACCTAACCTAACAAAAACATATACAATTAATATTAATATCTTTTTGCAGCATTACATATCATTATATCTTCTATGTTACTATATCACTAGTTCATTAACTTATCTATAATCACATATTTCTTGATTTTAACCCATTACTATTTTCATCATCATCAATATCCTGTTTAAGTCTATCTACCTGTCATCTTATGTTCTATGTTCATTGCTAACTGTTTAGATTTATTTTTGGATTCCAACCATTTGTACCAATTATCCCAAATTTTATAAAATTCTGTTTCCTCTTTATCCTGTAGTTCCATAGTTAATTTACTCATTTCCGCATGCACTAGTTTTTCTTACTAGTGTACCAAAAAAGAAATATTTCTCTGCTGTCTGGCATATACAGATTTTGCTTGCTCAAAACCTCAGAGTGAAGGCCTGGATCTCACATAATATAACTAGTAAATGATCTCCTGAAAAAAAGCCAGCACAAGTAGATAAACTGAGTTAAATGGACAGAGAGAGCTGGATCAACCTGTACAGTTTAGCCAACCTGGCTTCATAAACAAGGCTTACCTTTCCATGAAACTGAGGCACTTTGGATCCCTCCTGCAGGTAAAGTCCCACAGTCAGCCACATACATTCATATTTGCAATCATCTCTGCAGGTCCACCCTAGAATATAAAAGAGGGTAAACCTAGTAAAATTAGAGTAAGTGATACATTTGGATAACACTTGACAGCAGTGTATTACTGCAATAATTCTAAAGTAATGAAATGAAGATACTCAGATTTGAATAGCATATTTTATTTCATTAAAAACAATCATTTTTAAGGTGTGGTGACTTGCTTCGTTCTGATTTTATATTGTTCTTGCCAGGTTTCTGTGGCTGAAACTAAGGTGTCTCATGTTCCTTGCTTTTACTTTTAAGTGTACACCACACTTATTGTCAAAAGTGTAAGCCCAAAATGGGCTTACACTTTTGACAATAATGGAAACTAAAGTCCAAACACCATTTTAGAATCATGATCTGATATCCAGTATGGATTTCTTAGAACTGAACGCTTGTTCAAAAAAAAATGAGTCTATTGGGGTATCTAATATTTGGGAAAGGGCAATATTTTATTGATCGATTAGTGCTGTAACTAATAAAAACATAAAACAAAAATAAATATAGGATATAAGTCCAAGGTAAAATATGAAAAGTACAGTAACAAAATACCTGTGTGTTAAATACCAAAAAAAAAAAAAATCAACATTCAGGTAAATACATCGCCTTTACAGGGTATCTCAGTCTGCTTGAAATAACTGGTCTTTCGGTCAACTGCCTTGGCTATAAACTTAGAAGTTCGGCTCATGATGTATAGATTAGAACCCAGGAGGAAATAAGACAATCTGTGATTCAGATCCCAGTGGGCTCTTCTTTCAAGTATCTAAGCTTAAGAGCGGCACAGAGTTGACCATCAAACAAAATATGAAAATATCTTCAATGGCTGGAACACCACATATGCATGTCCTCTCATGTTATGGCAGGTGGTGGAAGTGCCCATATTGGGCCATGAAATCCAACAACTCAAATCTGGCTCTAGTATAGGCCCTTCTTGAGAACTGGGTTAAACTCACTGATAGGTATTTTTCAAACTGAAAAATAGTTTTGTTCTTAGCCAACCAACTTAAAGATCTACTGGTATTTGTGGCTAATAAACTCCTTATCATTTTGAGTGCTGACATCTAGGACTCTGTTTAAAAATTTCCCTTACTTGGGAGGCAGTTGAGAGTAAAAGAAAACAGGGGGGGGGGGAAGGTTCGTGAAAAATACTTGTATTTTGTACTCCCTGGACTCTAATGCTTTTTGGTGTGTGCACAACAGCACTGGGAAATAAAACAATCAAATCTGGATGCCAAGGTTCAGATCACCACAAAATGGTCGCAAAGAGTTAGGTAGATTTTTGTGGTCCACGTTTGGCAAACACTGTCCAGGCATTTAGAGCAGGGTGCTATCAGTATGCTGATTACATCCAGATCTATTTCTCTTTAAGATGAGGTAATAATGGGGGATTCCAAATGTTTGCTTGAAGTCACTAATAAACTAGATGAGGAACAACACATTGAAAGTGAATCTAGACCAGATGAAGAAGTTCCTTGTGAGGATCACAATTTGAGAAGTTGTAGTTCTCCTTGTCCTGACTAGGATTCCATTTCCCCAAAGCTGGGGAATATTTGGGCCTCTGGGCCTCTCTTTAGCTTTAGACAACAGCCAGAGAAAATTTTTATGTTATTGTAACATTTACAACTTTCTCTGATACGCCTACTGCATTCCTTCTAGGAAGAAAATGATTTTGAAATAGTGGTGCATATCCTGGTAATTGCCAACATTACTCTTATAACTGGTTGTATACAGTACATGGAGCTGCCTTTGTGTCAAGTCTAAAAACTTCAGTCAGTACAAAACTCAACAGGAAGACCTCAAAGAGCATTACAGCAGTGCAGGATGAAATACAGTGATCAGTAGAGCTTTTAAAGGTCTTTCTTTATAAAGCATACACACAAGACACAGTGATGATGTGAGGGGGCTCATCTACAGTTGCTATTGGTCTGTTTCTCAGCATCTCGGGATCAAGACTTTTTGTAGGTGCCACAATTTTTTAGAAGACATCTTTTTTCTTTTTGGAATAAGGTTTTGAACTACCACGCCAAAAATGGACAACTTGAAGTATAAATGAGGTAGAGCTGAGGGGTCCTACATCAAACTGTAGATCACATAGTGACTGGCTGTAAATTGAGGGCTTATACTGGTCCAGTATCTGATTTTTTCTCTCACACATAAATGATGCTGTTTCAATGATTAGGTGGCCTAGACACTGGTGTCTGAATATAGATTTTTTTAACATTCATATTTTACTGTGTTTTTAATCTACGGTAGGTGAAATGTTAATACTGCGTTTCCCCGAAAATAAGACCCTGTCTTATATATTTTTTAACCCTGAAATAAGCGCTTGGCCTTATTGCCATGCACTCAAAAGCCCGATTGGGCTTATTATCAGGGGATGTCTTATTTTGGGGGAAACAGGGTATATATTGCAAAGTCCATGTATAAAATGCCATATGCTAAACAAATAAAACAAAATAAATCAAACCTCAAAAGTGTGCCTGATGTGTATGATATGTCCATGAAATTCATATTTGGATATGTATCCTCTCCAAGTACCTAATGTTATATCTCCAATATACTTGTCAACTATTTTAATTAATGACTTTGCTTCTCTTTGGAACAGCACACTGCAAGAGAACTGAAATACTCAGTTCCTCAGCCAATGCATTCATGAAGATGGGATATAAACACGCAGTCAAAGTGCCAAGGATTTGGAAGGCCAATCAGATTTTGCTGCCGTATCCAACAATGTCTTCTTGGGAAACTTCTTGCTTGCTTTTTTTCAAGGTAGGTAGATTACAGGTAGTCCTTGGCTTATGACCACAATTGAGCCCGAATTTCTTTTGTTAAATGAGACATTTGTTAAGTGAGTTTTGCCTCATTTTACGACCTTTCTTGCCACAGTTGTTAAGTAAATCACTGCAGCTGTTAAGTTAGTTACATTGTTAAGTGATTCTGGTTTCCCTATTGATTTTGCATGTCAGAAGGTTGCAAAAGGATACCACATGATCCCAGGACACTGCAACCACCACAAATATGAATCAGTTGCCAAGTGTCTGAATTTTGATCATGTAACTATGGGGATACTGCAACAGTTGTAAATGTGGAAAAACTGTCATAAGTCACTTTTTTCAGTGCTGTTGTAACTTTGAACAGTCACTAAATGAACTGTTGTAAGTCAAGGACTACCTGTATTTAAGAAAAGCAAGAGTTCCCAAATCACAAAGAGCCTTAATTCTGACAATTTCTAACAGCAAGTTTTAAGGACAAATTATATGATATCCCATCTGAACAAAACTCTGTCACTGTGGTAAAAGAGCTGCTGAAACATAAACTTGTATTTTCCTATATAGTATTGCCCTTCTTATAAAGATTCCTACCGGTAGTTGCAGCTAATAACTCTCTGTCTAGTTCATGGGTCCTCAAACTACGGCCCGCGGGCCGCATGCGGTCCGCCAAAGCCATTAATCCGGCCCGCGCAGGACCACAAGGCTGCCCCACCCACATTGCCCCACCCACCCTTCTGCCGAGCATAGGACTTACCTTCGCGAGCCGCACGGGCTGGAACTAAAAGGTAAGGCCAACAATTTTGGCCTACAGAGACGTTCTGGAGGCAGGGGAGGTAAAAAACGGGGCGCACAGATGTCCCAGGAGGCCAAAGAAACGGGCAAAAACGGCCTATTTTTCACCTCCCCCACTTCCAGAAGATAGAGAAAGAGAGAGGGGGGGAGACAGAAAAAGAGAGAGAAGAGAGATGGAGAGAGATTTCTCAAACTCCTTGGAGCTGAGAAGAATTGCTGCAAAACTGAGTTTCCTGAAGTGGACCACTAGACTCCTAAACAACTGAAAAAACGATCTAGTAAAAAGAAAAGTCAACCAAAAGAGCAACATGCAAACAAAAGCAAATAAAACACCCCCAGGAGCAAAACAAATTAAAGTTTAATTTATGTGCATTGTTTAATGGACTGTTAAATTGGCCACGCCCACCTAGTTACATGACGTAGCCATGCCCACCCAGTCACATGACCACCTAGCCACACCCGCCTAGCCGGTCCAGCCCTCCAACAGCCTGAGGGACTGTAAATTGGCCCCCTATTTAAAAAGTTTGAGGACCCCTGATCTAGTTAGATTTCCAAGTCACACAGATCCATTTCATTTACTGTTGTGATTCTCTGATGAATGTGGATTGATTTCTCTAAACATAGCTAGGTTCTGTTTTGCTTTAAATAAAATAGCCATACTTCAGCCGTCTCAGTTTTATAATTATTAAGTTTTACAATGACTTGTGTTTACTGTCTCAGAATTTGTTTTTAATTTTGAACTGGTCAATGACTGTAACAGAGTTTATTATTACTATTTCACAGCAACCCTGAGAAGTAGATTAAGGCTGAAATTTATTCTGTGAGTTTTATAATAAATAAGGAGTTGAAACTTGATCTCCTCAGCTAAAGTCCAGCATTCTAAATATTACAATACGTTTACTTGGGACAATGGTGTGTGTTTTTAAAACTGAAATTGCTGAATATATATATACAGGATCCAATTTCATGTAAACCTTTTATACTACTCACAAAGAACTGATTAAAGAACTGTGACTCGTTTCACGTAACACTATAACCTCAAATGAACTTAA
Source organism: Diadophis punctatus similis (assembly GCA_023053685.1). Lineage (NCBI taxonomy): Eukaryota > Metazoa > Chordata > Lepidosauria > Squamata > Dipsadidae > Diadophis > Diadophis punctatus. The sequence goes on along the minus strand of JALIGW010000009.1, from coordinate 18,939,051 downwards.
AGGCCGCCAAAGGACTAAACTGCATAGACAGGATTCTAAAATGAGATATTTTACTACATAAATGTAAACCATAAAGAAACCTGGGAGAAATAAATTCAATCAGAAAAAAGCCAATTGGGAGGTATGTCTACTCAGATAAGCTTTAAAAACATTAAAGCAGGATTACAGTACTAACCCAAAGTATACTTAACAATGGCTTATTATATTCCCCAGTTGGCTGGTTTGGCTCAACCCATTGTACCATAAACTAACTATAATCACTATGCTCAGGTGTCAAAGTCAAGGTCCGTGGGCTGGATTCGGCCTGTGGGGTGCTTAGATATGGCCCGCGGGTCTGCCCTGGAAACAGTGAAGGACCGTCCCGCAGTGCCTCTGCCAGCAAAAACAGAGCTCCGTTTTCGCTGGCAGAGAGTTGCAGGAGGCCATCGCAGCCAAAAATGGAGCTCGGGAACCTGTTTTCACTGGCAGAGTGCTCGGCCACCACAGGAGCCCCCGACACGAGTGATGTCAAGCTGGCCACACCCACCCAGGCTCCCAAGGTCAAACACAACCCTGATGTGGCCCTCAATGAAATCGAGTTTGACACCCCTGGTCTACAGCTTTGGAATTCAATGGAAGTCTCCCATTCTAATACTAGTAGTCTTCAATCACTCATTTAGGGACCATTCAAAGTTACAATAGCACTGAGAAAAGTATGACTGGTCCTGGCACTTATGACCATTGCAGCATTCCCACAATTATGTGATCAAAATTTCAGCATTTATCAACCAGCAAGTATTTACGCAGCATCCTGGAGTCATCTGATCACCATTTCGGACTTTCCCAGCCAGCTTTCAACAAGCAAATCAATGGGGGAAATTAGATTTACTTAACGACCATGTGATTCACTTAACAACTGCAGTGATTTGTTTAACAACCATGGCAAAAAAGGTTGTAAAATGAGTCAGATGAACTCATTTAACAACTGCCTTGCTTAGCAATGGAAATTCTGGTATCCATTGTGGTCATAAACTGTAGATTTCCTGTATTTCTTGTTTGGCAGTTGTTCTGTTGCTTCTGACACATTTTGCTAAAATTGTTCTCAGTAATACTATTCTGAGTTCTTGTAAGCTCCTGCTTGTGCTTTCTATCACTGACATATGAGGCAGATAAATGATAGCAGCCTCTTTTTCAATTGATTTTGCCAAGTATCAAGATCTTTAATAATTCTTATTTTTTTATTATATATCCAAAATAGTTTAGCTTCCTTATTGGAATCTCCAGGGAATAGTTTGAATTTTACTTCATCTATTGTACAGAGTATTAACAATAGTATTCTGAAGTACCACAATTCAAAAACATCATTTTTTCATTGTTTGACTTATCTAATAATCCAACTGTAGATATGTTTCAACTGGGACAACCATGGCTTTGAAAACACATATTTTTGTGGTCAGGGTGATGTCCCACATTTCAATATTTTGGCTAGATATGTCACAGACCTTCTCCCAAGTAGATATTTCCTTGTTTCACAATTGCAATACCTGCAAATCTTCGAGCCTAGGAATATAAAGTATGTTATTACAGTACCTCAACTTTTTCTCTGCTTATTTGTATCGTGATGGTATCAACCAACTATTAGTCTCTTTAATACCAAGTTGCAGACCAATTTTTGCACTTTCTTCTGTCTCCTTCAAGAAAAGATTCCTTGAAGCTTATTTCCAGTCATCAAAATGGCATTGGCATCAATGTACCTGAGGTGACTAATTCTGCAAATAATTTTAATTCAGATTCTATTTGTTCTTATCAAACATTACTCACAATATATTCTGCATATATTAAACAAATAAGGCAACAGAATATAGTGATGACACATACTATTCCTAATTTCGAAGCATTTAATTTCTCCATATTACATTATAACAAATGGACTTGCACATCAACGTTTTTAAGGGTTGTCCACATTTCGTTGTGGTCTACACAGGCCCAATTCAGCTTATCTTCGCAGCCCTGAAAATCTAGCCAGGTGTTGCTATTGTTGGCATCCCATAGAAATTGGTCAATCATATTTTTACCAACCATTGTGAATTGGGCGGATTCCGAAAGATCTCCTGTATGGTGAACTAGTGCAGGGAAAGTGCCCTAGAGGGAGACCACAGCTGCGATATAAGGATATCTGTAAGAGGGATTTAAAGGCCTTGGGAATGGACATTAACAGCTGGGAAACCTTGACCTCTGATCGTTCCGCTTGGAGGCTAAAGATGCAGTATGGCCTTCTCCAGTTCGAGGAGACACTCGTTCGGCAGGCCGAGGCAGTGAGGCAGTCCCGGAACCAGAGAAATCTGGGGGCCAGGCAGGGGACGGAATGGATCTGCCCTCTCTGTGGAAGGGATTGCCACTCTCGGATTGGCCTTTTTAGCCACACTAGATGCTGTTCTAGGAACTCTTTCTAGAAACTCTTTCCAGAGCACGATACCATAGTCTCTCGAGACTGAAGGTTGCCAAAGCCACATTGTGAATTTAACATAGTTTTCTTATTTGCCTTTAATCAACTTGAAAGTTGTAAACTATTCAACCACCTAAAATGTATCCACTTCCTTTCTTTGAAATTTCACTATTTATTCTTCCAGGAAAGGGAGTAAGAGAGAGATGTGCAAGAGCTCTCCCATGCATACATTATCACAGTTTGCAGACCTAAGTGGATAGATATTACAGCAGAATACATAGTGGTTTCACTTGAACAATTAACTTGCCCCTAATTAACTGAATCACAGACGAATTAACTAAATGGCACGGTGCAGGAGATCCATTGAATTATTAAATAACCAGGTAGGCTGGATTCGTACAACAAACACTAGGTTAAATATGATAGCCTGATTCCTGGCTCAGCGCATCCCATGAATACTGGCTACTTCTAGGGATGGTTCCTGTCAATGTGAGAACAGTCAGATACACTCTTCTCCAACATTACTATGGCGACCCAAGGAAGAAGTGACGGCGGGAAAGCATCCAAACAGTCTTGGCGTCATCACCAAAGGAACAACCTGCCTGCCAAGCACTGGGCGGGACCCTTCCTGATGGGCGGGGCTATGCAAAACAGGCATTCCGAAACACCCCGCGCTTGATCCCCGGTGTGGGCGTGGCCCTGCTTCGGCGTAGGTAAATCTCCGCCGGGCCGTTCCGTACCTGTGAGGCTCATGTAGAGTGGCTGGCGGGAGCGGAAGTGCCGTAGCCCGGCCTCAGAGCAGTTGCGCCTCTCGCAGTGAGCCACGCAATCACGGTAGACGGGTTCTCGGTCCCCCCGGGAGCCTTGGGAGGGGACTGGACCCACTCCCGCCGCTCCCAGGAGAAAGAGCAGCGCGGTCCAAGCCGCCATCCCGCCTCCGGGGAGCTCTGAAGCTCCACTTCTGGGTTGCGTCGGAAATAATCGTTATCTTCGCAAGCGAGGGAAACCACAAAGTTGTGGAAACCCGAGCTGCATTCTCAAAGTTTCCGTGAGGGCAAGGGGTTGTGGGTAATGTAGTTTTCCTTTTATCCGTTCGTTTTAACGAAGCCATAAGAAAATGCTGAAAATGTTGAACTGAAAAAAGCGCTCGCCTTTAAAAGCTATAACTTGCGCGGAGGAGAGTTTTCTGAAGACTTATTAGGGTCTTATGCTTTGTTTTTTCAAAGCAAAGGGGTTTATGAAGCAGCTCAGTGTTGCTAAACAAAAAAAATATTTTTTTTAAAGTTTCTAGTTCCCCCCCCTTACACCTAATTTATCATTTTAGCAGTAATTAATGCAGAGAAATTGGGTGGGAGGAAAATACTGATTTAGTTAAAACATTTTGAGATCCTTAGTTTGAATCAGGCAGATGTAGGTGTTAATTAAAAAAGAGTTGCATATGTAGCAAGGTCCCTGTATAAACACTCATTTCAGATGTTGGTGAAGCTCCTATTGATAACTGATTGGAACTTGTGTGTTATCTGATTCACCTAAATAAATATTACTGCTAGTTATCTAACATTTTAATTAATGCAATTACAGGGGCACAGTATAAACATAATGGTGCTAGTTTTAAAATGTATCCCCATTTCCATTTGCAAAATATTGTAAGACAGGCATGCTTCTTTGCCTTCAATATTTGTATGATAAATAAACAGAAGTGCAAGAGATGCATTTCCCATCAGTACTACAGTTGTTGCACTTCTGTCTACCATGAAGCCATGTAGGAACCCTACCAATATTTTTAAAAGGATAAAACTCTGCTAACCAACTAATTCCCACAACACTGTCAAATTATTTACTAAGACTGTATTACTATTATTCTTCTAATCCTTCCTAGTACCTATCTCTTCCCACTTATGACTATAACCATGTTGCTTGTATCTATAGAATAGAATAGAATAGAATTCTTTATTGGCCAAGTGTGATTGGACACCCAAGGAATTTGTCTTTGGTGCATATGCTCTCAGTGTACTTTACAATTTATATTGCTTTTATTTGTTTCCTAGTACTATTTGATTGCTTATTAGTAACCTATGACTATCACTAAGTGTTGTATCTTATGATTCTTGATGAATGTATTTTATTTTTTCTTTATGTACACTGAGAGCATATGCACCAAAGACAAATTCCTTGTGTGTTCAGTCACACTTGGCCAATAAAGAATTCTATTCTATTCTATTCTATTCTATTCTATTCTATTCTATTCTATTCTATTCTATTCTATTCTATTCTATTCTATTCTATTCTATTCTAATTATTATTCTATTCTATTCTATTATTATTCTATTCTATTATTATTCTATTCTATTCTATTCTATTCTATTCTATTCTATTAAACTCACCTGCTCCAGTCCCTCTCTCTAGTTTCCAAAACCTTTCTGAATCGGGTCCCTACTTAATGAAATAATCAACTTCTTACTCTATAGGTAAGATAGTTAAGGAGAACTAGATAGCCAAAAAAAAATGCATCTGAGAATTCTAGGTAAATTTAAAGACCAGAAGTCCCTGTTATCTCTCAGAGCTGGTACTAGCACTACAATCCTGGCAAATTATGAGGGGAATAGTTTAGCACTATTCCCAACAGTTCACAACAGTAGGAAAAGTACCTGCCAATCAGAACATTATTGCAGAAATTAAATTTAGCTGTAGCATGTTGACTATCATAGAATAGGGCCTGATTACTTGAAGGATCTTTTATTTCCCATAGAATCTGCCCAACCACTTAGATCTCCAACCTTTCCAGCTTTGTGAAGCGGCGGGGGGGGGGGAGAGGGAATGGTTCTGTGCAAGTGGCGGGTGAGCATGCATGCCCCCTGCTGTGTGCGCAAGTGAAGCTGCAGCTGTGCGCATGCTCACCCAGCATTTCTACAGCCCGGTTCTGAATGGGCTGCGGCCCAGTATTGGGCCACAACCCAGGGTTTGGGAACCCCTGATTTAGATCTTACAGGGTTACCATGCACCAACTTCCTTTGACTAAATAATGTAATTATTGGTACCCCAGAGGCACTTTCCTAAGGTCCTAAAATGGGGAAAAATCACTTAACAACCACCTTGCTTAGAAATGGAAAATTTGGGCTCAAAGACTACCTGTATATTTTCTTAAATGGACCTGATTCTCTTTTAGGCGGACGTTAGTGGGCAAGTCCCAAGGTATGATTTGGAATTCTTGAACAAAGATGTTGGAAACATTCAGAGGCGTCCACAGAGCATAGTTTAAAAAATATCAAGATAGCAGCAATGATATGACTGAAGCTCTAGCTGTTTTTATATTGTATGTATTGTGTGCAATATCCATAAAAAGCAGGTGCAGCTTTGATTATACTATTATGGCTTCCATCCTGAGTTGTTTTTTATCACAACTGGCAAAAATTATTTTATTTTCTGGTTGCAACCAAGCACTCTAACTTTTCAATAGTTTTACAGACATACTCTTTACTTATGGATAAATGAGAAATTAATAGCCAAATATAAATTTGGCTAATTTCTTTTTAACCTAACATCTTGCAGATTATGTTTACTCTTGTTTTTCAAAATTTTCTGCGTAACTATTATGTTATTAACTCTAGATATTATTAGCACACATATGTATTTGGTAATGTGTACTTTTTAGATGCTGCTCTACGGAGGACACAACTTGCACATTATATAAATAAATTCCATATGTTTATTATAAATTGCATTAAATATGTTGTAAGTTTTGAAACTACTGCTGCTAATCTGCATTGGATGGTCTTGTGTTTTTTGTTGTTTGATAACACTTCTTCCTGGTTATGCTTTCCATACTATCTGGCATTTTGCAAATCTCTGTTTCTCCCATTTCCCAATATGTTGAAGTACACCATCCATCTTTGGCTTTTTTAGCTTTTTTCCATATATCCAGTGAAAAATTCTGCCTTCCTCTTGGTATTTTACAGCACATCCTGTGCAGCTTCAAGCTTAGAGTTTTGGAAAATACCAGAGCAATCTGACTGAAAAAAATGTTCTGGAAGGAGACAAAAGTATACCATTTCTGTACTGCTGCCAAGAAACCATGGACATTGGCCATTAAGTCACCCGTGTTTTGTTCACTTTGAAGGAGACCTTATCTTTATGCATGTCTGCCTCCACCTAGGGCTTAGCAGTTAATTGCTGTAGTCCACAGGTCACCAACCAGATCCAAGCCTTCCTTGTGCTCCTTAATTTTTACAGTCTTTTTACAGATACAGAGATGAGGATTGATTAGAATGTCTTTTGAACAGTACATCAACTGCATCTCATCTTTTGAGATGGTAAAACCCAAAAGGTTAAAAGAACCTGCACATGTTGTGGTCCAAGGGAACCAGCTGTGCAACTCGTCCTGTATTCACAATAGCCCCGTAGTTTGTGACAAGGGATGGATGAGGAGAGCATAGGTGGCAGAAGAACCGATGCCTCTGTTCCCACGGCACACAGTTATAACCAGTTGGTTGATGACAGCCAGCCGCTGCATAAGGGAATCTGAGCTGTAATTGGTTGCAGTGAGAGTAAAGGGCAGTTTCCTTGTTTCCCGCCATTTTCCTGTGTGCTCTGTGTGCGGTCTGTGATTTACCTCATGATGTTCCTGTTGTGTTGATTTGCCTGACGATGTTCCAGTTTGCCTCCTGTAAATATATTTATTTACATAAAACTGCAAATTTGTGTCAATGTCTCTGACTCCATTTGGACATCGGCTGCGCAATTCCCTGACAAATCTGATCAGAGGACATATTTGAATGGAGCCCATAGCACACCACACCAGTGAGGGGCTCCACACTGTTAAGCTTCACCTGTCTGCAAGGACTTCTTGCTGCCCATTCACAGCCTGGAGACTGCCCACCTGTGTCCTCATGGTCTGTTCCACACAAGAACATGTCACCTGAACAGGTGTGTCCCTTAAGTAACCCAACTAAAACTGAAAAGCTACCTACCCAAAGCATCAACTGAGCTCTGTCCTCATGAAGCCAATGCTACAGATACAGAGATGAGGATTGATTAGAATGTCTTTTGAACAGTACATCAACTGCATCTCATCTTTTGAGATGGTAAAACCCAAAAGGTTAAAGGAACCTGCACATGTTGTGGTCCAAGGGAACCAGCTGTGCAACTCGTCCCGTATTCACAATAGCCCCGTAGTTTGTGACAAGGGATGGATGAGGAGAGCATAGGGGGCAGAAGAACCGATGCCTCTGTTCCCACCTGGGCACGAACATCAGGCAAAACTAAAAAGTATATTGGCATCATTTTTGAATACTCTTACCCAATATTATGTGTACAGACTAGTTAAAATAGATTTTATAGAAGTTGTGGGTGCTCCATCACTGGAGGTTTTAAAGAAGAGATAGGACAGCTATTTGTCCAGAGTGGTATAAGGTCTCGAGGAGGGGGTTGGACTAGAAGATCCCCAAGGTCCCTTCCAACCTCATTATTATTCTATATTCTATGTTCTATATTGTATATTCTATATAATATTCTATATCATGCTCATCATGAAATGGTGCAGGAGTTAGAATGTAGTATTGCAGGCTAATTTTGCTGACTATCAGCGGTTCGATCCTGACCGGCTCAAGGTCGACTCAACCTTCTGTCCTTCCCAGGTCGGTAAAATAAGGACCCAGATTGTTGGGGCAATAGGCTGACTCTGTAAACCGCTTAGAGAGGGCTGTAAAGCATTGTGAAGCAATATATAAGTCTAAGTACTGTTGCTATTAACCCCCCCCCCCCCGGCACAAAGCTATGCTCCCTAGCACACATGCCCCAGAATGAACGGGCAAGAAAAAATGAAAGGGAAGAAAGGAGCATTTTTCTCTTTATTGAAACCAATATTTCTCTACTTGCAAGCACTGGTTGAAAACCTTTCCTGACTAGGCTAAAATGGATTTCTGTAAATTTGTCGCTGAACATTTGTCGCTAACAGCCTTCAGCAAGCAGTCCACACATTTTGGCAGGAATATTTCTACAGCCACAAGAACCACACATTTCCTTTTTGGAATTAAATTGAATTAACACAAATTAAGTTGAATTTTATCTTCATTACCAAGCTGTGTAATTTATTATGTTAGCACAAGATTATACTTAATAATATATCTTATCAGAAAATCAAAATAGGTGAGTCCTTTTTTTAAAAATAAATAAATTTTTATTATATTTTTTTCATTAAACAAATATTCATAACTTATGCATAACTGTGCTCATTTACATACTATTTACATACCGTAACATTCAAATTCAAATATATTCCATACACTTTAATTATACATTTTACTTCTACTTCTATTTTATCTCTTCTTTTTCTATTTTTCTATTCTCAGTCCAATTGTACCACTTCTTCCATATTGCATAATATTCCAAATCTATTTGTCCTTTCAGTTCAATTGTTAATTTGTCCATTTCGGCACAATCAAATATTTTTTTTATTACTCAGCTTTCGGAAGGTATATTCCTTTTTCTCCAACATTGCGCAAACGCTATTCTTGCTGCTTTTATTATATGTCATATGATATATATTCCCCTTTAACGATCCCTAACAAAAATAACTCTGGGGTATATTCTATCTGAAAACCTGTTATTTCCTGTATCCATCTGTGAATTTTTACCCAACATTTTTTTGTTTCCGAGCATAATCACCATGTAGGATGGAAGGTACCTTGCTTTTAACCACATTTCCAACAATTCGGTTCCAGGTTTGGATAAATCTTCGCTAATCTAGAAGGTGCCATGTACCATCGGTAGAATATTTTGTACTGGTTCTCTTTGTACTTTGCAGATTTGGTTATTTTATAATTTCTATTCCAGATTTCCCCCCAATCTTCCAGTTCAATACTATGTCCAAATTTTTTTGCCCATGCTATCATAACTCCCTTCACTATATCTTCTGCTCTAAAAATAGGTGAATCCTTATTGGGTTACAAAACTGCACATAAGAGAAACCAGGATTAACAACTGTTTTTAATGAATCCTGCCCAAAACAAAATAAACAATGAAGAATTCTAAACTACAGATAGTTTATTCTCAATCTGTCATTGTTTCACTGTCCTGAAGTGTTCATAACTCATGTTCATAACTCATGAGGGATATATTTTGAATTAAATATTACAGCATTGTTTAAATAATGGGCAACCATCAAAACTATGTACAAACCAAATAACAATTTATATATTGGTTATATATCTATATCTATAAATCCATAATAGCTACTTTAAACCTTAATTCAATGCACAAATTCTTAAATCCAGTTTTTTTGGAATAGTTATCTTATGCAAAGTAAAGAAAGTGTTCAAATAAAAAGACAACCCAAAAGTCTTTCAAAAGTTCTAAAATCCTGAAGATGGGATTTATATCCCCGCTCCAAGACTGAGTTCAGTAAAAATAGGCTTCCGATGCTTGTATTTAGCGTCCATTTGGCTTCAACAAGATTTTTCTAAAAAGTCCTGAGACCTGTTGTTCTGCCTCATGTATCTGCGGACCCCTGGAAGTTGGGTGCCTTGAAAACTTCACAGGATCCAGGATTTCCCCGTGGGGGGCCCTTCTGGCCGACAGAGAGACCTGGGGGTCAAAAGGCAATTCTCAGCTATAGCCCCTTTTCTCCTGGGCTGGTGACCCCCCTTCCTTGAGGTCACCTGCTGAGTAGTAGCAGCTACTCGGTCAGCAGCTGGTCAGGTATGCCCAGTCAGTCTGGACTCATCTGCCAGACTGAAAATGGATGATTGGTTCTCCAGGTTCTCTCTTGAAGTTCCAGGAACCACCCTGGAAAGTAGCATCTTAACCCCTGCTTTCCTGTTATTTTGGCCTAGAAACACTCACCTTGCCAAAAAAAGTTGGCTGGTCAATTTTTGAACGGGTGCCACTGGTCCAGCTGGTGGCATAAGTCATGGATGTCATCTGTAAGACATACATACAGAAGATCATTATTCATTCATCTCATTAGAGCTGTGGTGGCACAGTGGTTAGAATGAGGTACTGCAGGCTACTTCTGCTGACTGCCGGAAGCCTGCAATTTGGCAGTTCGAATCTCACCGGCTCATGGTTGACTCAGCCTTCCATCCTTCTGAGATCAGTAAAATGAGGACCTAGATTGTTGGGGGAAATAGGCTGACTGTGTAAACCACTTAGAGAGAGCTGTAAAGCACTGTGAAGCGGTATATATGTAAATCTAAGTGTTATTGCTATTGCTATCTCTGCATCAGCCCTACCATGTTTATTAGATAGCCATGGAATGGCTGTCTTATTTCTTGTCCTACCCCCCCCCCACAATGAAACAAAATGGCTGGAAACCTCTTACCTTGGACAGTGGGTGTTTTGCACCGTCCAAGATGAAATGGTTGCCACACAGCTAGCCAGTGGCACAGTTCATTCATTTCATCTGAAAGACGAAAGAAACAAGGCCATTAGTCCAGCTTGCACACATGCGCGCGGCTTCAAAATGTGCCTAAATAGGACAGCATAGCACCTGGGTGGATGAGCGGGCCCACCCGGTCACCACTACTGGTTTGCCCGAACCGGTCCAAACCAGCTGAATACCACCTCTGCATTAGTCATTCCTAACATATTATGTTGCTGTTTTATGATTGCTGGAAAACACTCACCTTCACCAAAGGAAGACGGGGCGTTAAGGGGGTGCCATCCTGGTAGCTGTGTGCACAGTTCGTTGATGTCCTCTGTAAGACACAACAGAAAGCAAGTCCATTAGTCACTCATCTCTGGAACAGCCCTAATCATATTTTTATCTGAGGTTATTCTTACCTTCGGGCTAGCTAAAAGAGAATGGCTGCCACCCAGCTAGCAGGGCACACAAGTTTTCTACATCTGTAAGGGACACAAGAAAGGAGCAAGGTCATTAATCCTTCATCCGCTGAGATGCCCTCGTAATATACTTCTCTAGTTATTTGTTTAAAACACTTTACCCCTCTTTCGTGTTAAACCTTTAGCATCGGGTTGCATATCTCTGGATGAAGAGGTTTAAATAAACAAATTCTTTATTTGGTCCTCATCATGAAATGTCCAGGGAGAGGCTAAACCCCTATTACTCCCCCAGACACAAAATCCTTCTCCCCAGCACACATGCCCCAGAATGAAAGGGGGGTGGAAAGTTGGTTGGTAAGAAAGAAACATTTTCTTTCTTTTTCCAATTTCCTTGTAGAGGGGCTGAGGGTATCATGTAGTTTTGTCACTCCATAAGAAGTTACTCCATAAAGTACATCCAATGAAAAGGAGTCAAGAATTTCCCAAAATTGGCTTTAGAGATGGCTCACCCCATTGTTTTTCTTCTGACTTCCTTTCTATCATGGATTCCCTTGGCTTTTCTTTACAGCCCATCCCCAAATCTTCTCCTGTCCCCAGCTCTGCCTCTTAATGCAACTATTTCCCTCTGACTGAGTCTTCTTGGAGAAACAAGGGATTCCTTCAATGGGTGAGATGGCCCAATTCCTACCTGCCATGTTGGAAGAAATGACACTTGAAAACCACGAGTAGTACTGGCACTACCTCCTATCGAGTCAGTGTCCAGTAAAGAGTGGTCAGTAAGATTGGAATCTTTTAAAAGTGATTACTCCTCTCCCTACGGTAACCCTGGACATTCTGAGATGCAAGGAGAATTTTCAGAGTAGAATCTGATGATGAAACGTGATGTCATTGCAGAAGGCAAGGAACACTTCAGCAATGGCTATCAAGAGCTAAGCCTGGGAGGAAAGAAAATGTCCAGTCCTTCTCCTGACCATTCATCTTCCCTGGCAGCCCATCTTCCCTTTCGCAGAAGCAGGAAAAAGCTTTCATTTGGGCAGTAGATCACTTCTTTCTTCTTGAATAAAGTTTTCCTGAATGGCCAAAAGTTAGCAATCCTCTCTGTTCCAGCTCTGCTGGAACAAGGAGCTGGTAACCCCATAGCTGTCATGTTTTTAAACCTGCTTCATGACTCTAAGTGCTATAAAGAGTTTATATCAGGGAAGAGATGTATGAAATTCAACATCAGGTATCAGTTTCACTGTCATGCAGGAGAGGCCTAAGTGACCAAATCCTCAGTCCAATGTCCATTGATGGTTTGGTGATTTTAACACTGCCCTACATTTCAGGACTATCACAAAAAAACATGGAATCCAAAATGCTTGGCTTTCTAGGTCCATTCCTATGCAGATCTTTGGATGTTGGCAAAATCAAAGCCTTGCTAGATGGCCTTCCATCCAGCTGTACCCACGATAGAATTTAAATTGTGATGCTAAAGGCACAGCTGCCCATCAGCTAATTCAAATCCTATTTCTGCGAAGACTAGGAAGGGGGACTAGCTGGGCTCTGGTTGATTCTGGGTGGACTGGTGAAGGCTAAACATTAACTATTCGTGAAAATTTTCAGGGAAGCATATTGTGTAGGGATAATGGCCGAACAATACCCAACACCATTTTGGAAGTGTGCAGTAAGTATCTGCTACAAAATGACGATTATGGCAAACAAGGGATGGCTATTTGGTCAGATAGGTGATAACATTGCATTGTTAGAGATCCCACACACTCACTTTATGGTCTGTTTCTGTGGGAGGATGTTTTGAAGTATTTCTAGTAGGACTATCAGATTCTGCAACAGCTTTGTTCCCTAGGCCATCTGTCTGGTAAACTGGCAAAATTTGTTTTTCTCACCATAAACATGTATACCTCTGAACTACACTGTGTTGTTTCTCCGTGTCATATAATATATGTGGGTATATGGATAATTTTGTATTTATCTTGTCATTTTTATGTAGTGTACATTGGATGTGGTTATCCTTTGAGAGCTGTATGCAACAAAATTTCATTTTTAATGTATGCCGATTAGTGTACATTCAAAGTGACAATAAAGTTTTCTATTCTGTACTGTTCTGTTCTGTTCTGTTGTGTTCTGTTCTGTTCTGTTCTACTCTACTCTACTCTACTCTACTCTACTCTACTCTACTCTACTCTACTCTACTCTACTCTACTCTACTCTACTCCACTCCACTCCACTCCACTCCACTCCACTCCACTCCACTCCACTCTACTCTACTCAATTCAAATTCAAATTCAAACCTTTATTGTTAGAGTACAACACCTGTACTATGAGATTGGCTGAGCCTCCCTTCGTGAACCCACCCCCCACCCAATACAACTCACAGTGAAAAACAGAAAATCTCTATCCCAGTGAATCCTGCTAAAAACACTCAATCGTATTGCACCATGTGAACTTATTGCATGTCACACAAGTCAATCGTACTATGTTGTTGTAGTTATTTTTCATTCAGGAGTCTGACAGCCCACCGATAAAAACTGTTCTTCAGACTGTTTGTGCAGCTGCCTATGCTTTTATAGTATATCTCCTTCCCGATGGCAGGAGAATAAAGAAGTGCTGATCAGAGTGAGTCGTCCCTGAGGATTTTCCTTATTCTATTCTATTCTATTCTATTCTATTCTATTCTATTCTATTCTATTCTATTCTATTCTATTCTATTCTATTCTATTCTACGTGGTTAAAGGCCTCTTGGTGAAATTGAATCTGATCAGAGGACATATTTGGATGGCGACTATAGCACACCACACCAGTGAGGGGGTGCTAAGATATTTGACAATGAATAGCTTGAGCAGTGAAGAGTTGGACAACGAGTAACGGCACACAGTTATAACCAATTGGTTGAAGAGAGCCAGCCACTGCACAAGGGAATCTGAGCTGTAATTGGTTGCAGTGAGAGTAAAGGGGAGTTTCCTTGTTTCCCGCCATTTTTCCATGTGCTGTGTGTGCGGTCTGTGATTTACCTCATGATGTTCCTGTTGTGTTGATTTGCCTGACGATGCTCCTGTTTGCCTCCTGTAAATATATTTATTTACATAAAACTGCAAATTTGTGTCAATGTCTCTGACTCCATTTGGACATCGGCTGCGCAATTCCCTGACAAATCTGATCAGAGGACATATTTGAATGGAGGCCATAGCACACCACACCAGTGAGGGGCTCCACACTGTTAAGCTTCACCTGTCTGCAAGGACTTCTTGCTGCCCATTCATAGCCTGGAGACTGCCCACCTGTGTCCTCATGGTCTGTTCCACACAAGAACATGTCACCTGAACAGGTGTGTCCCTTAAGTAACCCAACTAAAACTGAAAAGCTACCTACCCAAGGCACCATCTGAGCTCTGTCCTCATGAAGCCAATGCTACAGATACAGAGATGAGGATTGATTAGAATGTCTTTTGAACAGTACATCAACTGCATCTCATCTTTTGAGATGGTAAAACCCAAAAGGTTAAAGGAACCTGCACATGTTGTGGTCCAAGGGAACCAGCTGTGCAACTCGTCCCGTATTCACAATAGCCCCGTAGTTTGTGACAAGGGATGGATGAGGAGAGCATAGGGGGCAGAAGAACCGATGCCTCTGTTCCCACCTGGGCACGAACATCAGGCAAAACTAAAAAGTATATTGGCATACCGTACCACTGAAGGTTCCACAGGAGAGAGAGTAGGTGGAACTTCCAGTACACAAATGACATCGACAACTCAAGCATCACTCCAGGAGATGATGATTAAAATGCAGGAGTCCATTGACAGAAATTACAATCACATGAGAGGGACAATAGGAGAGGTGAGGGATGATATCAAAAAGGTGGATGACAGGGTGGGAAAACTAGATGAGAGATTGGAATTAATTCAAGGAGAACTGGCAAACAATGTACAAAGAATAAAAAAAATAGAGGAACACAATGAGAGGATTGAACTTAGACTTCAAGTTGCAGAGAATAAAACAGATATAATAAACAGGGATCTCGAAGAGGCAATTTTAAATCTAGAGCTTGAAAAATCGGCCTTCTTTCTTAGATTTCAAAATGTTACTGAAAGTAAAGACGAGAACTTACCGGAGGTCATGGCACAAATAATTGCTAGTATGACAAATAGAACACTACAGGAAACAATAATGGATATGGATGAAATATATAGACTGAATACGAGCTATGCCCGAAAGAACAGACTACCGAAAGAAGTACATATTAGATTTACTAAAAGAATAGTTAGAGATGAAATTTATAATTTATCGAAAGGAAATACAGTCACACATAACGGTAAAGAGATACTAGTACTTAGACAAATACCAAGACGTGTAAGGGAAAAAAGGCGGCCCTATCAATTCTTATCCACCAAACTGAATAGACACAGGATATCCTTCAGGTGGCTATTACCTGAAGGAATGCTAATAACTCTACTGGATAAAAAACATAAACTCACAACAATAGAAGATGCCAGAGACTTTTATGAGCAGTATATCAAAGTAGTAGAGGAACATGAAACAAAGGCAGAGGGGGAAAGGGAGAGTTTGGAGGAGATAAGCTCAGAAGAAAATTTACTGCAAAAAGAAGAAAGTGTGAGGACGGTGGCAGTTAATTACGGTAGAGATGGTGCGACAACGAGAGCACAGGCCGAGGCAAAAAGAGCAAAACCAAGGGAAACCACCAACTGAACAGACAGTAAATCTGCTATCCCTGAACATAAATGGACTAAACTCGCCCACAAAAAGGAAAAAAATTTTCCACAAATTACTAAATCAAAATGCAGACATTATCTGTCTACAAGAAACACACATCAAAAAAGAACAACATCAGATTTTGGAATTCCCAAAGTTAGGGAAACTATTCACAGCATTATCTACACATAAGAAGCGTGGAATAGCAATATATACAAAAGCATGGTTGAATCCAAAACTACTATATTCAGACGAGGACGGTAGAACACTGATAATACAAATAAAAAACGGAAGCAAATCTGTAACGATAGTGGTTATATATGCCCCAAATATAAATCAATTAGCCTTTTTTTCCAGCTTACATAAAAAATTACTAGAAATACAGTGGGAGAAATTATTGATAATAGGCGACTTCAACGCAGTCGTTGATAGGAAAAAGGACTATAAAGGTACCAATAAGAAAAAAGCAAGAAGAGTACTACCGACATCATTTAATCAATTGGCAACAGAATTTAACTTAAAAGACAGTTGGCGATACCAAAATCCAGACAGCAGGCACTATACCTTCTTTTCATTTCCACACAAATCATGGTCGAGAATTGATATGGCCTGGGCAAATGGGGAATTCTTAAACGATTTGGCTGAGTCTGAAATTCTTCCAAACGCCTGGGCCGACCACAATCCCTTATGGATAAAATGGAAAGAGCCAAATAGTAAAATAAGAGTAAGATGGACCTTAAACCAAACAATAACAAAGGAAAAAGATTATATTAAAATGATGCAGAAAGAATTAGATATCTTTTTTCAGATTAACACTAAAGAACAGACTTCCCTAAGAACTCTATGGGATACAACGAAGGCATACATAAGGGGGCTGTCCATAGCTTACTTGGCCAAACGTAATAAAGAGAGAAACAACAAATTAAATACATTAACAACTAAATTGCACGAATTAGAGAAAACATTGCAAGAAGACCCCAAAGATTCTAAAACATTAGAGGACTTAAATATAACCAGGCATAAAATAAACTTGATAACGCAAGAGCAATTGGCCAGGAAACTTAAATTAGCAAAATATATATTCTTTTTTCTCCAACATTGTGCAAACACTATTCTTGCTGCTGTTATTATATGTCATATGATATATATTGTTCTTTTATTATATTCCCCTTTAACGATCCCTAACAAAAATAACTCTGGGGTATATTCTATCTGAAAACCTGTTATTTCCTGTATCCATCTGTGAATTTTTACCCAATATTTTTTTGTTTCCGAGCATAACCACCATGTAGGATGGAAGGTACCTTGCTTTTAACCACATTTCCAACAATTCGGTTCCAGGTTTGGATAAATCTTCGCTAATCTAGAAGGTGCCATGTACCATCGGTAGAATATTTTGTACTGGTTCTCTTTGTACTTTGCAGATTTGGTTATTTTATAATTTCTATTCCAGATTTCCCCCCAATCTTCCAGTTCAATACTATGTCCAATTTTTTTTGCCCATGCTATCATAACTCCCTTCACTATATCTTCTGCTCTAAAAATAGGTGAATCCTTATTGGGTTACAAAACTGCACATAAGAGAAACCAGGATTAACAATTGTTTTTAATGAATCCTCCCCAAAACAAAATAAACAATGAAGAATTCTAAACTACAGATAGTTTATTCTCAATCTGTCATTGTTTCACTGTCCTGAAGTGTTCATAACTCATGAGGGATATATTTTTAATTAAATATTACAGCATTGTTTAAATAATGGGCAACCATCCCAACCATCAAAACTATGTACAAACCAAATAACAATTTATATATTGGTTATATATCTATATATATATTTATAAATCTATAATAGCTACTTTAAACACTAATTCAATGCACAAATTCTTAAATCCACTTTTTTTGGAATAGTTATCTTATGCAAAGTAAAGAAAGTGTTCAAATAAAAAGACAACCCAAAAGTCTTTCAAAAGTTCTAAATTCCTGAAGATGGGATTTATATCCCCGCTCCGAGACTGAGTTCAGTAAAAATAGGCTTCCGATGCTTGTATTTAGTGTCCATTTGGCTTCAACAGGATTTTTTTTAAGTTCAGAGAATTGTTGTTTTGCCTCATGTATCTGCAGACCCCTGGAAGTTGGGTGCCTTGAAAGCTTCACAGGATTCAGGATTTCCCCCGGGGGGGGGCTTCTGGCCGACAGAGAGACCTGGGGGTCAAAAGGCAATTCTCAGCTATAGCCCCTTTTCTCCTGGGCTGGATGTAGCCTCCTGACCCACTTGCTTCAGGGTCTGGGAGTGCTTTTTTTGCCCCTTTGTTTACAATTGAAAGCAAGCAGGAGAGTATGCTTCCCTTTCCACCCTTCCTTGAGGTCACCTGCTGAGTAGTAGCAGACCTCGGTCAGCAGCTGGTCAGGTATGCCCAGTCAGTCTGGACTCATCTGCCAGACTGAAAATGGGTGATTGGTTCTCCAGATTCTCTCTTGAAGTACCAGGAACCACCCTGGAAGGTAGCATCTTAACCACTGCTTTCCGGTTATTTTGGCCTGGAAACACTCACCTTGCCAAAAAGGTTGGCTCGTCAATTTTTGAACGGGTGCCACTGGTCCAGCTGGTGGCATAAGTCATGGATGTCATCTGTAAGACATACATACAGAAGATCATTATTCATTCATCTCATTAGAGCTGTGGTGGCACAGTGGTTAGAATGCGGTACTGCAGGCTACTTCTGCTGACTGCCGGATGCCTGCAATTTGGCAGTTCGAATCTCACCGGCTCAAAGTTGACTCAGCCTTCCATCCTTCCGAGATCAGTAAAATGAGGACCCAGATTGTTAGGGGCAATAGGCTGACTGTGTAAACCACATATAGTGGGCTGTAAAGCACTGTGAAGCGGTATATATGTAAATCTAAGTGCTATTGCTATTGCTATCTCTGCATCAGCCCTACCATGTTTATTAGATAGCCATGGAATGGCTGTCTCATTTCTTGTCTCCCCCCCCCCACAATGAAACAAAATGGCTGGAAACCTCTTACCTTGGACAGTGGGTGTTTGGCACCGTCCAAGATGAAATGGTTGCCACTCAGCTAGCCAGTGGCACAGTTCATTCATTTCATCTGAAAGACGAAAGAAACAAGGCCATTAGTCCAGCTTGCACACATGCGTGCGGCTTCAAAATGTGCCTAAATAGGACAGCATAGCACCTGGGCGGATGAGCGGGCCCACCCGGTCACCACTACTGGTTTGCCTGAACCAGTCCAAACCAGCTGAATACCACCTCTTCATTAGTCATTCCTAACATATTATGTTGCTGTTTTATGATTGCTGGAAAACACTCACCTTCACCAAAGGAAGACGGGGCATTAAGGGGGTGCCATCCTGCTAGCTGAGTGCACAGTTCGTTGATGTCTTCTGTAAGACACAACAGAAAGCAAGTCCATTAGTCACTCATCTCTGGAACAGCCCTAATAATATTTTTATCTGAGGTTATTCTTACCTTCGGGCTGGCTAAAAGACAATGGCTGCCACCCAGCTAGCAGGGCACACAAGTTTTCTACATCTGTAAGGGACACAAGAAAGGAGCAAGGCCATTAGTCCTTCATCCCCTGAGATGCCCTCGTAATATACTTCTCTAGTTATTTGTTTAAAATACTTTACCCCTCTTTCGTGTTAAACCTTTAGCATCGGGTTGCACATCTCTGGATGAAGAGGTTTAAATAAACAAATTCTTTATTTGGTCCTCATCATGAAATGTCCAGGGAGAGGCTAAACCCTTATTACTCCCCCAGGCACAAACTCCTTCTCCCCAGCACACATGCCCCAGAATGAAAGGGGGGGTGAAAGTTGGTTGGTAAGAAAGAAACATTTTCTTTCTTTTTCCAATTTCTTTGTAGAGGGACTAAGGGTATCATGTCTCAGTTTTGTCACTCCATAAGAAGTTACTCCATAAAGTACATCCAATGTTAAGGAGTCAAGAATTTCCCAAAATTGGCTTTAGAGATGGCTCACCCCATTGTTTTTCTTCTGACTTCCTTTCTATCATGGATTCCCTTGGCTTTTCTTTACAGCCCATCCCCAAATCTTCTCCTGTCCCCAGCTCTGCCTCTTAATGCAACTATTTCCCTCTGACTGAGTCTTCTTGGAGAAACAAGAGATTCCTTCAATGGGTGAGATGGCCCAATTCCTACCTGCCATGTTGGAAGAAATGACACTTGAAAACCACGAGTAGTACTGGCACTACCTCCTATCGAGTCAGTGTCCGGTAAAGAGTGGTCAGTAAGATTGGAATCTTTTAAAAGTGTTTACTCCTCTCCCTACGGTAACCCTGGACATTCTGAGATGCAAGGAGAATTTTCAGAGTAGAATCTGATGATGAAACGTGATGTCATTGCAGAAGGCAAGGAGCACTTCAGCAATGGCTATCAAGAGCTAAGCCTGGGAGGAAAGAAAATGTCCAGTCCTTCTCCTGACCACTCATCTTCCCTGGCAGCCCATCTTCCCTTTCGCAGAAGCAGGAAGAAGTTTTCATTTGGGCAGTAGATCACTTCTTTCTTCTTGAATAAAGTTTTCCTGAATGGCCAAAAGTTAGCAGTCCTCTCTGTTCCAGCTCTGCGGGAACAAGGAGCTGGTTACCCCATAGCTGTCATGTTTTATGCCCTACATTTCAGGACTATCACAAAAAAACATGGAATCCAAAATGCTTGGCTTTCTAGGTCCATTTCTATGCAGATCTTTGAATGTTGGCAAAATCAAAGCCTTGCTAGATGGCCTTCCATTCAGCTGTACCCACGATAGAATATAAATTGTGATGCTGAAGGCACAGCTGCCCATCAGCTAATTCAAATCCTATTTCTGCGAAGACTAGGAAAGGGGACTAGCTGGGCTCTAGTTGATTCTGGGTGGACTGGTGAAGGCTAAACATTAACTATCCCTGAAAAATTTCAGGGAAGCATATTGTGTAGGGATAATGGCCAAACAATACCCGACAACATTTTGGAAGTGTGCAGTAAGTATCTGCTACAAAATGACAATTATGGCAAACAAGGGATGGCTATTTGGTCATATAGGTGATAGCATTGCATCGTTAGAGATCCCACACACTCACTTTATGGTCTGTTTCTGTGGGAGGATGTTTTGAAGTATTTCTAGTATGACTATCAGATTCTGCAACAGCTTTGTACCCTAGGCCATCTGTCTGGTAAACTGGCAAAATTTGTTTTTCTCACCATAAACATGTATACCTCTGAACTACACTGTGTTGTTTCTCCGTGTCATATAATATATGTGGGTATATGGATAATTTTGTATTTATCTTGTCATGTTTATGTAGTGTACATTGGATGTGGTTATCCTTTGAGAGCTGTATGCAACAAAATTTCATTTTTAATGTATGCCGATTAGTGTACATTCAAAGTGACAATAAAGTTTTCTATTCTGTACTGTTCTGTTCTGTTTTGTTCTGTTCTGTTCTACTCTACTCTACTCTACTCTACTCTACTCTACTCTACTCTACTCTACTCTACTCTACTCTACTCTACTCTACTCTACTCTACTCAATTCAAATTCAAATTCAAATTCAAATTGAAACCTTTATTGTTAGAGTACAACACCTGTATCATGAGATTGGCTGAGCCTCCCTTCGTGAACACCCCCCCACCCAATACAACTCACAGTGAAAGACAGAAAATCTCTATCCCAGTGAATCCTGCTAAAAACACCCAATTGTATTGCACCATGTGAACTTATTGCACGTCACACAATCATACTATGTTGTTGTAGTTATTTTTCATTCAGGAGTCTGACAGCCCACCGATAAAAACTGTTCTTCAAACTGTTTGTGCGGCTGTCTATGCTTTTATAGTATATCTCCTTCCCGATGGCAGGAGAATAAAGAAGTGCTGATCAGAGTGAGTCGTCCCTGAGGATTTTCCTCATTCTATTCTATTCTATTCTATTCTATTCTATTCTATTCTATTCTATTCTATTCTATTCTATTCTATTCTATTCTACATGGTTAAAGGCCTCTTGGTGAAATTGAATCTGATCAGAGGACATATTTGGATGGCGACCATAGCACACCACACCAGTGAGGGGGTGCTAAGATATTTGACAATTAATAGCTGGAGCAGTGAAGAGTTGGACATTGAGTAACGGCACACAGTTATAACCAATTGGTTGAAGAGAGCCAGCCACTGCACAAGGGAATCTGAGCTGTAATTGGTTGCAGTGAGAGTAAAGGGGAGTTTCCTTGTTTCCCGCTATTTTCCTGTGTGCTGTGTGTGTAGTATGTGTGTAGTATGTAATATGTGATTTACCTCATGATGTTCCTGTTGTGTTGATTTGCCTGACGATGCTCCTGTTTGCCTCCTGTAAATATATTTATTTACATAAAACTGCAAATTTGTGTCAATGTCTCTGACTCCATTTGGACATCGGCTGCGCAATTCCCTGACAAATCTGATCAGAGGACATATTTGAATGGAGACCATAGCATACCACACTGGTCTGCGGGGCTTAAAATTATGAATTAGGGTCCATGGGATTTAAAATTATTTATTTGGTGGGCACCGGGATTTAAAATTATGACCTTGGTGATCCCTGTGGTCCAAAAGGTTGGGGACCCTTGCTGTAGTCTATGCTCAGGTTGTGTGATAACCTTATTGACGTGGCAGTGATATGAACTGATTCCTGTTTACAAGCAAATTGATGTCTATGGTAGCCAATTATGAGGCATTCTGTTAAAAAGATCCTTCTTCTCAAAATACGTTGATTTTCAATGGTCAAATATTGATAGGAAATATTATAACTGCTGTGCAACTTATTGATCTTTTAAGGCAGATTTCTTGTCCTTTTCAAGACAGTAAACTTTGATTTTGCAAACAGCTGCAGGGCGTGAAAAGTACAGTTAAAGGAAAAGTTAACACCACAAAAGAATTGCCCTGCCTTCATTTCACTGCCTGCAGGATTTGATAGAAGTCTTGAAAGAGCCCATTCTCTAACAATCTCTCCTTGTTCCAAGAGTTTCCTCTGCAGGCTTCAGGCTCTGAAGCCAACAGCCCCCTCTTCCCCTCCTCCAAAGCCCTCTCCCACTGCCTGGCTTTTCCTATCTGAAAGGGAACTATGGTGCAACAGAAGTCTTAATCATTGAAAGTGGCAGAAGATGCCAAAGACCCCAAGGAGGCACAGCAAACAATGTGGCCTGCTAAACTGTGTAAGTTAGACATCAGTCATGACTTTCTGACAGTACCTGCAGTGGTCAGATTCTCTGGGAGATTCTTTTTAGAAGGCACTTTGAGGAGAGCTTTAAAGATAAGAGGGAAATTGGAACAAAGATAACTTGCACAATGGAGCACTCAGTTGGCAGGCCTAGGAAAATACCTGGACTTTTAAAAAAAGACATATTTGTAAAACGGGGAAAAATAGCAAGTATCTTTAGATTAACAGTGCAAAGTTAGAAGTTTCAATACAATAAAAAATGATGATTTAATAGTGTTGGAAGAAATGTCCATCTGAGTTCAGTTCCAAGTGGGGAGAAAGACACTGGAAACATGGAGGCTATTTGGAAAGATGATTTAATGGTGGACAGGACCACATGGTTTGAGGTTCTGGGCAAAATGAGCACATGGGTGAGAAAGATTTATACCCTCTCTTGGGCCCCGCCTTGGAGCTTCCTGTTCCTGTGTAAAAAATGTATTCTGATTGGTTGTCAGACTCTCATGGGGCCATGCAAGGGTAACTTTGTAGGTTGCCTTGAGTCCCAGGCTTGGTTGAATCTTACTGAGTGATGCTATCTCCCCAGGTGCCATGTGGTGAGTTCTGTTGCTAGATGGGTAGAGGGATAATCCTACCATGTCCTGAGGGCCATGTCTTAATCCCATGACCCTGGAGCTGAAGAGGGGGGACGACAGGGAGCTGCTTTTCTTTATAACATGTTTCTCCTTTTCTCATCCAGGGAAATATAATATTCTGCCTTTTTAATATTTCCTAAAATATTTCATTCTTCTAGGAGGGGGGTGGGTGCTAACTTTCTTCAATAGTAATTTTATTAAAGATTATAATTACAATAGTAAAAACTAATAAAGTTGAAAAAGAAAAATGTTCAGAAAAGAGAGATAAAGAGAAAAACAAATAAGAGTGTAGCAAAATTGAAGAAAAGAAATATATAAATAAATTACTTCCCCCTGCTCAGCAACTATAAATGATTTTAGTAATTTATCCCCTTCTCTTATAATACAACAAATTATCTCTTGTTCGTATATCCCATCTCTTATCTCTAAACAAATCCACAAAGCTTTGTCATTTCAGTCCCGATGACAACAATACTCCATTAAGGGTCATAAGAGGTAACAACATATCTATTTTAAACTTGATCAAATAAACAATTTTATATTCCTTTTATTTCTAACCATTTTGATCTTTAATCCCTTCAAATAATGTAGAGCTTGATTTCTTTTCATTTTTTCTGAAGAACCTACTTGTGGGGTACTTACGACCTGGATTTGAAGTTCCATCCACAATCACATGTTCCCACTTCGAGCCTTTGGCAACTGGACCATGTTTACAGCCATTTGCAACCTCTTGCAATCACATAACCCTGTTTTATGATGATTTATAGGAATGAATTTGTACATTGTACATTGTACATTGCTTTTATGTTGCTAGGATGTCCATTGGCCAGGAAAAACATATTTGGGGCTTAAATTCATAATGTTGCTTTTCACATTGTGCTATGGGACACTGTAAAACCTATGGGAAACATTTTGCTTCAAGATAATGAAATCATGTACAACTCCCAGCAGCCCACAGTCAGCCAGGCCAATGAGGAGGAATATTGGGGACTGCATTTCAATAATACCTGGAGGGCCATAGAGTAAAATTGAAGAATTGCTGATCTTTTAGCCTTGCATGTATTGCACTCCAAATAGGAGCAGTAAACATATTGTCAGATTCTATGTTTTGAAAATTACAAAAATAACTATAAGCAGCTGTTCAGGTTCCCTATCGATACTTCAATTTTTTTTACTACCGGTTCGGTGGGCATGGCTTGGTGGGCGTGGCATGCTTGGTGGGCATGGCTTGGTGGGCGTGGCAGGGGAAGGATACTGTAAAATCTCCATTCCCTCCCCACTCCAGGGGAAGGGTACTGCAAAATCTCCATTCCCTCCCCAGCTGATCCTTCCTGATCAGCTAGGACTAGGGAGGC
Organism: Diadophis punctatus similis; assembly: GCA_023053685.1. NCBI lineage: Eukaryota > Metazoa > Chordata > Lepidosauria > Squamata > Dipsadidae > Diadophis > Diadophis punctatus. Next base: position 18,913,949 of record JALIGW010000009.1, on the reverse strand, counting down.
AGAGAATAGATGGGGGCGAGGCCAGTCAGAGGTGGTATTTACCTGTTCTCCGAACTACTCAAAATTTCAGCTACCGGTTCTCTGAACTACTCAAAATTTTCGCTACCAGTTCTCCAGAACTGGTCAGAACCTGCTGAAATCCACCTCTGCGATACTTGATAGGAGGCATTGTGTTTAAAAAGTTACACAGGTAAACAGACAAAAACTGCAAGATTTAAACTACAGAAATTGAGATGACCACTAAATGGCAGCAAAGAGAGCCAGAAACATCCAATTCTGCTTTACTTTAGAGGCCAGAGTTTTGCGACCTATATCCACTAGTGCTAATCTAGGGGAATTGCTCTGGTTTCAATGGAAAAATTAATAAGATCCCTTTGTACTGTTCAACAGCATGAGGCAGCTGTCTTGGATGTCTGAGACTACAGCAGCAGAGGATCTTTCTCCCTTTAACTGTGTAGGATGCTGCTACTTTTGCTAAATCTCAATTCCAGTTTTCCATTCTTTGATTATTTTCCTGCGGCAAGCTTCACTGGAATAAGCAAGAGTTGGCCATGAACCAAACTTGTATTATTGTTATTACTGTTTGAAATAACTCACTTGTTTATATTCAACATCACAGTAAAAATATAATTTAAATATATGTAAGAGCATTTTAAAAGCAAATACCCTGTAGTACAGGGGTCCCCAAACTTGGCAACTTTAAGACTTGTGGACTTCAACTCCCAGAATTTTCCAGGCAGCTATGCTTGTGGACTTCAACTCCCAGCCAGACTTCAATTCTCCAGGCAGCTATGCTTGTGGATTTCAACTCCCAGAATTCTCCAGCCAGCTATGCTGGCTGGAGAATTCTGGGAGTTGAAGTCCACAAGTCTTAAAGTTGCCAAGTTTGAAGACCTCTGTTCTAGTAACTCTCCAACTTTCCTGCTTTAAAACTTGTACAGGTAGACTTCATCGAAGTTATGACAGACCTGCAAAAAACCACTTACAACCTGGTTTTGAAGATCTGACATTGCCCCTCACTTTCAGTCGTATGACTGCATTTTGAATCTTGGCAACCAGATTGCAATTGATAGCAGTTTATAGCACGCTACAGTCACACAACCACAATTTCCAATGGTTTTACTGGAAACCAGCATTAACTTCTCCTTTCCAGCAAAAACTCTCCCACATCAAACAATAGGTTCGTTTATCGACTGCCACACTCACTTAATGATCGCCACAAGAAAGATTGTAAAATTGGATCTAGTCACATAGCGACCTGCCTTACAGTTGTCCTGACTTACAACCATAATTGTGGGGCTCAATTACGGTTGTAACTAGAAGACTAACCGTAAATTAAATTACATAAACAAAAAAAATCCACTTCATTTAGCACATTTTGTTTAACTAAATAAAAAAAATATTTTCTGGTGGAATGAAATTGGTGGGCTTCTGAAAGCAATGTAAAGTGCAGCCACTGAGAAAAGAATTAAAAATTATTCAAACTGAGCAAGTCTATATAGGAGAAAGCCAGAGGTCTTCAAACTTGGCAACTTTAAGACTTGTGGACTTCAACTCCCAGAATTCTCCAGCCAGCATAGCTTCTGGGAGTTGAAGTCTACAAGTCTTAAAGTTGCCAAGTTTGAAGACCTCTGTCCCAAGCCATTGTCTATGTCTTAGCTCAGGGATTTGCAACTTAAACACTCAAAGAGCCATTTGGATCAGTTTCCCACAGAAAACATTGGGAGCCACAAAACCTGGGTGGGTGTGGCCAACTCGATGTCACTCACTCACTCCCACCCAGTCACATGACCCCCCTAGCCACACCTGTCCAGCCGGTCATAAGGGCAGACAACTGGTTGTTAAAAAACACCGGAAGCCACAAAACCCTTTGACCCCCCCTCTCCCCCTCCCTCTCTCTCTATCTCTGAGTATCTCTGTCTCTCTCCCCCCCCTCCCTCTTTCCCTCCCCCTCTCTGCATCTCTCTGTCTATATCTCTCTCCCCCCCATCTCCCCCCTCTCTGTGTCTCTCTTTCTGTATGTCTCTCTCCCCCCTCTCTGATTCTGATATGAGACGTCGAGCAGGTCATGAGGCACTGTCGCAGTGCTTTGCGCAGCATAGTGAACTTTAGCGTGCTTCACATTGGGGAAGATGATGTCCCCTCCTCCTCATGGAGCCTATTACGACATGGAGCCACAATGCGACCCTGTCCCACTTGACCTAGCAACAGGATGCGGCTTACAGCTCCGAGTCCAAAGCGGCAGGAGGCGAGGGCTGCCTTGAGCCAAATGTGGCCCCAAGGCAAATATAGGGCCACTTCGTTCCTGCACTAAGGCTCTGGCCATCACCTTTTCATGTCCCCTTCCCCCCCAGCTCTTTGGCCGAGCGTGGCTGGTGCGAGCTTCAGCCCCAAGCGGCAGGAGGCAAAGGCTGCCTTGAGCACAAATGTTGCACGAAGGCATTTACAGACCCTCCTCCTCCTCCTCCTCCCACTCCTTCTCCTCTCACGACCCCCCTTCCGGCTGTGGTGAGGCTGGGAGGGTGCGTACAAGTGGGGAAAACCCTCCTCAAGGGAGCAGTCGGGCTCGGCAAAAGCACAGAAAAGGGTGAGCGGGCACTTGCTTGAGGAGGGTCTCCCCATTTGTGTGCACCCTCCCGGCGCCACCACAGCTGGCCAGGGGATCGCAAGAGAAGGAGGAGGGTCGCTCTCGCCGGGTTTCCAAGAGAGAAGAGACAGAGACAGAGAGAGATACAGAGATACACATACACACATGGCTTTAATTGAAAAGCATCCTCCGGGCGGCAAAAGTTCCCGGTGCATGATTTAAAGCCGCAGCTGGGCACTGTGGGCCCGTCCCTCTTTCTGTCATCCCCTCCTCCCAGATCTGATTCCCACCCCGCCAGCCATCGTGATAGCGAGGCCAGTGTCAGTCGTGGCTGGGTCGGGCCAATGTCTCGGGGCGGAAAGCAGGTTGCGCATCTCCCCAAGCGACCAAGGCACGCCCAGCACCAACAAGGGCTGGAAGAAGCTCCAGCAAGAATGAGGCACTGGGGAATCAGCCCCAGTCGCTTCTCCATCCCCCGCCGTTGTCCTTACCTTCTCAGGCTAGGCAAGGAGTGACTGGGAGGGGAGGGCGAGGAGCAGGGCCAGTCAGTGATGGGATCACCCAACAGGGAGCCACAGCAGAGGGCCCAAAGAGCCGCTTGCGACTTTGGAGCCGTAGGTTGCAGACCCCCATCTTAGCTAGAACTCAGCCTCCAAAAGAAACTCAACTCAGCTGAACATATAATAAACTATTTTCATTTGCAGATGACATTATTTGGTTTATTTCTAAATCTTATTTCTAAAGTCTAGGTACACTAGAACTATGGAAACAAGTCACTTAGAAAGTTATAAAATGTAATGTCAATAAAAAAAGATTCAACACTTTTTCCCATGCTTAATTGACTTTATGGGGAAACTGAACTTTTAAAAATTGGGAAGAAGGCAGTGATAAGGAAACATTGGAGGTAAGCAATTAATTAATTAAGAACTTTTTAATTAAATTAAGATAATCTCTTTGGACCAACTGATAGATGATAAAGATGAATTTTTAACAGATGCCATATTAATAGATAGGTACCAGATGTAACCCAATCATAATATTTACACTACAATTGTTAACAACATTGTTTGGACCAGCAGCATTTCAGCTTCTGAGATCCTAGAATAACTGGTTAAATACTTTAAAACTAAAAAAAAAACCACCATTAGTTTTACAGATTTTGTTATTAATAAATCAATTTGATATACAGATGCTAAGAAATGAGTGAAATAAAATATGAGTTTTCTATATTGCCTAAACAGTGGGAGAATGTCTTTTACAGCAAGAGTGCCAGTGGACCTCAGATTACAATTTATACAACAAAAAATAATTAGAATTTATGTTTATACAGAAAAGAACGGTCAAAACAACGTTTTGTTACATGGAATTTGACAACTGGACAATGTGCTCTGTGCTCTTCCTTTGGCTAAAAACTGGATACCACAACATTAGAAAGATAAATATATACCCTAGCTCACTCAATAGACTGAAGAACTAATTACACGTGCCAAGTAGGAGTGTATTGCACGTATACCTAGATTTTGTATGGGTGAATAAAATGAAAGATGGAACTCATTTATACAAAATACAGGAGGTCAAAAATGCAGAATGGTAGTTAAATAAATGCATTAGAAATTTGTGTATTTGTATAATATTGTGTATGTAATTGAAACTTAATTGCTACAGCGAAATATACTTTGGGGTTTTTTGGTTGTACATTTTCATTTTATGCAATTTTAATGTATATTTTTTGTGTTTACATTATAACTATTTTTTGTGCTCTGTCTGTTAGTTTTTAAAAAAACAATAAAATAAAATAAAATAATAAATAAATAAAATAGCAAACCCATGCAGTAAACCAACTGTTGCATTGGTACCGTTTCCCCCAAAATAAGACATCCCCTGATAATAAGCCCAACCGGGCTTTTGAGTGCATGGCAATAAGGCCAAGCGCTTATTTCAGGGTACAAAAAATTTAAGACAGGGTCTTAATTTTTGGGGAAACACGGTACTTATAGTGAACGTCAACTTTTGCAGTGATTTTGTGCAAACTGTGCTCTAGTGTACTTATATCCCTCTGTCTCAGCCAAGTATGCAAGAAGTCATGGAGTTTGCAATACGTAATGAGACACGTTTTGTTATCACTTCATGCAGACCATTATGAGCTGTTGTTATCCAGAAGTTGAACAGGTCTCTCTCCAGCAATGCTGCTGCACCCTCCTGTTTATTTCACTGGGCATGGCAGAAGAGTTCTTGTGATTTATTGGTCTTACTTCCTTTATAACTTTCTCCCTTTACCTACTTGCTAAACTTTCTCCCTTTACCTACTTGCTAAAACTCTTTTGCACATTCTGCTGATTAGTCATCAGGCGCATTTCAAACAGGTATTGTGGGTGTTCTTAAGAAGCATTATATTCCTATAGAGGCATTCAGTCCAAGTAAGGTATGCAAGTGCATGTAAGAGGCTGGAGGTAATTTTTTAACAGCCTAGCGAAAGAGAAGGGCATTTGCCTGAGGCCAAACAGCAGCCATGAAGCCTGTAAGTGGGCCTCTCTGATGTTTTGATTATGCTTTCTGGAGCAACTTCATTTCCAAAAAGGAGGGGGGCAAAGATTCTCCCGCCATTCATTCCATGCCACATCTGAGGAGATCATTATATTCCAGAAACATAATCTTAGTTGACCCTTGAGTGGAAAGCAGGAAATAAACATTATGTTTCATTTTTATTGTTAAAGTACATAGCACCTGTTTCCCAGAAAGAGAATTCAAGTTTAATTCACAGTGCATGAAACTTACTGTAAACATAAGCAATACATGTAGTCATTCTACAATTTCCACAAAACCATAGTTTTGTTGAACAACTCATAAATATGCAGAGCTTAATTCGTAGTTTACAAACAGTGGCTGGGTTCACATAATGATAAACTTAAATAACTACATTTTGCTTAAACATATCATGTGTTCCCTTTTAGATGCATTTGATTAAAATAGTGTTTTTGCTTTATATTGCTGTCCTGTCTTATACAGAAATTAGTCTTCATTAATTTAATAATTTGTTATTAGACATAAGGTTACATAATGAATTTTAAAAAACTTGATTAGGGCAATTTTAATTCATGATTCTGTATGGTAAGGTAAAAAGGTAAAAAATCATTAGGTAAAAATTAGATAAAAACTAAAAGGTAAATAACAAATTATTATCTTTATACAAACACACATATATACACACCCCTAAGTACATGTACACAAGTAAGTACAACTTTTACCTTATAGATTTATTTACTGAAGCTGTTTTGTATCTGGTGGAAATAGGTGAGAAAATAAGTATTGATTTCTTTCAGCCCTTTAGAGAAAAAAACCTGTTTTGCAAAGATACCTATGCTTTTTTATTATCAATGTTAAAAACTTTACAATTAATCTTTCAGTCTAATCTTTCTGATTAATCAGTCTCTCAAATAGCTTCTTTTTTCCCATCAACTCATTCAAGATAATACAAGATTAATACAAATTTAGAAGCACTTTACAAATATATCACCTAAATTTTGGTGCTATTATTGATCTTTGTTACTGTATAAAGTTTTATATTGCTAATTTATTGATCATGTTTTTGTTCTGCAATTTTTTAATGGATACATTGGAATACGTGGGCTACTAATACATTAGTAACGTGGGTTCCATAAAGTAACATATTTCTATATTACTTGAAGATTTGCATTCGTCAGCCAGCCAACGATCTACAAGTTTAAAAAAAAATCCGAAGCAAAAAACAAACTTTCAATTTTAGCAGTAAAACTGAAGGAGGGAATTGAAGGAGGGAAAAAAGTTTTCTTCTGCTGTACTTTCCATAGTCATAATTTACGTAGGTTCCCAGAGGAGCTCATTCGCCGCTCCCGAGGGAACTGGAATCTTTCTCGTGCCCGCGCTCGGCGCGTTCTTGACATTTAGCGTTGGCGGAGAAAAAAAAAACCAACCCACAGAGGTGGTGACTTTTTTTTTTTTAAAGGAAGTGAAAGGAGCTGAAAAGTTAGGTAGCAAAGAAGTGTGGAGGGAAGCTGGTGGAAATATTTTTGAAGATTGCTGTGGGGAATAACTCCGCTTCTTAGTCTAGAACAACATTATGCGCAGGAGGTTGCAATGATAAAACAATGGGCCACATTTTTTGTCCCTGCTGGTTCGGCATGGGGTTTCTCTTGGTTTCTGTCTGGCCAAGCGGTTCGACTACCGAAGGTAGGTCATTGTGAATGCTTATACACTATGTGTGATTTGAATCGTGGAAGATTTAGTGGGAGAGGGAGCGAAGAAAAAAAAAGAATGCGAAAAAGAGGGAAAGTAGAATTGCACAACACAGACAATTTTGCGTGCCAATTTGTTTCTCGATTTACGCCTCCTGTGTGAGTGTAACTTTATTGTAACTTAACGTGTCGATAAACAGCATGGAACTCCTCAAATACTCTCGTATAGGGGTCAACCCTGAGGGAAGGAAGGGCGAGGCGAGTGGGAGAAAGAGAGAGAGAGAGAATAATCGCAACTTCGGTTGTTAAACTCGGTGGGTCGGGGGGGGGGTAGGTTTTGCAGATGGGATCTGAGAAGTTTTCATGGAAAACTGATTTTTTTCCTCAATGGGTTCGCCCAGATTTCAGTTTAACAAAGCAAATCAGGAGAATGCACCGGATTACTAGTTCTTCGGGAGGTCGTTTCCCTCTTCTTTTGGGTCCGAGTTTATCGTCGATCTAGTGTAGGAGAGTGTCTTTACAGCCCCGCCCTTCGAGAAAGGAGTTGTTGTTGTTCTGGTTGGCTGTTTTGTTGCAATCCGTAGCAGTGATTATGAGTCTGCAGCCGGGGACTCTGGTTGAATTACTCATGAGTTAAATTAGGGGTTATCTGGATTGCTATACAAAAGCGTATGTGTGAATAAGAGAGAATGTTTCTACCTTGTAAGGAAGGGAGATAAAGAGCTGAAGTTCTCAATGGACGGTGGCGGAAGCGGGTTTCTCCCGGCTTTTGCATATATTCATAGACATTTCTTAAAATCTCCCTGGAGTCCCATTTACCTTGAATTTTTTTCAAAACGAAAAAAAACGGAAGCACCGATCTAAAATCATTTTACTGTCAAGAAATAATCAGTGGCCAGTAGTTCTAATCGAATATGAAGTTTGGCTGGATCTGACCTAGATTTATAATGAAATCCTAGGCGACTGAAAAGTAAGCCAAATTGAGTTTTGTGGATTTCATTTTTATCAAGGGGGCATACCAGCCTTCTACAAACGAGAGCTATCTTGAAGTGACATAATTTCCAGACAGGATAAGCTTGATAATTGGGATTTGTGGAATAGGAAATTATTATTATTGGACAATATCAGATTATGGAAAAGGAAACTCTATAGATTTCATCATTGTTCAGTGCTCCTGGTCATAATCCCAGCAGGTGTTGTCCATCAGAAATAGATGGACATCTGTCATCTGTCTTTTAATTGTCCATAGTTACATACTGAACATTTTGCTATTTTTTAAAAGTTGCTTTTTAGTGTACCTTTTATGGATGTTTCACTCCCATCTTTAAATGCTATTCTGTCCAACTCTTTTGGCCTTAGGTTGTTTACATACACTCAGTATTTTCTCAGTGTCTTTCTTGATCTTGCTGCTCCAAAGAAGTTGAATGAGTTATGGATGATTTAAGAACAAATGTTCAGTTGAATCTGGTTAATAATAACAAATAATTCATGATATGCAGGTCAGGCAATTTTGCTGCATATCTTATCTGAATGGGTTCTGTTAAGGAAATATTATGAAAATATTATTGGGTTCTTTGAGTTTAAAGGAATGAAATTTAGGAATTAATAAGTGGTTTCTCATGGGCCTTAAGCCAGATGGGTGCAGAAGAACCAGGAATTTATTACCCATCTCCTTAACTCTTTCCCCAAGATGTAATGGGATTACGTAATCATAGGAGGTTGATAGGAATGGTAGACCAAGATATCTGGAAGACACGGGTGTGAAAAACAGTCTGTACTGCTGGTGTTCTTCAGTCTGGGGCTTCTCCTAGCCCTGTTTAGTGTGCTGAGAGATTTCATGAAAAGATCACAGGTATCTTCTTTCTGTGGACTTCCTTCTGGGGAAATCAGGTCAATGGTGGAGGAATATTACCTGGTAAATTTCTAAAAGTCAGAAAAGAAAGAGAATAACATTAAATCACAGAAATAGAAGCAGAAGTGAGTCTTTTCATAAGGAAGGTGGACTTGTAACTCACGCTGCATTTCACAATCTCAATTTAATGTCTCAATAAATATAATTATGTCGAAAAGCTTTTGCCTTTTTAAATAGATATAAACTTTCTTCCAATTAGTTGCAGCAGTTGTCTCTGGAGAACTGATACATAGATGTGTGAAACTGGACTGAGGACAATGGTTTTCAAAAACACTGGTTGGTTTTTTTAAATTTAGGCATTAAATGGAGCATACATTACTAATTTTTGCTTGCCTTTCTAGAAAATTAAATTATTTTCTTTCTATCCCACACCCCAAGTTTAAATGTTTACTATTTAAACTTTAGATAGAAAGATAAGCTTTTTATGTGTGAGCTAACTTGAGTTGATAATGATGGTGTTTGAGTCAGAGACGCCGAATTTGATGGTGTTTTCTGGAATGTTGCAAAACATTTGATGTGGCAATAAAAATAATGCTAATAGCATGCTATAAATTATACAGAGAAGGTTATTTTATTACCTTCTTTTGTTGCACTAGTGCTCCCTTGTTCTGTGCTTTTTGATTTAAAGCAGCATATACACTGCATTGTTTGTTATAGTATTTTAACTTGTGGCACTTCACATTTGGGCACAGTTAGATGGCTTATTAAAGGGTGCCCACTAGTCCTTGAGTTTGAAGTAATACTGGCACAAAATTTGCTGATTCAGTTGTCAAGTTCTACTCTGTCAAAATAACAAGGCTGGTGAGTGATGTTGCTCTTATTGATTTAATGAAGGATGAGGTAAATAAAGTGATTGGTAGAATCTCTCAGCTTCATTTCTCCTCCTGCCAAGCATTGTAGACTGGCAGGGAACCAACCACAAATCACCTTCTGTAAGGTGTGGTATGGCAGGATTGGACAAGTGTAGATGTGTGCTTGGAAAGTCATGTTTAGCCACCTGTCAGATTGCCTGAAGAAATGTTAGGAAATGTCAGGCAGACTATCAGGCTACTTTTGAACAAGGGTCTACCATTTTTCTGAAAGAGTCCTAAACCTGAGCCCAAGCCTAGCCCAGCTCACAGGTGAAAAATAGAAGTGCAGGAGAAAGCGGACATGAACAATAGATAAAAAGCAATTCTGTCCTTGAGATAGGTAGAGAAAATAGTAGTGCTAGCAGCTTTCTATCTACATGCCTGGTGACATCCAGACGTAGCCCATAAACAACCATGAAGCTAAAATGGAGAAGACAAGGTGGTGCCATTCCTCCATACCACCACTACCGCCAAGTAATAAAAACAGTTACTACCGGTAATACAGCCATGCAGAGGCACTGCATACAGCCTTTGAATAGCTGTATTAGTTACTATTTTTGTTACCTATCAAAACAGCAGAAAGTGTACAATACACCCGATGGCAATAGACCGGGAACAAAGCAAGTTGTTTGAATCCACCTGTCTTCTGTTATAAATCAAGGTGTGTAACATAAGAGTAATACTCTTTCAAGAAAGTGAAAATTCTTTTTTCAAATGCAGGCATGCCATCTTTCAAAAGATGCTGAACTTGTATTTATTAAGGACCTGATATTATGAAAGATAGATGTCTCCGCAGATACCATATGTCTTGTCCTTGATGCAGCTTGAAATGGCCATTGAGGGCAGGTCCCAGCAACTGGAATGGAAGGATTTCAGTAGTAACCTCAGTGGCCAATAGCAGCTGGGCAGAAGCCACTTTTGAGAGCATCAGCAACAAAGGAGACCCATTGGTTGAGATCCAAAGAAAGAGGTCCTGGGGCTGAGGCCTTCCTTCTGATTGCTGTTCTTCCTCATTCCAGATATATGACAGTGATTTATAGTTAGGAATTTAAGACATTACTTCATATTCAGGCTGGTCTTGCCTTTCTACAAGTTTGAGCATCTGGAAATTTGGGAGTGTACATGTCTGTAAGATTGGGGTGAACCAACCCTGCCTTCAGGCTGGATTTGCACATTGTATTAAGTCATAATTTATTTAACTGTGGTTTAATTGAATATATCATAACCTGGTCTTATATTTATCAGTTTCAAATAAGGCTTCAACAAGAGCTCTCAGTAAGAAAACATAATTCAAATGCCATATTTACCATATTTTTCGGAGTATAAGACGCACCGGAGTATAAGACGCACCTTAGTTTTGGGGGAGGAAAACAAGGAAAAAAGGCCTCTGCCTCCAAGCAATTTGCCAAATTTGCCAAACAGCAAACAGCACAGATGATATACACTGTTTGATGTGTATTTCTGTGCATGTGTACCTTACCCATAGAAATAGCAAAGAATTGGAGAAATGTACATTATGCCAGAAAGTTTTCTTAAATGTAGTGACACTAACTCCTCTCAATTATTTAAATAGATCTACTCCAAGGTAAGTCAGGATTTAACTCTTAATACTAAACAGGACACTGTTACATTTCAGACTGTACTTGTACAGAGCTGTTAAAATTAATTAAAATTTATTCTCTATTATTTAAAAGAAGATACAATAGCACTGGGCCTCTTCAGTGCAAGTATTTATTTTAAAAAGCTTCTTTATTTTGTTAAGTTGTCTAGATCTACAGGGGTCTCCAACCTTGACAACTTTAAGACTTGTGGACTTCAACTCCCAGAATTCCACAGCCAGCAAAGCTAACAAAGCTGGCTGTGAAATTCTGGGAGTTGAAGTCCACAAGTCTTAAAATTGCCAAGGTTGGAGACCCCTGGCTCTAGAACGATAATAAAGCAGTCTTTAAAAAATAAGTCTAATAATTTGAACATTCTACAGACATTTATAGTTATTCACTTACCCCCTTGCATGCAGTTCAGCAGAAAATAAAAATCTGCGTGTCTCTCCCAGCTATTTGCCTCTTTGCAGTTGCAGTTTCAATTTCATATTAGCACGTGGCAAATCAGCTGGGGATCGGGAAGCTGCTAAGGACTTGCTTGTCTTAACAGGCTCTTCCCTGTTTGCTGCAAACAGGTAAATTGCTGGAAGACAGAGGCCAAAGGGTGGGGGTGGCTGGGTGGGTGGGGCTACATTCGGTGTATAAGACGCACCCAGGTTTTCACCCTCTTTTGGGGGGTAAAAAGATGCGTCTTATACTCCAAAAAATACGGTATGTCCAGATAGCCCTGATTCTCTGGCTATATTACTTTGCAGTTTGTTGGTTAAAAAAATCTGGAATCTGGTAGCATTTTTCTAACTCTCAAATTTTACTGAAAGGCATATATTTCCTGGAGTTTTGCCATTATAACATTTTTTGTACAATGTCTACTATCACATAAAAGTTTGTTGTAAAGACTATTGCTGTAATACATTTCACAATCCTTATTGGTGAAATAACAAATAAAGGTAAAAAAATCAAATAACAAAATATTCTGTAAGGTTTTAAATTCTGCATAATTCTTCGTCAAGCAAACAAAAAGCCTTACTTAAAATACCTGGCCTATGGCATCACATAAACTAGTTTTAAGTGGCAGTCTCTCCTTGAGAGATCTGTGGTTTCTTCTATATACTGACGACAAATCCAGGCTAAATTTGAGAATTATTTCAAACCATTTCATTCAGAGGAAGTAATTAGAATAAAACTTCTCTGCTTCTTTTGAAAATAATAGTAAACTTGTTCTACTTTTCCCTCAAGTCTACAAGCAACTTTCTGAACTTCTTGAATAGGCCCAACTGAATACATCTGTACTGCAATTCACATCACTTTCAAACATAAGATTATCATATCTTTTCTAGATTAACTGTGAAGCTCTATATGCTGCGACCAAATGAAATTCCGAATATGAGCTTGTGTTCTGCAGTCAAGGAGCATCAAAAGACACTTAGATCTTTGCTTAAAAGAAGTTAAACGGAAGAATAGTGATCTGAGACAACAATTTGGGAAGATGTTACTTTGGCATTCAAATATATAGTATGCAGTCTCCATTGGCTTAACTTGTTGCCAAGGTGACTTTCAAGATTTCATCAGAAGATTCCTTTGCTTTCCACTTCATTATACTTCCACTGCAAAGTTTCTATTAAATATTAAACCAAAATGGGTTTTCAGACCAAGAGAAAAGTCTACTTTCCCAATACAACTCTTGACCTCATTCCCCCATGACATTTCTCAGTTTATTTTAAAGGACATTAACTGGCTCTGGATGCCTTGGGGTTTTTTCTGCTACAAGGTCCCCAAAAGTGGAAATGGAGCAATAGGAGCCAACTAGCATCTCTACTCAAATGGAAGAGAGCTTTTTGAAGACACTCTTCTTTCCTTGTTCAATTGTATCATCTGTAATACAGTATGTGCTTAGAGAAACGCATTCCTCAGAGTATTATGGTAACCTGGAACAGGCTTCTTTTGATTGCCTGCTCCTATACATGTTTCTATAAAAATGACGCACTTGGAGAAAAGCTATGTTTGTCATTTCTTTTCTGCAGAATAGGGGTGGGGTGGGTGGCGGGAATGGGTGTGATTTCATCTCATTTTAAAGCTATTTTAAGCCACTTTTATGCTCATTAACTGTTATACAGCAGTTCTCATGAATTTCTTGTCTCAAGATGAAAATGCATTGACATTTGGAAGAGATTTGCAGCCACGGAAATGAATTTAGGAAATGTATGCAGTCTGAGGTTGCACATCGAACATCCCTGATTATACATAGCTAACATGCAGTGGAATTGCATGTGGGAGGGAGAAGATTAATGTATCAAAATTTGCCCTGACCTGTAAGTAACTGCTTGCTTGATTACAGTGGTGCATAAAATTTTATCTGAGCCATTCCTGTTGTGGCTGTACTATAGAACTCTTGTCTTTAAATACCAATCTCTCTTCCTCTCCCCCCCACTCCCACCACCCACAAGTTAGAGGATTACTCCTGGAAAAGAAATCAAGGTGCTGCTGTTAATGCAATGCTATTCTAGTCTTCTGACCTCCCAGTAGGGTTATGTTTGAAAGTGGGAGCATCAAGCAATGCAAGTGGCCCTTGGAGCGTCACTCAGATTTACAAGACCTGTAGATTCCTGCAAGCAATCTGAAACACAAGAACAGTTCCTGAAAGAGGAAAGGATTGTTATTTCAGAACCTAGCAACAGTTTGTTAATAAGTCACAGCTGCTTCTGGTAGGTAATAATGATCACTTTTATCTAGCACTTTTTGAATATTTGAAGTGCTTCATGATGTTATTTTGGGAAGCTTTGGAACAAGGATTGGAACTAATACCGGCATCCATATTTAAGGTTACCAAATCTGAACTTCGGAAAGTACACTTTTGTGTACCATGCCACTGAAGGATTGATACATCTTCTGCCTCCACTGGCATGCATTCTGTTATAAAGCTCTAAAGCAGTGTTTTTCAACCTTAGAACTTTAACATATGTGGACTTCAACTCCCAGAATTCTCCAAGCAGCCTTGCTAGCTGGGGAATTCTGAGAGTTGAAGTTCACACATCTTAAAATTTCCAAGATTGGAAAACACTGCTCTAGAGCAGGGGTGTCAGATTCGTGGCATCACATCATGTGATGTTTCGTGACTTTTTCCCCCTTTGTTAAACCGGGGGATTAGCATGGCCAGTGTGTTACACATCCGGCCCATGGGCCGCGAGTTTGACACCCATGCTCTTGAGGGATTAATCCAGTGGTTCTCAACCTTCCTAATGCTGCAACCCTTTAATACAGTTCCTCATGTGGTGACCCCCAACCATAAAATAATAAAATTATTAGGAAACTCAGGGGTGGGTTCTAACTTACCTTGCTGCCGGTTCGCTTCCTCCTGTGCTGCGTGGCCGCACCTCGTGGGCTTTGCGCGCACACGCATGCACAGTGCCACATTTTTTAAAGAGTTGGGGTGGAAAGCCAAAAACAAGATGGCGACGCATGCGCAGTGTCGGAAATTTGGCTTCTGTGCATGCTCAGAAGTTCCCATGGTACAGATTTTTTTTTTTGCAGTAGTCTATTTGCATGTGGGTGGACCCGCCTGGAGACGGATAGAGGAGCGGTGTCTCGGTTCCTAAGACCATCGGAAATATGTGTTTTCTGATGGTCTTAGGCAATCCCTGTGAAAGGGTCGTTCGACCCCCCAAAGGGGGATTAATCCAAACAATATTTTCTGTGGAAACTCCTGTGGATCAGTAGGGATGCTAGACGGGAATAATGATTGATTCAGTTTAGAAGAGATTTAGGTAGCATGCTTAGCATAGTAGCAAAAGGACATTTGAAAGTTGCAGCTTTCCTATGCTTTGTACTCCAAAGAGAATTATATAATGAGCACATTGTTTTGAATCTGCTACCTATGAAGTACCATAACAAAATCTTTAAAAAAAATCCTAATCTATATAGGAATATAAATGATTCTTTGAACAGCATCATATAGGATGATTTATTTTGAGCCCTTACTTAACTATGAGAACTTACGGGAACTTTAGAGTCAAGATCGTATATGCTTAGTATCTTAAAAATAACAACAGAGCTGAACTGATAATAGGTGGATAATATTTTCCCCCCAACTACATGAAAATCAATTTCACAGGAGTCCCTGTTCCAGACAGTAGGTGAGTTTTATTTCTGTAGTATTATAAATTATATATTTCCCACGTTATGTTAAACCATTCTGTGCTTTCTTAGTGCTTGTAATATATATATATATATATATATGTGTGTGTGTGTGTGTGTGTGTGTGTGTGTGTGTAACATTTTTTGCTGATAAATGAAAATAAAGGGAGACTATATATATATAGTCTCCCTTTATTTTCAGTTATATATTTTCAGATATATATATATATATATATATATATATATATATATATATATATATATATATATATATATATATATATATATATATATATATATATATATATCCAATCATTTGCTTCCAAAATATATTTTATCCACCCTGTTACTAACAAAAAGCTCTGTGTTATATTAATACAATCTCCTTAGAGAGTTTTCATCTGCCTGCCATAAGCATCACTTTAATAGAAACCTTATTGTACTCAATTATCTTTGCTGAAGGTATACAATTATTTACAGATTATAGGATGGATTTTCCTTCCTTCCTTCCTTCCTTCCTTCCTTCCTTCCTTCCTTCCTTCCTTCCTTCCTTCCTTCCTTCCTTCCTTCCTTCCTTCCTTCCTTCCTTCCCTCCCTCCCTCCCTCCCTCCCTCCCTCCCTCCCTCCCTCCCTTCTTTCTTTCTTTCTTTCTTTCTTTCTTTCTTTCTTTCTTTCTTTCTTTCTTTCTTTCTTTCTTTCTTCACAAAACAAAAAATCAGCTATGTTGATAATAATATGGGTTTGGACTTTTTAAAATTTACTTTGAGGAATATTTGTTAATCACCTGCTTATCAACCCAGATTTGAGTCTTTAGTTTGTTTATTTGTTGTATTTTATTTTCATTAAGGTCCAACCAACGTTAAAACAATCTTTGAAAATATAAGTATTAAAATTACTACAAGTAATATGAATACTTATTTCTTAATCATATGCTAATGACATGGAATGAGAACAATATAAGTTACCTTGCCTTTGTTACAAGTTAAGAATTCTGGTGATAAAAAGGAAGAGAGAAAGGAGGGGGGAGGAAATATCTACCTCTTTTAAACACAGCCAAATCCTCAACCTCGTAGAGCTGGTTTTTCTGTGCTCTTTGAATTAGGAATGAGTTGACACACTGCAATTTTAAATTCAAACAGGATAGGAGGAGGATCATTAGGAACACGCTTGGAAATTTAAAATGAGGAGTTACGCACTTTTGTTATTGTTTCAAGTCTCAAATGGAAAGAATCTCGGCAGAAAGGTGCTTTGCCAATGTCACCAAGCTTGCACTGATTCTATTCATGTAGCTGATTCAAGAGCAATTTCTTTAAGAAGGAACTTGGAGAGAAATTATCAAAGAAGTACTAATGTCTGTGGGCAATGAGTTTGGTAAGAGAATATTTAGAATATGACTGCTTATTTGCCAGTGCCCATTTATCTACCTTTAGCACTTCATACTATTTCAAACAATGTAATAAGTATGGGCGAAATGCTTTGAATATGAAACACCCTACTTTGAATTTGAAACAGGTTGTTTTGACCTTTCAAAAGTATTCCAGTAAGTTCAGATCCATTGTTTTGAATTTGAAATAGTTTGCACACCACTACTAGATTGGTGCTGCTGAAAGGGCATAGGCAGAATTTGAGGAATACAGTACAATTTCTCCTGATGTTTGACTAAAGCATTAAGTAATTGGGATCATTCAATTTCTTGCCTGTATCAGTTTGTCTTGTCTTAATTTGTAAGTTAATGGCTCCTATTTTGTATCCAACCACATTGAAATGTTCATTATTCCTGAACATAATTTACACAGATGTAATTTTTAAATACATATAGGTAGTCCTCAATTTAAAACAGTTCATTTAGTGATGATTCAAGATTACAACAGCACTGAAAGTGACTTATAACCATTTTTCACACTTTGCAGCATCCCCTTGGTCACGTGATCAAAATTCAGATGCTTGGCAACTGACTCATATTTATGATGGTTGCAGTGTCCTGGGGTCATGTGATCACCTTTTGCGAATGTCCGACAAGCAAAATCAATGGGGAAACCAGATTCACTTAACAACAGTGTCAGTAATTTAGCAACTGCAGGGATTCACTTTACAACTCTGGCAGGAAAGGTCGTAAAATGAAGCAAATTCACAACAAATGTCTCACTTAACAACAAAAATTGCGCTCAATTGTGGTTGAGATTACCTTACTTAGGTTAAAGTATATACATTTGTGTAAAGTACACTTTTGAGCTAAGACTTATTTGAAGAAATGTGCAAATGAAGTTTAACTGTTTCAATCTGCATATTCTTCTGGAAAGTGCCAGGTTGATTTCAAGCAAAAACAGAAGAAAAATCCTTGATCATCTTTGTTACTGCTTCCTTTTAACTATCTGGCATTTATTTTATTCCTTTTAAGTTATTGAAACAATGGCCCTGAAGCAAAGATGAGATATAATTTTGATTTGTGTTTAATACTCAAATAATATTGCTGCTTTGTATTTTGTATGCTGCTTTGACTAAATGTCAGTTTTGATCTAGTCCTGGTATAACAATGACGAGACAGCCAAACATAATCTCTCTTTGTCTGCATTAGGTGATATTCAGAGATGTTTCCAGTTCTTTGAGGTAGGCCAGAGCAGGGAACAGATAACACAAGAACTACTGGAACTCTACTATATTATTATAGAGTATTATATAGAAACTGTAAAATCTGACAGTCTCCCTCTTTTAATAAAATAAAATAAAATAAAATAAATCAAGGCAGGGCAATCTTGAGTTTCTTTTTCACCCCTTGTTATCTTTCAGGGCTAAGCTGATACTATCCTAAAAGCTATTGCATACCTTCTTCAAGACTATCTTCATATCACTCCTTGACAGGAGTATGGTGATTCCATTTAGTCATCATTTATAAGGCAGACTTCCATTAGCAGACCTGGGGTGGAGTTAGGGAGCTAAAGAAATGTGGGTGTGATTTATACTGGGCCCTATCCAACAAAGGGGCTGCACGGTGGCTCAGTGGTTAAAATGCTGGGCTTATCAGTTGGAAAGCCAGGAGCCCTGGTTTGAGACCCAAGCTCCCGTCCTCACCCCAGCTCCTGCCAACCTAGCAGTTTGAAAACATACAAATGCTAATAGATGAATAGGTACCACTTCAGTGGGATAGTAATAGCACTGTGACATCAGTTGGCCACATAATCATAGAAATGTCTTCGGACAGCACTGGCTCAATAGCCTTGAAATGGAGATGAACACCGCCCCCTATAGTAGGCAAAGAATAGTAGAGTAAAATCTGCAGGAACTCCTTTACCTTTTTTTAACCTATCCAACAAAATGAAATTAAATATGGAGAAAAGTGAGATCTTACACTTAGGCAAGAAAAAACAAATGTACAGGTTTAGATTAGGTGAAACCTGACTCAATAGCAGTAACTGTGAGAGGGATCTTGGAGTTCTAGTGGACTGTTTCTTAAATATGCGCCAGCAATGTGAAGAGCAACAAAAAAACAACAAATGCAATCCTAAATTACATTAACAGAGGGATAGAGTCAAAAATCACACGAAGTACTAGTGCTGCTTTATAAATAAAGGCTTAATAAGACCACAGTTGGAATACTGCATCCAGTTTTGGTCACCTCGTTATAAAGAAGATGCTGAGAATTTGGAAAGAGTGCAGAAAAGAGCAACAAAGAAGATTAAGGGCTTGGAGGCTAAAACCTATGAAGAACGGTTGCAGGAACTGGGTATGTCTAGTTTAATGAAAAGAAGGACTGGGGTGACATGATAACAGTGTTCCAATATTTGGGGGTCTGCCACAAAAAAGAAGGGGGGTCAACCTGTTTTCCAAAGCACCAGAAGGCAAGACAAGAAACAGTGGATACAAATTAATCAAGAAGAGAAGCAATCTAGAACTAAGGAGAAATTTCCTAACAGTGAGAGGAATTAACCAATGGAATGGCTTGCCTTCAGAAGTTATAGGTGCACCATCACTGGAGGCTTTTAAGAAGAGACTGGACAGCCACTTGCCTGAAATGATATAGGGTCTCCTGCTTAAGCTGGGAATTGGACTAGAAGACCTCCAAGGTCCCCTCCAACTCTGTTATTCTGTTATTACATTCAGGCATTACATTAGTCCATTTGTGGATGTTGTACAAAAGTAATGGGTTTCTTGGGAAGGAGAGACTGGTTCAGGGAAGTTGGATGACTCAGTTAAGTATATTTACATCATAGGAAGAGGGAGGCAGGAAAGAAGGAAGGAAAGGAAGGAAGGAAGGAAGGAAGGAGGAAAGGAAGGCATTCAAATAAAGTAGTCTGTTTAGCAAATGCTTCCTCTATAAAACATTTTAAATGGATACAAAGAAAGTGACTCACAAGAAATATAAACACTTCCTTAAAAAGTGTGCATTCATGTTTCTGAATTTTTCAAAATTAATACAAATACAGCAAAACAAAACAAATTGAGCACAACACAGAAGTCTGCCAAAGCTTTGGTTTTTATGTCTTAAGTTTAAGGCAGAAAAAAATGTGAAAAATGGAGGGAGGACATGAAAAAAATGAGATTATTGTAATTATTGTAATATAATTCAGGGGAAGGAAGAGGTGCAGAATTTACAAAACTAAAGCTGGGATCTGTTCTGCTAAAGAAGCCCTAGTTGTCATCTGTGAGACTAACTGCCACTAATACTTCTCCCTTTGTGGTGGTTCGTTGGCTACTTGACTGCAAACCTTTTGGTAAATTAATTTAAAACCAGTTTGTTTATTTGCCTCATCCAGATTTTATTTATTGGTTTGTTCACCAATGCCTATTTCCTTCCTCACACTAAAAATTACTTAAAAGTGGGTTGAAGGGGCATCGGCAGCTACTAAAGTAGTGAAGGGGGATTCTTTCCGGAAGGGGATCTCTCCATCTGTAATGCAGTTAATTTTAACCCGGCCTCCTCCCACGCTGCACTCAGCGCCAGATAAGATCCAAGGCCCCTGTTCATTTGGGTGGCCGAGGCCTTCAGTCTCCTGCTGCCTGTTGCCAGGAGACCATTGATGGACACACTGAGAATTCCAGCAGTTGGGAGTGCACTTTATTATGGGCTCTTTCAGTTGATTATCCTGTAGGAGGGTCCCTGCTGACTTACAGTCAGAGAATTTCCTTTCATTTGCAGTGGCCTGTAGCTGCAGAACCAACCCCCATGTGTCCTTGCCATGGGCAGCACCCAAACATTTGGCTTCGTTTGGCCAGAGGCCTCTCTTCATTGGTAGTCCTGCCAATAATACCTGGAAGAAAGAAACAATTTCCAAACTCTTCAAAGGTTTATTTCTGCTAGTTAAAGAATGCAAAAAATGGAGATTTTAGAAAGCCATTATGTTAAATAAACTGCAAAAAGACAGCTTTTCCAGGTATTCTTGTATCATCGTTAGGTTTCTAGTAGTAAGCACAAACCGTCAAATTCAATACTATCTCATGTTTCATTCCATGGAACAATATTCAGTGAAAAATTAAGGCAGTAAAAGATGTGATATGTTTAGAAAGGACCAATTAAAATATATTATTGGTCATACTCCAATATATCAACAAGATTCTGAAATCTATGGGTGGTCTCGTTATATTGTTATCATTAGGTGTCACTGGACATATGTATGTTTGGGTGGAGTTGTCTGCTGTTTTTGTTAAAGAGAGGTAACAAAATCTTTGTCTAGCTTCCTGGTCTGTATATATCCTAAGCCTTCTGTGACAGGCTGTATTTATCTAAAGTCTTATGGGTTAGTTTTGGACCCAAAGGATCTAGTTATGGACCTAAGTCAGAGGAGGGTTGCTCCCGGTTCGGCCTGGTTCGATAGAACCGGTAGCGGAATTCTCCCCCCCCCCCGTTCGATGGCCAGCTGGCCACGCCCCCAAACTAGCTCTCTAGGTGGCACCATAGGTGCCACCATTTTGTTTTGGCTTCTGCACACACGCAAAAGCTATTTTTTGCTTCTGTGCATGCGCAGAAGCCAAGATTTCGGCACTGCACATGTGTGCATGCAAAGCGCACATGCAGCTGTGCAGCACAGCCACATGGCACGCAACACACATGCCTCCACGTGGTGCGGGAGGAAGCAAACCGGCGGCAAGGTAACTTAGAACCTACCCCTGACCTCAAGGAAATGTGTAAATTGAATTTGGACATATGTAAAATATATTTCCATTTCTCACTGAGTAACTATCACTTACTTTCTTGTGGGAGCAGAAATATGAGCTTCTTGAGTAGAAACTATGTATTCCAGAAAATAGTGAGTCTTCGCCTATTTCTTTACTTTGAAATTCTGTTCTTTATGTTGGCTTTGAATAGGAAAAGTAGCTACAGTAATGGCACTTCACTTGCATTAAAGTATACTTGTCTTGTGTCTCTCAACAACTTAGCAACTCCTTTCCTTCACAGCCTGTACTTGTACAGCTAGATTTTCCAGTGGCAACAAGGTTACATAAATTGAGGTTGTTGATCCTAATTCTAGTTGGATCAAGCTGTGTGGGTAGTACCAACATCAGTTGGGGGATGGAGCATTTTGGCTTCATCAAGGTTACTTCAGAGAGTCACTTTTCCTTTCTAAACATGCTCAGCTTGAAAAAGTAGTTCTGTTGTCAAACTCTGCCAACTGCCTAAGGGATGATGTAAAGACATTATTGATCCGATAGGAAAAAGAATTTAGCAGCAAATATTTATTGAAGCAGCCTTCTCCAATCTGGTTCCCCAAAGAAGTGTTAGTCATGAAGTTGGAGAAATTGCCTTAAGAAACCTAAGAAAAACCAATTGCTATGTCTATTTCTTGATTTAAAATGCAGATATTCTGAGGAGTTCCATCTGTAATGAGTGTCAGCTTTTCTGACTAGGAGACTCAGTTCAAAGGTGGCAGTCTCCTAATTTGTAGAAGGAATTTTCATTTGCTGGGCTTGTGAACAGTTTATGAGGCCATTGCACTTAGATTTAGATATGATCCACCCATTGAAGATTATATCTGTGACAAAGAAATCTAGACAATCATTAGTAACAACAAATAATTAGTTTTTGATATATGGTTGTCCAGATTCTTGGAGCCTCAGAAATGGTCATCTTTTTTAAAAATAAATTTCTCATCGCTTGATTTCAATATTATGCAGTTAGAACATTTTTTTCCCTTTAAGCAAGTCCGATTCTCAGAGACCCCTTGCACAAATCCCTGCAGTTGTCATGGCAAGGCTTTTCAGAAGTGATTTGCCATTGCTTCCTTCTTAAGACAGAGAGAAAATGTTTGGGTCCAGGCAGGGGCGGGCTTCAAAAATTTTAGCAAGGGGTTCTCTGCCCGGTTGCTGGGTGGGCATGGCCATGGCCTAGTCGGCCTCCTGCACCACAATGGGGGGGGGCGTTTTTGCCCTCCCTGGGCTCCAGAGGCTTTCCTCGAGCCTCCGGGAGGGGAAAACAGCTTTCTCAGGCTCCGGAGGCCCTCTGGAGGCTGGAAATGGGCCCATTTCCGGCCTTCCCGAACTTCCAGTAGGCCGATTTTTCACCCTCCGAGCCTCCGCGCGCACCCTGCACTTACCTGCATCCAAAACGGGCTGCGTGGGAACTCCTGGAAGGGGCGGGGTGGGGTGAGCGGGGCCAGCCAGGAGTGGGATATGGGGGTTCTCCAAACTGCACAGAATCTTAGCTAGAGGTTCTCCCGAACCCCTGCGAACTCCCAGCAGCCCACCCCTGGCCCCAGATCATGTACTGTAGCTGGCATCATGCTTAAATGGGATTAGAACTCATGATCTCCCAGTTTCTAGCCTGATACCAATAGACAATATTGGCTCTCAGTTACAACATAATGGGATAAATTTTTGATTTAAATTTTCCTCCGCTGCAAAGTCTTTTACTGTACATAGTTCATGTAAAAGTTATCTGGTCCACTAAAATCATTTGTATAGTAGACCCCTTTTGTAGGTATTCCAGTTTACATTCCAAAGTAATTAAAAAAATTCCTTCGCTAAGAATATATTCTGTAACCTTGTACAGGTAGTCTTTGACTAACGCCCACAATTGAGTCCAAAATTTATGTTGTGAGATGTTTGTTAAATTAACTTTACGACCTTTCTTGTCAGAGTTATTAAGTGAATCACTGCTGATGTTAAATTAACACTTAACAGTTGTTATGTGAATTTGGCTTCCCCATTGACTTTGCTTGTCAGAAAGTCACAAAAGGTGTTCAGGTGATCCTGGGACACTGCAACCGTCATAAATATGAGTCAGTTGCCAAGCATCTGAAATTTGATCACGTGATCATGGGGATGCTATAATGGTCGTAAGTGTAAAACCAGGTCATAAGGCACTTTTTTCAGGGCTGTTATAATTTTGAATGATAACTAAATAAACTCTTGTACGGTAAGTCAAGGACTACCTATATACCAATAAACCCAAATTCTTTGACCAGAATTAATGCAGAAGTAATTGTTTTGATTAACATTGTTAATTGTGGCTAATGATGTTTATCCCAAAATGAAAGTGTTCCATTCAATTTTCGTTGTTTTACTTAAAATCTAAGGTCTGTTACGATTTAAAGATAAAATATAAATTCCAATAAAGACTTTCTCACTCTCATTTAAATACAAGTAACTAGTCCCTACATTATTTCTTTAAAAGAAACTGTGTTTACTGTACTGCAAATTTGCATAGCTTGTTATCCACAGGTGGTTTCACAGTTCTTGTAGTTGCAGTTTCATGTAGTAATTATGTTCTTTACTCCGGCAACAGTACTGTTTATTTATTTATTTGTATCTTGCCTTTATTATTTTCACAAATAAGTCAAGGCGACGAACATACGTAATACTCCTTCGTCCTCCTATTTTCCCCATAACAACAACCCTGTGAGGTGGGTTTGGCTAAGAGAGAGTAACTGGCCCAAGGTCACTTATCTGGCTTTCATGGCTAAGGCAGGACTTGAACTCACAATCTCCCACTAGGCTGGGACCTTAACCTTTGTTTAACTTTGTGGATCATGAATTTTACAAATCAGATATTTTATTGAAGTTCCCAGGCTTTGTTCCATTATTTTTAGATAATTTCCCACTCTCTAAAATGCATTGTAAATCTAATCCATTTGCTATTCATTAACCTATGTATTAGTTCCACCTCATCAATTGCTTAATTCTGAATGTTGGAACTAAGTGAAACGATGTTTTCTTTGCCAGCTGGGATCTGCCATCAGTATTTCTTCCTACTTTTCTAACTGTTATTTGATCAGAAGCTGTGATACTTGTATGAGAAGTTTCTTCTTGGCTGACAGTCAGAGGTGGGTTTCAGCAGGTTCTGACCAGTTCTGGAGAACCAGTAGCGGAAATTTTGAGTAGTTCGGAGAACCAGTAAATACCACCTCTGACTGGCCCCCTCCCCATCTATTCTCTGCCTCCCGAGTCCCAGCTGATCCAGAGGAAATGGGGATTTTGCAGTAACCTTCCCCTGGAGTGGGGAGGGAATGGAGATTTTACAGTATCCTTCCCCTGCCATGCCCACCAAGCCACACCACACCATGCCCACCAAGCCATGCCCACAGAACTGGTAGTAAAAAAATTTGAATTCTACCACTGCTGACAATGGCTCTCAGTATTAAATTGCCCATCCTTGAGAAACTGAAGCTGATTCTTCTTCATTTTCTCATCTGCCTTGGGAAAGCCTTCGTGGGAAAGAAGTAAAGCGGGGGGGGGGGGGGGAGAGGTGAGGACATCCATTCCAAATAACAAGCTTATTGCTTAGTTGCTCTGAGTTTTATAACTAACCTACTAGTTCTTAGCTAAACTTTTTTTTGTTTAACAAAGCAAAATAAGTATCCCTTTAGATTCAAGTCCACCAAATAAATTATATTTTATTCATATTTACTGAGAATTTTACCTAAAGAAAAAGATGGAGGCAAAGAAAAAAAATTAAAATTATGAAAAACAATGGCTTCTGATCATCTGTTTAACAGATGTTGACAAACCCATATCTCTCCTCCATCTTCTCTTCCAGAAATCCCTTAAACTCTGTATTAAATTCTTATCTTTTGCAATTATTAAATCCACAATTCATAACTTTTCTTTTTTTCTTCTGCTTTTTTTTAGCAAAAAGTCAGTAAAAGATTTCCAAACTTTAAAAAAATACTTGCTTTTTTCTTTCTTACCAAACAGATATCTTTTTCCATTTCCATAATTCTGACAGTTTTATAATCACTCTTCCATTTCACTATCTTTGTGCATATAATAATCATGCTGTCATTACCATATATAACATTTATCTTCCATGAATCTTTTCTGATTCAGTAATCCATAAACTCCAATTAAAATGTTCTGGTTTCTTTCCAGTATTAACTCTAACATTCTTTGTATTACTATATGTATCTAAAATTTCTTGGTTTACATCTTCTGAATTAGCCATAATTTGTTTCTACTAACTCTTAGCCTACTGAAGATTAGTGACATTTGATTCCCCCCCCCCCCCATCTTTTCTGGTCACATATTATGAAAATTACCTAGCAATATGTAAATATTTCCATCAATTAATTTGTACCATTTTAAACACAGAGAGGAAATAGAGATCTAAAAATATTTTATGTACATGTACATGTTATATAGCAATCTTTTCTGACATGGTACCTTCCAAATGGTTATAGAGGTAGTCCTTGATTTACAACAGTTCGCTTAGTGACTGTTCAAAGTTACAATAGTACTGAAAAAAGTGAAAAAAACTTATGATCATTTTTCATACTGTTGCAGCATCCCCATGGTCACATGATCAAAATTCAGATGCTTGGCAAATAATTCATATTTATGACGGTTGCACATGTGATTACCTTTTGCAACCTTCTGACAAGAAAGCCAATGGGGAAGCCAGATTCACTTAACAACCTTATTACTAACTTAACAATTAAGCGGGGGGTTGGACTAGATGACCTACAAGGTCCCTTCCAACTCTAGTAATCTGAATCTGAAACTGCAGTGATTCACTTAACAACTATCACCAGAAAGGTAATAAAAGGGGGCAAAACTCACTTAACAACAGAAATTTGGGGGTCAATTGTGGTCATAAGTCAAGGACTACCATTTTACTGTGCCTATAATTTCCCAAATGGGAATTAAACCCCTTTCAATTTAAAGCCAATCAGTTTAGAGATGCCTACTATAAGATAGGGAACACACACAGCAAATTCAGAGGTGGGTCTTGCTGTAAGCAAATGCCCTTCCACCTCTTAGACCAAAATTTACAATAATCATATTCATTAAGGGCTCTGACATTGATATCAATTCATTCTCCCCTATTCAAAAAAGGATTTAGATTATTCTGTGTATAGTATGTGAATTCAGCCTCCCACCAAACAGCCTTGCTGAATTGTGCCAGTTGTTTACTGAACAATGCAGCTAAGTATTTATACTTTTCATAAAGTCAGAGATCCTAATAAGAGTTTGGTGAGATGGGTCCACTAGTTTATATCAGCATATATTCCTCCCCTCTCCCCAAATAAAGGATATGGATATAAAACAGAGATAGCTTTTGGTGGCTGGGAATCTTAGTAAACATGTGGAAGGGGGAGAAAAAAATTACAGTGGGAGAGATTATTATATAAAATAGGGAAGTCAATTTATAGACATGGGAGGACTTCAAGTTACATACTTTTGCATTAAAGCAACAGTGAATGGAAAGCTGAACTGAATATGTTAGTGGTTTCTGGATAAATTGTATTTGATGGAGAATTATTTTCATTGATCAGGAGTTTGAAAACGGCAGCAGGAAACTGTCTTAAATTACACTGTTAAAATGAAAAGAGCTCCTCACTGAGTCTGCCTCTCTTATTATATACACAAGTTATGAGGACTGGAAACTCAGCTTTCTTCTGATTCCTCTTGACTTCCCAGCTTAGGTTGAGGTATTTACAGGTACTAAGGTTGTTTCCCCCCCACAGTGTAATCAACATCGGTGGGCCATAAATTCTTGCCCCTCCTCATGGCCATAAGATCTCACTTGCCCAACTATTTCATGAACAGACATGTGTCCTAGCCCAAGGCACATACTTGAGTGGTCTGACACTGCATAGCAAATGATACTATGGCCCCATTTTCAAGTTGTTTTCGGCACCTTGTCATCTCTATAAAGGCAGAGAACAAACTTCAGTACAATAGAGAGTGCACGTCTTTGATTCACCTGGCCCTGGTCCCAGCTACCTGGGAGCTAATTTACTTTCTGATTCAAAGAATTGGAAGGAGCCAGGGATTACATGTTCAGACCCACCAATTTATTAAAGCTTTGATGAAGTATAACACAGGACTCAAGACAAGGACAAAGTAATATCAGACTATTTTGAAAAGCTGGGAAGAATGCGGCCTTCTCATATTGGTTAAAGAAGAGTAATTCAGGGCAATCCAAACTTTCAGCTCTTGAAAGAGGAGGATGAAAAGGTATAAAGAAGTATAAAAATAAATTTACCACTTTTGAAGAAGGTCTTTAATAATGGATCACAGCAAAACTAAGCAAATGTTTGCTCAGGACTAGAGAGGTTTCAGTGCTATTTTGGATAAGGTATCCTGAAGGGAAGACAGAGAATGGCCTTGTTCTTCCCATTTGTTTCTCTACAGGTATCATTTTAGGGGAAAACGTGGTTTATTAATGATGCAGGATCCCATCTCTCTGTGTAGGAGAAGGGTCCCATCTCATTCTACCTTCATCAGAAAGAGATTTTCATTTTTAAAAAAATCCAAAATACACACTTATTTCATGACCTATCATGCAGGCCAGGAGAGTTTTCAAAAAGATTTACTCAAGGCTAGAACTTTAAATTAAAAAAAAGAAAGAAAAAAGAAAAAAAATTCCATGAACAAAGGAAGAGAGGAACCAAAGCTGCTCTGGCCAGGGGTGAGGTGGTGGTGGTGGTTCTTGCGCTGCCGCTTCTGATTGGGAGGAGGAAGAGCTATTGTCGGGGAGGCGAGCTGCCCCAGGAGGGCCGGAGGGGAGCGCAGCTCCTCATGCATCGAGATGCCGCCGAGGGCCCGGCTTGCTGGCTGTGGGGGCCGACCAGTCGCTCCTGCCTCTCGCCCTGCGGCTGCCACCGCTGCTGCTCTCGCCCTGCGGCTGCCACCGCCCTGCGGCTGCCACCGCTGCTGCTGCTGCTCTTCTGAGGCACCCGAGCCGACTAGGCGCTCCAGACCATTGATGTGTGTCGGTGCTGCAGGCTGAAGGGCTGGGGCTGCGCAAGAACCCCGCTCAGGCAGGGAGGGAAGGAAACCCCGTCCATCCTGGCCGACAGGTCTGCTCCCCTAGGAAGAAACCGCCGGGATCCCCTCTCCGCATCTTTGGGCATGCGAGCCTTGCCCGTTGCTCTTTCGGGTTCTGGTGCGCCTTTCCCATTGCTCTTTCAGGTTCTGGTGCAGCTGCCCAGAGCGCATGTGTGCACCGGGAAAATGATGTTCCGGTTTCTGGCGCATGCATGCGCACTGGCCGGCTGGTCTTTGTGCACGCGTGCATGCCAGAAACCAGAAGACCAGGTGGCTGGCGTGCATGAGTGTTGGATATTATTAAGAGAAATAAAATAACTTGAATCTGGGAATTAGAAATGTGGGTGGTAGAACAAGAAGAGATAGGGTCAAGAAGGAATGGGTGCTGAATAAAAAAAATTAGAGATCAATTTGAAGGAAACAAATTGAGGTAGTTTGTCAGCTTTCCCAGTGTACTGTTTCTGATAAAACAAGATTTGGAATCAAATCAATCCATTCCAGATAGAAAATCACAGCAAAGTATATTTTGAGATAAGCAGATCTTAAAAAAAAAAAGACAGACTATGCCTTTTAAAACCCAGTCCTTCAAAATCAATATGTTTCAAATCCCCTGCTGAGAAATGAGAATGTGTGACTCATACACAGACAGAGCAGCTGGGATGAATTAGGTTATTACAGGAAATCAATAGGAAGTTATTGAAACGAACCATCAAGTTAAATTGAGTTCATTGTATTTCCTAAAGAAACAGTTACTGTACAACTGTTTTATTGCATGTTGTGAATCTGGGGGAGGATTATATTGAGGCATGGAATTATACTTGGGAACATGTATGCTGATTTTGGTTAGGTTTTCAATAATTGGATAGTGACACAGGAAGTGTTGGTTTTTCTGAAAAGATCTGAGAAGTTCCTGCTTGGCTTGGAAAGGCTTGGATGGATACCAGAGTTCCACTATTGAATTGCACATTGAATTCCAGAAAGCAAAAAACCCCTTCCACCCACATTTATTTCAAAGCAGTTTATTATATTGCCATCCTGCTCTGCATTTTTTAATCTCTCCAGAATGCCATGCAATGAAACAGGGTAATGACCTCTTGGATTTCTGAATCTCAACTGCTAAAAGCCACATTCCATTTTTCCAGGAAAAATATGTTTTAATTATATATAGTAGGAAATGCTGCATGCTGCAAGGAATAGCAAAAGTTAGTTTCCTAACCCAGACAACCCATGTCCATGCACCTAGATTCTCATATTTTTCTTCTTTTGAAAACAAGGTATACACGCCTTTTTAAAAAACAGGTATTTTAGCAGTTGGCAGCACATTAAGTTAAAATTTTCATATTCAGTCATTATAACAAATGAGTAACCTAAATATGAGGTGGAAACCCAGCTATTATGGTTTGGTATTACGAGAAATAGGCTACTGTAGGTGGTTCAGCAAAATAGAATTGAAATATTTGTTTATACAATATGTGACTTCAGTCACTATTGTTGTTACTAGTTTTTGAATTGGAAAGACAGATTCCATCCTCTGCTAAAAAAAACTTGTAGAGCTGTTCATTATTCATTTTAATATGCATTAGACCCTCACAATGGAACTCCGCAGGCTGTGAAATTGTGCACATCAATCAAGTTTATACATATCTACATTTATTAATCTGATTTAGTCCTGCTAATTAGGAGGAAAGATAGGATGTTCTGTGGGGCACTATTGTCCACTCACTATATACATTAGACAGTTTTATACAATCGACAATTTTATACACTGTATACACTAAACTTTGAGAATTACCCCATTTTCTTTAAGCTCATTGTGGCAGTCCTAGGAATTGGGAACTTACTTAAAACAAGAAAAATAGCTGAGATTCTCAAGATGTTCTTTGCTCAGTGATTGTTTAGTAATGATAATATACATGGAATGTTTGGCTTGTATGCATTTTAAACTTTTTATTTTACAGTTTAAAATTAAGATTTTAAATCCCGTCAATTTAATTCAAACTTTCCAAAATGAACCCATATACCTTGCCAACGTATAGCTCCTAAGAAAGCAAAACAAAAGCTCCATATAGTACATTGGAATCACACCCTTTTGGTTCCCCTGCTAATGTTATCTTGAACAACTGAACTAATTTCCTTCCAGTTTTGCCACCCCAAATCTCCAATTGAACATCTCTGTTTTGTTATTTGGGATGATAAAAATGGATCTGTGGGTTTGCTGTTAGCAGGAAGCCCCACAAATTCCTACCTTCTGCAGCTAAGGTGACTTTGGAGCTGCATAGTGGCTTTGCGCTGGACTTCAGTCCTTTTGCAACTATGGTTTACTTTCTCTTCTTTTCTCACGGAACTAATGAAGGAAGCCAAGGTTATTGCAATAGAAGAGAGCAGGGCGTGCAGGCCAATTTCTGTGTTTGCTTATTAGTTGGCTAATGGGAGCAGAGGCTGCTGGGGGCAATGCCCTCAATAGCTGGGTTTAGCAACTGATCACGGATCATTGTGAGGAATTTGAGAGTCTTCAGAAGTTGCACCTGTTTTCAAAGTAACCAGGTATGTCTTACTTGCCAGTTAGATAAAATCCTATTGAGTGGAACAGATCCTTCTTTCTCTTGAGCTTCATGATAATTCCCCCTTTCTTCTTCTTCTCAGTATGCACAGGGACAGATATGAAACTGCAACCACCCTCGAGTCCAGAAAACCATCCAGACACCCTCCGATGGCTCTATGAGCATTGTCAAGTTGTGCAGGGAAATCTGGAGATCACATACCTACCAGCAGATGTGGATACATCCTTTCTCAAAGTAGGTACAGTTTTAATGTGAAAAATGGTGGTGTTTTCAAACTTCTTTGTTTTATTAGTTTGGGAATGGGGAAAAGAAGAAATGCTATATCCGTGATGGCGAACCTATGGCACGGGTGCCACAAGTGGCACGCGGAACCATATCAGTGGGCACGCAAGCTCAGGTCCGGCGCGCATGTGCGCACTGGCCGGCTGATTTTCGGGCCTTCTGGGCCCACTGGGAGTCAGGAAACAGGCTGTTTCCAGTCTCCAGAGGGAGTGGGGAAGGCCGTTTTTGCCCTCCCCAGGCTCCTAGAAGCCTGGAGAGAGCAAAAAATGGGCGTGCCATTGCATGCTGGGAGTGGGGGAGGGTCATACACGCATGCGTGGGCGCATGGAATTATGGGTGTGGGCACGCACGCACACACAAAGGGGGAGATCCCACGCATCCCCCCCTTTTTGGCACGCGAACCAAAAAAGGTTCGCCATCACTGTGCTATATGCTTCCACTTAGCTGTCCCTGCCCTTAGAATTTAAGAAGGTGACATTTATAACTGGAGGTTACAAAAACATTGTCTATCAGGATCAACTCCAAATATTCAACACATTTAGTAAAGTATAGCTTTACTTGAATTTAGTTGTGCATATTTTTATTTCTCCCCAAAATGGCTTTCAGTAGCTTTTGAGTCTCATGTCCTGCAGGTGAGCAAGATAACAAGATGTTGGTTTGGATCCCAGGAATTTGGATTTGATTGCTTATGCTGGGTTCAGTAGTCCATAAGCTACTTTAGTTTCTGTGACATGCTAAGCCATAATGAAATTCATTATTCAATATTAGAAATTCAATTAGGCAAATCATTATTAAACAAAACATACCAAAGCATATGTGAACCTAGTCTTTCTGTCAAACTCACAATTTACAAACCAGAAAAGTTGACTTCAAGTAACACCTACAAGCTTAGAATAGAAAGAATAAGTGGAAACAAAGATATAGACAGGTATAGATAAAAGGTGAATGAAAATATAAATACAAATCATCTACCGGTACCACTTTTCCCCTATATGTTCTAATGCTGAGTGCACTTACTATACTCATTATTTATATTAACCATGGTTTTATCAATAAGTTTTAGCAATTTGTCTGATTCCTTCACAACCCACAATTTGTAAAATCACAAACTCTAGGTTTGGGAAACATGTCGAGCTTTACTCAAAATATATATTTGGGCTTACTGCACTGAGCCCAAATATAGTGCAGTAAACCCAAATATGTATTTTGAGTAGGGCTCGACATGTTCCCCAAATGTAGCTATTGCAATTTACAAATTGTGGGTTATGAAGGAATAACAGTATGTTATACACATAGAACAGTGTAATCGCAAGCTTTCTGTTCTCTGTGTGCCACATGCTCAGGGAAGATTTGGGTCTGTTGGGTCAGGGAATCTGGTCTTCCAGCTATTGCACTTCAGTTTTCATCTGACCCTGCCAGTATAGTAGAGTTCAAGGAGGGTTTTATGGCCCCTCAGCTCTGGAGGATCATATCTTCATCATGTTCTTACTGGGTGATCTTTTGCAAATCCAAGCATCCTGAAACATTTATATTTCATTTTTGTCTCTCTGCTTCTCAGGATATCAGAGAGGTCCAGGGATATGTGTTAATAGCCAAGAATCACATGCGCCATTTGCACCTGAACAGCCTCTTGATCATTCGTGGGACCCAGCTCTATGAGGAGAAGTATGCACTGGCTGTCCTAGACAATGCTGATCCCAGTGGAGACGTGGGGTTGCAGGAACTGGGCATGTTGAAACTAACAGGTGTGTTAAGATGGGCTGGATAGTTTCTCAGAAAGAGGAATAGGAATAAGGATAGGCTAGGCTAGGATAGGATAGGATAATGATAGGCTAGGATAGGATAGGATAGGATAGGCTAGGATAATTAGAATAGCATAGCATAGCATAGCATAGCATAGCATAGCATAGCATAGCATAGCATAGCATAGCATAGCATAGCATAGCATAGCATAGCATAGCATAGAATAGAATAGAATAGAATAGAATAGAATAGACTTGGAGGTCTTCTAATCCAGCCCCCTGTTCAAGCAGGAGAACCTATACTATTTCAGATAAGTGACTGTCTAGTCTCTTCTTAAAAACCTCCAGTGATGGAGCACCCACGATTTCTGAAGGCAAGCTGTTCCACTGGTTAATTGCCCTCACTGTTAGGAAGTTTCCAACTATTGTTTCTTGTTTCTTCTTAATTCCAGGTTGCTTCTCTCTTTGATTAGTTTCCAACCATTGTTTCTTGTCCTACCCTCTGGTCAGGGGTGGGTTCTAACATTTTTTACTACCAGTTCTGTGGGCGTAGCTAGGTGGGGGCATGTGACTGAGTGGGCATGGCCAACTTGACATCACTCACGCACACTCAGTCATATGATCCCCCGCCTAGCCACGCCCACCGAAATGGTGGTGAAAATTTTTGGGACTCTGACAGAGGAAAGGCGGGGGGGGGAGGGGAGGAGAGAGAGGGAAAAACTCCCAGAAATAGATCGCCGGAGGATTTAGAGTGTGGAAAAGCCATACGTTTCCTAGAAAGAATCAAAGGACACGCCTATGTTTATAAATCCGGCGGGCGAGTGGGTGGGGGGAGATAATGGGAAGGAAAGGATGGGAGATAGGAAAAAATGCAAGCAGGGTGGGTGGGAGGGACACCCGATCCTGGCTCGGGACAAGGGGGCAAGTAGGAACCAGTTGCAACCCCAAAAAACACTCCCAGGCATGGCGGTAGCCATGGGAAACCGCAGAGCCCAGATTGCATGTGTGCGCTTGTGCCCTGCAGTCACGCGTGTTGCCCCCACCCCACCCTATTCCTCCTATTATGGCTTAGGGTTCCTCCTATTGCTGCTTAGGTGCAATATTGGAGGGGATCCCTAAAATATCTGGACCAAGTAATGTCTCACGGCCCTCCCACCCCATGACCTGCCCCACCTGCCACCCCCAAATTGCACCCCACTGCAAGACGGATCTTGCAGCTCCAGATCTTGCGGCTTTTTCGGGGTTTTCTTTAAAAAAAACACTTCTTCAGACGAGCTTGAAAACTTTCGAGGTTGAAACCATGCTCCCTGTCTCTGCATGGAGCGCTTTGTTTATCCACCTTACAGCATTTATCAAAGTTATGGAAGCAGCTTTACCCCAAGCCACAACGTGGCCTCGACGCTACCGCCCAAGCAGAAGCAGCTGAGCTGGAAGCAAAGCAAGTGTAGCGGCATCTCTAATCCCTACCAAGGGGTGCTCACGGCCCCTCCGCGATTCCTCTGGAGTCCTCGCCGGGTTATTTGGACACATACAAGCGAGCGTAGCTAAAGGTGCTGCTGTCGCACATCAGCCCGGTCTCACCCCGTGGCTCCATAAAGCCAACACCAAAGAAGTGGGCGTTAAGGTGAACCCGCGGGCGGACGCCACGGTGCAATGCTCACTCGGATCCCAGCCACTCCAGGCCTTCCGATCTCAAAGCCCCTCGGGCCAGTTCAGCCGGGTACCACCGCTCCCAGGCTTCTATTTGCCCGTGCTCTGTCACCGCCTCTTCACCTTGCCCGAAGCGGCGGAGAAACTGAAGGCGCACCCTGAAGGGCCTGCTTTGTTTCAGTTCGACCAGGAATCCGAGAAAAAGGGGACATCTATAGAGAAGAGGGACGGCGGTGCCGAAGAGAAGGCGGGAGCTGAGGACAGGCGGCCGGGGCACGCCGTCGGATACTCTGCCCAGCAGCAGGTTGGAAAAGAAGGCGAAGCTGAGGAAGGCGGGAGTGGCCTCGACGAAGAGAACCACCTTCCAGTTCTTAGAACAGAAATATGGCTATTTCCATTGCAATGACTGTAAGACCAGATGGGAAAGTTCCTATGTATGGTGCATTTCTGGAACCAATAAGGTATACTTTAAGCAGCTTTGTCGCAAGTGCCAAAAGAGCTTTAATCCCTATAAAGTAGAAGCAATTCAATACCATATCTGTTCAAAGACTCGTTGCTCCTGTCCCCAGAAAAAATGGCACATTGACCTCAAGAAACCCCACCGACAAGAATATGTGGCCGCTGTAAAGACAAAAGATTATCTTGTATCCAGCTTCAAATACATAGTTTGATCTGTGCAATTTGTGTGCTGAGGTTGAATTTAGCTATGCACTTTGTTTCGTAATATGGATTTGACTTTAGTATTCTGACCTGGCAATGGATAATGGACTAAAGATGTTTGCAATGCTAAGATATATTTGTAATTTATCACTGTACTGCCTAATTAATAAAACTTAAATTCTTTAAAAAAAACTTACTTCGGGAGGGAGCAATCGGGCAGCGTTTCCCCCCGCCTCCCTGGGCGACTGCAGCCTCGGAGCCTTGGACCAACTCCTGGCCCTTGCACAGTAAAGAAAAACTCATGAATGTGCGGCAATTAACTTCTCGCACTGGCGAGAAGTTTTTATTTACTGTGCAAGGGCCAGGAGTTGCTCCAAGGCTGTAGGCTTCGAGGATGCAGGCGCCCAGGGAGTGGAGGAAACGCTGCCTGAAGCAAGGTTTCAAACTGGAGAGATGGTGTTTCTTTTTTAAAGAAAACCCCGAAAAAGCCACAAGTTCTGCAGCTGCCAGTATCCGGTAAGATGTACGTCTCGCGGCCCTCCCGCCCCATCTGCCAACCCCAAATTGCACCCCACTGCGAGACGCGCATCTCTCCCACCCCACCCACCACCACCCCGCTTCCCTTTTACCTTTCTTTAATGCGCCCCGCTTCCCTCCCCAAACCTTGGGAGGCGGCCGCTCGTGGCCTGTGGAGGAAGAAGCCTCCGCGCCGCAAAGCCCTCGCGATAGCAGGAAGGGGAAAATGAAAAAAAAGGCTCGCCTCTGCCTCTTCCTTCTCTCTGCTGACAGAAATCGGAGAGGAAAAGGCAGTAAGCCAGCGATCTGCCCGCTGCCTTGAGTAAACGTGCTCGCAAGTTCTTAAAAACCTAGCTTCTGCACATGCGCAGAAGCAAAAAAAAGATGGCTGCGCCCACGGACCTGCACCGACAGAACCGGCTCCATGACATCATCACCGATTTACTAACAGTTCTATAAAACCGGTTAGAACCAGTAGGAACCCACCTCTGCCCCTGGTGCTTTGTAGAATAATTTGACCCCTTCTTCCTTGTGGCAGCCCCTCAAATACTGGAATACTGCTATCATGTTTCCCCTAATTCTTTTCTTTAGACTAGACTCAAATCCTGCAGCCATTCTTCATATGTTTTAGTCTCCAGGTCTTTAATCATCTTAGTTGCTCTTCTCTGAACTTTTTCCAAAGTCTCAACATCTTTTTTGTAGTATAGTGACCAAAATTGGATGAAGTATTCCAACTGTGGAATATGCAGGAGGCAGTGTTGGAAGCCATGCACAAAATTATCCAGACAAAATTATTTGCATTTAAAACATAAAGGCAGGAAGCACTGTTGGTGGATTGGTGCCTTAACAGGATGTGTGAACTGGAATCTTTGATGGATTCTAACAAATCAAAGATTCCAGTTCACATATGCTTAATAAGCGACAACTGCTGTAAATATTCCTATTGTTAGGAAAAGCCAAAAGTAATTATTATTGCTGTTCTAACCAGCCCTAAAGTGTACTACAGTGTTTATTTATTAAATATTTTATGAAGCTGCCATTATAAAAAAAAAATTAGCCTTAGGAGCAACTCCAGTTCTGTAAAAATACTGTACTATTTCTACTTGGCAGCTGAAAGCATTTATATCTGGCTCAGCTCTAAAAAAAAATCACATTGAAGGTGTTATTTCCATTTAAAACCCTGAAGTTCTGTGGGAAAGTTGTATTTTCAATTCACATTTATAGAAATAAGAGGCGTGTAAATCTTCTCAAATCTGTAAAGTTAACCCAGATCAAAATGCCCAGACTGATATCAGAAAAATTGTTCTGACTTGCAGGAACTGTCCTGAATTCAGAATGCTTCTAGAATTGCCAGAACACTGTTTTGAGCTCCAAGTGATGTGTTTAGAATTTGAAATAATGTGAATTTGAAAAGTTTAGCTCACTTCTAAATGGGAAGTCTTGATGGGCCTATTTCTTAATGCCCAACTCATGCCAACAAGTTTTAGCAGCCCCCCCCCCACTCCAAACTGTTCTATATTTCTGTTTACAATGAATTCATTGCACAAAGTATGAAAACAAGTTTTGTTTGTAGTATAGTGATTGATTGATGGTCTGCTCCTATATCCCCACACAAAGCCCCCTTGAAGATTTAGAACCGTGGTGGCGAACCTATGGCACGCGTGCCACAGGTGGCACGCGGAGCCATAGCGGCCGGCACGCGAGGGTTGCCCACCGGCAAACTGGAAGTGCGGAAAAACGCACTTCCGGTTTGCCGGTGAGCTGTTTTTTGCACTCCAGAGGGTTCAGGGAAGCTCCCTGAAGCTCCGGAATGCAAAAAACTACAAAACAGACAAACCGGAAGTGCATTTTTCCGAACTTCCGGTTTGTCCGTTTTGTAGTTTTTTGCATTCCGGAGCTTCAGGGAGCTTCCCTGAACCCTCCGGAGTGCAAAAAACAGCTCACCGGCAAACCGGAAGTGCATTTTTCCGCACTTCCGGTTTGCCCGTTTCGTCGTCCCAGGCTCCGGTAAGGCCTTTGCGCGGGGGTGGGGGGGTGTGCGCATGCGCAGGGGGCAGCATGGGTGTGTGTGTTGTGCGCATGCTTGGGGGGAGGGAATGGGTGTGGGCATGCGAGCGCCCCCCCCCTTTTTGGCATGCGAGCCTAAAAAGGTTCGCCACCACTGATTTAGAAGATTTGCCATCATACAGTATTTCAGCCTGAACTATAAGGTATGATGTTTGTTGCTTGAATCTTGCTTTGTGCCATGAATTTACATTGCTTGTGCCATGAACTTATAAATATGCCTTAGGCACACTTTCCTCAGACATATTAGAAATATGTCTAATGTCAGGGTTCCTCAGCATACAGTAGATCCATTGTGATCATAATGTGCCAAACTCCTAGCTGGTAGTTACCTCTACCTCAAGCTAACTTTAGGAAGTGTAATACAGTTTTATCCACAGTTTGTAATAGTTTCAGCTCAGTTGTGACAACAGGTTGAACTTTCTAATAGACTAAATATGTGGTTTTAAAATAATGACCAAGAACACACTGTTAACTCACTTCCCTTTGCTGACCCTTCCTTTCCTCCTGTTTGCTTTCAGAGATCTTAAAAGGTAATGTGATTATAGAGAGGAACCCCCAGCTGTGCTTCCAAGAAACCATACATTGGGAAGCTATCTTCCATAAGTATAACTGGCAAAACTATACGGAGATCAGCAGCCAACGCCGTAGGAACTGTAAGTATAATTGGTTAGACTCTGGGCTTCACAGGGAAATTATGTGCAGAACTAAATTCTTGTTTTTAATGATGCTAGGGAATTATTTCATATCTACTTGTTTCTTCTGAGTAAAGTTCGAAATTTTGGTTTTTCATCGGTACTGTTTATTCTGTGGTAAAATTAAGAAGTCTTACCCTGAGATAAAATGAATTTTATCGCTGCCATTAGTAATACAAGTTGGCTTATGTTTGCTCTTATCTGGAGCTAATTTTGAAGTTCCTAGATATCATATCTGTGCTTTTAGTTTTTGTGATTTGTACATGTAGCATGCCCATAATAACTGGAATAACAAATAGAACAAAGATTTATAGACCCTGCACTTTGTCTCTGCACTGGATTACTCTTTTCTCATTTTATGCTTTCCTGTAACTCTTTCTACAATCTGTGAGGTTGGATGAAGGAGCCAAATTCTTTTATTACCAACTTCCAGGTAGTGCTTGGCTTGCAAAGCAATTACGACTGGAATTGCTGTCTGTAAGTGATGCAGTCATAAAGCATTACGTCACATGACCATGTCACTTAGCAATGGAAATTCCAGCAATCCCAGTTGCCCTATTGTGAGGACTGCATGGGTCATTAAGTGAGGATCTCATCTGACTGCAATTTTATCCTGTTTTCCCCATTGACTTTGCTTGTGGGAAGCCAGCAGAGAATGTCATGACCTTGTGACTACAGGGATACTGTGGCACCAGAACTATTAGGAACCATCATAAATATCATTTGTTCAGTGCTGTTGTAACAGTTGATTGTAACCCAATCATTTCTCTCTATTTTCCTTCCTATTCCTACAGTATGTCCACAGTTCATCTATTCAAAATGTCAGAATGAAAATCAACCCCACCATCAGCATTCTAGGATTTCCCCATTTTTGACCTGGCTGATGTCATTTTGTCAGCTTAATAAGCTAGTGTGCACTATCTAAGCTTTTAGATATTAGAGATATGTCTAATGTCAGGATTCCAAATAGCATCCAAAATTAAATCAGAGAGTCAAAGTATTCCTCAAAGTCCCAATTTATTAATAGAGCCATGTTGGTACATTTGGGTGAAACTCGAATCTGAAGTCCGCCGGGTTTCACCACCCAGTTGAAAGTTCAAGTCCTTGCTCCCACACCCACAAATTCATCATGTTGTCCAATCTTCATTTGCTATGCTGGCAGAGTCCACCCATCTCCTTCCGTGCAGGTGCAGAGACAAAGGATGACCTTGGCTTTCTAGAAAGAATTTGTTATGGCTACATACTAACAACCTCATACAATCCCTTTTAGAGGTGGGATGGTTTTTGAGTCTTTAATTTTGGCGTTTACGAAATTATAGAAGGCACGATTGGATTTTGTGTGTAACAGTTCTTCCTGTTTGAAGTGGTAATTGGTACATTCTGTTTTTATTTGGCGGCATAAGGTTTTGTATCAGTTTTTGAAGTTAACTACATAGCCAGTTTTATTTTTCTGCCAAAGGGATTATTATTATTTTTTGGATTGGAGTTTCCTTATTGATAAGGGTAAAGGAACATTGGACTTATCTGAACGTTGCTTCTATTAACGTTCCCTCCTCCCATTTTCCCAACAGTAGAAAATGCATAGTAGAATAGTATAAAGTGTGCCAGGCCAAAGATCCCAAATAAAATGGCTTTGGCCTGACATCTGGATTCTATGCCCAAATTGCTGAAATTCACATGAGGAAAAGCAATTCTGCATTCAGTATTATATTAGCGAATTTAAATATTCTCTCTTTAGTTTTGTATAATGCCTTCTGTAATATTTTCTGCTTTGTGTGATATATTTTGGTTTATTCACAAGGAACATTGAAACTCTGCTCTTCTCCATCAACAATCATATTCAGCTGTTTCTGTCATCCGAGACTTGAGAAAATGTGTCTTACACACACCCTGCTTGCTATTACAAACATAAGGGCTAAAAACTTAGTTTTTTTAAAAAAAAATGAAAGCAGGTATTCTTAGGAAGATGAATCCAGTACAACTGCATTCTGTGTCCTGGCAAAATTACAACATACACAACTCTCTGCCAAGTTCATTTTTGCAGTCTTCCCAGCTGAGCACATCTGGTATCTCACAATTGTTACTACTCCAATTTTGCATGTTTCTTCCTCCTAAATGTAAGATTTTAAAAATCTGTTTTCTTTCCCTCTAGGCCCTGACTGCAGCCAAATCTGCCCACATAATAACCACTGCTGGGGAGAAGCAAAAGGGAGCTGTCAAATATGTAAGAAGGAATATCACTGCTTGGGATCTGAGGGAAAAATACGACATCTCTAATACATGCAAGGAAATGGTGGACAAAGTCTATTTTAAAAATCCAGAATCCTAGGGCTTAAAAAATACTTGAAATGCGTTACTGAATTGATCTTAAAATGTAAGGGGCTGTATAGTTCTGGAGTCTAAGCCAAAGATTTAGTCCAGCGCAAGAAGACTACTGCTCCCCTGGATAATTGGCTCCATTGTCAAGTTACTATTAGGAAGGTTTTTCTAAAATTTACATGAAATCTGTAAATCTTCTTGTAATATAAGTCCTTTGTTCAGTGTTCTGTGCTGTGAGGACAAATCTTGAACAACTTCTGTAGGATAACTCTTTGGATAACTTACCTCATATTCTCCTCTTCCTTACCATCCTTTCTTTTCAAGTTGAAACATCCTTGTTGTCCTTCTCAGAATCTGTTCCCCAGTCAGCATGTGAATTTGGCAGTCATAACCCCAAGACAGTGGGGGAAAGTTTCTTTACAAGGTGAAAGGGTTCCATTATTTGGGGCGGGGCGGGAAGGGGAGAGCTGTGTCCTGGCTGCCTGGGAGTTCAGTTTGTTCTATTCTCTCAATTATTTTCCCCATGGTCAAAGCTTCCTGATCTGTTCTGGGTGTTGCTGATTGTCCCTAATAACCTGAGGGTCAGTGCTGCTCAGCCTGTGGTTTCCCACAGTGGTCTCGGCAGCAATTCTCTCCAGCCTCCATCATACAGTGGCTTCTGGTTCAAGATGAAACTGGACTGAAGTCCTTTCTTCCTGCAAGTATCTGAGAGCAGGGACCTCTGCTTGTATGGGAGAGAGGTAGAATGACTGGTTTCTTCATTTTTGTTCATTTCTGACAGTGACAAGTACAATCTGTGCCAGCAGCTGCCCGAGGTGCAAAGGAGGACACCCAACAGACTGTTGCCATGAGCAGTGTGCAGCAGGCTGTACAGGACCCAAACATTCCGATTGCCTGGTGAGTGGGGATCTCTTGGAGGCTTCTCCCCCAGCCTTGAGATGTCTACTTCATTGAACAGATTGCCACTTTCTGATTGCAGCAAAGTTGACATTTGTTAATTCGTACCCACCAGTATTCCTGCAGGGAGCTAAACTTAACCTCCCCTCGCATATGGCTAAACACTCCTGTGGGTTAGATTGGCTTTGATCAAAAGAGTATGGATCCAGTAGTGAAGGTTCTAGCCAGAAAACACTGGCATTGTGTTCACTAACTTTTAAGACCCCATGCTGTGAGAAAATACGTTGAGTTCTCTCTTTGTTTTTCACTTTAATGACCGGATTCCTATATTTGTTGAACCTAATGGTATTAGGATTGGAGAAGCTGAAGTCTCCTCAGCTAATGGGGACAATCACTCTGGGGCAGTCCCTCTTCATCCAGCCTCATAGGGTGCGGTGTGCTGTGTTTGCATATTGTCAATAAAGCAGCTGTTACAAAGATGTAATAATATTTGGATGCTTCCTTTGGTAAGCAAAATTTAGCTGTATACTTACAGTGGTGGCGAACCTTTATAGGCTCGCGTGCCAAAAAGGGGGGGGCGCGCTCGCACGCGCTCGCATGCCCACACCCATTCCCTCCCCCCCACGCATGCACGCAACACCCCCCCCCATGCTGCCCCCTGCGCATGCGCACACATCCCCACCCCCGCGCAAAGGCTTACCAGAGCCTGGGACGACGAAACCGGCAAACCGGAAGTGCGAAAAAACGCACTTCCGGTTTGCCGGTATGCTGTTTTTTGCACTCCGGAGGGTTCAGGGAAGCTCCCTGAAGCTCCGGAATGCAAAAAACTACAAAACGGACAAACCGGAAGTGCGGAAAAGTGCACTTCTGGTTTGTCCGTTTTGTAGTTTTTTGCATTCCGGAGCTTCAGGGAGCTTCCCTGAACCCTCCGGAGTGCAAAAAACAGCACACCGGCAAACCGGAAGTGCGTTTTTCCGCACTTCCGGTTTGCCGGTGGGCAACCCTCGCGTGCCGGCTTCTATGGCTCCGTGTGCCACCTCTGGCACGCGTGCCATAGGTTCGCCACCACGGCTCTAGAGTATTTCCATTAACTAGACCAATGTTAAACCAATGTTTATATTAATGTGCTATTAAAAAGGGGCCTGCTGTCTTTACCTGATGCAAAGCAATGACTGTCTCTTGGGGCACAATTTTTCTTGCTTTTCCTCCAAGAGATGAATAAGGTAGGACATC
Source organism: Diadophis punctatus similis (assembly GCA_023053685.1). Lineage (NCBI taxonomy): Eukaryota > Metazoa > Chordata > Lepidosauria > Squamata > Dipsadidae > Diadophis > Diadophis punctatus. The sequence goes on along the minus strand of JALIGW010000009.1, from coordinate 18,870,837 downwards.
TCCTATACTGTTCCTTGAATTTTGCCTGCTGTTCTATTTTTTTTTAAGTGCTACTTCTTTCTGGTTTTCTAGGCCTGCCTGCACTTCAACCACAGTGGCATATGTGAACTGCACTGTCCACCTTTAATGAACTACAATCCAGATGCTTTTGAAAGTATGCACAACCCAAATGGACGCTACACTTTTGGAGCAACCTGTGTTCCTCATTGCCCTTGTAAGCCTCTATTTATGGATAGGTTTGCTTGGAGTGAGGGACAGATAGTTGGGTTGTAGATACCGTTCTGCTAACCACTTTCAACCATTTGATATATTGGCATGTGAGATTCTTTTGGAGCACTCATGCATTCATACAGTTATCAAGATGAATTATAGCTTTACCTTTTTTCTTGGCTTGATAGATTTTGATGCACAGAATTTTAAAAATAGTTTTCCCATATCTCATGACAGATAATTACTTGGCTGCAGAGGTGGGCTCTTGCACTCTGGTGTGTCCCCAGAACAGTCAAGAAGTGAGCATTGGTACCATGCAGAAATGTGAAAAATGTGACAGTTCCTGCCCAGAAGGTAAGAACTGAAATCGACTGAAGTATAAAAAGATTCTCCATTTTTCTGGACACAGCAAAATGTTATCTCTCTGGGTTATCCTTGACTTTCTGTCTTGATTTTGACAGAGAATGTATGGATTTTGGCTTTATGCTTGTCCAACTCCAGGCACCTTGGCTTAATTGTACATTTCTTAGTCTCCATGTGTGGCATTCATTCTTATTGTTTTAGAGTTCAGTCATCTCAATAATTTGCTACCGTCTCTGGAATGCAGAGGATTCACTTCCATATTGTTATGCCTCCACAAAAGGCAAACCTACCAACCTGTTCTTCACTGGCTGTAAAGTCCAGAGGTTAAATTGTGATAGGCTGCCCTACGCTGTTGGTTTAATATGATGTGTAGAGAAATATATGCATCCTTTTTTCCTGCTTTAGTTAATTCTACACCACCTTCTCTCTATTTTAGTCTGCTATGGTTTAGGAATGGATTTCCTGAAAGGTGTTCGTGCTGTCAATGCCTCTAACATCCACCACTTTACTGGCTGTACCAAGATCTTTGGCAGTTTAGCCTTTCTGAAAGAGACCTTTGCAGGGTAGGTAACCAAGTCTTAGAGTCAGAAGGCTGTATCAGTTTCTGGGATGCATCTGTGTAGTTGTTCTGGGTAATGCATCCAGGTTATACACTGGGGAGCTTCTGAGCAAGCCCAGTAAATTAGAGCTGCAATCAAGCTTTGTTACTTTTTAAAGCCAGGGCCTATTGTTTCTAGGTGAGCTTTTTAAACCATAAATAACCATACAGAGTTATTTACAGAAATAGAAGCTTATTTCACAATTCAGCATCTTTAGAAAGCTTTTTTTTAAGGATATTAACTCATAGGACCAGAGAAATAAGGCTGAAAATATGGCACCATTGTAATCACTGAGCAATTTTGTTTTGAAGGCCTAAAAGTTTAAGCTGTCTGTACTTCTCCAAAAACGAAGTCTGTAAGAAAAAGAAAATGGGGTGTGGTGTTGAGGAGAGAAAGAACTACATTAATACTCTGTTCTGAAACAGAACACCTAATCTCTATTGTGAGGCTACTGTGGGGCAGAAGAATAATGCTGCCAGTGAAAAGTGTGGTGTGAAGAGAGAAAATCATTTGTTAGCCTAAGATAGAAGCTTTTATACATGTTAACAGTTTCGATGGGGAAGCTTCTAAATTGAAAAATAAACATTTCCAGCAGTAAGAGTGATGTTTGATGCTGGGTAATCTGAACACATTCTGGTTCCCATTTGCCAGCTCAAAGGTGAAAAGGCTTAAGAGACTAGTGTCTATAGCCTAAGAAATGGTGAATGGGATTTGGGTCCATGCTTGGATAAATCTGCATATTTCTCATTATTGTTGAATTGAAAGTGTCACAATTTTATAGCGAAATCAGAACATGAACTATGAAAGCCTTGTAATATGATTTGTTGTTAGAAACATATCTCAAGATGGCATGATATACTTTTTAACAATTGAAATATATATATATATATATATATATATATATATATATATATATATATATATATATATATATATATATATATATATATATATATATATATATATATATATATATATATATATATATATATATATATATACTGTGACAATTGAAAAATTAAGTCATCTTGGAAGTATTAGAGCAGGAATGGGTGACTTGTAGGATTCATATTCAGGTCCTTTCTTGTCGTTAGTTGCAATTTAGCAAAGCTGCCATCTGGCAGCATTTCTTACAGTCTTCTAAAAAAGTATGATACTCAACTTCTAACAGGCTTGCCACAACAAAACAACAACAGCCTCAACTCCCAATATGAGGAGACAAAAAATATAGTCCTACTTTCTAAGGTGACAGTATTGTGCCATACACTCATTCACTCATTTAGCTTGTATTGCAAACACACATAAACCAGTTACCAATCAGTCACAAAATATTATAAAAATAGCAGAAGAAATTGGGAACTGAACACACTAACCAACATATCATTGTGCTTCCTAGAAAGAGGCTATCTCATTATTTCAGAGGTCTTCAAATTTGGCAACTTTAAGACTTGTGGACTGGAGAATTCTGGGAGTTGAAGTCCACAAGTCTTAAAGTTGCCAAGTTTGGGGATCCCTGCATTACTCTGACCCAAGGAAACAACCAGACCTTAAGAGTCTTGTAGAAGATAGCAGGCTTGGAGTCATCTGAATCTTAAGGGGCAACTGTCTGGCAGGACAGAATTCAGTTTTCATTCATGACACTCACCATGGCCTGTAGCCCCTCAAAATATTATTTTGACAGCAAGAACTTATGGAAGCAAAAAGTTGTATATGTGTGTTTATATTTCCTTGTTTCTATACCTTTCTGTGAATTTTTTTTAAAAGATGGTCCTGTAATTCTCCTAAAAGAGACATGTGAAAGTGTGCAATATTTTGGCATCATTTCAACCAATTCAAGCAAAGATAGTGTTCACCACTAGAATAACCAGGGGAGGGGAGGGGACATATGTGCATGTGAACATTTAAGTTTCACTCCAAGCTGTTCCTTCCTTTTCTGTTTAGAGATCCTGCCACAAATACCCCACCCCTACAACCTGAACAGCTTGAAGTCTTTGTGAACCTGAAAGATTTAACAGGTATGTACAAGAACATTTCAGGATAGTTTGAGGCCTTGTGATAAGGGCAGTATACCAGTGCTTGTAATAAATAGCAGCATATCCACTTGGTTCCTGCCTCTGATCAAAGTATTTGTTTGTTTGTTTGTTTGTTTGTTTGTTTGTTTGTTTGTTTGTTTATTTATTTATTATTCACACTTGTATGCCGCCCACTCCACAGGGACTCTGGGCGGCTCACAACAATAAGTCTACATGCAAACAATAAATATTAGTATTTTTATTTTTATTATTTTTATTATTTTTATTATTTTTATTATTTTTATTATTTTTATTATTTTTATTTTTATTTTTATTTTTATTATTATTATTATTATTATTATTATTATTATTATTATTATTATTATTATTATTATTATTATTATTATTATTATTATTATTATTATTATACAATTGTATCACAGCGGCCAGTTGTTTCGCCGGATTTGGCATTGATTACTAGTCGAGCCCCACCCAGGGGTATTATTATTATTATTATTATTATTATTATTATTATTATTATTATTATTATTATTATTATTATTATTATTATTATTATTATTATTATTATTATTATTATTATTATTATTATTATACAATTGTATCACAGCGGCCAGTTGTTTCGCCGGATTTGGCATTGATTACTAGTCGAGCCCAACCCAGGGGCCTAGGAAGTCGTAATGTATTTTCGAAGTATATGTGCAGAACCGAGCAGTGCGGCTTTCTGCATTTGACTGATGGTGATTTTGTCAATTTTGAGCTGTTTTAAATGTAATTCCAGTGCTTTTGGGATAGCACCCAGTGTTCCAATCACCACTGGAATTACCACTGCTGGTTTGTGCCATAATCTTTGGATTTCGATTTTTAAGTCCTGGTATTTTGCGATTTTTTCGTGTTCCTTTTCATCGACCTTGCTATCTCCTGGTATTGCAATGTCAATTATAGTCACCTTGTTGTTCTCGACCAGCGTGATGTCTGGTGTATTATGCGCCAGTACCTTGTCTGTTTGTATACGAAAATCCCACAAGATCTTGACCATCTGATTTTCAGTGACTTTTTCAGGCTTGTGTTCCCACCAGTTTGTAGCAGTATGGATGTTATAATTTTTGCATAAATTCCAGTGGATCATTTGTGCAACAGAGTTGTGTCGTAATTTGTAATCAGTCTGCGCGATTTTCTTGCAGCAGCTGAGCACATGGGCTACAGTTTCATCAGCTTCCTTGCATAATCTGCATTTAGCATCATTTGAAGATTTATCAATTTTGGCCTTTATGGCATTTGTACGAATTGCCTGTTCTTGTGCGGCCAGGATCAATGATTCTGTTTCTTTCTTTAAAGTACCAGATGTTAACCATAACCAAGTTTTTTCACTGTCCACTTTGTCTTTTATTTTTTCAGAAATTGGCCATGTAATGCTTTATTTTGCCAACTCTCCATTCTTGATTTTATCACATTTTTTCTGTATTCTTGTTTCGTCTGTTGGACCTTCAGTAGATTTTTGTTCTTTACTTCAATTAATAGATGTTCTTGACTTTCTTTTAAATAATCCGCCAATGCATGCTTTTCTTCTTCAACTGTTTGCTTTACTTGTAGTAGTCCTCTGCCACCTGATTTTCTGGGCAGGTAAAGTCTATCAGTGTCACTACGTGGATGTAAACTGTAGTGCATTGTCATTAGTTTTCTGGTGTTTCGGTCCAAAATGTCCAAATCAGCTTGTGTCCAGTTAATTATACCAGCCGTGTATCTTATGACTGGTATTGCCCAGGTATTCATGGCCTTGATGGTGTTTCCACCATTTAATTTAGATTTCAAAATTTTCCTAACTCTGTTGGTGTACTCTCTTCTAATGATAGTTTTCACTTCTCCATGTCTGATGTTATCCAACTGCAGAATGCCCAGATATTTATAGGCTTCATTTTGATTGCATTTAATTAATTGGCCATTGGGCATTTCAATTCCGTCACATGTAGTGATTTTGCTCCTTTTCATAGATACAGTGGCACATTTTTCCATGCCAAACTGCATTGAGATATCTGTGCTGAATATTAGGACTGTGTTGGTCAGTGATTGGATTTCTATTTCTGACTTTCCATACAGTTTCAAATCATCCATATACAATAAATGTGAAATTTTTTCAGCGTCTTTGGCTATTTGGTATCCAAGTTTCATTTTTTTTAAGATTACTGATAGTGGGATCATTGCGATGATGAAGAGGAGGGGTGAAAGTGAATCTCCCTGAAAAATTCCTCTCTTGATATTAACCATTCCATAGTTCTCATTCCCTACTGCCAACACAGTTCTCCATTGTTTCATCGCTTTTTCAGTGAATGATGTAATATTTTTGCTGATGCCAATAGTTTCTAAGCATTTGATGATCCAGCTGTGTGGCAGTGAGTCGTACGCCTTTTTGTAATCAATCCAGACCATATTCAAGTTCGTTTTTCTGTTCTTACAGTTTTCTAGTATCATTTTGTCAATTAGGAGCTGATCTTTTGTGCCCCTGCTCCTTCTTTTGTTGCCTTTTTGCTCTACTGGCAAGATGTTATTTGTTTCCAAATAATCCATTATGTTATCTGCAATTATCCCGGTGAGTAATTTGAAGGTTGTTGGCAAGCATGTTATTGGTCTGTAGTTTCCAGGTGTTGTTCCTTTAGTTGCATCTTTCTGAATCAAGTATGTTTTTCCAGTTGTCAACCATTCATCAATTTGACCATTTTGTAGCATTTCGTTCAGTTGCTTGGCCAATATTGCATGCAAACTGGTCAGATATTTGAGCCAGAAACCATGTAATTGGTCATTTCCAGGTGATGTCCAGTTCTTTACTTTTTTTACTCGATTTTTGACCATCTCAGTTGTTATTTCTAATACTTGCATTTGCTTCTTGCCAACACTTTTCTCAAAGTCTTGTATCCACTTTGCTTCCTTATTGTAATCCTTTGCATTTTCCCACAGTTCTTTCCAGAATTCAACTGTGGCTTGCTTTTCTGGTTTTTCACTTTTGAAATTGTCATTTGCATTGAGGCTTTGGTAGAAACGTCTTTGATCTGATCGAAATTGCTGATTTTGCAATAATAATAATAATAATAATAATAATAATAATAATAATAATAATAATAATAATAATAATAATAATAATAATAATAATATAATAATAATAATAATTATTATTATTATTATTATTATTATTTTATGATTATTATTATTATTACAGAGGAGCAATTAGTATTACTCCTCTGTAATGAGGCGAACATCAATCCTTTCAAAAAGTAGCAATCACAGTTCTCCATTGAATGGTCCCATCTTGGTGTTTTCTCAGGCTTTCTATACATTGAATCCTGGCCAGAGACTCTCTTGGACCTGAGCCCTTTCCAGAACCTTCAGGTGATCCGAGGGCGTGCACTTTACAAGTACGTTGTCTCAAGTGTGTTTAACGAGGGTGAGATCTGTGTTAAGTTGTCAATGGAGAAGTCCTTATCTGTGCAATTGCCATGGGTTCTTTTTTTTTTAAATCACCAATTACTAGACTACCCAGACTTATTTGACTAAAGTGCTGAAAATTTGGACAACTGATTAGGTTTTGTATCTTTGCTCAGTGGCTGGGGTAAGAGGGAAACTTTTATTATAAGAAAGAAAGCTTACAAATAAAAGAAAAAGACATTTACATTATAAATGCCTACAACTGTTATAGCATAATAAAACTATTTTCTATTTATTTTCTATAAGTTCTTTATTCATATTTTAATCTCTCAGAGAATCAGGAGGACAGTCTATCTTCATGACTATATTATGTCTCTAGCTTAGTGGTGTATCTTTAACAGATACACTATTTTTGTCATTGGAATTTTGCTCATTTTAACTGGGAAATCTATTTCATGTGACAGTGGAGCTTATTCGCTAACACTGCAAAGCCTCAACATATCCTGGTTGGGCCTACGTTCACTGCAAGAGATCAGTAGTGGCATGGTCCTTATCCACCACAATCCCAACCTTTGCTTCATTCAAAATGTTCCTTGGGGCGACATCTTCAGAAACCCTCGGCAGATGCTATTCCACAATGACAACAATTCACCTGAGCAATGTGGTAAGCATGTGTGAAGCCCATTTGCATTAATGTGTGTGTGTCCCCCACTACTCACTCTTTGTAGGTATGAAAATGTCCTCTAAACCTGATATTTTGGTTGAAACGACTTAAAATGGAATCCCATGTGACATTTTCCTGCAATATTGTGAGCTCAGAGGAAGAAGTTAGAAGGTTGCTTAGCATACTTTTGGTTTGGGCAGGTTGTAATAGTAGAACCGTGATAAGATGGGAGGCCAATGAATTTTATCAATAAATCAATACATAGTGTAAATAGCAAGATAAAACAAGGGAAAAGGAATGGAAATGTTTTCAGCAAGATCCCATGCAGAGATGAAAAAAGTTGTCAGACAGTTCTGGTCAAAATATAGCACTAAGCATTTATGATAGTCTTTAGGCAATAACGATGTCCAGAGTAGAAAGCAAATGGTTTCTACCTTTTTTTTTTTTTAGAATAGAATAGAATTCTTTATTGGCCAAATGTGATTGGACACACAAGGAATTTGTCTTTGGTGCATGTGCTCTCAGTGTACATAAAAGAAAAGATACATTTGTCAAGAATGGTTGTCATAGGGTTCAAGTAAGCAATCAGGAAACAATCAGTATGAATATAAATCGTAAGGATACAAGCAACAAGTTACAGTCATACAGTCATAAGTGGGAGGAGATGGGTGATAGGAACGATGAGAAAAACTAATAGCAATAGTAATGCAGCCTAGTGAATAGTTTGACAGTGGTGAGGGAATTATTTGTTTAGCAGAGTGATGGCGTTCTGGAAAAAACTGTTCTTGTGTCTAGTTGTCTTGGTGTGCAGTGCTCTATAGCGACGTTTTGAGGATAGGAGTTGAAGCAATTTATGTCCAGGATGCGAGGGGTCAGTAAATATTTTCTCGGCCCTCTTTTTGACTCGTGCAGTATACAGGTCCTCAATGGAAGGCAGGTTGGCAGTAATTGTTTTTTCTGCAGTTCTGATTATCCTCTGAAGTATGTGTCTGTCTTGTTGTCTTATTTTACTTCTAGTAAAGTTCAGAGAGAGAAACCTATAGAAATTGTCAAAATTCTGGCCAAGGTGAACTTAGCTGAGGAGTCATAGGCACACAGCACTTAAGGATAGGCTATTCAGAGATTGTTTCAAAGTTGAAGTGACTTCAGGAAAAGGCTTTTATTCCTTAAGCTTCCAAGTTCTGTTTCAGCCCAGCTAGTACCAGTAAGATTTATTTATTTATTTATTTGTGAGATTTATGTGATCACAGTGCAAGCACTCTCTAAGCGGTTTACACCAGTAAGCAATGTATATTTATATTGCCCCCAACAATCTGGGTCCTCATTTTACCTACCTCGGAAGGATGGAAGGCTGAGTCAACCTTGAGCCGGTGAGATTTGAACCGCTGACCTGCTGATCATAGTCAGCTAAAGTGGCCTGCAGTAAACAATAGTCTACTTCTGAGTAGGCCACTGTGCTTAAAGTTCCCATATCATCCACTCGGTCATCTGGTACTCAGCTTGGCGGTAGCATTTTCATGACTTGGTTGGGATCCTCCAGATTTTGAGTCCAAGGTCAGAATAATGATTTTATCAATATTTCTGAGTTGAGGAACAGTCCCCCATCTCTTTATTCTCATTCAGCTCTTGCTTGTTTTGGGAAGAGTTGTTTGGGACGTCTTATTATATTTTAGGGCAATAATTTGATATTATGGAGTGAGCAGAAAAAATCAGGCATAAGATTGATTTACATATGGATTCATTTTTTCATTCAACTAATATCCTTCCCTTTGTACAGGGTCACAAGGTGACATATATAGTGCTCACTCTTCCTGTTTGTCCCCATAAGTGCAAGCCTGTGAGGTAGATTCGGCCAAAAGAGCACCTGGCACAAGTCACTTTATGGCTGAAGATGGATTAGAGTCTGGGTTTCCCCACTCCTAGTCCAACACATCATACAACACAGTAATTCTCATAATTTAGCACCTGATGCAAGAATGCAGATTAATTATACTGATTGGTTTCCTGAATATATAGTTATGTGCTCTCCAACCTTCCTTTGCATCTCTTCTCTTTAGGTCTCCAAGGCCAAGTTTGTTATTCTCTGTGCTCCCAGGGACATTGTTGGGGACCAGGGAAAAGTCAGTGTGTGTCCTGCAGTGGCTTTCTCCGTGGAAAGGAATGCATTGAGAATTGCAGTGTTCTGGAAGGGTATGTGGCAAGGGGAGATGTGATTGGGTGGGGTTTTCTGAGTTCCTACTGAGAAAATAATAGGGGGGGAGGATTTCGAAAGTATTAAATAGAAGAATTAAGTTTCAAGTCTTGTATTTTAATCTTGTCACTGAGTATAGAAGTATAAGCTGTTCAAACTGGATACAATAGGAATAGCATATCAGTGTTAATAATAAAATCACAATACAATGTAAGAATGTGTTTGATTCCCTTATCATCAAACAAAAAGCAAAAATAATAGCCTTAAAGTTTCAGTAGGTGGCACTGCATAGCTTACCTCGGAAAGCCAAACAGAATTGGTTCTGATTTAGTATTTGGAGAGGAGATTGACTGGAAAATCTAGAAGTAGAAGTTTCAAAAAGAAGAAAAAGAAACTATTATGGGAGGAAGCAATAGCAAACTGCTTCATTTTTCATGCTCAAAAAACTGCCTGGGTGTTGCATTATAGGTCATCAAGAGTCGTTATACGGAATGGGCTTTCTGCTGAAAAATTCCCAAATAAATTATATGATTTATGGTTGAGGAGTTAAAAAGATGTGGACTAAGAGAGGGACTGAAGGGATTTGTATAACATCTAAGAGAGAAGGAAGATTATAAGTGTAATTTTTCTGTTGAAGAGAAGGTTGGAAATTATATTTCATAACTTCAGTTTCTTTTTTTCTTTGCACTTTTTCATTTTTTTCCTTTAGATTTATCTTTATTTCAGATAAAATTCATAACAAATATAAATAAATTAAAAAGGAGTCAAATTTAACTTCATGGCAATTTACAGGTAGTCCTCGACTTATGACCACAATTGAGCTCAGAATTTATGTTGTTAAGTGAGAAATTTGTTAAGTGATTTTTGCCCCATTTTACCACTTTTCTTGCCACATTTGTTAAGCGAATCACTGCAGTTGTTAAATTAAATTAACACGGTTGTTAAATGAATCTGGCTTCCTCATTGACCTTGCTTGTCAGAAGATCGCAAAATATGATCACATGACCCCGGGACATTGCAACCATCATAACTATGAACCAGTTGTCGAGTATCTGAATGTAGATCATATGACCATGGGGATGCTGCAATGGTCATAAGTGTGAAAAATTGTCATTAGTCACTTTTTTCAGTGCCGTTGTAACTTCAAATGGTCACTAAATAAACTGTTGTAAGTTGAGGACTACTTGTACTTTTATCACTGTTGGGATGCTTGATTCTGTGCCATTTACAAAATTTCTCACTTTCCATGTCTATTGAAGGAACATAGAAGTAACATCATCCCTCCTCTTTGTCTAAAGTATCCATCACCAATGAAATAATTAAATATTTTTAAATCGCCCAACCCTGATTATAGAGTTGTTTTTATTCTAATTCAGTGGATTCCAAATTGAAAAATAAAATAATGTTGTTTGAGAAAACTAGGATGTCGAGAAATTGGACTTTCTAAATGTTGGCTTGATCGGAATTTGCAGGGATATCCGGGAATATGTCAATGGGACACGCTGCTTTACATGTCATCCAGAATGCATGCCCCAAAATGGGACTGAATCTTGCTATGGATCGGTAAGAACACTGAAATATCTTGAAACCGCAATCTTGTTCAGATATTATATTCTTGTTTCTTTTTCTCATCCATTAGGGTTTTTTTTTAACCTTTTGTGACTGGTTCACTGTGAAAAGAGTGTAAATATCCAGGCCTCCTTTCTGGGGACCAGAAACCTAAAATTGGTGATTTACAGTATTCAGGACCATTGATGCAGTCATAGCACTTTTAAGAAAGAAGGCAAGCAATAGTACAGAGCAAACCATCATAGGTTATATAAGCTAACTTGAGTGAATTTGGTTTGACAACTTCATCTTGAGAGAGTGTTACCCTTTCTAGCAACTATCTGCAAAGTTACCAAATCCAAAGTATACAACACTGTCCTTCATGTGTATGTAATAAATTGTGTAACCACTGCTATTTTTCCTGAGGTAACTTTGCAACATACCCTGTGACTCTAAATTCCTAGATGCCTATCAAACAGCTGGTTTTCACTGCTCTGTAGGTTATGTCCATCTAAGGTCACGTCAGCAACCAGACAGCTTGTACGACGAAATAACAAGAACATAATTCAATATTGAAACATATTCCATAGCCAACAAAACTTATGAGATGGATGAGAAATGGATGATTTTTTTTTCTGTTTTGTTTAATTGGGACTCTTTCACACAATCCTTTCCTCCGTCCCTCCTTTTAGGAGGCAGACCAGTGTGTAGCTTGTGCTCATTACAAAGATGGACTGTCCTGCGTGGAGCAGTGTCCCAGTGGTGTGAAGCTTGATGGCTCTTTCATACCTGTTTGGAAGTACCCTGATGAAGGCAATGCCTGTCAGCTCTGCCCAGTCAACTGTACCCTTTCGTGAGTAGTCCAGGGGTGGGAAGATCATAGAACGAGATACAGCAGGATTCTGACTACTTTCTGACAAAAAATGGACAGTGTTACAGTAATGCAAAAAAATGTGATTAGCTTTCAGTCTAAAGACAGTACAAGAACAAAATACCCATTACCAATGAAATAATTTTTTAAAAAATAAATTTTATTAATTTTCTATTTATTACATTTCTTAGTGCTTAATAAACATTGTGTTGTCTGGAAATTTAAATTGCTTAACAATATAAATTTCCTTCTTACTCTCCACTCCTTTTTCCCAACCATTGGTAAAATAAGTTCTATGTTTGATAATATTCTGTGTCTTCTTTCTGTTTGATTTTCAGTGTAAGTCTGCACAATCTAATATCTTCTTAATTATCTCTTCATCTTGCGGTATTTCTTCATTTTTCCAATATTGTGTGAAAATAATCCTCGCTGCTGTTAAGGAAGTAATGTTAAATACATACTTTTCTTATCAAATTTTTCTGATATCCCTAATAAAAACAGTTCAGGTTTAAAATCTACATGTTTCCCTATTATCTTTTCTATCCATCTCTGTATTTTTGCCCAATTTTTTTTAGCTTTAACACAAGTCCACCACATGGGATAAAATGTGCCCGGTTTTTTATTACATTTCCAACTTTTGCTAGACATATTTTTAAACATTTTAACTAACCTAGCAGGTGGTAAATGCCATCTATAAAACATTTTATATAAATTTTCTTTATAAGAAGTTGCCATTGTTAACCTACAGTATAGTTTCTTTCCCATAAATTTTGTCATTTCTATAGTTCTATTTTTTTAGTAAAAAAAAATTCCATTGTATCTTTTATTTGTTCATCCTCCATTTTTAAATTTAGTAAGAAGTTATATACCTTCTTAATTAGTTTTTCATCAGAGTTCAACAGTAATTAAATATTTTTAAATCACCCAACCCTGATTATAAATGAGACTCTTCTTTCATTGATAGGCATTTCCCTTTGTTGCTGAAATTCCAACTAATTAGAGTTAATCTTTTTAAAGGATATTCTCCTCCCCTTTTGTTTTTTTCAATTTTGGGTCAAGCTATTTAAGCATGAGTGGAACAGAAAGAAGGGTTTTTGTTTTTTTATTTTTTGTTTTTTTATGATAATAAAACTTTTCAGTTCTAACTTACACAAATGCATAAATGGAATGAGATAAGAGAGGCCTGAGTTATTTATTGGGTTGCCTTGTTGTGGATTTAATGTGGAGCAGCAGTGGGTTGCTCCCGGTTTGGCCTGGTTCTGTGAACTGGTAGCGGCAGCGGCAGGAGGCTCTGCCTGGGACGCTTCTGCTCATGTGCGAGTAGCAAAGGGTTTTAGAACCCACTACTGATGTGGAGGGATGAACAGAGGAGAGACCTAGACTCTCTTTCAGTCTTGATTCACTTCACTACTGAGATAGCATAGATTGTGCTTGTGAATGACCTCTGGAAGGCTTGGGACAGCAAGCCTTGGCTCTCCTGGAGGATCTCAGTGCCTTTCAATACCATCATCTTTAGTTTCCAAATGGAAAAAAAAATCTTAAGTTCTTGAACTTGCGTGAAAATTCTTTTGCTGAGGATTGAAGATTTTTTTAAAAAAATTAGGAATTAAGCAGCAGGAGGGTGATTAGAGTGTTAATTCTGGAAAGTTATAAATGCAATGAGGGCAGATTGACTGGAAATAAAATTTTGAAGCTAATTAAAAGAACCCTGTGGTTTGTTCAGAATTCTAATAAAATATATACAATCTAAAATATAAAAGTTGAGATACATTCAGAGATGTATCTGCCTTGAAAATAGCCCATGTTGAACTGTATAGCACTGTCAAACATGAGCACATAAAGTATTTTATGCCATATTGTATTATACATTAACTGTTTTATGATAATGTTTATCTAATAAAATGTTTTATAAAATTTGCCAAATTTGAATTCCACAGAAGTCATAGATTTTGAATAAATTAGCTCATTTGAAGTATCTTGTTTCAAAAATTGTTGCCTTATGATGCACCATTTTTCCCAGCTAAAAGTTACCCGAATGAGAGTTTTAGTAATATATAGATATGATTCTTTTAATAGGATTTTCACGATTTGAACTAAATAACAAAGCTTTAAAGATTTGTTTATAGATAAGATGTGAGAAGAAGAGATTTTTTTTATTGTATGTTTAGAAAAAATTATAAGCTATGATGTTAAAATTGAAGGAAAGTGTTAAACTTGCAAAGGAGTTTCTAAAAGATGAAAAGAAAACAATAAATAAATTTGTGGGAGATTATTTCTGTTGTCATTATGATTGAAAAAGAGCAAACACAGTTGATTGATAATAAATGGCTTCAGCCAAACACGAACCATGAGTGACAGAAAGGTTTTCGTGTTATCATTTATATTCTCTGAAAAATGGCCAGGGTATTTATTTATTTATTAGTGACATTTATATACCGCCTCACAGTGCAAGCACTCTCTAAGCGGTTTACACCAGTAAGCAAAGTATATTTACATTGCCCCCAACAATCTGGGTCCTCATTTTACCTACCTCGGAAGGATGGAAGGCTGAGTCAACCTTGAGCCTAGTGAGATTTGAACAGCTGACCTGCAGATCACGGTCAGCTAAAGTGGCCTGCAGTACTGCACTCTAACCGCTGCGCCACCTCGGCTCTTATGTAATATAAACATAATACATACTCTTGTATATGTAAATCTATGAGCACGTGTGCTAGTCATTGCTGATCACCAGTTGCCAGCAGTTTGGCAGATCGAACCTTACCAGGCTCAAGGTTGACTCAGCCTTCCATCCTTCTGAGGTGGGTAAAATGAGGACTCAGATTGTTGGGGGCAATATGCTGAACTCTGTAAAACCGCTTAGAAAGGGCTATAAAGCACTGTAAAGCGGTATATAAGTCTAAGTGCTACTGCTATTGCTATTGCTATTATCTTTAAAGCCTTACATGGTACAGGATCAAGCTATTAAGATGATTTCTTACAGAGATTATCTGCTTGTCCCATTAGATTGGATAGGAGGGACTCACTTTAATTCCTTTCTCTGAAATATTGTCCACTGTACACTGTGGGACCTAGGAAGCATACATTTTCTGTGGCTACCCCTGCAATATGGAACACACTCACCCCAGGAATCAGCATGCTTCCACCCTCTTGGCCTTCCAGAAGGCCATTAAAACCTGTTTCTTTAACCAGACACTGGGGTGGAGTTGTGCAGCCCACGGAAGATTGTTGGGGCACCAGGTTTTTAATTATTAAAAATGTTTTTAATGGTTTTAAATTTTTATTGTTTTGAGCCACCCAGAGTTACTTTAAGATGGGCGGTCCTACATATCTTTAAGAAAATAAAATATTAAACTGGAACTGAATTGCAGAAAAGGTTAAAGTGTAACCTGTTCTATGTTTTGAGGGTTTGTTAATAAGTGAACTTTGAAAATAGTATTCCCTTCCTCTTCAAATTACAGTCTAATCCTGTTTCTCATATCACATTTTGATTCTTGCTGCCTCATTCTATTTTAGGTACAAATAAGTTCTTAGTAGGGAGAGTATGAACATTTATTTTTTATTTCATTGTGGTGCCCAGGCAAAAACTGTAATGAATCTTCTTATAATATGTACAGGACATATCCCACCAGAACATTATTTTGCATAAGCTCCATTTTGTTTGGTTCTTGCACAACTGCTATTCATTAAAACAGCTTTTTCGAACTAGGATTCTGCAAAAACCTAGAGATCCAAATGAGATTGTGATTGAAATAGAAAAGAACTGTGTGTGTGTGTGTGTTTGTGTGTGTGTGTGTGTGTGTGTGTGTGTGTGCGTGTGCGTGTGTGTTGGCACTGTACAGAGGTACGGTTTGAAATGGTGGAATTTTTTTACACCTTGAAACTGCTGCCAGCCTGCTACTTTACTATCATTGCAAAAATTAAAAACAAGGTTTGTGTAGGTTAGAAGTGAATTAAACTGGAAGGCCTTCGGATTTTTTGCAATTTTTATGCAGGGATTCTCTGAGATCTAGGAGTTATTTTAAGAGTATTTCCAAAGTGAAAGCTTGAGAAAGACTGCACTAAAGTAAAACTTGGCTAGTGAATGATTATGTGACACCTGTTTTCTTTTTCCAGATGTGCACTACGGGATGAATTTGGCTGTCCTGTAGATCAGAAGCCCAGGTATTTTATATATATATATATATATTATTTGTTTCTCTTATCTCATTTTTCTATCATGAAATCAAAATAATATACCTAAAACCTATTGTTTGCAAAGGAGGAGTTTGCAAGTTTAAAATTTATTGGATTTTCTTAAGGACAGTATGGAAGTGCCACCCTTTGGGAATGTTTTTTAATTTCTCAGTGTTAGAATGTTGTGGTATTCATTCATCCAGGCACTAATCAGGTCCTGTCTGCTTAATTACTGATTCTAGAAAAAATCAGCCAAGTGCTGCCATTTGCTAAGGCTTAGAAATAATAAATGGGTCCTCAGATTGGATAGTAGGAAGAACCTCAAGACCTTCTAAAGAAAAGGTGGCCCCTAAAGTTTGTTCCCTCTCCTCCAAGCTAGGCAAATTAATGGGTTTGATTTGGCAGGCATCAGCTTGATATGTTCAAAGTTTAGTTAAAGTAAATGTTAAAAATGTTTTACTTAGAGTCAATTAATGGGCTACATTGCTGGAGGAGAGTGGTGAGATCTCCCCCCCCCCGATAATGTTCAAGAAAGGACATTAGCGGGGATAGGCCTGCTGTCTCATTTGATCCATATATTGATTTGTGTGCAGCTTCATTGTAATTTCAGTATGTCTACAGGCAGTTTGCTCTTTCCCTCTGAAGGATAGCATACTATAGAGAGACAGAAATCGGGGAAAGAAAAGTGTCTATGTTGCAGAAAGAGAAGAGATGGGGGTCTTATGTCTGAGAAGTGCTTAATATTCCTAACTGTTGTAGAGCCAGATTGCCCACACACAGATAACAAGGTCACTGTAAGAGGAAGGAATGGTGACTTTGATTTCCCAGCTATTGTCAGTGATAATTAGGGAAAGTTTCTCTGCTTACTTGATTTGCTCCTAAACTTTTGGGCAAGTAAACCATCTCCAGATGGTTCCAACCAGGGGAATACTGATCACAGCTTGGCATTTCCTGTTTTGGATTACAATTTATCTCTCTCTCTGTTTCCATCCTCTTTTCAGCCATGCTAGTTCAATCATTGCAGGTGTGGTGGGTGCTGCCCTTGCCCTGCTTCTGTTGCTTCTCACTATTATTTGCATCAGTCGACGGAAGCAGCAAGAGAGGAAACATACCATGAGGCGTCTTCTGCAGGAAACTGAGGTATAGTCAGAAGTTGTGACCCCTTCCCACAGTAATGGAGTGAAAGCAAATGAAATAAAGCTCAAATTCAGAGTTCCACAGAATTAGTTCTCCACTAATATCCATTCATTCAACAACTGTTTGAAATTGCAATAGCAATGAAAACATGGACATATAACCGGTCCTTGGCATTCTGACCATCACAGCTTTCCCTTAACCACATGATCATGACCCAGCTGTTGGACATCTGGCTCATGATTACAGTATGACCTTGACACGAGTCTTGGTCACATGATCACCATTTGCAACCTACCCTAGCTGCTGACTTTCCATAAGAGGGAGAAGTTGATAGGGAAGGTTGCAAGTTGCTCTGGTAAGTGTCTCCCACTGCTTTTTCTCCCACCAAAGCACACCTCTTCCTGTGCACAGCCAAGTTCCCTAACCTGCGCATGACCCTCTTAAGCCTCCCTTGAGCCATGCGCTGGCCCTCTTTGCAGCCTACTCTGGCCTTCCCACCGCACTGCCACTCTCTTTGCCTAGCAATCCTACATCTTCCCACTTAATGTCCCACACAGAGCTGTACCAGTAACGGGATTCTGGGATTGCTATCACTAAGCAATGTGGTCATGTGGCATTGCACTTTACAACCGCATCACTTGGCAACAGCAATCCCAGTCCCAATTGCCATCATAATCCAAGGACTGCTGTATGGAGTCATGGGAACAAATACCAGAAGAGGGACTTTATTTTTATAATCTGCTTTCAGGGGTATTAGAAAGATGTGGCTGGCCACTTTTTAAACCAAAGAAGCTGATTCCTTATTGCTTAGATTCATAAAGCTGCTACAACAGACTGCAACAGAGTCAATTTGGTATAATGGTTAAGATACAGGCCTAGATACCAAGAGACTGTGAATTCTATAAAAAATTGGCTGCATGCCTTTAGGCCAGTTACTCTCTCTCAGTCCAATTCACCTCACAAGATGGTTGTTGTGAGGAAAATAGGAGAAAGACAGAGTATTGATATATTTGCCTTCTTGAATTGTATATGGAAGATATGTGGGATAAAAATCTAACACAGAAAAAACCCAAATGTTTCAATAATTCTGAGGGATACCTAGCACTGCTTTTGTTTTCATTTACATTTGTGTTATTTAGAAAACGTTGATATATTCTTGCATTAGTGATTCATTGAAGGAAATACATTTATCTTCTTTTTTATGCCCTCATTCGTATGTTCCTTTCTTTCTGTGACTCTGTAGTTAGTGGAGCCTTTGACCCCCAGTGGAGCTCTTCCAAACCAGGCTCAGATGCGTATTCTCAAGGAGACAGAACTGAAAAAAGTCAAGGTTTTGGGGTCAGGTGCTTTTGGAACCGTGTATAAGGTGAGGAGAACAGGAATTGAGAACTACATAACTAAAGTTGGGCAAATGGCAGGTGAAGCTTTGCCTGATAAATTCAGAGTATCTCCTCTCTTTCTCTGTTTTCATTCACTAAATTCTCTGAAGCAAACTGATACCAGCCTTGAATCACACCAGCCTTGGAAACACAACATGAATCAATCAATATTCTTATAATCAATCAATATTCTTCCCAGCTGACCAAAGGGAAAGTACAAAACACAGCACACAACTAATAGCCCACTCCCTCCATAACCCACCCACCCCTATCTTTGATACTTTATAAAACCAAAAGAAAAATGAATAATTTTTCTTTTGGTTTTATCCTTCTTCTCAGTAAAAAAAGATTACAGAAATACTGAAATAGACCAATAATGGCTGAACATGTATAAGAGCTGGGAGATATGATAAATCCAGAGTTCCCACCAATGTGGAAAACTATCCAGTCTCCAAGTTTTGTAGGCTTCGTTGTTTCTAATGAAAAACCAGATTCCCTGTCATTATGGATGGATCTCAGCTGGAAAATGGCTCAGCTGCTGAATAGATCATAATTGTGAGATCATCAAGATGTGGTGCTGATTATGGACCCTCACTAACTGTGTGTGGAGTGTCCTTGTAATCAGGAAAAATGTGCAAACTGTCTGCAATTTGAGTGCTGTTAAAGTGTACACCATAGTGCCTTCTTGGTTTTATTTGAGAAGAGGATTAAGTAGCAGAAATGGATTAGTTAGGGATCAAGTATGTAGCTATCCTTGCGATCAGTGCTGCTTTGCCATCCATTTGACCAGCATTTGTTCACCCTTTGTGGCTGTTCCATTTGCCCTGCAATCAGTCTTCCTTGTATAGAAATGCAATAATCATATTATTGCCTAGCATTTTCCAACTTGGAACCGATCAGGCAAATGGAAATATATTCCCATTCTTTCCTGTCAGCATGATTTGAGCATACTTAGTTCTGTTCATTGGTGTACCTCAATGAACTCTACCAGATATTCATAAAAATATATTATGATATCATTCCCGCTCTATCTTTTGGAGGGTTTTTTGTTGTTGCCAGATTTATCATTTTGTTAGTGGAGTGAAGTTCTCATTCTCCAAAGGTCTTAAGAGACTGGATGGCTATCTCTCAGGAACCCTTTAGTGCGGGAGTCTCCAACCTTGGCAACTTTAAGACTTGTGGACTTCAACTCCCAGAATTCCTCAGCCAACTTTGCTGAGATTCTGGGAGTTGAAGTCCACAAGTCTTAAAGTTGCCAAGGTTGGAGACCCCTGCTTTAGTGGATTTTGCACAGAGCAGAGGGTTGGATTAGAGAACATATATTATCCATTCCAATTCTATTTCCTTCATTTTACAAACAAACAAACAAATAAAATACTCACAATATTTGTTAAACACATCTTTATCTGTATTTGTAATGGTAAAACACATGTTTGTGCTTTTGGTCTCCCAAATCCTCAAACTGAGTCCTTCGTTGCAACGTTCTGAAAAATGTATATTTTATATATATATTTCTTCTGGTACCACATTTTTTTATTCATCAAATCGGTATTTTCATTCTGATTGACTAATTTCCTGATTATTTAGCAGAAGTACTGCTAATTATGTTTACAGCTGAATATTATTTAAAAATCACCACGGTTATTTTTGCTATGGAGGCTGGGTATTTGGGTAGGACTCATTGGAGAAACTTGGTACAGAGTTCTTTTGTACATATACACACATACTCACATGCTTTCTTGATTAAAGAATAACCTGATTCTATCCATCCCCATATTATTATTATCTTGTTCCTGCAGGGTGTGTGGATTCCAGATGGAGAGAATGTGAAGATCCCAGTAGCTATCAAAGTCCTGAGGGAAAACACTTCGCCTAAAGCCAACAAGGAGATTTTGGATGTAAGAAAACTGTGATGACCTCCCAGGAGGGTGTATTCCTTCCAGAAAAGGACAGAGTACCTCCCCATCTCTACCTAATTTATTACCTGGTTCCTGTTGTTTGTGTTCATTGGTTTCTCAGTAGTGCCAGGCACAAGAAAAGAGGAGCCAGGATAGAATTCAAAAGCATTGCAAGTTTAGTCCTTGCAACCTATACACAAAAATCTGATCTACTAATGCTCAAGGCAAATTGCTGCCAGATAAGATTCAATGAATTTCAAAGAGGGCTGGACGTAGGTCTCTTTCAGGGGCATAGGGACTCCAAATGATGATGTGTTTGATTTCCCTCTTGGGCTCAGCCTGATAATCTCCTACAGATAGTTCTCTTCCTACGCAGGATCCCTCACTTCCATCCCTCTCTATTCCAACAGGAGGCGTATGTTATGGCAGGTGTAGGCAGCCCTTACGTCTCTCGGCTGTTGGGAATCTGCCTCACCTCCACAGTGCAACTTGTGACTCAGCTCATGCCGTACGGCTGCCTTCTGGATTACGTGCGGGAGAATAAGGACCGCATTGGATCCCAGGACCTCCTCAACTGGTGTGTGCAGATAGCTAAGGTAAGTGGAACGTTAGATACGGAAATGGTTGTATAGCTCTAACCCTTTCGGTTCATGGGGAAGCACTACTCAAGTCTTTCTAGGTCTTGAAGCCATCTTTCCCATATATAATCATTCTATCAAATTAGGTTTCTGCTTTTCCATTTTTCATCTGCTCTGACTAAAAGTAAGAAATGCTTCTGATCTTAAATTAACGTAACCTATTTACAAACCACCAACTGGACAGGTCTGAAGAGAATGTTAAAAAGGGCAAGTTATATTAAAGGGTTCATTGTAGAAAAAGGTTCTTGAGTTTATTAATATGCTGCTGGGAATGGAACTATCTAGTATCTATATTTAACTCTTCTGTAATTGGAAAAGATATTTGCCCAAATTCCTCTTATGAAGAAAGGCAGAATAGTGTACATTCAAAACAACAGAGATTTTGAAGGAATTGCTCAATTTTAATTAACAGCATTCTTTTCCTCCACACCTCTCTTATATAGTCTCTCTTACTTGTCCTTATGAATATACACAATTTCCTCTTTCTATTCTTACTAGAACATTTTTCCACAGCTGTCTTACCTGCAGAATCTCTCTTTCTCAAGGACTGGAAGTTGAGAAATATAATTTTAAAGTTTCTTTGTAAAAACAAAAGTCAATTTTCCATGTTTTGTATCTCCAGTCAGAGGATGACAGTAGGAGGATATAGAAAACTATGTCCAGTATATTAGAGATCTAGTCTCAAGAGGTATAGGTATATTAAAGTCAAGGTATATTAAAGAGAATAATTGTCTAGTTCAGTAGATAATTAGTTTCATATATTGAAACATTAGCTTGACTAATCATTGACATCCGAAACATCCTGGGAAACCCCCCAATTTTACTTTTGCTTACAAATTAAATTTCAGCAACTTTCTGATGACATAAAAGAAATTGATTTTAGTAATAACATCAATTATAGTGTTATAATTAATGTCGGTAGGGATGCATTCTCTTAAGGAGATCCATCAATATTTCTCATTGGCCAAGAAAACAAATAGTTTTTGCTTCTCTTTCAGGGCATGAGCTACCTGGAGGATGTCCGTTTGGTTCACCGGGATTTGGCTGCCCGGAATGTCCTGGTGAAGAGCCCAAATCATGTGAAGATTACAGATTTTGGGTTGGCCCGACTGCTGGACATTGATGAAACAGAATATCACGCTGATGGGGGGAAGGTGGGACATGGCAATGTTCCTTAATTAATAGGCCAAATGTAGATAGTTGTATGAGGAAATGCTACATTTACCTGTACAGTACATAATAGTACAGTGATGGCGAACCTTTTTTTCCTCGGGTGCCAAAAGCACGCACGTGCACGCTATTGTGCACGTGCGAGTGCCCACACCCATAATTCAATGCCCCCTGCACATGCGCGTGTGATCCCCCTGTGCTGCCCCACCCATGCATGCGTGCACCATCCCCCCGCTCCCCCATTTCCTGACTTTGGGTGGGCCCAGTAGGCCCATTTTTTGCCCTCCCCAGGCTCCAGAGGTTTTCTTGTAGCGTGGGGAGGGCGAAAATGGCTTCCCCGCCTCCCAGAGGCCCTCCGGAGGCCGAAAATGCCCTCCCAGAGCCTCCGTGAAAGCCAAAAATCAGCTGGCCAGAGCGCACATGTGCACTGGAGCGGAATTAGGGCAACAGCTCGTGTGCCGGCA
This sequence comes from Diadophis punctatus similis, assembly GCA_023053685.1. NCBI lineage: Eukaryota > Metazoa > Chordata > Lepidosauria > Squamata > Dipsadidae > Diadophis > Diadophis punctatus. Next base: position 18,848,085 of record JALIGW010000009.1, on the reverse strand, counting down.
GATATGGCTCTGCGTGCCACCTGTGGCACCCGTGCCATAGGTTCGCCATCACTGTAATAGTAGGTGCTCTTAGCTCCCTCCTAACACATTGCTATGACCTGCCTCCTTCAATTTGCTATCCACTAGATACTTTTAATTAGAATTCCCATATTTAGTTAGATTTGTCTATTCTGGAGCAGCATTGCTGGCTGGGAGTTCCAAGTGTGATACTGATCTAGAGATTATGAAAGTACTCCAGCATATCTGAAGAAATGCCAGATTGAAGCTGTATTAGTTGAACAGATAAAATTATATTGCTGTAACCCAAAACAACTGCAAATAATATTTGACTGATAATATTTAACTTTTGTAAAGAGCACAATCTCTTCTGAATGAAGGCTGGCTAGTACTTTGACAATAAATTTTGTCACCCCACACGCACATAGAACAAGAGTGACAACTTCTATAAATTTCAGATTACATTTCACAGTTTATATTCAAGGAATGTTTGTGAACAATATACTTAGTCTTTCTTCTCATTAATGTCATCCTTTCTACTGGTCTGCCTCTTCTTTCTAATGTATGAATTGATTGTTTCTTAAATTAAAGCTCTGAAAGCATATTAGTTTCCCAGTTTCCCTCACTTTTTCCTTCTGTCCAAAGCAACTTAATAAACTTAAATTATAAAATCAAGCTAGTTTAAAAATGGAAGGGCAACAGGATAGAATTGCACAATAATCAGAATGAACTTTCTAAATCCCTTTCTACTTTGTATTTTTTAAAAAATAGGAATGACCAATTTGAGCTCTGTCAGTTGCAACTCCCTAGTTCATAAAGATTCCACCATCAAAATTCAGGGAGAAAAATATCAGCAGTACCATTATCTTTTTCCAAAATTAAAAAAAAGAAGAGCTTTAGCAGGAGGGTTTCAGGAAGCAAACAGCTGCCATTCCAAATCTTTTTAAAACGCCCAAATATCAAAATAAATTCGGTGGCATTTTTCAAAGCTTGGAAGTAGGATAGATAAGCTATCCTGTGCTTATTGCATACAAGGAATCAGTATATATGATGGGATATTTCTCCAAGCCATTTCTGGCTATTCTGTCAGGTCCTTTTCCCACCTGTTGAGTCTGAAATGGGACATCTTCAGGTGCCAAATAATACTTCATTACCTTTGTATTGAGAACAATTTTAATTAACCACAACCATTTCTAAGTAGGATCTAAAAACTTTCAAATAATGGTACTGCTTGAAACTAACCAGCATAGATGTGATTTATGGTCATCCGTACACTATTGATTTCTTTGTCCAGGTACCTATCAAGTGGATGGCCTTAGAGTCCATCTTGCGCAGACGATTTACTCATCAAAGTGACGTGTGGAGCTATGGTATGTGTAGTCTTTTCCCCTTTCAATTAACTGCCATTGTGAAAACTTTACTGTTCCTTCATGGAAATCTCCCTTTTTCTCTCTCTCTCTCTCCTGCTTTCACCAGGTGTTACTGTTTGGGAGCTGATGACTTTTGGTGCAAAGCCTTATGATGGTATCCCAGCTCGGGAGATTCCTGATCTTTTGGAAAAAGGAGAGAGATTGCCCCAGCCTCCTATTTGCACCATTGATGTCTATATGATTATGGTTAAATGTAAGCAATTAGGGATAGTTAATAGGTTTTTCACATAGGGTGAAAAGATATTGGGGCTACTAACCCCCGATTGGAAATTATACCTCTAATATTTCTGAGGAGCATCAGATTAGCAAGTCTGTGGTCAAAACTGCAATAAAATATAAAGCATATATAAAGTTGATTGCTGTAATTTGTCTAGCTTTAGCCTCTAGCTGTCCTATAAAACGAAGCAGGAAGAGAATGAGAGCAAGTCCAACTGTATCAAACGGAGGTTGAATTAGATGACCTCATAGATCACTTCCAATTCTTTTTTAAAAATATTTTTAAATTATTTTTTTAAAAAATAAAAGAATTTCCTTGTTGCAACATTTACATATCGGTATACATTCAGTTTTTCTTCTTCCCTCGTCCTATTAACATATCTATACTTATGGTTCCCTTGTCCTATACACATTATACATGCTAATTTATTCATGTACCATTTTACAAACATCCTATATGTTTATACCATCTTACTGTTAATTCCTAGTTTCCATCTGTTAAGTATTTTCTTATTTGTTGTTCCTATCTTCTAACCATTTATACCATTTCCCCCATACTAAATAGTACTCTGTTTCATCTTTATTTTTTATTTATTTCATCAATTTATTCATTTCTGCACAATCTAAAACTTTTCTTACCACATTTTCGTCTGTTGGTATAGTGTTCTTTTTCCAGTTTTGTGCGTATATGATTCTGGCTGTGGTTATAATATGTAATATTAGATATTGTATTTTTTAGTCGTATTTTCTTGTGATTATGCCCAGTAAAAATAGTTCCGGTTTAAAATCTATTTGATGTTCTGTTATTTCCTCAAGCCATGATCTTATTTTAGTCCAATATTTTTTCGCTATTGCACATGTTCACCATAGATGATGATATGTCCCTTGCATTTATTTTCACTTCCAGCAGATCGGTGATGTATTCGATAACATCCTAGCCAGTCTCGCTGGTGGGAGGTGCCACCTTTAGAACATTTTGTACAAGTTCTCTTTATAAGCCGCTGACATAGTTAATTTATAATTTTTTTCCCAATTTCCCATTTCTCCAATTCTATATTATATCCAAAAAATGTTGTCCACGTTATCATTGTTTCTTTAACTACTTCCTCCTCCGTTCTATATCTTAGTAAATAATTGTATATTCTCCTAATCAATTTTTCTTCTGTGCCTTGAAGAATCTTGTCTAATTCTTGCGGTTCTTTTTGGAATCCATATAATTTCACAATTTTTTTTATATCTGGTCTGAACTTGCATATATGGCCACCAATCTATGTCTATACCCCATTCTTTTAATTCTTGTTTGGATTTCTTGTTCATTTAACAAATCTTTGTATCTCATTACTTTGTCTATATCTAATACGTTCGGATAAATTAGCGCTTCCATTGTAGATAGCCAATTTGGTATTTTGGTATAGTGTTCTTTTTTTATTTTTTGCCAGACCTGTAATAACGCATTCCTAATTAAGTGATCACTTCCAATTCTATGATTCTAAGATAGGACAGTATTTTGACTGTGTTTTCAAACAACATAATTGAATTTGAAGTTTTGTCTAGTGAGGTAGCTTTCTTCTTTTTAGAAATATGCCTTTCAACATTTGCTAGTTATAAGATTGTAATAAACCATTGGTTTAAGTTTTGTAAATTGCTTAATTTTTTTATCAACTAAATTTGCTGCTATTTATTCAGATATGTATCTGTTATATTGAATTATTTTTAAAAGCATAGAATATTATATTTGGCAGTGTTTAGTATTTAGAAAGCCTGCTTCTATTCAAAAATCAAAAGCAACATGTATTCTAGTTATAACTATTTAAAAGTGGACAGTGACTTCTTGTCCTGTCTTCTGCCTGGGTTTTCTGCCAAATTGGGAATAGGCATCTTTCGTGTATTCAGAGATTTGTACTCCTTCCTTTGTTTCCTGTAAGAAACAAAGTTATGAACTGTCTGGCACAGAAATACACATACATACATACATACATACATACATACATACATACATTCCCATTAAGTGCATAGTACTTAGGTTTACAATATGAAAAACATTGCAGGAGATGAAAAGCAATAGGTGGGTTCTAAAGTAGATAAATAAATATTTTGAATTTCCAGAAGTCATGATAATATTTCCTGTGTTTTCTCCCTTCTTCATGTTAGGTAGCTGATCTTTGCAAATATGTGTTTTTTTTCCACTATTCTCCTTCCCATTATCAGAGAAACTAGTTCTTTTTCTCATAAGGAGGACTTAATTTGGATAGATACACGTATGTTCTTTTTGCTCTGTAGGCTGGATGATTGATTCAGAATGCCGGCCTAAGTTCCGAGAATTGGTCACTGAGTTCACCCGCATGGCCAGAGATCCTCAGAGGTTTGTGGTTATTCAGGTGAGGATGATATTTTACTTTCAAGAGGATTGCACTACTTCCCAGCTTTTTTATTGCATAACAATAGGGATGGTGGGGAGAAAGGAGAAGAAAAACTAAAAGAGCTTCCTGTTACACCAGATTAAGTCCAGCTAGAATAACATTGTTTCTCAAAATTTGATCAACTAGATATACCCAAAACAGGGATAGCTCTATCTTGTTGATGATATTCTTGATAACTAACCCTAATATAGTCTTCTAAAACAAGTCTAGGTTAATTTATTGCTAAAAAAAAAGATATTTCTTCTAGTGACAATGCATGGAAGTATCTGGAATTACTATAGCTGCTGCTGTATTCATATGAAGTCTTCTGAACATATGCAGGCCAGATTCATAACCTGATTTTTAATTGAGACCTCAGAAAGTTCTCTCTGTGCTTTGGACGTAGGGAAATATTTTACACCAAGGAAAATTAATTAGTAATGACTAATAAGTATTGGTTTAGTGTCCATCTATACCTCAGTGGTATAAGATCACATGCTTGAACCTTCACTAGCTGTCAGGCAACACTATGTGTCTGTTCTTAATGTTCTAGCCTTCAGAACAAATGGGCAATACATTGTAGTTTTTATAACAGGGGTCGGGAACCTATGGCTCGCGAGCTAGATGTGGCTCTTTTGATGATTGCATATGGCTCGCAGCAGGGGTGAAATCCTCCCGGTTCTTCAATACTCCGCATTGCCCGAAAACCCTGTAACTAAACGCCCAGAGAGAACGTTAGCAACGTGGAAAGAGGGGCGACATTGACAACTACCGCTGCTTGAGCGGTGGGCCAATAAGAGAGCCCGCTGATGGGGCCACGTGAGGGAAGTTTGTGTGGAAAGACAGTTGGGAAACCAAGGAAACGGTTAGCGGGAGTGAAGCGGTGAGAGGGCGGGGCCGGGGCCGAGCACGCGCGGCAGGTGAGGGGCTTTGTGTGAGAGTGTAGACTTGGCTTTCTTGCTTCCCTTCGCGCGTCGTCCCGCCGCTCTGTTAATTGTCAGGCCGTATCAACCTCCCCCTTTTTCTGTGGTGCCTAATGGTGGGATAGTTTGAATAAATAAGCCAAGCGGCCGAAGGAGCCTTGGAGCTCCGATGCTGCCCTGCTCTAGTCGCCTGCTGGGAAGGCTGCAGCAACCACCATCAGCTGGCGGCATAAGGCAAGAGGCAGGCGGGAGACGCGGGCAGGAGCTGGCTGTCGAGGGAGCGCGCGACTGAGAGGCATCTCGCGCGGGGAGGAAACTTTGTCTGGCTTGGCTTCGAGAGCGAGCAAGCAAGCGAGAGCAGCGCAGCCACAGCTGGAAGGGAAGCAAGCAGCCTGCTCTGCCACTCAAGCCAGCGGCCGCCGGAAGCAACAAGGGCGTTAGGAAAAGAGAAGGAAAAGATAGAACTGAAGGAAAGAGTGCTAGCGGTGGTGGCGGCGCTCCTCCTTCTCTTTTCCTAACGCCCTTGTTGCTTCCGGCAGCCGCTGGCTTGAGTGGCAGAGCAGGCTGCTTGCTTCCCTTCCCGCTGTGGCTGCGCTGCTCTCGCTTGCTTGCTCGCTCTCGAAGCCAAGCCAGACAAAGTTTCCTCCCCGCGCGAGATGCCTCTCAGCCGCGCGCTTCGAGAGCAAGCAAGCAAGCGAGAGCAGCGCAGCCACAGCGGGAAGGGAAGCAAGCAGCCTGCTCTGCCACTCAAGCCAGCGGCTGCCGGAAGCAACAAGGGCGTTAGGAAAAGAGAAGGAGGAGCGCCGCCACCGCCGCTAGCACTCTTTCCTTCAGTTCTATCTTTTCCTTCTCTTTTCCTAACGCCCTTGTTGCTTCCGGCGGCCGCTGGCTTGAGTGGCAGAGCAGGCTGCTTGCTTCCCTTCCCGCTGTGGCTGCGCTGCTCTCGCTTGCTTGCTCGCTCTCGAAGCCAAGCCAGACAAAGTTTCCTCCCCGCGCGAGATGCCTCTCAGCCGCGCGCTCCCTCAGCCGCCACCAGCACTCTTTTCTTCATTTGGGAAAAAGGATCTTGTGGTGCTGAGGGCTAGGAAAGAGGGAAGAAGAGAAAAGGGAAGGAAGGAAGACCAGAGATGAAAGAAAGGAAGGAAGGAAGGAAGGAAGGAAGGAAGGAAGGAAGGAAGGAAGGAAGGAAGGAAGGAAGATCAGAGATGAATGAAAGGAAGGAAGGAAGGAAGGAAGGAAGGAAGGAAGGAAGGAAGGAAGGAAGGAAGGAAGGAAGGAAGACCAGAGATGAAAGGAAGGAAGGAAGGAAGGAAGGAAGACCAGAGATGAAAGGAAGGAAGGAAGGAAGGAAGGAAGGAAGGAAGGAAGGAAGGAAGGAAGGAAGACCAGAGATGGAAGGAAGGAAGGAAGGAAGAGGAAGAAGAAGAGGAAGGGTGGGAGAAAGAGAAAAAAGTGAGAGGGAAAGAAAGAAAGAAAGAAAGATTTTAGGAAGGAAGAAAGACAGAAAGAAAAAGAAAGATGGTAGGAGGGGTAGTCTTATACGAAGAGTATATCCCAAACTCTATATTTTCATTGGAAAAGTTGGGGGTTGTCTTATATGCCCAGTCGTCTTACACGCCGGAATATACGGTATATGGCTCTCACTGAAATAAATTTCCAAATTTTTTGCTTTCATGGCTCTCTTAGTCAAAAAGGTTCCCGACCCGTTTTATAATATAAGCAACCATTTCACTTAATCCGGCTTCCAAATTTATAGAAGGTGCAATTTCAAATTGACTCAGAAGGAGCATAGTATATGGATATTCTCATGCAATGAAGAGCACGAATTAGCTAAGTAAATATCACATGACAGTATTACAAATTTATGTATTATATTTTATCTGAGTTTGGAATATTTTCATCAGCTATCCTTCCAGTTTTCTGCATCAGAAACTCACTGTTAATCCAACAGATTAGAGTGAGAAGCTATATTGGGTGGACAAGGGAAGGTCCCACTTTTCTTTTAAGTTACTTGCTGGGAGTGGCATTTTATAAAGTACACAACACCAAGATAAAGGGGGACCATTCAGGATAAAATGATTGATTTTGTTTTGTTTGGCATTTAATTATAATTTAATTAATTACATATAATGAATAGGAATACTTTCTGCATACTTCATAATTTCTTTTTCCCACCTTAAGCAATCATTGGGGACATTCTAGGATCCACAGCCAAAGCTTTCAGGGGCCAGCGTGGCTTTGAGAGTTCTAGATTTTTATCTCTGATTTATGTTCTGGGGTTGCATTGTATAGTAGATGTTAGTTATTATCATGTTTCCCCGAAAATAAGACAGGGGTTTATATTTTTTTGACCCCCCCAAAATGCCCCTGGCCTTATTTTCGGGGGGTGGCTTATAATTTTTGGGGTGCAGGCGGGGCGGGGCACGAGACGCACCACTTACTGGAGTTTGCCAGCTCTGTGGTCTCTCGGCTAGTCTCTTTAGGGGAAAAAACTTGCAAACAGACAAGCCGAGAGACCACGGAGCTGTAAAACTCCAGTAAGTGGTGCGTCTCTCTTGGCGGGGCGGGGTGGGGCAGGCGTCCTACCTGGGACTTGTCCCGGGACCTCCGTTGCGTTCTTACCGTCTTCTCTCCACGGCAGCCCGTTCTAAAAGAATGCCGCGCGAGTTCGAACTTTGGAACGGGCTGCCGTGGAGAGAAGACCGTAAGAACGCAACCGAGGTAGGAGGGGCGTCTCGCGCTGGGGTTTGGCAGGGCGGGAGGGCATGGCGTGGCGGGCGTCCCTTCAAAATGCTTCGAAGTCCTTCGAAGCATTTTAAAGGGATGCATTTTGCCTGCCATGAAGGGAACCAATGTTCCCCGAAGAACAGGAAGCAAGCATTGGTTCCCTTCATGGCAGGCAAAACGCATCCCTTTAAAATGCTTCAATGGACTTTGAGTGGATGGGGGGTGGCGTGATGGAGTGAGGAAGGCAGCGGCGACAGGGATGCCCCGCCCAAAGTGCTCAAAGTCATTCGATGCATTTTAAGGAGCCGAAGTGGCGCAGTGGCATTTTAGGAGCCGAAGTGGCGCAGTGGTTAAAAGCAGCACTGCAACCTATTTCAGCGACCACTAGTTCAGCAGTTCAGCTGTTTCAGCTGTTCAGCAGTTTCAGCTGTTCAAATCTCACCGGCTCAAGGTTGACTCGGCCTTCCATCCTTCTGAGGTCAGTAAAATGAGGACCCAGATTGTTGGGGGCAATATGCTGAACTCTGTAAACCGCTTAGAGAGGGCTGTAAAGCACTATGAAGCGGTATATAAGTCTAAGTGCTATTGCTATTGCTAAAGGGATGCATTTTGCCTGCCATGAAGGGAACCAATGTTCCCCAAAGAACAGGAGGCAAGCATCGGTTCCCTTAATGGCAGGCAAAACGCATTCCTTTAAAATGCTTCAAAGGACTTTGAAGCATTTTGAAGGGATGCCCGCCACGCCACGCCCTCCTGCCCTGCCAAACCCCAGCGCGAGACGCCCCTCCTACCTCTGTCGCGTTCTTACGGTCTTCTCTCCACGGCAGCCCGTTCCAAAAGAACGTCTCGCGAGTTCAAAGTTCTCAAAGTTCTTCATGGCAGGCAAAACGCATCCCTTTAAAATGCTTCGAAGGACTTTGAGCACTTCGGGTGGGGGATGGGGAGGGGCGCGACGCAAGTGAGGAAGGCAGCGACAGGGAAGCGGCGAACTGCCAGATGCTGGTAAGATGAGTGCCTCGCAGCCCGGCCCTCCCCTGCATTCCCCGCTACCCCCAAATTGTGCCTGATGATCTTACCAGAGTCTAGCAGTTCGCAGCTTCTCTTTCTTGGCAGGTCTTTGAGGGAAACTCCTTCAATGTAAAGGAGAAGTTATCGCAAGTGCGAAAAGTTGTTAATTGGTCGCACTCGTGATAACTTCTCCTTTACATTGGAGGAGTTTCCCTCAAAGACCTGCTGAAAAGAGAAGCTGCGAACTTCCAAACGCTGGTAAGATCATCAGGCACAATTTGGGGGTGGCGGGGAATGCAGCGGAGGGCCGGGCTGCGAGGCGCTCATCTTACCAGCGTCTGGAAGTTCGCGGCTTCTCTTTTCAGCAGGTCTTTGCAGGGAAACTTCTTGAGGGATCTCTCTCTCTCTTTCCGGGCCAAAAGAGTGCCGCCACAAAAAGAGCAGCTCCTGGCATGTCCCCCCCTTTCCCCCAGAAGTAGTTGGGGTGGCTTATTTTCAGGGGGTGGCTTATTTCAAGGCATGTCCCGAAAAGCCCTGTGGGGCTTATTTTCGGGACATGTCTTATTTTCGGGGAAACACGGTAGTAATTAGAAATACCGGGAGTAATATTTTGCTTTCTGTTTGTGCTCCTCTCCTACTAAAGTGGTATTTATTTTGAATCTTGGATAAGATTGCAGAAGATAGATGGATATTGGCTTATAAAGCCATAAGCTGTGAACCATGATATTCCCCATTTAAGTTTCCATTTTCATCATGAAAATATTAGATGACCTTCGATAAGTCATCTTCACAGCCTTAGCTGACACAACTGCATTATGAGGTTATTAATTTTGACTATCCAGGGTGTTATAAGGCTAGTCCATACTTTTAGAGGAAGCAAGATAATTTTGGGAGCTGTTTGCTGTTTGTTTTTCTTGATAGAATGATGAAAAGATGGGTCTTGCCAGCCCCATAGACAGCACTTTCTATCGCACTTTGCTGGAGGAGGAAGACATGCAAGACTTGGTGGATGCAGAAGAATACCTTGTTCCCCATCAAGGCTTTTTCAGTGGTGAAACATCAGCTGACTATCGATCTAGGATTTCCTTCACAAGAGTAAGCATATGATTTAATTTATAATATCCAAAACAGTCAAAACCAGTTTGTATCTTGATTATGCCACACTATATTTCTCCTACATAGAAATAGGGAATATTTTTTTTAGTTTAAGGACTGCTTTAATTTAGGCAAACAAAATTTTAAAACTCTTCCTTGGATGGCTCAATAAAAAGTGTTCTTGTTTCCAACTACAAGCAACTCAAACTCTGAGTGGAGGCTCAGACTAGATCAATGTTTTCAGATTTGCAATTTTAAGATGTGTGGGGGAAACTGGGGGATTCAGGGAGCTAGGTCCATATATCTTAAAGTTGCCAAGTGTGAAAAACTTGCCTAGATAATCTCTAATTTCTTTCCAATGGAATCATAGACAGGAGCCAATGCCACCTGTCTGCATAATGAAAAAGATTGGCACTTGCTTTCTAACCATGGGGGGGAAGGGGGGGAAGGAATCTGCCAATCAAGGGCCAGCATCACCAAGCAGGTGAAGTCTGCAGTACAAAATTTTGCTTTGAGGCAAGAGCAGAAAAAAATCAAGCAAAAAAAAAAAAAGAAATAATATATTTCCAGAGATTGCTAGACTAGAACATGCTGAGGAGAAAGAGCTTAAGATAATAAAACACAAACATCAAACGTACACAAAGAAAGTAGGAGAAGGTTTGGTCCAGTTCCCTCAACAGTTCACCCGAAGATATCTGAGAAATATGCCCATAGGTCCAAAAAGGCTGGAGATCTACTTGTAAAAGCTATGAACTGAAAAACAAAGCAATAATACACAATAAAGTATGTGCAAGTGGGAGGACGAACATACTTTTAGCAAAACTGTTGCAAGTTATTTTGTTTTGCTAATTTTCTGTGCTATGATAAGTAGAAGACTTGAACATATATCAGTTAAAGACTGTATATTTTTTAAATCCAAAATTGTAAGCTATGGCTTTATTATTTTACAAATAATTCAAGCGGTGAACATATCCAACACACCTTCCCCTTCCTATTTTCCCCACAACAAAAACCCTGTGAGTTGAGTTGGACTGAGAGTGACTGGCCCAAAGTCATCCTGGTTTTCATAGCTAAGAGCCATGGTGGCTGAGTGGTTAGAATGCAGTATTGCAGGCTAACTCACTGCTCACTTCAGGAGTTCAATTCTGACCGGCTCAAGGTTGACTCAGCCTTCCATCCTTCCGAGGTTGGTAGAATGAGGACTCAGATTGTTGGGCGCAATATACGGACTCTGTAACCAGATTAGAGAGGGCTGTGAGAGAGGGTATATGAGTCTTTAAGTGCTATTGCTGTTGCTAAGGAAGTCTTGAACTCACGATCTATCTCTTTCTAGCCTGGTGTCTTAATCACTAGACCAAACGGGCTGTCTGCATTTACATTCTAAAAGCATTTATATATATAATAGATGGCTGTCTGCATTTACACACAGTGTGTGTGTGTGTGTGTGTATAAATGCAGACAGCCTTCTAATATGTGTGTGTGTATACAAATCACAAAATTTCCTATAAAATGCTGATCTAGATCCACACAGTGTGCTCTTATAGCATCCTTTTTTTAGATCTTGTGAATTGTTTTCTTTTAGAATGTTCTAGAGACTCAACTGGATGCAGAAGAGACTGAGGAGTCTCCTCAATACCCATACTTGGGGCCATCCCTTTCTGAAGAGTCAGAAAGTATCACCACTGACGTGCGTGAGGAAGACTATGCAGCAAGCAAAGCAGTGCAGAATTCAGCACCATTGCAGTCACCTGATTCTTGTCTTCAGCGCTATAGTGAAGATCCCACAAGTGCACCAGTTAATGAAAAGGAGAATCCTGATAACAAGAGCTATGCTGCATCATTAAGCTTGGCTGTCATACCAGGTATGTGCTATTCTCTTTATTGGAAGACTGCATAGCAGTTTGATTTTGAAGGTAGAACAGTGTTTGAGATATTTATGTAGTTTGCAAATTCTTAAAGCTAATACATCTTTTTTCTCTGCAGCACAATCTTAAGAAAATATGTTTAATTTAAGCAACCCTATATAGATCCTGATAGGTGCATATCCACGCGCTGCATAGCCTTTCTCTGTATAATGGCATATTGAGTATTTCAGATATTTTGTACTGGATCTGCCTGTTTTCGAAGTATGTTTCTAACCTTTATTAAATTTGGATTGAAAAGAAATTGTCATGAGTGCAGTTAGTAGTTTTTGTTGATAAGCATGCAAGCTACCACAACCTGGATTTTACTATTCTTATTCTTTTCTTTTCCCTGTAGAGTATGTAAATCAACCAGAAAACAACCTTCCACCCAACAGAAACGTACGACTACCAGGATCAACACTAGAAAAGCAAAAAAGGCACATGGGCAAAAATGGGCTTGTCAAGGAACCAAACAATGCATTCTATATGAGTTTCACCAGTGCAGTGGAAAATCCAGAGTACCTGACACCATGCAGTGTCCCTGCGTCTAGCCCTTTACCACAAGCTTTTGACAACCTTTATTATTGGAACCAAGAAAATCCTAAGTGCAATACAGCAGAATTCTTTGCCACCTCCATTGTTCCTCCTACTGGTACCAATGGCTTTCCTCCAACTCCGACAGCAGAGAACCTGGAGTATTTAGGGTTGTCAGAATCAGTCACTTGTTCCAAGGACTTTGCATAAAAACTATTTCTCATGACCAGTCAAATTGACTTTTACAATCAACACACCTCAGGATACAAACCCAGTGAATTACCCAGGCATGATGAACACGATTAAAGCCTTAATGGTCCTTTTAAGGCCCAATAGGGTTGTTTCTCTCGTATCTCCTTGCTCTTGAGGAAAAAAAGATGGTGGGCACATTTGCATCTACTGCAATAGAATAGCATGGCTTTTTACTCCCTCTTTTTTAATACTGGCAGTAGCAAGATTTTCCCTCTGCTACTGCCCTAAGATGTGCTGTTGAAAGTTTTGGGGTCCAAGTATGGATTTTTGTTTGGCTGGATTGCAAGTTTTGGTCACTATAGTACTAGTAATTAAACATACTAGTTGACTCAGAATTTTGCAACACTAGGTATATTTCCATCACCCCAAGTATCAGATGACGGACACCGATTTTAAATAAAAAGAGGTTTAAAATCCTGCAAACTTGAAGTCTGCCCATTTCTGGGCTGTAAGGCACTACATCTGTGACATTCCTCTGATTCAAGCAGCTCAGCTGCCATTTGGGTACTTCAGGAGAATGGAGTGCTCTTTTACTTCTCACCGCATCTGTAGTCCCTGCTTTTAATGTCTTGAGCTTCAAGATAAGAGGGTCAAGCTACTAGAAGGGCCTGAAAAACTGCAAGTTGGAATTATAATCCATTAAGAAGAGCAAAAACATTCTTACCGGAGTTTGGACTGACACGAAGAGTGGAAAATAAGGGCAAAACATGATTTTTGGAAATTTAATTATTGCTTAAACAGATATTCTTCAACCTTAGGGTGGGAATAATATGCCTTTATAGCAAAGTAGAACAAAATAATTTATATTTTTTCAACAAGGTATCTTAGAACAAAGAAAATTTTACTTAGTTACAAATTAGTTTTGCCGTGGTCTTTAAAATTACAAGAAATTTCTAGAAGAGGTAGTTGAGGAACCAAAACAAATGTATTTAGTTTAGTTTAGTGATGCTAATTCAGAAAGGCAATATGTTTGGATTAGAAAGTAGTTGATATATATGATCTTTGACATGCCACTTCTTAGCTTCTACCAAGAGTACTCACAAAAAGCATCTAACATATTGCTTCAGTTAAGAGACAATAGAAGTTAGTTTCTTCATAGGCACAATATGCCTCCTTTAACAGTGTTTTTGAAATATTTATTTTTTAAGAAAGTGGAAGCTGCACACGCTTCCAGTATATGAGAGGGAAGACTGATAGTGGGTGCCAAATGTAGATTTCTAAGAACCTTGCTTTTAATGGGTCCAGCATTGATGGAGGCAAATGTATGTTTGAAGTGCGTAGCTACAGATATGTCTTCTAAATCACAGGAGCCAGAGTGATAACTGAATAAGATTGTCAGAAATTGTGGGTGAATTTCTCTCATGCAGTCAAGGCTAGAGCAAATGTGCAAAAATGTGCGAAACAGAATTACAGAATTACTCATCGTAATTTATGAAGCAGCATAAAGGAACTTTTTCATTAAGCACAGATTAAAGGGTGCTTAATTTTTTTACTCTCTGAAAGAATTAATCCGTAATCAGTGTACATTTATGCCAGCAGTGGTCCTCTTAAAGTTGATTTGTTACCTTCCAGATTGTACTTCCTCTGTTCTAATTGAACTCTTTCCTCAATGAATTAACTCTTTAACTATTACTATTGTCTAAAATGCTGTATATAAAAATAATTGGTATGTCTCTTAAGTGAACTTAGTGACATCTACCTAAGTGAATACCAGACCGTATTTCTGTGGTATGTTGGAATGAAGAGTAACATGTCTGAAAAGCACTAGATTGGGGAAGGTTCCTGTAAGTCACTATCTCCCATTCCATGTGTCACGATTGTAGGTCTATTATACACTGCTAAAATTCTTTTATTTGTAACATTCACTTAGGCAAAACAGTGCTTCACAAAGCAACAATGTGTTGAATCTATGTACCTCAAATGGGCTAACTTACAGAATGCATCCCAAATTTGGGACCCATGACTCCCATGGGATTGAAATTTGGCAATTTTGTGCCCATTTCAATGCTGCCATGCCACCATACTGCTGCAGTTAGTTATGGTCACGTGGTTTTAATTTGCAGTATTCCCTGCCAGCTTCCTACAAGGAAAGTCAGTGGGGAAGTTGACAGAAATTAGGAGTTAATCCCACTCCATTGCTTTTTTACCCGACAGTGGTCATTCTGTTTCTGTTCATTTAGAAACAGTGACTCAATAGGTCACGAGTTGTCTTGGTCTTTTTCTAAAATCATTCTGAATAAATACTGTGATTACAACTAATTCTATTTCTTCCTCACTTTTCAAATCAAATTTGAAAAGAAAGTGGGGTAATGAAATGGAGATGCTAACATTAGTGCACTGTTTTCTGATGTCTTTATAGGAAATGGAACAAGAGAAGTTAAAACTTTACCAGGTCTTCCCAACGCTGACAAAAAAGTAACCACTTTCGACATGTACATACAGAGAACAAGTCTGAGGTTCTGGAGAAATGCCTTTTTGTTTTGATATTTGAATATCTAAAACGGCTGTGTATGTAAAGAATTCTGAAAGTTGCAGATGGCAGTAGGTTAGGTGAAGATCCTTGAAGAGCAAAGGGATGTAGTGTGATGGGTACAGCTTGTTCCTTGTATATACAGAATGTCTTGGAATTGTAAATACTGTTTACAAAATATATGGAAAACAATAAGAAACAAATCAATACAATAGAATGTGTAACTGTTCTAAGGAATGATTTGTTTACTATTTCCGATGTTCACTGTATTTCCATATTCTCCTGCTTTACATTGAAACCTGTGTTTTCCAGCTGATCCTAAGTTAGATCATTGAAAGGTACCAGCTGTCAGTGTTGTTGTTTTTTAATGAAAAATGTGTTATAAGTATTTGTATATCTGAGAAATGTATAATATAGTTTTCATTTTCTATATTTGTGTTGAAGCTTTTTTATTGTTGTTCCTTAAACTGACATTTCTGTAACTGCTCAATCCCACATATATAGGTTCACAAATAATCTCTATAGAAAGTTTGCCCTTTTGGCAGAATTTAGATGCTTTTGACAGCAGAAAAATGGGAGGATGATTCCTTTTGCCCATGTCATTGAGATTTCTATGTTTTAAGAATTACATAAAACAACTTCCTCAACTTCAATACATAAATTATACATATAAAAATAATCTCCCTTTATTTTCATTTATCAGCAAAAAATGTTACACACACACACACACACACACACATGGATGAAAAGAGCAAAACTGTTAATGTAACACAGTACTCTTGAATTAATAACTACATCTTAGAAAAACTCTAGGTCAGTAGCTAACTTAGTTGTTTTTCTCTACTAGACTTTGGGTTAGTCACACTCTCTCAGCCTGACTCACCTCACAAGGTTGTTGTGCAAAAATAGTAGTAGTAGTATTAGATATGTTTGCCACCTTGAGTTATTTATAAAAAATAAAGGGGTGATATAAATAAAATAAAGATCCTTTCCCCAGGCAGAGACACCGTAAAGTGTAGATTTCTTTAAAAAAAAAAGGGGGGGGGGAGAAAGGCCAATAAATGATGAAATGATAATGACGTTGAGGAACAGTAAAAAGGAGACTTTGTATCTTTTAAGAAAAAAAGATTATGGGGTAGTTGACTTCTCTTCATTTAACCTGTGCACTGGTTCTATTCATTGACCATTTTAGTAATTAAAAATTGCTTATAGGAACAAGACGTTGGTGCTGTAGTACAGACATAAATCATTCCAATTCTTTGGCCAGAACTTAAGGCCAGATCTCAATACTGTATATGCATGTAAGTGTTCATGTAAGTATTGTTTTAGCCTTGGGTTTTTGTTTTGTTTTTCTTCACTTCATGCACGTGCAAAATGGAAGCTAGACTTTTGAACATGTGGAAAATACTTTTTTTTAGAGTGAGATTGTTAGCACAAGGATCTCTTCTCTTCCTTGGTCAATTATGGCACCTAGCCACTTTCTGAACAACTCCCTGGCTTCCTCACTCCTTCTTTCTCTTGCATGGTATCAATGAAAGGAACTCTCCACTGAGCTGCTGATCCAGTGAGATTTTTTGCAACCAATGAATAGAAGCAAATACAGGTAATCTTGTGATTTAAGTTCCATGCTCAAAGCAAACCCCTGCAATTGAGACTGCCTACTTTTAACAGGAAAAATAACTTTAAAAAATCAAACCATTTTAATGTCAAATGTTCTTCATTCTAAATTGGAAAAATGTTAAATCTTGCCCCATATCATGCCTTGCAAACAGCAATCTTATTTCTTTCAAGCTATTTTCCAAATGTGAAAAGCTTCTCTAATTAATTGATTAGCAGCCCCCACAGACAACACATTGCAAGCTATTTAGCATTTTCTCCTTTATTATAAATTGCAGTAAATAGAGGCTCATCAACAATTTCAACATATAAATTAAGACTCTGGAAGCAGGAAGATTATTCGTGCCTTTCACTGTTTGGCCCCAGCAAAGGTGCCAATAAGCAGCAACATTTTAAATTACTTCTTAGGATTACTCACTGATAGATCCAAGATGAAAACTGGATTATCAGAATCAAGTCTTAAGACAAAATAGAGGCATCATAGTACAGTGAAAATGACAGTAAAGTAAAAACTAAAGGAAATTATATTGTTCATTCCCACGAAATAAGCTGTGAAACATGCAGTTACAAGGTTGATAACTTACGTTCTAATTTCAATGTTTGCCACATGTACTGATGAGAATACTTACCATCACAATAAGATCATGTCATGAAATATGTATTACTAGTATAATATAGATCTGCAATTTAATCAGGACTGTTATTTGCAAGTAAACACTTCAAGTTAGATAGGTACACACTCTGATCCAAAAAAAAAACTCTTAAAAGTCTGATTGCAATGGAAGAGTTAGGCTTGTAACTTACTGCTGAAATAACTGAACTACAAAAATACTTTTTGGGAGGAGGGTGAAAAGTTCAAAAACTTTAGTTTTAAAAAAGACAATTGAGCTATTAATATGTTACCCACAAAATGGTTTTTAAATGTCCTACTATGAATTACTTTCATACTTTTTCTCAGAAAAAGTAAAATTGGTCCAGAACGTAAGCATGAAGGAACTACTTTCTTTGTCAACAAATCTTGTCTAGTTTGGGGATATCTTAAAAGGATGATCATTTGCAAAAGTTCAGAGTAGTGTACAAAAGAAATGAGAATCTAAGCATTCCCCTCTCATTTGTAGCAACACTGTCCTGGTTACCTCTACAGAATTTTACATAAAATTAGGGAAACATTAAACATAAGATAAATATCTTTCTGGCAGTGGAGTAGGGGAGCAAAAGCGTTGTGATTAATTCTCATTCATGTAGTGCGATATGCAGTATGTTTTTCATTCTGAATCATTCCTTTAGCAACACTGATCCCCAAAATGTTGCTTAAAATATGTGGTCCTTGAAAACATTTGCTGTAGCATCAATTGTACCTATACAGGACTATTAGGAAGACTTCTTATCAAGCTTCACTCTGACCCTGCAGATTTCAAAATGAAGTCAGGTTGTGGCACCAACTCATTCTAAACCTCTGGAAAGGAGCAGGAGAATTACCAGAAGTTGAGGCTTTAAAGGCAGAGAAGCTAAAGGATCTTAGATGTTCTAAGAAATATGAGGTTTTACTCCTGTTCATTCAGATGGGGTTAAAAGAAATACAACAGGAAAAACCAATGCTAGCGTCTCAAACATAGAAAAATGAATTACATTAAATTCTCCTCAAGGAAAAAAATGTTTATTGAATAAGCTCTGTTAAATCTACCTCCCAAATATGGCTTAAGTTGTAGCTTATTTTACTTGTTTGTAAACAACCCAAATTACTTTAATGTCTGTCCTGATCTGGTATTTACCTAGTGATGTAATTCATACCAGAAGAAAAAATTGGAAGCAAAAGTTGGAAGCAAAAGTTGGAAGCAAATGTGACAAGGATTCAGGGAAGGTGGGCAAGTGGAGAACATGGACTAAATGGAAAAAATACACTAAAGAATGACACAAGGTGGCCGGCTCTTGGTGATTTTCTCAAGTGGCTCTCCATTGCTAGCCCTCCGAATGGCTTCAATGAGCTAGAGGGACAAAACGGAGAAAACAAACTCTGTAATTTTTTTTTTCATTTTCAGTAGACTTACTTAGTGAAAAAGAATAAACTCTCAAAACACCATCTGGAGTTATTAGGTAAAAAAAATTCTCTTTTTAAGAAATGCCAAGAGTATATCAATCTGTTTTATAATATGAATAATAAAATCAAGGATGGGAAAATAAATCTCTTGTACGTAATTTCTTTCCCCATGAATCTTGAAAATGAAGGATTTTTAACTCTCATGTTGCGTGAACACATTTCTACATTTCTACAAAGGACTTCCTCCTCCCTGAAGTGCCCTCTCCCCATCTATTCTACAGTATTATCATCTCTCTGGAACAGGTTTGAAGAAAAATGGCGGCTACTGGAAGAAAAGGGATAATTTTTTTCTATCACACCTACAACATCTTTTCTACCCATAGGATAACTAGAGCTAGGCTACAACAGTATGTTTTATGAGGAAGTGAGCGATACTATTAGAATAATGGTCCCACTTTATCTGGGTGAGACCATGAATTAATACAATTTTTTTAACAATACTATTTTATTCCTGGCATGTCTGCACAGTATTTTTTCCATAATGTCAAGGATGATTATAACTTCTAAAGCAAATATCAGCACCACTTTCAGCATCTAAGCAGTCCTCTACTTTTTAACCAAAACTAGTCAAATCCTACAATATGTTGCTGAGCTCATCTCTGAAACCCTACATGAAAACAATTTGACCATTACCTTAAGATATTTAAACTGTTTTCCAAAATAACTGTTTTGAGGAATAGCAGGGAAAAATAAGAACTCACGTCTTTCTCATAAGGGAATCCACCGTTCTCAAGTTTGGAGAAGATCAATTGTCCATTTATTTCTATTTCAAAGGTACCTTTAAAAAAAGATGTTGCATTATAAGCAGTTCAGTTCATATTACATCCACCCAGAATCAATAACCTGTTTGTGTCACCTTTCTCAAAAATCAACCTATGAAGTGATAGGTTGATAGCAAGATTTCATACTCATATGCATGAATATACACATCCCTACTCGGATATGGACAATCCATGTGAAACACTACACATTAGAAGACAACTCATCTCCTTGTAGCATAGTAAATTTTTACTGGCTATACAGTAAAGCTCAACATTTCAAAAGCATTTGGAGTTCTTTAATCATTCACCAGGCATTTCTTAATAATATATACATAAGCCCATCCGCAGATAAAATGAACCCAATTTGAGGGGTATATTTTAGTACCTCAAATTCTCAGCTTATCCATGAGTATATACAGTATATAGAGGAGATTTCAACAGGTGACCTAGCAAACAGGGACAAAAAAATTAATCTTTCTTTCCCTATTACTATCACCTCTCTTCTCTCTCATTTTAATTAACATGAGTATGAACTTTGTTCTCCTAAGCTAGGGCTAATCATAGACTAATTCCCTAATTTTAAGGGGTACAACCAGCCCATAGACTGATCCTCTAATATAAATGTTTATAATGCAGACATTAATTTCAGTCATAGTGTGTTCATTCCATCATATCACAAATGAGATCTTGCTAATTGCTGCTGCTTATTTGCATACATGCTAACTTGTACCTGTGCCCCCAAGACGGGATTCGATCTCCACATCAGGGTACTCTTCTTTTACAGCATTCGCCAGCTCCAGGTAGGCAGATTCAAAGCCACAGGGCTTGCTGAAAAGAGAAATTTAGTGTTGGTGTTAAAGTTTATTTATTTTATTCATTTATTATTAGGTTCTTCTATGCTGCCTTACTCCCTAAGGCCTGAGGGCGGCGTACAACATTTTAAAAGAACACTAAACAATAAACATTCATTTAAAAACAATTTTAAAACATTAAAAAAGTTAAAAATTAAAAAACGTTTAACAACATACATAATGGGGGAGATCTCGGATAAAAGCTAGTCTCAAACCCCTGCCTGTAGGAAGAGCCATGTCTTGACGGCTTTCCGGAAGGCCAGCAGGATGGGGATGATTTGGATCTCTGGGGGAAGTTGGTTCCAGAGCACGGGGCCCCCCACAGAGAAGGCCCTCCCCCTAGGGCCCGCCAGCCGACATTGTTTGGCTGACGGGACCTGGAGGAAACCCATTCTGTGGGCCCTAACCAGTCGGAGGGAAGTATGAGGCAGAATGCGGTCTCGGCGGTAACCTGGTCCTAAGCCATGTAGGGCTTTAAAGATGATGATCAACACCTTGAATTGTACCCGGAGACCAATGGGCAGCCAATGCAGCTGGTGGAGTATGGGTGTTACATGGGTGTATCTTGACACACCAACCACAACACGCGCAGCCACATTTTGCACCAGCTGGAGTCTCCGAATACTCTTCAAGGGTAGCCCCATGTAGAGCGCATTGCAGTAGTCCAATCGAGAGGTGACAAGGACATGAGTGACCAGGAGCAGAGCCTCCTTCTCCAAGTATGGTCGCAATTGGTGCACCAGGCGAACCTGTGCAAAAGCCCCCCTAGCCACAGCTGTAAGATGTTGGTCTAATTTTAGCTGTGGATCTAGGAGGACTCCCAAATTGCGAACCTGTTCCGAGGGAGTGAATTTTCCTCCCTCAAGAACCAAGGAGGGACAGTTGTCATAGTCCTTAGGAGGCAATATCCAGAGCCACTCAGTCTTGTCGGGGTTGAGTGAGTCTGTTTCTCCCCATCCAGATCCTAATGTCGTCCAGGCATCGGCATATTACATTGACTGCCTCCCTGAATTGAGACGGGGTGGTGATGTACAGCTGGGTGTCATCAGCGTACTGTTGAAAACTCACCCCGTGTCTACGGATGATCTCCCCCAGTGGTTTCATGTAAATGTTGAACAGGATGGGCGAGAGGACCGAGCCCTGAGGCACCCCACATGTCAGGTCCTAGGAGACGACCTCTGCCCTCCTGTTAACACCGACTGCATCCTGTCGGCGAGATAAGAGGAGAACCACTGCAGAACGGTGCCTTCCACTCCCAACTCGCCGAGACGATGCAGAAGGATACCATGGTCGATGGTATCGAAAGCCGCTGAGAGGTCAAGTAGCACCAGGATGCAGGAATTTCCCCCATCCCGGGCTCGCCAGAAATCATCCATCAGGGCGACCAAGGCAGTTTCTGTACTGTAGCCGCGCCTGAAACCAGACAGATAGGAGTCTAGATGATCAGTTTCCTCCAATAGCAGCAGAAGCTGAGAAGCCACCAACTTCGCCACAACTTTACCTATAAAAAGTACATTGGAGACCGGACGAAAGTTCTTCAAGTCCGCTGGATCCAGGGAAGGCTTCTTAAGGAGGGGTCTCACCACCGCGACTTTTAACGGCTGCGGTACGGATCCCTCCCTAAAAGAAGCGGTGACCACCGCCTGGATCCAGCCGCATGCCACCTCTCTGCTGGCCGAAACCAGCCAGGAGGGGCACGGGTCCAATAAACAGGTGGAGGCTCATCGCACCCACGGCCATGTCCACGTCCTCGGGAGAAACAGGCTCAAACTCCTCCCACAACGCTGGACTAAGACTTGCCCCTGTCAACTCAAAGTTAAGTTGAAGATTGGGCAATAAAATGAATGTTGGATGGAGACAATAAAATATTTAACTTTTATATATGAACTACCTGTTTATCATTTTGAAAATGGCACTAAAACAAGGTTCACACGAGACTGAAGAATTCACAAAGATTATATGTACTGTTTGTGTATCATCTTTCTTTGGAACGAGGGGCTGGATTCCAATAATTTGCAAATATTACAAAAAGAAAAAAAATACCCACCCAACATTGTTACATAAAATATAGGAACTCATGCTATTATTCTGCTTTCTAGGCAAGCTTCTGTCATTAAACTCTGAACCATGGCAGACAAACTAGTTCTGAGCTTGATAAAATATAGATAGGCTAAATAAACCTTGAGCACACATAAATATTCTCCCAACATCAAGGAGCCAAACTAAATCCCTGTTATTTGTTCTTAAAATAAGATTTGGTTTGTGAGGAGCCCGGAAAGCGATGTTATTCTGTCCCTACTAATCTGTAAAAATAAAAGGGCGAGGTGGTTATACCATAAAGTTTATGGCATAAACCAGACTAGCTGGGGAATTCTTGGAGTTGAAGTTCACACGTCTTAAAAGTTGCCGAGGTTGGGACACGCTGCTATAAACCAACAGTATTGGTCCAAGAGCAAGGAAATTAAGATGGAAACATGGAGGAAAGAAAACGCGACTTTCTATCTCCCAGCTCTAATAGAGCAACTGAACGGAAACCAGGCAGCGAAATCAAGATGCATGAGGAAAAATAGCAACCGCCTGTCGCGGCCTCCATGGATGGGCGGGATTACCCTCTGCCGAGGCGTGGCCTTCCCCCCACAGGCGCCTCCCTCCTGCTCCCTGTCGCTCACCAGTATTCTACAACGATATGAATCCCTCTTCCGGTAACGGGCGGGACCTCCGTAATCGGTTCCCCTGACCCGTCGCTCATCATACCAACTGCTAGCGAGTCCACGGAACCCACCCCAGAGCCTTCCCGTCTCAGTCGGGCCGAAGTTTCAAAAACCCAAGGCTGACTTCCTGTGGGTTGATACCTCATCACAGGCAAGAAAACCTACTTCCGGCTTCGGCCCCATGGCGGATGCCGATAATTATGTGGGCTTTCTGCGACCTTGCTGGGTCACGTGAAGCGGGCCTCTAATGGGTCTTTCGTTTCCTCCTATTCCTCGGATTCCACTATCTCTGCCGAGGGCTTGAGCTCCCCCTGCTGATCGTTAGCATAATCGTTATGCAGACCCTATCCGTTCCCTTTAAGTCTCCTCTCTCTCTCTCCAGTTCGCCAGGTCGCTACCATGGAAACGCCGCAAGGGAGCAGTTCCGTTCTGATGGTTAACTCTGGCGCGGTTCCTTTGATTCAGCCTTAAGAGTTTGGTCTCAAAATGGCCATTCTCTCTATTGATGACATGCGTCGTGTCTGCTGCCAAAGAGCCCTTCCTCTCAAATAACCCTCAGGCACTGTCTGTCCACAGGCTAACCACGTGCCTTGCCATGGAAAATACAAATGCAAATGCAAACTTTCTGTCTGTATCAACCATCTTGCCTTCAAGAACTCATAAGATTGTAGGGAATCGGTATCACTGGATTTGCTACCTCCATAATCTGGACATGTCCTTGCCTCCAAATCTGGTGATGAGCTAGGGCAATTGTTGAAGGAAATAAATTTTTGAGACAGGTTGCTGCTAAATGGTCATAGCAAAGAGGAATCTAACTCTGGGATCCTTGGTAGTCTTTGACCATGAGGTTTTCTTGTTGATGTTTCATTACCAAACTAGGTAACATCATCAGTGCTAGAAAGGAATGGGGAATGGGGATTGCTCTTATGTTTATATACTAGTGTCTTGCCTATTGGTGTTGGGGGAAATGTTCTTGGAGGTTCTTGATTAACTGTTTACTGTTAGTTTGTCTGCATTGATAGTTCCTTGATTGTTGGTCTAGTGTTAATCTTGGTGTTAATCTCTGCTCCTATGAGTGTTGATTACTGGTGAGGAGGTATTTTGATATTCTGGTTTCCTTATTTTAACAGCACATCCATGAACATCAAGCAGCAGTCAGAAGACATAATGAAAACTCCTTAATTTCATAACAAATGGACAGACTCAACCATAGTTTCAACTATCAAACTGTGAGTATCCTAGCTCAAGCCAAGTCCCAAAGTCTCAGAGAATTCCTGAAGCCTGGCATTCAGACAAATTGACCATCAACAGACATATAGAGATAAACAACATCAATATTTTCTCAAAAGAGAAAATGTAAAAGCCAAAGGGAAACAAAACTATCCTGCACATCTGCTTCCCTTTCCATCTGGATGATAATATAGTACAATCCTATACATTCCAGATTTTGGGGCCAACTTCACAAATCTTGAGTGGCAGCAGCTTTGGGAACCTGTAGTTTAAAAGATCCGGAAGGCACCAGATTGTTTATAATATAGGACTGTTTTCTTTTTCTCAATATGACTAGAAGCAGTGGTGAAATGCTACTGGTACGCCCTGGTTTGGTAGCAGTGGCCACCGGTGGTTCGGAGAACTGGTGGTGGCAGTAGCGCGAGGCTCCACCCACTCTCCCGGACGTCACCATTTCCTTGTTTTTTAGACTCTGCATGTGCAAAGCCTTCTGAAAAAGTGAAAAAGTGTGCTTGACGGGAGCGCGTTTCCAAACCAGTAAGGAAGGTAAGTAGATTTCTCCACTGACTAGGAGAGCATAAAAGGACAAGAGAAAAAAGTGTTAAACAATCCTCTAACATTTTTATTTTTAAAATAACAACAATTCAAGATGTAAATAAAGCATTATGGAAAACATATTTCTTAAAATTATAACCAGTTCCAAAGATCTACTTACTACTGTGAAAGCTGCATACTTTTTAGCTCCAAATAGGGGGTGGTAATCAAATGGGCATTGTATCTGATATATGATGCTCAAAACAACTGTTTCTTATGTCAAGGAAAATTTGCATAGGTGTGCAAATACTATCTAATACTTTTATCTAATAATACCTTATGGAAAAACTAATATTACCATTTCAGGCTTTCTCTTTCTTGGCTCTTGAATGATTTTGCTTCCTTAGTTTATTGTGCAAGATATTATTGATAGTGTTCTACTATTATTATTTATTAGTTATTTTATCTTTTTTAAATTTTACTTGTTAATACCTTGTAGGTCACATTAGAAATTTTTTGGAGAAAAGCGATATAATGTATTTCAAAATATACATCTTTACTTAGAAATAAGGAGCTGTTCTGTGTACAGAATGAATTAAATCCTACAGCTGGGTTGAAGTAAGCAATGTGAGACCTGGATAATATTAAGAGCCAGTTTGGTGAAGTGATTACGGCATCAGACTAAAAACCGAGAGACTGTGATTTCTAGTCCAACCTTAGATACAGTGTCAGCTGGATGACCTTGAGCCAGTTGCTTTCTCTCAGCCCTAGGAGGAAAGCAATGGCAAACCACTTCTGAAAAATCTTGTCAAGAAAAGTGCAGGAACTTGCCCATGCAAGTTTGGACACAATGGAAGGAAAAAAACTTATAAGTAAGTCCTTGGAGTTTAATAGCATTTATTTTTATATAAATATGAATATAATCATGTTTTTCAGTGTATAGATATATAATCTGTAAGTCATGCAGATATGAATATACTATGTAAATACAAAAATGAAACAATTGTCTTGATCTATACCAAGTCCATAATTCCCCTTCCTTTTTTATTTTAAGCTCCTATCTTGCCAAAGGCTAAAATTAATGCATTGATTGATTGATTATGTGTCATCAAGTCATATATAAATGAATTAGATTTCTAAATTTTACAAATGTTAGCTATTTTAGTTAGCTAAATTGGAATAAGGTAAAACTGTTGATTTTAGGAACCATATTTTGGAATTGAGGATAGGGAACCTAGTACATTTTGGTTCCAGCAGAATGCTTTCTTTCCCTGTGGATGGGTGAACTTCTTTCCCTTTCCCTTAGAAAGAACAACATTCAGCTATACTTTTTGCAAGAACTAAAGAGCATCTCCCAGAGATAAAATTTTCCTTTTTAAAAGTTTATATGCTGAGACCTACCACATTCGCACTAAATTGTTATTAGTTGGAACAGCTCACCCTTGGAGTTATATGGCTTCAGATGATCTAGGTTTTACCAGAGAAGTCAAGACATTTCTTTACTTTTTGGTTTGATAACTTTTGAATAGCTTAAAGTCCTATTTGCATTGAAACCCTTTCTTCTTTCTCTGGTCCCCCACCCTGCGAGGATGCACCCATCCCCTTCCAGTCAGGTTTATTGTTTTATAAGTCTTGGTAGCGATTTGTGTTTAATTTTCTTTTTTATATCTCCCTGACCAAGGGTCGCACCCTCTGTTTCACTTCTCTCTCTCTCTTTAGAGGCTTGATTTTACTTTTACCATATCTCTATGCTCTGCGGGATTGTTAAAGATTCGCTTTATGTGAGAACTGGACAGACATTGACACGTTTCTTGAACAAACTATTAAGCAGTTTATTTAAATACAACTTCTCAGTAATTGTCAAGTGAATTTGTTACAGCCACCAGCTATTTAATTCTTTCTTTTTCTTTTCTTCCCCTCAGAGACTCTCTTTGCTTTCCTGACTAAATCTAAGCGAATCCAATTCTTCTTTGTTTCTAGGCCTATAGATAAGAGCACGTTTCATCGTTTATCTCTATCTACAAATTACTCAATATATATCAATCAATCTTGTTCCCTGACCCTGGCTCCTGCTTCCCACAGAACTGCCTAGGGCCTGTCTTTTCTCTCCTGTCAACTTCCCTCTTGGATAGTTACGCTCAGGCAGAGATTCTCTATAAATCTTCCATCAAGGAAGTTACACAAAACACACAGACTGAGCTCTTCTTAGCTCTTCTCACTACACCTTCCTTCCTGGAAGTTACCACATAACAGAGAGCTTTCCAGCTTTTCACACTGAACCTTCCCTCATAGAATTTACCACATAACAGAGCTTCCCTCAGCTCTTCACCCCAGGCCTTTTATAGTTCCTGGCCCCGCTATCTATGCTCCGATTGGCTGTCTCTTATGATGTCATCTATCTCCCCTCCCTTCTGGAGCACTGGAATAAACACCTCCCCCTTTCTACTTACCATACATTTTAAAAGCTCTCTGGCTCTATACTTACTTGTTTAAATAGTTCCTTTTAACAACACTTTTTAACTTTATACAACAACTTGCTATTTTACATTCAGTACCTGTATGTGGGCACCACATACCCCCTACCCCATTTGATCTGTTATAGGCCAGACTTGATCTGACGTGCCTTTCTTTCCAGAACGCCAAAAATAGCTTGACGCCATATGGCATTTGAGTCACTCAGTATCTCCAGATGACTTCTGCAGCTCCATAAAGAGATGCAGACAATTTCCACTGTACTGCAACCATTAATCTCTTTTTGATGGTCCTTTGGGTCAAGTTTGTGTAACAAAGGAGCAGATTTGGAGGACACATGCAAGGCAGAAGATGAGTGTCATAGAATGTTTATGATAAATAGATCCTCTAATTGTCACTATTTCAAACATCTAGTTCTGTCTCAGCTGAATGTGCAGCATATGAGACATAAGCAGACTAGGAAAGGGGGGAAGGTATGGAAATAGCTTTGTTACACTGCAGTGGGCTGAGTCACTGAATGAGGTAAAAAGCAGGAATAGTCTTTTCATTCCAGCCAATGTCTACAGACAGTAAAAAAGCAATGTGGAGACTCTTGATTTTTGTATCTGCAGCATGCAAGAAACCCATATTTGCAATGGAGAAGAGCGATGGGAGTGGTCTTCTGTATGTGTCTGCTAAAGCTGAAGTTTTGCTTCCCACTACAAGGTAATCTCTCGGGGCTAGGGTTATATTGTCTTAATGTATATAGTACAGAACTGAACCTGGAAGTTTATGCCTTCCCATCCAGGCATCATGCTTTATCTATTGATCTGTATTGACTCTGGCTCTTTATGTGCTGGTGGTAGTAATAAAATGATGTCTGTGATTATTATCTTTGATATTCTCTCCCCCCCCCCCCCCGTTATCATCATCTCTATAGGCATTGGTTTCTATTTTAACACTGAAAAAATCTTAGCTGCATATCAAAGCAAAGAAAGATCTCTTCCTGAGATCTTGGAGACGCACTGGCAGAAAAGATTATACTGCCCTGATATTTATGAAAGCAGGCAAAGAAACACCTGCATATAGAAGTATTTAGTGACTGTAATGCAGGCTTGACTTAATAACTATTCAAAGTTATGATGTACCTCCCCAGAGCTATTCATGACCCGTTTTTGAAGTTTCAAAAACTGCAAGCACACATACACACACAAACAAACTCATGATTGTATTTTGGCACTTGGCATCTGTCTCACATTTATAGCTATTTGCAGTCTTCTGCAGTCATGTACACAAGTTTAGCATTTCCCCCCCAGTTCTCATTTACTTCTGGTTTTCATGAAAAAAAAGTTAAAGTTCATATGGACTACATGTGAATCCAAAGCTCTTTTCAGTGACTTCCAGCTCCTATAGTATGGCAACAGGACAGTTTTCCTATTTTGAGAGGAAAACATTAAAGGCCATAAAATAAGCTTAGATTTTAAATAATACCAGTATAACCAACCCTTCAAATAAGAAAAAGAGAAGTGTCTTTTACTGGCGTAACACAGTCTCATTCACTTGGTTTTATCTTCCTGTTTATAATGTCCATTGGTATGTAGCCTCTGGCTACAGCAAAAAATGTTAAATGTAGCCTCTGTTTATTTTCTATTCTTTGAAAAAAATATTTTTAAATTGTTGAAATATGGATCTATCAGTTTTATTTTGGGAAGATTTGCTTCTAAAGATTCTGTGCTTACTCTAAACAGTTCATTGTGCCAGTTTTTTTCCTTCTTCAGGAGAATATGGAACAAATGGCTTCAGGACTCCAGTTTATGGGATGGATTTACAAGGGGTCAAATTGCTTTGATGCCCAAAGGCCAGTGAAAAGTAAGAGATACTTGCAATTCTTTTTTCCAGACCCAAAGCCAATATCACAATGTCTTATTCCTTTAAAGTGACATGTAATTATATAATACAACATTTCTCAGATTTGGCGCATAGCTGAGGACTTAGATAAGGGCTAGACAGTCTTTTCTGGACCAATGGGCACTTTGGGAATTTTGGAAGCATGTAATGGGCAGTCTCAGAAAATAACTGCTATGAAATGCTTGTCTCTTTACAAAATGATAGCAGTAAAAAGCATGGGCTGTCATAAAACATGCATTATTAAGAAGCAAACCAACGGGATTGCCATTTACTGTTAATTTTACCTCTCCCCCTCTCTTGATACTTAATACCATACCTGTGTAATATTTAAGTTTATGTCTGGTCAGGTGGGTACATTTTCAAAGAAAACACTGGATTCATTTCACCATTCTTATTTTTTAAGAATCCTTATGAGATCTCTAGAGATCCTAGAAACAATCTGGTACATATTTTTGGAGGGTGAAGTAAAGATTATTGTGAGTGGGGAAATGGACTACCCACAGGTTTGGCAAAAGTGCAACAGTTAAAGAAAGCTTTATTGTGTTTTTTAATAAACCACAGTGAGAATTAAATGTTCAGCTCTCCAAAATACAATATTGTGAGATTAGTCAGATTAGTCCACGAGAATGTTAACAAGGTAAAGTATGATTGGTAGATTTTTAAGACTTTTGAACCTGAGAAAAATAGTTATACTGTAAGCAATTTAATGGGAATTTGCATTATTTGTGTTTTTAAGGACAACATTCTAAGAGGAGAGATGCTGTGACCTAAAAGAAATTGGTAGTTAAATAGTTTAGTCAACTTTGGCTCTGCTTGAATAGAATCTGTCCTGTATTATCAGAAGAGAATTGCAAAAATATAAATTCCCTTGTTTCCAGAGAAGTAAAGATTTTTTTGAGTATAGGTAAAAATAAAGGGAATGATATTTGAGATATATAATAGCAATGAATAATGGTTATTCAACTTAATCTTAATCTCTTAATCTTAAATTAGGAAACTAGTAAGAGTTTCAATAGAAGAGAATATTTGTAGCTCAGGATTGAACTGTGTGATCCTTGGTGCTCTCTGAGTTTGATGGTTTTCTTGCAGATGTTTCATTACCAAAGTTGGTAACTTCATCATCAACTAGCATTGATGATGTTACCTACAGTAGTTCGGTAATGAAACATCTGCAAGAAAACCACCCAGCTCAAAGAGCACCAAGGGTCCATAATAGGAGTTTATATCTGCAACCCTAGAAAGTAGAAGGTTATTTCTATGGATAAAGACCCTAGTCAGTTTGTGTAAAATCTTGGGATTTTTAAAAGTATCTTTTATTTAACATATATGTGCTTTGAATCATTTCAGATTCTAGATTTAATGAACTTATTGGGTTGGTGTAGGAGAAGAGCAGGCATAGCTGGAGACCGGTGTTAAACATATCGTGAGCTTAGAGTCGTTATGTTGCTACCAATGATCTATGTCCAATCCTTCTTGAATTCTGTTGATCCTTATTTGGCACCAATTTACTACTGAAGATGTGTTGACTAGATTCTTATGTGTAGCTTTAAGCAATAAATGAACTGCAACTTAATGTATAGTCCACAACCTTTGTGTCTGACAGGTGATATTGTTTCACTTTCTTCGATACACATTTAGTGAATTCTGCTTAATTAAGAACTTCTGTTCTCAAATTCTGCCTGAATGCAGCACAAATATAAGCTACAAGCTTCGTTGAAAACTCTCTTAAATGTTTTTTTCCTCTCCCATTTATTATTTTTCTCCTCACTCCTCATTTTCACTATTAGTTTCTCTCCAATACAAAATTCTAGGATTGGATAAAAAATCTGGATACGACACTTAATGTTTCATTTCAAAAACTCTGAGTATTTATCTCATTTGGATGCCAATTAAAAAAAACTTCCTATCATGGTTTCCATGGGTTGCCAAATACAATGGATTTCAAAACTGCAGTGCTGATTTAGTTCTAGCTGTGTGTGACATTGCTTGAGGAGATACACTTACTTACAAGACAAGAGAAAACAAGTTTTCTATAAGCATCATGAAATCGACTAGACAGGATTAAACTAGAAGGATTAAGAAGAGGTTGGGAAATAATCAGGGCAGAGATTTTCATGCTCTATGATAGCATCACTCTCTTAAATGATAAATATGTGACTGACCCTCACAAAGACTTTAATAATTTAATTGAGGTTAGGACTAGGCTGGTTATTCAAGACTTATTAGTAATTCACCTGTACTAGGTATTTTTCCACCTTTTCCACTACATTCTTTTAAATCTATATTTGTATCAATTTATTTTTCCCTTTTCTTTGAAAGTGTAATAATCTTTAATTTGGAAATCTTAGCAGGAGAAATGAATATGCCACTTTAGCCCTTAAATTTACAATACAAGAAGGGTTGGATGACCCTCTGAAAAAAAGCCCCTGATTTATACTTCTTTATGTTCTTAATAGCAAGAAGCAATCATTGTTTTTTTCTTTCTCAAGCTGTATATAGATGGGAAAACTTCATAAACAACATAATGTATAATGTCAACATAAATGTACTATGATTTTTGGATATAATTCATCTCATGACTGCTTTACAATGACATGAATTATATTTGAGATAAAGCATTTGTGGGGATGCATGACCATTTGAGTGGGGATGGGGGGCTTTTGAGTCAGTTTTTGACTCCCGGAGTCTGTCTGGACTAGTCCCTGCAGTTTTCTTGGCAAGCTTTCAAAAGTAGTTTGCCAGTGCCTCCCTTTAGGGCTGAAAGAGAATGATTGGCCCATGGTCACCCAATGGTTTTGTGCCTAATGCAGAATTAGAACTCACAATCTCCCAGTTTTTAGCCTGACGTCTTGACTATTACATCAAACTAGCTCTCAAAATGACCATATTTAGTCTTAAATCAGTAATGACAACAGCCACCCCCTAGAGGGGATGATCATTATCCTCAAGATAATGATCTTTAGATAAGAGCAGAAAAATTGAGGTTCCAGAGCAGTATGTTGCAGAGGTAGCTTTATTCATATTTAGCAACTCAGTTTTACAGAGTGGGTTCTTCTCTCTCTTTTCCTGACAACAGATGTTGCTTTTACAAACAATCTGTGTTGTAAGCCGCCCTGAGTCCCTCGGGAGTGGGGCGGCATATAAGAAACCATAAATAAATAAAATAAAATAAATAAATAAATCTGCAGTACTTCTCTGGTGCTGATGTACCTGATATAGGTATTCAATCAGCTTAGTTTCTATTAGTTGCTTCAGATTCTGCAGCCATTTCTCTTTCCCTCTAATCAATTCCTTTCATGGTCATTTTGGGATTGCTGGGTTGCTGGAGAGCAGGATGCCCAGCTTCTGCAGCTTTCCAAACTACCATCTGAGTATCATATGTGTTCCTTATAAAGTATTACTACGCTTTTGAAAGGGTGTTAAATGTATCTTTAAAAAAAAAGATATGTGTTTATAGTTGAATGTGGAGAGCTGTTGGCCCCTTTTCCCTCTCTATATGCATGCGGCCAGGGAAGGGCTATAGATAACATTTTATGTTTTATTTCAGTTAAGACTCCTCAAGAGTTTCCTCTCTCCCATGCATTTCATTCAGCACTAGAAAATGTCCTCTGTGAAAGTGATTAGAGACAAACAGATTAGTTCCATGTTAAATTAATAATATTACTAGTATTGAAGATGAGGCTGTCTTCTCCTTCTAAGCCACTTAATAACAACAACAACAACAAAAACACAGAATAACAGAGTTGGAAGGGACCTTAGAGGTCTTCTAGTCCAACCCCCTGCTTAGGCAGGAAACCCTATACCAGTGATGGCAAACCTTTTTTGGGTCGTGTACCAAAAGGGTGTGTGCACATGTGCTAGCGCGCACACGTGTACCCACACCCATGCCCTCCCCCAAACATGCATACAACCCCCATGCTGCCCCCGCGCATGTGCACTCCCCCCACTGCTTCCCATGCACAGGCCTCACAACAGACTTCTAAAGCCTGGGGATGGCGAAAAACGACCAAACGGGCCAACCGGAAGTTCGGCAATGAACTTTTTTGCCATACCCATGCTTCAGGAGGCTTCTCTGAAGCCTGGGGAGAGCGAAAACGGGCCAACGGGCCATTTTTCGCCATCCCCATGCTTCAGGAGGCTTCCCTGAAGCCTGGGGACAGCGAAAATGGGTGAAAATCAGCTGGCGCGCTGGAGCTGACATTGGGCAACAACTCATGTGCCCTCCGATATGGTTCTGCGTGCCACCTATGGCACACGTGCCATAGGTTCGCCATCACGGCCCTATACCATTTCAGACAAATGGTTATCCACTCTCTTCTTAAAAACTTCCAGTGTTGGAGCATTTACAACTTCTGGAGGCAAGTTGTTCCACTGATTAATTGTTCTGTCAGGAAATCTCTCCTTAGTTCTAAGTTGCTTCTCTCCTTGATTAGTTTCCACCCATTTCTTCTTGTTCTACCCTCAGGTGCTTTGGAGAATAGCTTGACTCCCTCTTTTTTGTGGCAGCCCATGAGATATTGGAACACTGCTATTATGTCTCCCCTAGTCCTTCTTTTCATTAAACTGGACATACCCAGTTTCTGCAACCGTTCTTCATATGTTTTAGCCTCCAGTCCCCTAATCAT
Organism: Diadophis punctatus similis; assembly: GCA_023053685.1. Taxonomy (NCBI): domain Eukaryota; kingdom Metazoa; phylum Chordata; class Lepidosauria; order Squamata; family Dipsadidae; genus Diadophis; species Diadophis punctatus. The sequence goes on along the minus strand of JALIGW010000009.1, from coordinate 18,814,344 downwards.
CTTTGTTGCTCTTCTCTGCACTCTTTCCAGAGTCTCCACATCCTTTTTGCATCGTAACAGTTGAACAGGAAGTTACATTTCAAAGCTGTTTGAACGAAAGAATGCATTCAATTTCCTTAAAGCTTACAAAATGTCATAGCATCACAGTTGAGCCCATAGGCTGAAAGGTTTCAGTCCTCTTACCCAAGGAGTCCACTGGGTCAACATACCTTCGTACCAGTCTTTTACTTGGTGTAACTGTTTGGTTGTAACAGCTTACAATACTTAATTTTCAAGAAGTGTTTCATATGGCATCTTTCCACTAACTCTGGTCTGTGAAAGAGATGGGACTTTCACAATCAAAATTGCCCTTCCATCAAACAAAAGGTAAAATATAAAGGGTTAAGGTTAAAAAAACAGGTAAACTTGTAAAAAAAAGAAAAAGAAAAAATAATAATTTCTACACTGGACTCTCCAGTATAGAAGAATGTCCTCCTCCCACCCCTTTTTTTGGGTTGTGTGGTTGATTTAAATCAATCTCACAAGAGATAAACAAAATAATTTTTAATTGAAAATATGATTTATGAAGTCTGGTTTACAAAAACGTATGCACTGCTTTAGGCAAATCACAAGGTGGTGCTGGTTTGTTATATCAGTAACCTTTGGAGACAGGCAGGTTTCAAGTTATATATCAATTTCAACAAATTAAGACAGAAAAAAGTAAATCTTTAAATCAGATTTACTGTATAACTCTGGGATTGCACAGAATGTACTCCATATGCAGAGGAAAAGGAGGGGGGAGTTTTTAACACAGAGAAACATAATAAAGCAAAAGTCTAACTAGAATAGTTACATATTCCTTAGAGATACCATGAATCTCAAAGCAAAGTTCTCTGTTTTTTTATATTGCATTTCTTCAGATCTCTGCTTTTAACCATTCATCAGAGTTATTGAGAAAATGGCATACAACCTAGCTAAGGTATAGCAACTTTTTGTTCTGTGTCTCCAGACTTCTACTCTCCCCCCCCCCCCCCCCCAAGAATTCAAATCTTCTAAATCCATAAAAGAGAGATAGGTAAGAAATCTGCCTTTGGTATAAATCAGGGATCGGGAACCTTTTTGACTAAGAGAGCCATGAAAGCAAAAAAATTGGAAATTTATTTCAGTGAGAGCCATATAATATATTTTAAAAGTGAATTCAACTAAATGTCAGTATAATAAGCCTCTGAATTTATTCTTTTAAATAATGTTGTTATAACACTCACCATACGGGGCACGGGGCGGGGCACGCAGGACGGGGTGCCGGGTTGCAGGCCGGCAGCGGCGGAGGGTCGCTTGAACTTGCTTCCCGCCGCGGACCGCGTTCACGCGCGGCGGCGGCAGCAAGCCGGGAGCGCTCGCCTGGAATTGGAATCAGCGAGCAGCTGGGCATCGGGGCTCTTCCCCCGCCTTCTCCATCTTCCAGGGTCGCCACTGCGGGGGTTCCGTCTCTCCGGTGGTGCCTGCGTTGGAAGGGAAGGGGGGGGAAGAAAGGCAGCCTGCGGGGCTTGGCACGGCTGGGAGTTGCGAGGCGGCATAGCAACCGGGCTGTTCCTCCGGGTGTGCTAAAGTGCTCGAGTTTTTTCTCTCACACACACACATGCACAACCTTCCAACGACCGGGTCGGACTGGATCTCCCAGCACGACTTCCCAGTCGTTGGAAGGTTGTGCATATGTGTGTGAGAGAGAAAAAACTCGAGCACTTTAGCACACCCGGAGGAACAGCCCGGTTGCTACGCCGCCTCGCAACTCCCAGCCGTGCCAAGCCCCGCAGGCTGCCTTTCTTTCCCCCCCTTCCCTTCCAACGCAGGCACCACCGGAGAGACGGAACCCCCGCAGTGGCGACCCTGGAGGATGGAGAAGGCAGGGGAAGAGCCCCGATGCCCGGCTGCTCGCTGACTCCAATTCTGGGCGAGCGCTCCCGGCTTGCTGCTGTCGCCGCCGCCGCTCACCCTTCAACAGCCAATCAGCGTGGGGCGCCGACAGCAGCGACATCTCTCTGCGCCCGCCTTGCAGAGAGAAAGGCATGGGTGGGTGTTTTAAGGTGACCAGATGTCCCGACATTGTTTTAAAAAATCGGGACTTTTTAAGAGGGCGGGCGGGACGCGGGACAAATGATTAAAAAGCGGGTCTGTCCCGCCAAAATCGGGACGTCTGGTCACCTTAATTAAAACAAGTGAGAATATTTTGTTTTATCTGTGAGCCATATGCAATCATCAAAAGAGCCACATCTGGCTCGCGAGCCATAGGTTCCCGACCCCTGGTATAAATGATAGGAAGAACACGATCCCTGTGAATAATGATTGAAAATCAGATACTATTTCAAGAGTTAGAATGGCAGAGATGCTGCACATTGGCTATTAACAACACTTACACTGAGGCCTCTCCCTTTCCCCAACACATTACTATATTCTGAAATTTGTTTTTCAGAATTACAGGAATGCAGCAGTGTTCTTAAGTTAAATTTAGATAGCTCTATTTAAATTTCCAATACAGATAGTTCTTGGTTAATGACTACTTGTTCAGCAATGGTTTGCAGTTACGATGGTGCTGAACAAGTGGTGATTATGATTGATTCTTTAAATTCTGGCTGTCCCAGCACCTCTGCGATCATATGATCATGATTTGGGCGTTTGGCGACTGGTTTGCACTCTCCCTTGCCAAAGGCCTGAGTGAAAAGCCAGGTCTTCACAGTTCTTTGATACAGCACAATGGGGCCCATCTAGATCAAGAGGGCAAGCACTGCTACAGAACAGATGCACTTCTGGGGTCCCAATAGATGATATCTGTTAATCAAAGGAACTTGACATTTTACCCTTTTTTATCTAACCCAATTCTTTTCTGAATCCTCCCATTTTGTAGGAAAAAAGCTTCTGTTTTCAAAATATCATTTTTACCACTAGTTTACCATGTGGGCAGGGGCATTTCTTAGAGCAGTGAAGGACTGTTTCTCACTTGATAGGGGGGGGGGGGCAACCCCTGTGGCCAATCAATTGTTCCTCAGGCTTCTAAACATGAGTTCATTGCTCTTCCAGGATGGAGCTATTTAAGTGCTGTGCTATTTAGAGTGTTAAAGAATCCACTTGCAGGAAATCAGAATGAGTTTTAACAGATGTCAGAACAGGTCTCCACTCCAGCTTTACCCCGTATTAAGGATGGCAATGATGGAAGTTTTCCCACTGATAGGTGACAATTGTTGGAGTGGTAATGAATGTGAGATACTCCACCAATCATTAAGGCTTCACACATGCAGAATGAATACTTGCATAGACCTAAATCATTCATCTTTAGTTACAAGTTCAAGTTGGTAGATTTTATATATTATTATACAGTATATTTAAAAAGGTGTTCCCGTGGGCTCAGTATCTTCATTTTTTTCTTGAGTAACATGCCAAGATGCCAAAGCCTCCGGGAAAGGCGCACAAAGAAAGCAAAAGCTTATTTGGATTCAGCAGAAAAAATAATCCTCCTTGGCTCCAGTTTGGGCAACTATTTAAGCCTATGCTGTCAAATTAAAGTACATGGAAGAATATTCCTTAAGCTGCCTTGAGAGTTACAGTAGAAGAAGGACTTGACTTGTCAGATTTGCCTGAGGCTGCATTCTTATTCTTAATGAAGTAATTGGTCTGAGTCCAGATTGTACCATTCAATTTAATAGGGTCTCCACCTTAGTTTTCCTGGTACTTAATTTTTGTTTTTGTATAGGACCACTCAGTCAGGTTAGTCTGAAATGGTATAACCCAAAAGCAGGGTGAACTTCCTGTTTCTCAGAAGACCTGTTGAATCACTGCTGTTATCATTTTTATCTGCATTGAAGCTAAATAAAAAAAGGCTGAAGTTAGAAGTCAATATCCATAAATAATGTAATCAGAACTGTTTCCATTCACTAAGGAAATATAAAATAGCCAGGCAGATAAAGGATGGATGGATGGATGGATGGATGGATGGATGGATGGATGGATGGATGGATGGATGGATGGATAGATAGATAGATAGATAGATAGATAGATAGATAGATAGATAGATAGATAGATAGATAGATAGATAGATAGATAGATAGATAGATAGATAGATAGATAGATAGATAGATGATAGATAGATAGATAGATAGATCCTTTGTTGTGATTGCTTGAAATACCAACACAGGATAACCATGATGAAAACAATGCAGAGTATTGCTTAGGAAATTCTTCACTATTGTCATAATTTCCACTTAATTTATCTAGATGCCAAATGAAATATTGTCCTGTAGCACAACAGCTATGTTTTTTCTCTTCATCTTTGTCAAGTTAAGTGTTTCTTCAGTGTGTACTTCTGGCCTTCCAATTGAATATAGATCTGAAAAGAGCAGAGCCCTTTTTTGAAAGGTTAGGATATATGACTTCTACAATCATTGGTCAGTAGGGAAAGATGCTTTGATTCCTCATTTGGCTGCTGGTGTTGTGAATGATCTTTCTGCTTCCTACAAAATGCTTATGAAATTAAAATACATGAGAGAAAAGGTTATTCTCCCATAAACTACAGCTGAAAAACCATAACCTGTGTTTACATGATGTGCATGATCCACACACTTGAAAATTGCCAAATTTGGGAAATATTGATCTAGAAGCATAGTTCAGTCTTCCAGATCATGCTCTTTCCCTACCGAGGTTACAGGATGTCTATGGAGATTCTCAGTCATCCAGGTCATAGTTGTCTCAAAGACTGTTTGTTTTCGAGGAGGAAGAAGAAGACATTTTGTTTCTCATCTAAGAAGCTTCATCGGTTCTGGCAGGATGGTGGGGGCTATGGAGGGATTAGTTCTGATAGAATCATAACCGTTACAACCTCCCCCTCCCCATCTTGTCAGAACTAATCCCTCCATATCCCCCACCATCCTGCCAGAACCGATGAAGCTTCTTGGATGAGAAGTAAAAGGTCTTCTTCCTCAAGGAAAAACAACAACAGTTCAATTGCCTTTTGAACAATCACCTTTGAGACTACTCAGAGGTCCTTGATGCTCTCTGACCTTACTTGTTTTATTGCAAACATTTCACTAGCATTAACGATGTTATCTAGTTTGGGTAATGAAACTTCTGCAAAAAAACCAAGCAAAAACAAGAGAGCACCAAGGACCCTTCATGTCAACCCTGAGCTACAAATATTCTTTATTAGACTACCCAGAGTTATCCTTCCATTTGGCCAGTCTGCATTAAAATTCCAGATGTTCCATCTGGAGGGCAGCTGGTTGTGGAAAGTTGTCATAGATAATCCCATATGCTTTATATATACCAAAGATGATATATAATCTGTTCAAGGAAGAAATGCAGTGATTTTACTTCATCAGGTTAACAAAAGGCTTTTTTCTTTTGGGTGTGGCTGCTATCTTCCCTTTGCTCCGCAGCGTTTGACCATGTAATCAAGACTGCAAACCAAAGATGGAGTTCAGGCTACATCTCACCAAAAGTTACCTCGGTGTGTAAAGTTCACTGAACTCAGTATGAGACTTATTGAAACCTGAAAAGGATCAAATAATGAGGCTCTAGGAAATAAAGTAAGTAGGGGAAAGAACACTTCTGAAAAGATTTTTTTTCTCAAATGATAGGTCAAATGAATGTTTACCTTTTTGAAGATCAAAAAGAAATAACTCAGGTTTTTGACATATTGCATTTTAAAGTAAGTTCTCTAAGGCAGAGTGGCATGTGATATTGTCAGATTGTTTACTTCATTACAATTTAGACTTTAAATCTAATATTTTTTTAATATAATTTTATTAGCTTTAAAAAAACAGATAATGAAAAATATAGAAAGCAAAGTTGAGAAAGAAAGAAAAGATGAAGTGCAGTAAATAAGAAAATGGAAAGAATAAATATTTAAAGAAACTACTTATGGTCTTCCTTCGAGTAGTTAAACTTATTCTCACTCTTCTCCAAGGTTATTTCACATAGTTCACTTCTTCCCATATTTAAATCTTTACAGTCAACAAATCCATAAAATCATCAAATCATTTTTATCTATTTTCAGCAATTTATAAAACTACTTATTGTTTTATCCCTGATTAAGCTGGTCAGTTTTGCCATTTCTATTCTGTCATCTTCATATTCCAGTCCTCCATTGTAGGTATGACTGATACATTCTTGTGATCACATGTGGTTAAAAAATATGTAGAGAATGCATAGGGAACATAATTTCTGAAATTGTTTCCAATCCCTTTACCAACAGCAACCATAGGTTTGTGTCTACATGTGCACTGGGGAGGATATGTACACTACATCCCCTCCCCTTTGAGTTACATGACTGGGAGAACAGAGTTCTAAGAGAACTTAGAATGGAATACAATAGTTGCCAACATTCCAAATCACCAAAGGCCTACTGCTTCTTCCTTAGGAACACATTAGAGCAGCGGTCTCCCAACTGTTTGGGCACCAGGGACCGATTCCGTGGAGACAGGTTTTTCTGCGGTCCAGAGGGGGTGTGGTTTTGCATGCTGCCTGCATCCCAAATATCTCTTGTTTGCACAGAGCGGTTGCTGGGGGCCGGGGGTTTGGGGACTCTTGCATTAGAGGACTTTAAGGAAAAATTTTCCTGTACCGGCCTGGGCCAGATACTGTTCATTTTATCTTGATTTTTTTTTCTTTCTTCTACCATACTAAATTTGGACCTGTTCAATTTTGGAAAATTATCCTGAGAAACATATTGACCCTTTACTGTACTTCCCCCCCCCCAAAAAAAACCTCTCTTGCATTGGAAAAAATAATAACGAGGTAGGGGAAGCAAGAAAAACATTGCTTCGGGAATTGTTTCCAGCCCCTTTACAAGCAATGGACATCAAAGGCATACACATTTTCTTCTGTATATTGAAACAACATAATTCAATTGTTTGTGAGATCAGCAGCTATATAAATTGGTTTAATAAATAAATATTGCATTTCTCTCTGTTGTTTTCTGCTGTCTGCACTTACCAACCATAACTGGAGTTAGCAACTCCATTGCTAAGTGATGCAGTGATAAAGTGAAAAATTATGTGACCATGTCCAATTTATGATGGCAGTTTATCAGTTCTAGCTGTATCATTAAGTGAATGACTACAATTAATGTTAAGTGCAATGTCATATACTCTGATTCTGAATTGTAATTTCCTGCCAGTTTCCCCACTGATTTCACTTGTCGGAAGCTGGCAGTGGAGGTCACAAATGGTGATCTCATGACCTCAGGACGCTGCAGCCATTTGTGCACCAGCTGCTAAGTGCCCTAATTGCAATCATGAGGCTGTGAATATTAATAACTTTGAATGAACATTGATAAGCAAAGACTACCTGTCCCTTCGTGTTTGTATTTGTATGTTAGGAAGAATAGCATAGGCTGCATTTGCTCTGTTCTGCGTCCTTTGACTGAAAAATGAAGAATCTTAGAAAAAGAACCTTAGAATGGAATAATCAGTAACCTTCCAAGATAGGGATGGGAATAGAGCAGGGGTGTCAAACTGGCAGCCCGTGGGCCAGATGCTTCACATGCTGGCCCCGCCCCCGCCCAGTTTAACGAAGGGGGGAAAAGTCCAGAAATATCTTGTGACGCTGCTGTGATGCCACGAGTTTGACTTCCCTGGAATAGAGAGTTTTTTTTATCCCAAAATGATTTTCTGCACAATCTTAAACCAACTTTGAAATCTGACCTTTGCTTTACTGACGTCTTTCATATCAATTTTGGTCCTCTTTTTTTTTTAAATTTCAGAGTTACCCTGCTGGGAAAGGAGGGACAGCAGACAAATCAGGACCTGGCTTCCTTGACAGAAGTTCTTTCCAACATTCCTTTGGGTTGGAAGGAATGGGGAAGAAAACCAAGATTGAGATTAGGAGGAGGAGGAGGAAGGAATGCAAAGACTAGAAATCGCTCGCCACGTGTGTACATCACATGTACAGCTCATTAATGTTACTAATTTTTATTTTCAAAATGTACATAGGATTGGCTTTAAAGGATTAGATACAAGAATATTGGGAAGAAAATACTGTAATCCCATCTTTAAATGAGAAGGTTACTCTCTCTTGAGTTTTTACCATTTTTAAGCTTAAGTACATCTATTTCCATATGATAATATATTTTAAATATTGTATTAAGATTCATATGCATTTTTGTATAAATTTCTTCTAACAGGCACATTTTTGTCTGCAATTTGTATAATTTTGTTTTGTAAGAAATTTTTTTCAATACAGGTATATTTTCACTATGTGCTATTTTTATCTTCTAACAGATATAACTGTGTATGTGTGTGAGTATATGTGTGTTTGTGTATATATGTATACACACACACACACGTGGACCTATGTAAGAAATGCACTGCAAAATTCTAAAAACTTGTCATTTCAAGAGCTTGTAACTTGTTTCAATTTGTGCAATTTATTTATTTAGATAATTTATATTGCTGCCCACTCACTTTCGGTGATTCTAAGAGGCTTACAAAAAATGAAAAACCAAAATACAAAGAGTAAAAAAATAACCTCCCCCTTCCAACAACAAGCAATCAAACAAACCACTTGATGGAATCCAGCCCATTCTGGGTTCTGCAGGCCCGTTGGCAAAACCAGGCCTTGCAAAAGAGTGTCAAAGTGGGGGCCAGTTCCAAAGGAAGGGACTCCCCACAGAAAAAGCCCTTCTTCTGGGTCCCATCAGATGTATTTTCTTAGGCGGAGAGACCCGCAACATTCCCTACCTCCCCACTTTGGTGGTTCGTGTGGATATAAATGTGAAGAGACGGGCTTTCAGATAATCGGATCCCAAGCCATGTAGGGCTTTAAAAGTGACAACCATGACCTTGAATTGTACCCGGAAGTAAACTGGCAGCCAATGTAGCTCCTTCGGGAGAGGTAACACATGAGCACACCTGGGTCTGCACAAGACCATGCGGGCAGCTGCATTTTGAACCAGTTGGCCTTTCCAAATACTTTTCAAGGGCAGCCTCATGTAGAGCATGTTACAGTAGTCAAGGTGGGAGGCGACTAGGGTGTGAGTGTGAGCAGGTATTGTTGATCCAAGGAAGGGTGTAATTGGCACACAACCCGCAGTTGCACAAAGGCCTCCCTGGCCATTACTGCCACATGGTCTTGAAGCAAGAGTCATGAGTCCAGGAGAAACTCCAGATTACGCACCGAGTCTATCTGGGGCATCCCATCCAAGACCAAAGATGGCAATGGAGAAATGGATTCTGTAATAATTGAACAGTTTTCTAATAATAATATCAAAAATATTCAACAGAGTCCTTTTGTATTTCATGAATTTCAGCAGTATGAGGAAAATAATACTAACAGAATGTTTGTGAATAATTGTGTAATTAAACTTGTCAGTAGTTATTCCTAAATTTTAATGTTTTTTTTAAAAGAAAGCAAATATATCAAACTCATGAAATGTCACAAAATCTCAATATTCCTTTATAAGATCTTGTTGAAACCTCATGACATTTGAGATTATTGATGGAGATGCCCAGGCTATTCTTCGAAATTGAGAAAGGGTGTCCTGATTCTGAAAAGTATGCCATTCCCTTTTATGAACTGAGAGGTTATTAGTTTGGGTGATGTAAGGAGGGGCTGTAATGTTGGGCCACACACTGTACAGTGATCTGACAAGAGTGCAGTAACAAAGAGGAAGATTTCCTTTCCGGAAAACATGTATTCAACAGTGATAGATGTATGGACAAAGTATTTGCACTGTAAGAAGTTTATAACTGTCACTGTATAGCAAGGGGCGAGTTTCCTCTGAAAATATTAGCCAGATCTCAAGAAGTTTCTGAGGATTCTATGATACAGTCTTATTTACACTTCTGTATAACTGAGCATAAAATAAGAGATTCACAGCATTAACAAACCCAATTAATTCAAATTTCTTATGGATTTTTTATAATTCTCTTGTTGCTGTCTCTTGTTACAGTAAATGCATTCAGAAACTTATTGTTTGGACATAGCTTATATTTTCCATGATGTAGTCATTGATAAGCTTATCGTTAATTGATGTTTCATTTTGAACATATTCTTCTATTTTTTCATCATTTCTTATTCTATAACAAAAGAAAAAAATAATGTCCAAAGTAGTAAATGGTAATCAGGCAAAAACAAAAAATGCTAAAGAAAAACTTAAAAAATATTAAGATAATAAATTGAATGAGCCGAGATGGTGCAGTAGTTAGAGTGCAGTACTGCAGGCTACTTTAGCTGACTGTGATCAGCAGTTCAGCTGTTCAAATCTCACAGCTCAAGTTGACTCAGCCTTCCATCCTTCTGAGGTAGGTAAAATGAGGACCCAGATTGTTGGGGGCAATGTAAATATACATTGCTTAATGGTGTAAACCGCTAGCCTTAGAGAGTGCTTGCACTTTGAGGCGGTATATAAGTCTCACTAATAAATAATTATATACAACTCTTAAACTACAAATTAAACCCTAAACAGATGCATTAATATTAATACAATTTCCCATAATGTCAAAAATAATTCAATTTACATACAGAAAGCGTAGACTTGTATTCCAGGTTTTTAGGTCAGGTATCTAGAATCTTGCCAATGCAGATAAATCTACAGTTATTCATGTTTTGATATAGTCTTAATTTTTGGACTGTAATTTGACATCAGACAACATTAACTCTTATTTCTATTCCAAAACCTTATTTGCCACATCATGAATATTAAATCAAAATGGTTCCAATGTAGAATAGTCTTGAAATAAATTCTTGCAAAACTCTTTAAAAGTAATGTAAGTTAATGATCATCAATTCACTTTGTGGTAGAGAATTCCATAATCTATATAGTACTAAAACTCTCAATATCATGACTTTTAACTGGGTGAAATTGTGCATCATAGGGCACTAATTTTTAAATCAAGGCACTTGAAACGAGCTAATTTATAGAATGTGTCCAAAATCCAGGACCTATGACTCCTGAGGAAATGAAATCTGGGAAATCTGCTTCAATGCTACTGGCTGCAGCTGTGCTGCTTACTTGCTGCTGTAGTCACATGATACTCATTTTCAACATTCCATGATATGGGTAGTCCTTGACTTATGACCACAACTGAGTCCAAAATTTCTACAAGATAAGTTAAGTGAGTTTTGCCACATTTTATGACTTTTCTTGCCATGGTTATTAAGTGAATCACTGCAGTTGCTAAATTAGTAATATGATTATTAAATGAATCCGGTTTCCCCATTGACTTTGTTTGCAAAAGGGGATCATATGACCCTGGGACACTACAATTGCCATAAATATGAGCCATTTGCCAAGCATCCGAATTTTGGGGATGGTCTCCCAACATATGCTGCACTTCCATGGGCCTCCCCTGACATGTTTTCCCCATGTGACTTTCCTTATCCACGCAGCATCTCTTTTATATCCCCTCACACATCTACCCCAACCTGAGTGGCATTTCTGGTGCACCACCATAAACTTCCCAATCCATGCTGCTCCCTTCCCTGAGAGGCACGGTACCTCTTATGCACCCCCATGCCTTTCCCTAACCCATGCCCCTCCTATATACCTTCTTCAACACACACGACACCTCTTGAGCACTCACAGACCATTTTTGATTCATGTTGCCTCCTAGTACCCCATCTCTGACCTGCACAGTACCTCTTGCACAGTCCCAAGCATTCCCAAGCACTCTTCCCAATCCACAGAACTGTCTATACATCATCTTGGACTGCTGTGTCACTCCTGACACACCCTTGGAAGAATAGAATCTCATTCCATTCTTCTGGACTTCTGCCACACACCCCTCCCTCTGCACAGTACTTGACTTACTTGGCACTTCTCACACAACCTCATGACCCCCATGCACTCTTCCTGACTTTCCCCCTCCTGCATACCTTACCCGACCTGTTCAGCACATCTTGCATATCTCATGGCACCCTTCCTTATTTATGTGGTCTATTCACATGCCTTTCTCCACCTGCACAGTATTTCTGATACACACCCACACACCTTTCCCAACCCATGTGGCACTCTTATGCAACCCCATGTACTATTCCTGACCTGCACCACTCGCTTCCTCACCCACCTTGCATCAGGCACTTACTTACCTGCTGCCCTTGGACTTACAACTACCTGCTGGCTGCCACACTGACTTTCTCTCTGCAGAAGCAGCAGGGTAGAGTAGAGTAGAGTAGAGTAGAGTAGAGTAGAGTAGAGTAGAGTAGAGTAGAGTAGAGTAGAGTAGAGTAGAGTAGGAATGGAATAGGAGTAGGATAGGATAGAATAGAATAGAATAGAATAGAATAGAATAGAATAGAATAGAATAGAATAGAATAGAATAGAATAGAATAGAATAGAATAGAATAGAATTCTTTATCACCCAAGTGTGATTTGACACACAAGGAATCTGTCTCTGGTGCATAAGCTCTCAGTGTACATACAAGCAACAAATAATAAATCATGATCATCATAATCATAAAATACATTCATCATAAATCATAAGATACAACACTTAGAGAGTGATAGGATACTAAATAAGCAATCAACATAAATCATACTAGGATAGAAGGATAGGATATATTGGATGGATGGATGGATGGATGGATGGATGGAAGAAGGAAGGAAGGAAGGAAGGAAGGAAGGAAGGAAGGAAAGAAGGAAGGAAGGAAGGAAGGAAGGAAGGAAGGAAGGAAGGAAGATTTCTGAGGTTCCCTATCAGCTTCCCACAAGGAAATTCAATGGGAAAGCTGGCAGGAAGTTGGATGTTGCTCCTCTCCTACTGCTTTTTTGCCCACCTATAATCATTCTGTTACTCTGTTGCTTTGTGCAAATGGTCATGTAGAGCTGCTATTTAGCACATTTTGTCTCATTATTCAATAATATTATTGTAATGGGTTTAAGAGATGGGTCAAGATGACACCACAGAATCATTTCCTGCTTGGTAATAGGCAGAATTTCTTTATGAGTACAGTTTTTAGTGTGTTTCTCAATCTCAGCAATTTTAAGATGGATGGACTTCAACTCCCAGAACTCCTCAACCAGGAGTTGAAGTTCACCCAGAGCTGAGGTTGAAAAACAAAGGTGTATAACTTCAGGCAACAAGGTTAAGACAAAACAAACAAGCAACTGGATAGCTCTATTTTTCTTTCACCTAACAAGGTGACAGATTTATTTATTTATTTATTTATTTATTTATTGAATTTATATTGCTGCCTATTCGCCCATGGCGACTCAGGGCAGCTTACAGAATATAAAGCCACATTTAAAACAATAAAAACTAACAAAAAGAATCAAACAAATTAATATAGTACACTATAACAAAATCACCCCCCACCTCCCATCCACCCCCCGCCCCAGTGACAGCAGATCACACAAGCCATTTAATGGGCTCCATCCAGCTCTGGGTTCCCCAGGCCCACTGGCAGAACCTGGTCTACAGTGCCTTCTGGAAGAGTATTAGAGTGGGGGCCATTCTAATATCTGGGGGAATGATGTTCCAGGAAGAGGGAGCCACCACGGAGAAGGCCCTTCTTATGGGTCCCACCTGGTATATCACCCTCGTGGATGGGACCCGCAACATTCCCTGCCTCCCCGCTCTGATGGGTTGGGTAGAAGTGACCGGCAAGAGACGGTAGCCTCAGATAACCTGGTCCCAAGCCATTAAAGGTGACAACCAATACCTTGAATTGTACCAGGAAGCAAATTGGCAACCAATGAAGCTCTCGCAGGAGAGGTGATATATGTGTACACCGGGGTCTGTACAAAACATGCGGGGCGCTGCATTTTGCTCCAACTGGAGCTTCTGGATCCTCTTCAAGAGCAGCCCCATGTACAGCGCGTTGTAATAGTCAAGATGGGAAGTGACTAGGCATGAGTGACTGTGAGTAGGGACTGTTGGTCCAGGAAAGGGCGTAGCATATTGATGATACCTCAGTCCATGGTGACAGATGATCTCATCTAGCGGCTTCATATAAATGTTGAGAGAGAGTACCGAGCCCTGCAGAACCCCGTAAAGCAGTGGGCAAGGGCTGGATCTCTCCCCTCCTATCAACACTGACTAAGAGCGGCCGCAGAGGAAGGAAGTGAACCAGGACAGCACAAGGCCTCCCACTCCCATCCCCTGAAGCCGCCTCAGGAGAATACCATGGTCAATGGTATCGAAAGCTGCTGAAAGGTCAAGTAGAGCAAGGATGGATGCACTACCCGCAACCCAGTCCCACCAGAGATCATCCAAAAGTGTGACCAATGCTATTTTTGTCCCAAACCCAGGCCTGAATCCTGATTGGTAGGGGTCGAGATAATCCATTTCATCCAGAAATCTCTGGAGCTGCCACGCAACCACCTTCTCAACAAGGAAAGATTGGAAACAGGACGAAAATTATCCAACCGGGTGGAATCCAGCGATGGCTTCTTAAGAAGAGGGCGGACCACAGCCTCCTTAAAGTGCTGGGGCACCACCTCCTCCTGTAGGGAAGCATTAATTAATCGCCGGAGTCTATCTGCCTGTTACCTCCTGGGAAGCTTTCACAAGCTTCTAAGGTCTAAAACACAGGTGCTTGCGTGCATATTCCCTAGGATCCTGTCCACTTCCTCAGGAGCAATAGGGTCAAAGATAACAGGGCAAGAACAGGGGCGGGTTGCTCACTTACCTTGCTGCCGGAGCCATGCGCACACATCTCCACGCTTCGGGGGCATGCACGCTCGCTACGTGCGCGCGCCCCCTCACACAATTTTGCTTCTGCGCATGCATGGAGGCAAAATCGCACCAAAATCTTGTTAGGGGACGCGCGTGAGCGTGAGATTTTGGCGTGATTTTGCTTCTACGCATGCGTGGAGGCAAAATCTCACCGAAATCTCATGTGCGCGCGCATCCCTCGTCAGATTTCAGCGTGATTTTGCTTCCGCGCATGCGCAGAAGCAAAATCGCCCAAAAATCACAGGGAAAAAATGGCGACATGCCTGGTGGACCCCAGCAGAGAGGGCTCCGATGCAGTTGTGAAATCTGCCGCTCCCTACCGGAACTGCGTACTGGGCAGCTCCGGCAGGAACCCACCTCTGGGCAAGAACCTGCCTCAGGGGCTTCCACCGGACCAACAACCATGCCGGCATCTAACTGGGAACACAGTAGAGCAATTTTGTCTTCCATAAAATCCGCAAATTCCTCAGCGCGCCACTTCAGGTGTCCAGTAATATGGTTTTAAAATGCAAAAATTTTCTTCTAGCTGGCTGGAAATTTGGGAAACTTAGTCTAATGTATTCCAAGAATAGTAAATTTGGGAAGTCTGAGATATAACTTAGTAAACTAGAGATACATGAACCATAATACTAAGCAGAGGAATATTTTATACAGAGAGTCCTTGACTTACAACTGGGACCAGAATTTCTATTTATCAAGCACTCAATTTTTGATCCCATGATGATGTGAATGCTGTGAATGCTTGTTAAGTGCAAGGACAGGTTGTGACTTTTTTTCCACTGCAGTTCTAGCTTTAAATGGCTAAATGAATGGTTGTAAGTCAAAGACTACCTATGATCTGTTTTTCAGATTGCACCTTGGAGAAACTCAGTATTCTTTTGAAAATATTCAGAAATTATTTGTATTTCTCATCATACTTATCCTAAAGACAATTTACAAAATGCAACCACAATGGATTTTGGGCCTTGTTCTAGAGCAGGAAGGAAATTGTTTTCCTCCAGTTGTTGACAAAATGCTACCTTCCTGATCCCTAGGTAATATGGAAATCATCATCAAGGATAATATATAACTCCACCTGTTGCTGCTATGTATTCTTAATTCAGGAATGAAAATGATGGGGGGAAATGGGTTGAAATATGCCTTATAATATTTTTCTGTCCTCGATTCTCTGCCACATTGCATTCTCTATCAAACATATATGCCATCCATAGCAGAATGAAGAAAAAGCTGCTAGAAATCTTGAATGCTACTGAAAGACAAAACCTTGATAAAAAAGATTGTTGCCTTACTTTCCATTAAAGATGTTTGAGTTATGTCGGTTTAGTGTCACAAGATTAAATTGAATGCTTCTTTTGTAAATCTTAATTAAACGGCCATGCTGTGTTTTAACTTTTTTAAAAAAAAAATTTAAAATTTCCTTCACATAGGATCCTTTTCTGAATATCTAATCATCCTATATGAAGGGAGGACTTTGGGGTTTGTTATGTAGATTGAAATCAGCTCGAGATCAGTATTCTAATAAAATTTATCTCTGGGCAAAATTATAAATGCCAGGTGCCAGTGTGCACATTAGCCAGAAATATGATCTTTCATTCTCCATTTTCTACTACCTGCCCCTCCCAACTTTTCCCATCCCACGGTTTACTTTTCTGAAGCTGTCAAGTCTGGCTTTATCAGACTTATTACAATAACACTCAATTACCTTTCCCTGCTAGTTAGGAAAGTCTGAAAATAGTATGAATAACCCCAAGAACTGACTGAAAAACAAACAAAGTAGAATGCAGAAGAGGAAAAGGAATGTCCCAGAGGAGGGAAAGTTAAGCAAGTTAACCATAAAACTCTCTAAAATGCTGCCAAGAAGAAAGGAGCTTGAAATTATGGTGCACCTGCTCTATTACCTGTGGTTATTTGTAGTCTGCTTGTATGTGTGTTTTGGCGGCTGTGATGTCAAGAGAAAGAGGCGTGGCAACTTTGGAGGCAGGTAGATAAAGGATTCAAACTAAACAGGAATCCCCAGTTCTGAGAGTGGAGCAACAGCGGAACCACAAGTCATCAGAGTCAGGTAAGCTTGTTTATATCTCCCTCTCTTTTCTAACTCCTCTTGCTTCTGTTTTTCCTTCTTAAATCTGGAGTTAGGAAAGGTTAGATTGAGGATAGGGGTGGGGAGGGTGGGGGTTGCCAGTGATCTGAAAGACATGCTGCCTGATCGTATTATTTACTGAGGATAAAATCCACAAACTTGCCCCAGTTTTGAGTATGTGCAGATAGCATTGTAGTTCAAACCTAATATCTGTAGTGTAAGGTTTTGAAGGCTTTTGTAGCTGAATTTGTTTTAATGTTTTCTTGTGTTTTCTCACATTCCTTTCAAATCTGTTTTTTCTTCTTTTTCTCTGGATTTTTTTTAAAAAGTTTTTTTTATAAATATATACATAAACCTGGATAGAGTTTTAAACAGGGCTCGGTTCCACTTACCTTTTCCACCGGTTCGCATCGCTACGTTTCGTGAGTCATAAAATGGAATCACCTGTAACTGCAATTCCAAATCAATATTTGTATTACTGCAGATTGGGGATTTTACAAAAGAAAAAAAGTATTGTTAAACAGTGGAGTCATTCCTTGCCATTCAAGTGCAAACCACTGCTCTTTCAGTGTGACTTCAGGTTTCTATGTTGACATAATAAGGTGTTTCTGTCTTCAGTTTGTTGCCAGGTTCTTCACAATAATCCGGGTAACCTGGGATGCTACAGCCTTCTAGTGCTACAAATCAAACCTCATGATATAGCTTCCCCCCCTTTTTTATTTTTATAAAAAATATGTGGGTTCTGGTGGAAGCACAACATTGTATGCCCTTATTCTATATCCACTCACATAAGAATCGTGGACCATCATCATTTTAAGGCCTAAGGAAAAATTGTAAGCAGCCAGTAAGGAGTCTTTCTTGGCTCTTTTTCAACATGCCCACTCACTCTAAATTGTTACGCTCACTCTAGCTCTTCTAAAATGTTCAGTTATCTAACTATTCAATAGAAAATGAAAAGAGGCAGGTGTTAAGCTCAAAAACATGTGGCTCTCTTACTAATTTTCCACTGGTTGATTAGAGCCCTTCTACAAACAGGAATAACACTGCTCCTGGACTGATGCTACCTTTGTTTTTTTCCTAATGCCACTGTGGGACTTCTAGTCCCTAGTCTAGACTTCTGATCTTCACATGCTGTGATTAACTTCAGAAATTAACTGTTTCTGCTGTAGGTCCTGAAAAACCCCCATTAAAATACAGCTATGGTATAACATTTCTTCCAAAATTATAGAATAGTGGATGTAGTCATTCTTTGGCAGCAACTGCTTTTAAGCTCCTGTTTGCCAGTGTTTCCTAGCCACTTTGAAGGTTTCCATACAGTGGGTGTGGGGTCTCTCTCTTTTTGTCCCTTTTTGAATAGCAGACAGGAGAGAAAAACAAGAATGGGGGGCAGTTTGCTACCTAATTGATGTTTTTAGCACTCTTTGCCTAGCTGGAGATACACATGCTAGCTCAAAGGTAAGAGCACTCCTTTTTTTAAAAAAAAAGTAGTTTTTGATATTTTGTTTGTATAAAATGCTTTATCCCTTGAGATAACGCTTCACGGTTTCTTCAGCAAGTTTGTAATCTCTGACAAACTCCACTTTGTTTAAAGTTTTTCTAGACTTTTAGGCAGTAAGCCTCACATAAAAGTAAATAACAATTTAGACACATTATTCAAAGTTTATAGTTGCATGCATTGAATATGCTACATAAGTTACAAAACTAATTATACTCTGAGATGGCGCTAAAGAAATAAGATACTAAAGCCCAGAAATAAAAGTCCAAGCACAGTCCAAGAGCCTCCGTTGGAATCGTCTGGTTCACCATTAAATAGACTGGAACATTTTTATTTCAAGTATTATATTTACATCCTGCCTTTCCTCCAGGAATTCAGGGTGGGGTATCTCACTCTCATCTCCATTTTTTTGTGACTGCATTCTTATGCAGCAGGTTAGGCCAAGAGAAAATGAAAAAGAGTTGCCTAAAATCACTCCGTGTTTGAAGGTGGACATAGGTCTGGGTTGCTCCCTTGGTCCTGGCATAGATAGGTCCATACTGACTGTATGCCATGTTTCCCTAAGTTATCCAGCAACTTCAGAAAGAAAAAGTTATCCTGTTAGAAATATTGAAATAAAATTTGGCCCCCATCCTACTAGACATTTGTACCTAAGACTACGGTATAAGTAGAGAAAAGCCATTTAGTCTTATGTAGGCATTCAGTGGTTTAGGCTAGCCCTCTAGATAGGTAGATAAGTAGATATTTATTTATTTATTTATTAGTTGCATTTGTATGCCGCCCACTCCACAGAGACTCTGGGCAGCATACAAGGTAGGTATCCACCATTTTCTAATCTTCAAATCCATAAACCATCCATTTATTTCTTTCAGCAAAAAAGTTTATAGTCTTTCAGAATTTTTTTTTGGTTTTGTTTTCTCTAAACAGATCAGTTTTACCATTTCTGACATTTTCTCAATCCATTCACCTACTGTGGGAATTTCATTATTTTTACATACATGTGTACATTAGGACAGGAATGGTAGGCACGATTGTGCGCTTATGCACACCCCTTACCGACCTCTTAGGAATGGGGTGAGGTCGATGGTAGATAATCTGAGGTTGAAGTTTTTGGGGTTTGGGGAAGAAACTACTGAGTCAGGTAAAGTGTTCCAGGCGTTGACAACTCTGTTGTTGAAGTCGAATTTTTTGCAATCAAGTCTGGAGCGGTTTACATTAAGTTTGTATCTATTGTGAGCTCGTGTATTATTGCGGTTGAAGCTGAAGTAGTCATTAACAAGTAGGACATTGAGGCAGATAATTTTGTGAGCTACACTTAGGTCAGATCGAAGGCGGCGGAGTTCTAAATTTTGAAGTCCCAAAATTTCAAGTCTGGTTTCATTGTGAATACAATAATGTTGCAGTTACCATAGACAAAATCAATATAACATGGGTCTTTTCTGATTCATTGTCCATAAGTCCAAGTATAACCAATTTCAATTTCTTTGCAATATTAATCTTTAAAGTCCTTTACATCATTGTATGAATTTGTATCCAAAATTTCTCAGCTTTCTCACAAATCCACTATGCATGATAAAAAAAATCCCTCATGCTTTTCACATTTCCAACACGGGTTTGAAATAACTTTGCACAACTTTTGTAAGTTCTCTGTTGTCATATACCAACAACAACATCATTTCATTTAAAAGTTCTTTTAAATTAGGACACACTGTAAATTCAATACTAGTTACCTACATTTCCTCCCAAATGTCCATCCAACTATGCAAATGAAAACCATTGAAAGCTATGTCCTTCTGCAACCATTTGCTTTCTTGACTTCATCTGAGTCTTGGGTTTCTTTTCCCAGTGGGAAGAGAATTAAGCAGCTCAGGGGACTTCTAGTATAATCTTTGACTCAATGGTGGTGCTGCCAGCTCCAATCTAGGGGCTGCCAGTTGGCCGTTGGCCAATGTTAGAAGGACATGACTTGTTGGCCTTGGAGAGGAACAGAATGTTCTGTTAATAAAAATCCAGGTGGAACCCAACTCTTGCCATCAAGTTTAATTAGTGAAGACAGAGCACAGAGCAGGGTGACTTGTAGTGTTTGAGGGCTGCCTGACAAAGGGATCCCTTCTTTGTGAAACTTTCCTGAGTAGACGACCTCTGCCATGGCCTTGTAAGCTGTCTGTCATTTCTGGAGCCATGATAGAGCAGGATTAAACTTTAAACATATTAACTGGATCCTTAACTTGAAAGAATATCTGGATTCTTCACCGGAGTTAAAAAGAACAGCATATGCTACCCTGTAAAAATATTATTAGGATTAGACCTACTGTATAGTATATGCTAATTTCCCCCCAATTGTTTAAAACATTTTAAAAATAGCAAAGATCAGACTTTAATTGCTAATTTGGTAGAAGGGAAAATAGAATGGAGATCACGTTAAATGTATAGAATGGATCATGTTAAATACAAGTACATTTAATTAATTCTAAATTGAATCAAATATAGCTTTTGTTATGTCTCACAGTTGCTTTTGGGAGTAAAGCCCCCAGCATTCTATTCATTCTGTTGGAAAATCACATACACTGCTAAAAGCTCTATTCCAGTGTTTCGCACAAACACTCAGAGACACATACAGACACACACCCTCCTTCTCACTCTCACACATATTGTCATACACTCTCATTTTTTTCTCTCTCACACACACTCATACACACACATTAAATTTATCTTAAATTCTAATAATAAGAACTAATATAAACTAAAATAGAATAGAAGAAAAGAAAAGAAAAGAAAAAGGGAGAAATAAAAGAAAAGTGCAAAAAGAAAAACAAAAGAAAATGTAAAGAAATGGCTTTTGAGCTTCTTTACAGCAGTTTTAAGTGTAACATAACTCTCTTATTTCTATAATCTATCCTGTCTAATCATCAAAGCATAAATCATAAGTTCATTTATACTTATGCAAAAATTCCATAAGGAGTTTCCAGTCATTAACGAATGTAGATATTGCCTTTTCTCTAATCAAATAAGTTAATTTAGCCATTTCAGCATGCTTTGTCAACTTCGCCAACTATTTCTTCATTGTAGGTATTGCCAAATTATTCCATCTTCGTGTATAAAATAATCTTGCTGCAGTTTTATATAAAAACAGTGTTCCATGATTCTTTTCTAATTGTTTATCCCTTAGTACCAGGAGGAAATATTTTAGTTTCAATTGATGTTAATCTTTAAAATCCTCTGAATCACTATATGTGTTAGCATTCAAAATTTTCTAGCTTTTTGACAAATCTACAAAGCATTTCTCATTCACATTTCCAACATAAACCTGAAGTACCTTTATACATTCTAAATATATATTTTTGGTGTCATATACCAACAGTACATTATTTTATAAAAATTGTCTTTAAGATTATATTTGTACATAATGTAAATTTCAATCATTTCAATCACCTTTTCCTATTGTTCCATTTGTATATTATAATCAAAGTTTTTAGCCTATTTTATCATACATTCTTTAACCCGTTCTTCTTGTTTCAAATTTCACTAAAAGTTTATACATTTTAACTATTACATGTTCATCCTTTGTTCACAATTCCATTTAAAATTCCGTCTTACATTATTCAATATAATGAATTATTTTGTTTACTTTATTCTTTTTACTCCAGTGTTTTTTAATCCAAGAAGCTGGAGGGGAATTCTGGGAGTTGAACTCCACCCATCTTAAAATGGCTGGGGTTGAGAATTAGTGGCCTACTCTGGAATGTAAATCTACTTTGCAGACAATACTGGTTTAAAGCAATAACAGTCTGGCTTTCCATATCTATACTGTATGTAGTGAGTAATACTGCTTTAAAAATATTTATAAATGCATGTACAGAGACAGTATTCTTTTAGGTCAACAATATTTATATCACAAAATGGATTCTGCTGTAGAATTCTGGGTCTTGATGTCTTTTTGCTTATTTATGTGCAACACTGTTTTAATGCTTTAAATCAGTACTGAAGGGTTTTCTGTCATTGTCACATTGGAAATTAATTATTTTGCTCTAGACTCTCTGTGAATTTTGAAACAGATCTTAAAATTCAGTTTTTCCTCTACTGTCACTCATTCTGTCTCTGTTTCTTTGTCTCAATTTCTCTCTCTGCCAGCTTGTTCAAAATATTTGTAAAAAGGCTAGAACTTTTTGTATCCTCTCACTAAGTAGAAGCCTTGTTTTTTTTAATTCAAGTAATTGAGTTTGCTGGGTGATGTCACCATGGCTTTAATTTTGCATCCATATTCTCCATTAACTTTGCTTGTTGCAAGCTAGTTGGGAAGCATACAAATGACTATCATATGATTGTCACTGAGAAGCTGTGATGGTGTAAATGCAGGCCAATTGCAAAGTATTTGAATGGTGATTATAGGACCCTCCAATAGTCATAAATGCAAGGCTTAATAGCAAACCTTTTTTAAAAAATACATTCAAGTTTGGTCACTAAACAAGGCAGTCAACAAGGAAGGACAACTTGCATAGATGAAGAAGTGAAAGAGAATGTTTTCTGTTAGGCATAAATCTCTGCTTATAGTAGGTTTATTTATAGTCTACTAAATGTATTCTAAAGATATCATTTTTTTGGCAACAATAATCTAGCGGCACCTTAAATGTAAAAAAATATATATCCATAAAGCATCACATGGTTGGAGTGTCATGGAAGGAGAAAAGAAAAATGGCAAATGGCAAAAGGAAAGTTCAAAAACAGAATTACACATACATGTGGCTACTGCTAAAATGGTAACTAAGTACAAGAAAGACTTATTAGACTTATGAGTTGGTTAACATATATAATATGATTTAAAAATATACAAGTGGATATTAAAGCCTGTGGAAGGACAATGTTGCCCTTTCAGATTCCAAAGTGTATATGCCCATTTTTTAAGACAGGAATGAGGAACCATCAGCTACTGGGCCTTCTATTTGCACTGTAAGCTTTTTACCAAGGCTCTGAACTGTTTTATACATTTATATTATTTAATAAATAAATGCAATGTTGTTATTATCCTCTATACTTTCTATACTGTCAAAAACCTTTGTAATTTTGAAATATCAGATTGGTCCTCTAAATTTTGGTGTTCAAAATTAACAGTTTGGAGATGAGGCTGCTTATTATGCTTATTATGCTAGGGAAGTAACATAAGCAGCCTTATCAGCAAACCAGATCCTTGTCCTTTTAGTTAGTTTATAATCTAGTTACACAATCCATGAAAAAATTGTAAAGCTTGATTTCTCTACTTTCCATGCCCCACCCAAGCCATTAATTTCTCTGTCACGTAGGGGCTACATAGGGGCTACATCTCCAGCCCAAATTAAAATAAAATAGCAATCATTTTATAGCAATATAGCAACAGTATAAAAAGACCTAATAGTAGAAATGAGGGTTAAAAACAGTCCATGTCATGTGTTTTAATGTCTAAATACTACATTAAAGTGTCAGATCATTTTGGCCTGAAAAAAGATGGAAGGATAGAGTGATATGGATTTCAAGGGCAGCTTATTCCACAGGGAAGTACCATAGCTGCTATTGAGAAGACCTGGTTTGGGAGTATCTCTCTTTGATCTCTCAAGGAAGAAGACATCATGGATTGAACAAGACTGCTAGATTCCCTCTGAACAAGATTATTCCCATAGGCAGTCCAAGTCATATTGAGTTCCTATATTATGGGTAATTACAAACACATTGAACTGTACCAGAAACAAATTGGCTATCTATGATATTGATGTAGTATCACTGTAGTGGCTCCCTCTATCATAGCTTGCAATCCCTACTTTTCATTTCACTTCAAAATGTACTGGCACTGCGTATAATTGTTCCAAATAATTTTTAGTTTTACTTATGCTTGAGTATTATAAAAGATCTGGACAAATGTCTTTAGACCAGGGGTCAGCAACCTTAAACACTCAGAGAGCCATTTGGACCCATTTCCCACAGAAAAGAAAACACCGGGAGCCACAAAACTCTTCTCGTCCCTGACTATTTCCTGAGCGGCCACAAAACTAGCGTATACAGTTGAATTAAAGATTCTGTTTTCTTATGAAACTTTTCTTTTCTTGGATTTATCCATGGTTGGCTTACTGGGGGTCGAAAAGCTTAATAAATTGCGCGTCTGTGGGTGTTGCACATTGGCAATTGTGATGCATATTTTGAGTGACAGGGAGCCGCAGCAGAGGGATGAAAGAGCCACATGCGGCTCCAGAACCGCAGGTTTCTGACCCCTGCTTTAGACCTTGAGGCAGGTGACCTGAAAGTGTAACATAATAAATGAATGATTAATCATTAGAATCAATTATCAACTTAATTTTTCAAGCTAAAATTTTAAATAGCTACCTCCTGCAGGCTTTTTAACACATTCCACATCTGGCATGTTCCTGTGGATACGTATATAACATGTCTGATCCACAGCATCAGATATACTGTATATTCTTGTATGTTAGTGGCCTTTTTAATTACTGTGTTCTGAATATACATTTGTTCTTCGTGGTTTAGACAAAAGACTGTGAACAGGGCCTCTTTTTCTTGTAAAATGTGGGAAACCTTCGAGCAGTAGTATCTTTCAGCTCAACATATTCACAGGTTTGTCTAGGAAGCACAGTGCTATATACTAAACAAAAAGGTTTTTTTAAAAGATGTAATGTTATTTAGATTACAGGTAGCTTTGTGTTGATAGAATTAATTTATGGAAGTCCCTTTGGAAATGAAATCAGCTGGAAAAAAACTAGAATACCTCTTTGAAAATATAATGATCAAAAGTGAGATGAAACTGTATGTGAAAATTTTCTAGTCTCTCCAGGGGGAAAAAAAACCTTTATGAAAAGAATTATCTCTCAGAAGTTTGACAAAACAGAATTTTGGGGAAATTTGATTCAGAGACCACTTGATTTGGGGGGGGGGGAAATCACTCTATTACTGAACGTTTAGTAATGTGTAAATTGTCCCTATTGAGTTTAAGTACTGTGTTGAGTTACAGCATGGAAGTAAAGGAAGTGGAATTTTATATATCAGTGGTTGATGTCCACACAGGTATGAACAATACCTTCTACAAAACGAAGTTCCAATATCTCTCCTATAGGTTACCTGCTAGCATATGAGATAAAGTAGCAGCCAACACTCATGTAAAGCAAAAATAATACTGACTCCAAAAATAGTAAAACTATCAAAAGTAAATCTTCTAAGTTGCTAACTTACCAAAAAGGGAGGCAGAATGGGAAGAAAGAATGAATCTTGCTCCCTTTCTTAGATTCATAGGGAATGGCTATTCTAAATAGTTCAAGTACACTATATGCCTGACCATTGGCCATACCAACTATACCTGATGGGAACTATTACTGTCCAATAAATCTCGAGGCTGCCTGCCAGCTTGGGGAACTTAACACATTTCATGATAATAGAGCAGGAGAGGGGAACCATCATGTTAAGAAGCTAAAGTTTATTGGCCAAGGGGCATGGTAATGTCCCTTGGGAACTGGGAACTGAGTCCCTTCTTTTTAAGAGGGACAATTCGTTTTCAGTAAAAATTGATGTATTAAATCTGCTATTGTTTAGTACATTTACAGTAATGCTGATTTTTTTTTAAATAAGCAAAAATTACTGAGAAGTGATAATTTGCTGTCCAATATTTATTGCATGATTCATTGCATGATTATACCAATAAAATATAGACCAGGGATTACCCAATTTTGCTATATAGTACCCTAAGCAAAAAGACACGTCCTTGCTCAAAAGAACAAGGCTTAAAGTAAAAAAGCTGTAATAGACAAGAGCCAAGTAATGAGGTAAGAATGTTGGATGAAGCTACATTAGATATATGTAGGACGGCATCTACTGAGGAAATGAAAGTCACATCTAAGAAATAGGAAAAAAAAAGAGTGCTGAAGCCAGCAGTTTTTTTCTTTCTTTCTCTCCAGCTTGTTTTACCCTACGTGATGATTATGCTGTCATTCCACCCTCTATCTAATCACTAGAACTTTGATCATCTTTACTCTCTCTATTTCTTGCCCTCTGTGGGCTTGCTTTAAGCCTCTTGTGATATAATTTTCTTTTGGGATAGGTCAAAGGGCAACTAATGTGCTGGGCTCAGCTTTGCTGCCAAGTTCAGATCCAATCATCAGGATCCTCATGAAATTACTTACTCTCAGACGTCAGTGGCTAATGACTTGCGTGCAGCTTTTTTATACAGTGTGTTGGCAGGAACCAATGTGCTTTGCTGGCAAATATGAAGTAGTAGGAAAATTCTTTGTGGGAATTACAGTTAAGTGCGCTGAAAAAAGCTTTATAAACTCTACCATCCTCATAATGTTTCCCAATATCCCACAAACAGGAACCATAATTAAATTAATTTTAGCACACATCATATATCAATATTTTTGACAGAGTACTATATATTAGCTTGCAAATGCATAGTTTTACAGAAATGCATATGTTGTCAAGCTTTTCTATTTGATGTAGAATGAACAATTTAGTAGGTTGGCTTATGCAACACAAGTACAACAAGCTAAAAATAGTTCTGTCTGATTTGACAAGGGGAATCTGGCATCTGGTTTTTATAGTGGCCAACCAAAAAGATAAATAAATTGTTATTCAGCAATTCATTTTTAGAGTCATACCATTTTTGATTCTCCACCATTAAAAATCTAGCTGATCACTAAGATCATCAGGGTAGGTCCATGCGCTGAGATTACTAGGATGTCTTTTGCATCTTGATCAAAATCTTGGTTTACCTTTGCTGTGTTATCAGAATATTCATGAAAACACTTTGACGGCTTTATATTGGATTTAGAATAATTCCCTCCAAATGTCCTAAAATAAACTCCCTTATCCTTGCTAGATGTTTTTGAATCTTTAATTAAAACCAACCATAGGTAGAAACAAGAAGTACTGGAAATGAAAAAAGAGAATGCATAAGTATCCTACTAGGAACTTCTGAGTAGACTTACATAGTATTGCATTGTTACCTTGCAGAACTATGCAGAGTATAACACTTATGCTCTGTCATATAAATAATTTGAACTGATTTATTTTATCAATGCTATGCCAAGTCTACAGAACTTGTGTTTTGATTGAAATATAAATATATATCTATATATAAATTTTTTAAAAAGGTAGACTATGAAATAGGAATATTTCAAATTTAATTCTTGTTTATGGCATTTAACTCCTGTTTGGCACTTCAGTCTATTTTAATTACATAAATATTGGTCTATGACTAAGCACAGTTAATGGTTTTTCCAAGTCTTGATCTGAGATTATATGAGTCATCTACAATGTAAGACTGATGTAGAAGGAGTAAGCAGAGAAAGTCTTGAGTATATTGCCTTGCTTCATCCTTCTCTTCTCTTCTTCCTTCTTTTTAGAAGAGAAAGAATGAAGCAAAACAATATACCTAAGACTTCCTCTGCTTTCTTCTTCTGCACCGATCTACATTGTAGATGACTCCATATCTGGCCTGGAGTTCAACTGAAAGATCTGGAGAGCAGATTTCAAAAGTCCAATTTCTTCTGTCCGGTAATTCTATCCAGCAGATATATCACAACTGCCTTTGTTTAGGAATTCTGCACAAACACAAGATGGAGGAAGCTGCTCTACTTCAACACAAATATTTGGCATCTTTTGTTATTTGTGTGTTGTGGTTTCAACTAATTATTGGGTCAAATAGTAACATTGGTTCTTATAATGTAGCCATATGCCATAAGGGTTACTAAGTCACTGGGTTTGAACAACGTAATAATAAGAAGAAGACATTAGAGTTACTGTAATACTGTAATAATATACCCAGTCACTCAGTTCAGTGCAAATCTAAAATGAGAGAGGAATAGAGTCCTTCAGATAATTATCTGAGTTGAGGAAAGTGACTTTCAGCAAACTTCTCTACATACTTACTTTCAGGCAGAACACAATCCATTGTTTTTTTCCACTTCTGTTTTATTCAAGCCTATAACATGAAAACAAAACATTTGACGTAAAAATTATTTAGATCCTTCAAAATACACATAGTCAACCTGAATCAAATTTATAATGAAAAAATATATTAATTTGCAGCATAAAGATATGGGGAAAGTAACAGCTGTACAAATTAAAGACTTCAAGGAAAATGTGTCTCTGATGCTCAAGAATTGGGAGACATGAATACTGGTGGACAGGAATCTTCTACTAGTTTGCTAGCATAAACATTATCTATTATAACTTTTCCAGCCCATGGAAATAGAATTACGAGGTGCTGCATTCAGGAGATATCTTCCATAGGTTCAATAGAGCCCTTTTTAAAATTTGAAACTGTTCTCATTGAACAAGGGCATGGATTAGATTGTTGCTTATATGGTTGGAGATTGTATAACTAGTGGAGTTAGGAATAGCAGGTGTTGAGGACAAAAAAGAATAGACACAGCATCATTTTCGGGATTGAAATTGGAGTACACCAAAACTGATGTAACTTCCACAGCATACTTTTTTGCTTACACGGATTTTTTTTTATATAGGGGGAAATGGAGAGAGAGAGAGAGAGAGAGAGAGAGAGAGAGAGAGAGAGAGAGAGAGAGAGAGAGAGAGAGAGAGAGAGAGAGAGAGAGAGAGAGAGAGAGAGAGAGAGAGAGAGAGAGTTATAATACTGGAATAGCCTAGCAACCTTTCATTAATATTGGATTCAAGAATGATATGTTTACTCTATTATGTAGCCTTATTGAGTGTGCAAATTTCCTTGGATTCTCAGTTTTATTATTATTTTTTATTACTGTTCATATTCCGCAGTAATCAGACATATTGCATTTGGCCACTCAGCATCTGAAGACTAAAATGTCCTGATGTTAATTAGATTTTTTTTAAAAAAATATCTTTATAATATAAATTTCATGAGCAAGAACTCTTCTCCAACCACACGCCCACTTGTTCCAAATATATTGGAACCCCCAGAATTCTAAACCAACCTGCCTACTGCATATCTGATATAAGATCTAAGCAACAACCTGTTGATCATCTAGCCTTATTCCAGAATGACATTAATATTTGTTCACTTGCCTTTGGGCTCATGCCAAAAGGCCAGTACATATTTTCCCATTTCTTCCTCATTGCATTCAGTGTGAGAAATATCCCTGTGTTGTAGAAAGAAAACAAGGAAGTAAATAAAGATAACAAAAGCAGTGTGAGTTCAGTTGTGAGTTTCATTCAGAGGTGACGCATAAGTGTCTTGATTTCCTATTCAAAATTTCAAATTCTGGACAGTCTGCTTCTCCCTTTAACAGAAAAATTGCCTATGTAAGTGTAAAGTTGCTCCAAAATTGCTAATTTTAATTAGCAACAGTTAATATTTGGGAGCCTTTTTCTTTGCACAAAGTAGGTATTCTACTATTGATTTACAATATTTCTTGTCTCAGCAACCATTCAGAGTTATAAGTGGCAACCAGCAGGAATCCCTAGTAATGCTTTCTTGGGGCACATATTTTCTTCAATCCATCTAGGATAAAAGGTTTTAAAGCAATATTTAAAAGTGTGCTGAAAACTTTACAGGGTTTGCTAGAATGTCACTTTCATAAGATTCACTTTTCAATCTGGGGAATAGAAGATTTTGAGTGTTCAACTTTCTGAAAGCATTTGAAATCAGTAAATGGTAAGGATTTGATGCAAAAATGCAAGTCTGTTCTAAAGTATAGTGTGATTTATTAGGAAATAGTGGAGAGAGAACAGAAGCAAGACTTGCTAAATATTATTTAGTGAATTTTTGCTTGAAGTGACTTTGGGTCTAGGTTTGCTCAGTTAGGCTAGTTTAGTTCAGTTTTGATAAGTGTTCCCTGGATATGATTTTGTTTTACATAACGTACAGTTCATGGATTGCATAAACACTCATAGCTATTTATTTTTATAAATCTCTCTTCGTGATCCAGCTGCTCTGTGACATTCATAAATTTCATTAAACTATAATATGATGTGTTTGATTATATCTAAGAATATTCAATCATATCCTTAAATGTATGGTTTATGGCTTTTAGTGTTATGTCAGTCTACAATGAATTATGTATTGTCCCACCATCTGAAATCTTGTGAGATTTTGTGTAAGATTGTAAAAAAAATGTCAGATGCAGATGATATGAGATTTTGAATTTGTTTCATTTTTCATTATTTAGTTTTGTAATGTTGTGGGCACTATTTCTGGACATCGATGGATATCCTGGGACTGACAGTCACTATGTTAGTGACCCCTGAATTAGATGGCATGAATGTTTCCAGTAGTCTCAAGGTTGACTCAGCCTTCCATCCTTCTGAGGTCGGTAAAATGAGAACCCAGATTGTTGGGGGCAATATGCTGACTCTGTAAACATTTTAGAGAGGGCTGTAAAGCACTGTGAAGTTGTATATAAATCTAAGTGCTATTGCTATTGCTGTTCTTTGTCCATGTTTTGTAATAACACACACACACACACACACACACACACACACACACACACACACACACACACACACACACACACACATATATATATATATATATATATATATATATATATGAGCAGAAGGTGCATTTAATTAAAGTGAAATGCAAGAGTCCAGCCTAGAATCCAAATGTACACACACTTTACATCAATACAGACACACTGTACAAAAATTTGATCCTAAGGAGATTCTCCTAAGGAGATTTTGTGTAATAAATGTATATATTTTATGTGCAAGAACATATACTGCCTTTCTAAAACTATGAGCTTTTGTACATATTGAATATTTTTTCTGTTTATTCTCATAGTCTTTCTATGATGTGTGGGTCAATTTTAAGGATAGGAATTGCCTAAAACCATCCATCGGATTTATGATATGAGAGAATCTGAGACTATTTTATGTTCTTGTGTGATATTATTGAGCACCATGTGCCTCCCTTTCCAAAAGTCTGTCTGGCTATTCAGACAGGGGCAGCCAGAAGATGTGTAATAAATCACACCATAAAAGAATAATGATTATGCCTTTTATTGCTTTTGCACTTTGGGACTGAAGGGTTAAACAACCCCTTTCGGTGCCTTGCTTCCTGCTATAGCTGCATCAGCTTTTGCTGACTTGCAGTCTTTCTCTAGCTTTAGATCTGTTTTTAAAAATAGCTGCTGCCCCAGCTCATGCTGCCAACAGGGGTACAAATGGGGCAACTTATCACAGGCTGAAAGAAGGTTTGAGTATTGTGCCTTGCTTGGATCTGTGCCCATCTCAACCTGCCAACTCCCTGCATGGTCTTATCTCTGTTTTTCTCAGCAGGGGTTATATGTTAACACTTGAACTTCTCTTCTTTGTAAACTAAGGCATGGAGTCAGTGTGGGAAAATTGCATCAAAAAATACTGTGCTGTAAGATTTCTGTGGCTCACAGTGACATACCTGGGCCAAATTAATCAAACAACTACGTGCAAAGAGGCATGGTCTAAATGGTTATAATCCCGAAGTGGATTATCTTAAAGTTGGGTAAATATCTGGAGGTGTGGGAATCTTAAGGGATTACTAGATACATCAAAGGATAAAGTGCCTTCAACCTAGTGGTTGCACTGATGTCTTTCAAATAGCAGGACATGGATGGAAGGAAGGATATTAAAATTTAGAATGGAGAAAGAATTAAGTGCTATCCCTCCCATGCTTTTCCAAAGCAGTTTTTAAAATTGCTCAAGCGCTGTTGGAGAACATGTTCACATTTCTGTCATACAGTGTGTGCAACCTGACCAGAGAATGGAACAGCAGATTGGCCATTCCAATAAGTTGCAACCAACAAAATGTTACAAGGCATTCCTCCAAAAGGTTTTTTTTTAAAAAAGCATCAGATGAGTGATTTAACAAAATAGTAATTTAGTAACTAAGACATTTCCCACTAGTTAAATGGGAACAATTGTGGAATATGGTGGTGGAGGTGGAGTGGCTACATCCCAGCCTCTCCCCTTACATGGACACGGGGACACACACACACACACAACACACACACACACACACCATGGTTAAATATGGTATGACCTTGAGACTGTTGGGAAACTTGATCAGCCGTGAAAAAGGCCTCCTGAAAGGCACAGAGCCAAAGACAAAAGTCAAATAAAATGTGTTTGTCCCATTTCTCCTCTGCAGAAAGGGACTGAATGCTTAAAAGCCTAGTCTGTCTGAACTTGGGCTGTCCCTTAGGTAGTTCAGTTTATAGAGTTCTTCTCTCCTTTACCTGAGAATCTAAATCAAATTGAATGGGAGAGCATGGGTTCCAAACAGGTATCCTTTCCCAGGCTACAAGGCACAAATTGCAGTATGTGAAAGAAGTGATGAGAACAAGCTTTAAGGAAGACAGAATTTAGCAAGATTTTCTTCTGATTTTCATGCTGCTTGTACTGTCTTCATACTTTACTGTTTCCCAAAGCCTGTAGCATTTATTGTATAGAGCTGAAAAACAGTACAGGTAGTCCTTGCTTATTGACATCCTTGTTTAGTAGCCATATGAGGTTACAATGGTGCTGAAAAAGTTACTTTATGACTGATCCTTACCCTTATGACCATTGTAATGTTTTGCGGCCACATGATCATTATTTGCTTTGCATCTGGCTTCTGACAAGCTGATTTAATAGAGAATTTGGCAGTAAAATCGCAAGGCATGGTCACATGATGTCTCACTTAATGATCGCTATGGATGTAGGGTTGTTAGTCCATGGCATTCATGTGATGTCTCACTTAACAACTGTGTTGTTCATTGACGGAGTTGCTGGTCCCAATTGTGATAGTAAAGCAAGGACGATCTG
Organism: Diadophis punctatus similis; assembly: GCA_023053685.1. NCBI lineage: Eukaryota > Metazoa > Chordata > Lepidosauria > Squamata > Dipsadidae > Diadophis > Diadophis punctatus. Next base: position 18,781,382 of record JALIGW010000009.1, on the reverse strand, counting down.
GTATTAATCAGTTGGTAAATATCTACCTATGGATAAAAAGCTAAATGGCTATGCAAAGCTGAAATTGAAAGTGAGACCAGGCTAGATGGCTGCAAGACTTTGAAATAAGATGCTACCAAAAACAAAAGTGGATGATGAATCATATGTAGTCTACCTGCCCTTTTTTGCAACACCCTGCAGAATGGGTGGTTTAGAGTGGTACCAAGCACTAGTTCCTCGTTAAGGCAGCATTTCATCTCTTAAGGCCCCTAACTTTCTCCAATGTGTATAGTACTGGCCAAACACAACTGGCAACTGAAACCCTTGACGTTTTATGTAAAACCCAGTATTGCCTTAAGCTGACAGAAGTTGTGTTTTATCATGTAACGAGTAGAGAGTATCATATAGAAAGTAGAGATATTGATCTTGGAATGCTAAGGAGAGAGATGCAAAGCAAAAGTATTATCTGGTAACAGAAAAAAATATGTCCATTCAGCTAAGCTTATATGTTCCAAGAAATGCTTTATGCATCTCTCTTACCTATTACAGTGACAACAGCTCAGGAAAATATCTTTTTTCACTTTGGAGTCTGAGATTTTTATTTCAAAACCCTAGAAATGAATCCGGGCCTTTTTATGAAGAGCACCTGTTTTTCCATTGAACCAAATGCCTCTCATATTTTCCCTTGTGGTTTAGCAAAAATTAAATAAAATTTTCAGATCTCCCATTGCTGGTATCCTTTTGCCTTAGCACAAGGTGACCGAAGAGTATTTTCATTCCTTTTTTGGGGGGTGGTGATGGTTAATTTATTGATTAAAATAATTGTGGAAACATTCTGTTATATCAGGTGCTCAAGTTTTCTTGAACTAAGGCTGTCCTTGGCCTTTGAGTGGCACATTGAAGGCCATATACTACGAGGTGGTAAAGATAAAAACTAAAATGTATTGAGTATATCTTAAGGTAAGATGTATATTCAAATCATGAAACGTAGTCAACGTCTATCCATGTGTTTAATGAATTCCCTCTACTGTTACATGAATTGCAGTTTGATATTGGGATTTGATAGGCAACTTTTAGAATCTAGACTCTTCTGCATGAAGTTCTGGGAGTCCAGAATGGGTTCCTGTTATGGTAATGGTACTAATATGTTGGGGATCTGGCAATGGCTATTCTGTGATAACATGCTTCCAAATATCAGTTCAAACAGAACAAAGTGGGAGAGGGTTTTCAAGGATCTCAGAGCTATCTGAGTTTGTCACTATGTTCCTAGGTGAATTACAAAACTAGTACTAAAAATTAACACAATAAATAAGCCATGCCCAATTTTTACTAAGATAAGAAAGCTCTCCCCCATGAAAAGCATCTTTATGTTTTTCAGTAGCAAGGGATTGTTGAATGCAAAGAACACAGTTTCTTTTAGAAAACAATGATTTAACTTTTTTTTCTTAATTTGCCCACAGACCTCCATTTTGGGCAATATTTTGAACTATGGAGAACTGTTTTAATGCTACAATTCTGCAATTTTCTCTGAGCTAATGGTAAGAAAAGACTGAAAAATATGAATTAGCCAGATTAGTGGACCAGAGTGGGAGAAATACTAGGGTAGGTGAATTTTCCTGTTACGGGGTTGCTTAAACAAGCTGTTGTGCCCTGTTTATGTTAGAAGGTATCCAAAAATGGTAAGAGAAGTTAATATAATTAGAAATAGAAACTTATATAATTCATTCATTCATTTCTATGTGTACACTTTGTAGCAGGTAAGCCCCAAGCCTGTATAGCAATTTCCTCCTCCATTTGCCAACAGCTGTCCTATCTCTACCTTCCCCCACCGCCATACAATTTTTACAGCTCTTTCTTCCTGCTAGCCAAAATGAGCTGTCCTTCCTTGCAAGTGTCCCAGATACCGACCCAATTAGTTGTTATCAGGGAAGGGTTATTCAAGCATCCTTGCGTGGGAGATCATGATGCTAAACTGGTTTGACTGGAAATGAGGAGGCATAGGGACCTTGAGGTGTGCTGACTTTGTGTGTGGTGAGCAGAGGAAAGGGGGAAGGAAGGGGTTCATTCTTTATGATTTGGTCTTGATTTCTCTAAACATCTTATGTGCTGCTGCTACCATCAATCCTTTCAAATATGACTTCCATCTTTAACCTCAAACTTTAAATGGGGTTCCAATGTCTCTTCCCCCCCCCCACTGGTATCTCTTACTCTTTTATTTCTCTTATTCTTTTATTTGTTTACTTATTTTACTTTCTAATTTCATACTGGGCATCCCTCTCGGTGTCTGAATATTTTAGGGTGAGTCAGACAGAGAGAAAAGATTGCTGGAGGGAAAACAAACATCCGGCAACTTCTTGAGTTGCAGGATGGGACACGGCTGCTTACTGCTAGAAAAGCATATTTGGTGTTAGGCATACAATTACGTTTCACATAGAACTTATTTTGTTGTCTTTATTTGTGTGTTTATGTATATGTCTATAATTTATTCAAATTTACTATGACTAATTGTTTAGTTCTTAAAGTGGTCTCAATGAGACTTGGATAATAACAGTATTAGCAATCTCAGTGAAGTTTCAGAAGCTGTGCTGGCTTTTTAGTAGGAATTAATTGTAGCTTTAGTTCACAACTCTGGCTGTTCACAGATTTAGACAAGAATCAAATTGGTATGTCTTTATAAGCTGTGAAATGTGGACATTTGATTTGGCATAGCCCAGAGGTCTTCAAACATGGCAACTTTAAGACTTGTGGACCTCAACTCCCAGAATTCTCCAGCCGTTGATGGCAGTTGAAGTCCACAAGTCTTAAAGTTGCCAAGTTTGGGGACCCCTGGCATATAGCCCTTGAAATAGTTAAGACTGATCTGACTCAGTGTGTGTATCTCTGATCTTCTTTTTAACAATCAGGGATCAGATGTTTGTTGGATAGAAGGTAGCAGCATTGGGGTTTATTTTATTTATATTCCATCTTTATTATTTTTATAAATAACTCAAAGGCAGTTACATACATAATACTCTTTTCTCCTCCTATTTTCCCAACAACAACAACAACCCTGTGAGGTGAATTGGACTGAGAGAAAGTGACTGGCCTGAACTCCCCCAGCCAGCTTTCATGCCTAAGATATGGGACTAGAATTCACTCACCTGGTTTCTAGCTTGCTGTCTGAATCACTAGACCAAACTGGCTCTAGGGTTGCGAAGATAACATCTTGAATCCTTTTAAAAAATCTTTTTACATAGCTTGGTTCAGAACAATCATTTTCTTTATAGTACTGTTCCTTCATCTCTGCTGTTTGAGTGTTGCTTTTATTTGCTACTTATAATAATAAATTATCGTTTATAGATATTTTTGTACCTCCACCATTGTTAGCTAAAAGATTTTTTTCAGTGATAATCAGCCACACAATCAGCCAAGAATAATACAGAACAGAATCAAATCATGTTTTTGTTCTTCTCCATTGCAAGGACTGAGCGCCACTACTAAAGTTGTAAATACTCTGCAAGTCACATGAATTTTTCTCCAATATGTTCCCTGTTTCAGACTGCTAGCCAATAAGGTAATTCATTTTCCTCCAGCACCAAGCTGGCACTTCTGCTGTTTATGATGGTAAACCCTTTGTAAATCATGACTGCCTTACTATGGTTCTTTGAGGACCTGTGGACTTCAACTCCCAGAATTCCTGAGCTAACCATGCATGCATGGCTGGCTCAGGAATTCTGGCATGGTTAGCTCAGGAATTCTGGGAGTTGAAGTCCACAGGTCCTCAAAGAACCATAGTTTGGCCACCCCTGATGTAGATGTACTGTTTGTATTTTATTCCCATTTCATTTATCTGCCTATTTTACGCCTATACTTTTCCTCAAATACAGCATCTCTGAGGAGGGATGAGAATTTCAGTTGAGGAAATCATATTAAAAAGATGAAAAACTAAAAATAATGACTGCAGATTGTCCAGTGCTAAAAATGAAACAAAATCATACAAATTGGTAGGAAGAAATGTAACGATCCTCAAATCCAACACTCTGTTCTATGTACAACTCATAGTGCTGATTGCAGCTAATACTACTAGCAGCATAGCTGGGTTCTTACAGCACATAAGTTGGATGATCTGAAAAAAACCTAAGCAGCTCAGACATAGTGAGTAGTTGGATGACAAACCATTAGGAAATCCTAGATGGTAGGTTAGAAGAAGTAAAACAAAAACAAAAAACCAATCTTAAGAAGGAGTGGCAAACCACTTCCGTATTTTTGCCAAAAAAAAAAAAAAAAAAAAATCCTACATGAGAAGTGCCTGTAGTTAGTACAAGTTGAGCTAACATGAAGTAATGTGTAATGTCATGTGAAGAGAACTACCAGAATCTACATAAACAAGTGCTGAGAATACTAGTTTTTTCAGTGGTTGCCTTTGTGGTTTATAAAGTGAGGTAGATGTTTTCCTAATTGTAACAAGTAAATTAGAATAAGTAACACCCATTGTGACTGATCAGACATCTACTGTTGAGTCCAGAGATAGAGTGGGTTGTTTTCCCCTGAACCCCCACAAATCTCCAGGGAAAAAAAGGAGTCTGGAAGACAAGAGTGCAGGTATGTGAAGGCTGAGACATGCTTGAGCCGGTACAAAGGGTGCGGTATGAGATCTGAATCACCATCTCACATTCTGACTCACTGGTTTCTTTTGATGGAAGGGAAACAGATCGGATAATAAGGTAGACCTGGTTTCTACATCCTTCCCTAACTCCCCAGCCCTTCCCCCACCTAAAAAAAATGACAGGGAGTGTAATTGGTCAGTGTCAGATCAGTAGTAAACGAAGCAAGATTTTTAGATGCATGTTTTTGCAGTATTCATCACGGCTGACGGTGGATGACTTCTCTTATAAAGATGCAGGTATGCAATTTTGATAAGCAGGGTCAAACCGGCATCGTGAGTTGATGATTCATACCTAGTGACTGGTCTGGTCCCGCTGGAATTGAATATGAGGCAATATTGGCGCCTTTAAGAAGAAAAAAAGTAGTGATGATAATAATAGCTACCTTTTGGTAGAAAACAAGTGCCAGAGAGTTTGGAGAAAAATGTTGGTTGCCTACTACTCAGGTCTTGAATTAGGGCAGACTTGCCTGCAAGCTAAAAACAATTTCTCTTCTCCCGTCATTGTGACTCCAGTGCGCTGATATCCACACAGTTACAATGCAAAGGTGCAGAATATAATTTGCAAAATTTTAACTAGTTTAGTCCCAACCTACTAGAATCTTCTCTCCTATGTCTCATTATGTTCTTAAAGTACCATTTGTAAGGATAGTTTCCTGTACCAGTTTTACAAAGCACGATAGAAGGAATTCTTGGGGTGCCTTCATGGTTATGTGCATTTCTCCTATAGATACAGCATCTTCGAACACCTTTTTAAAAATCCCATAACATTTCCTACTCAGGCCTGGCCTTTGCTGTTAAGTCTAAGAAGAACAAAACCTATTCAATTAATTTCAGTCATTATACGTTGCTGTTTTCCTACAACATGCACACATACCCATTTATACAAATATACTGATAATTATGTTTGCTTATGTTTTTGGTGATATGTAAGTTTACACTTTTTAATCAGCTAAACCTTTAATAAGTGGCAGAGTACAAATATGAACACAGTAGCTGTGCTCACAGAGACCACTGAAACCTAATTCCAATTTAACAAAAACAGTTGCTGTGTTCATGTAACATGTTATACCTAACCAAATAATCCCTATTATGACTTATCAAGTTGCATTTAGTCCTCATACTGAAGCTGGCTTCCCACAACACGATGAATTACAAATGATCCAATGTCATTTTAGCCTATCATAACATGATGTGTGAATCCAGCCATGATACAAGATGAAGAGAGGGCATACAAATGGTTTAAACGTTGATCACCTGCCCCCAATTTTGCAATCCCCCAATTTTGCAAACTATATTTTTAAGCAGTAAAATCATGGCAGAGGGTTTAGCATGCTTCTTCATTTGCCTGCATAATTTGCAAAAACAAAGGAGGGAGGGAGTTTATTCAGCTAATCCAGAACACACATTTAATTATTGAACTCTTTTCCTTTCTTTGTAAAGGCAAGGGGGGGGGGAGCAACAAATTTTGTTCTCTCCCTTTGCTGTTCTATAGCCCTACTTCCTGGAAAGTTTTTTAAAACAATGCATGTTTAATTGGGACAATCCCAGTTAAACTAGGGCATATGGTAATCTGTTCTCACCCACATCTTCTTTTCAGACAAATGATGTACTACTTGCAGGTTTTACATCCTTCACATTTAGAGAATTCATATGCCACCATTTTTCTCAGGAATTTGTGCATAGAAATCAACTAAGAACATGCCATTTAGGATATATTTTTCCTGCAGAGTGGGAAACTATAAGGTCCTAATCTGTGAACCTGAGCCTGTTTTCAGGACATTTTCTTAAGTTCAAACTGAACTACTTTGAGCTGAGAGTTGAATTCCAGTAATTGTACTATCCAAAACTAAAATGTGCTTAAGCTTAAGTTATGCAATGGGACCAATTTAATCACTGAGTTACCTTTAGATCATTATTCATATTTATTTGTTCATGGCTGCATTGTTGACCTAGTTTGCTAATATGCCTGTGCCACTTCAAAGTAGAGACTAGGGGGCGGGGAGAAGATATAATATGATTAAATGCTTTGTAGGCTCCTCCTCCAGATTTTCACCAACATGCTTATTTCTGTTGTTGAATTTAGAGCTGCTTGGTCACGTGATCTCTCACACCCATGGAATCTGAAGTGGTATAGTCCAGGATGTGCTATTGTTTTGTTTTGGAGGAGGCCAGGGCCTTAATCAGAAAGTCTTTGATTGTTTAGCCTCCATTTGGGAGAATGAAGAAATCTACAGATTTTATCTTTGTCCCTTTCACACTTCTTTTTGTCAGACAGGCTTATAAATAACCAGCATTTATACTCTGGTGACAAAAAAGTGTGCCCATGTACCGGTAATCTCTGTCGGGAAACTTTTGTAAGAGGAATAGTTTTAAGAATGCCTTTCAAAAGCTCAAAAATAATTTACATTGATTTTGAGGGCAGATGTATCTGTACAGAATTGTTGCATAAAGTAGTAGTTTTTGTGGTTTTACCAATGGTAATTTGGTAATTTGGGATTGTGCAAACCTACTGGTCAAGAACTTATTTATTATTTGTTCATTCATTCATTCATTATATCTCTCCTTTTTAATTTTTACAAACAACTTGCGGTGAACACATCTAATCCTCTTTCCTGCTCCTATTTTCTCCATAACAACAACCTTATAAGGTAGGTTATGCTGAGAGAGAGTAATGATCCAAGGTCACCCCACTGGTTTTCATGACTAAAGCAGGACTTGAATACAAATAGTCCGCTATTTGTAGTTTTTCCGCTGAGAGGGGAAGCGTGAAAGTCCTTGACTAGAACTGACAAAATATTAATTCTTAGGGGGGTTTCACATGAAGGGACAAGATTTCAATGTCCCCACAATTCTCTGCTACTCTTTGTGAATGGCAAGAGTGATTCAGGTTAAGGAAGATTCCATATGGCTGGCCAAATTTTCTTGTATCATCTTGAAGCCTAACTCTGGTAATTTACAACAAAGACTTTTGTGGAGTACTTTTATCAAAATATACCCAGCCACTTTGTCAACTCTCATGAGAACATTAGAGCAACAAACATAGTTTCACCATGAGGCACAAAAGTGGTTGGCACAATACAACAAAGGGCGTGTGAAATTAGACTTTCTGATAACTTCCGTGCCACCTGAATTGCTTTTTGAACTCTATCATCATTGCTTCTTTGACCCAAAAAAGAACTCCTGAGTCACCTTTACCTGATTCTGATAATGAAGTCATGGGTGAATGGGGAAATAAACACTAGGGGCGGTATGTCACTGATTTCATTTGATACAGATGATGTCCTCAGTATATGTTCCTTTATTTTTTCAATTCAATTTTGCATATTCTCCATTCCCCAGACAGTTTTTATCTGAATGATGTTTATAATTCTACACAGTTTTACCCAGGCGTACATCCTAATGAATTCAGTCATACATCTTCTAGTAGATCTGTTGCCTAATCTATTAGATTTAATGGTTTTAAAGCCTTTTCTTTGTCAGAAAAGCACAGCAGATTTGATAAAGTACCTACAAAAACTATGATAAATACCACCTGAAAAATTGGGTAGAAAACTATATTTCTGCACTTTTTCTGTATATCAAAGGGGCTGGAAACATCTTCTAAAAATTAAATTCTGGGAAAGAATCTTGTATATTACGGGGTAGTTTTTTTGTCCCCAATCCCAGCCTGGTTTTATCTTTCAGAAGTATAGATTTTAGTTCTCATTATTGACAACAGTAACCATGGTAGCTGGAGAATTTGGGTATTGAAGATCATACATCTGGAAAAGAATCAGGCTGGGTGAGGCTATTATATAATTTCATATTTTGGTTCTTGCAATGTATCTGTTTTCTTTTCAGAAATATGCCTAAAATTTGGATCTTAGTATTAATTCATACAGCAGCACTGGCATTATAATTTGCTTGAATGGACTGGGCAGAGTTTATTTTAGGAGGAGAGAGAGGTTACCTAAGCCTGATTGTTATACTCTTACTGAATCTTCTGTCAATGCATATGTGACCATCTTATACCACTCTCCCATATTACAATAATCATTAAGTTTATATTAATGCATATACTGGATATTATATTTTTCAATGAGATACAAGCAAAAAAGCCAGAGCCAGATGGCAGCAACAGCTTATATTTGGAAAAACTGCTTATAAATCAGATTATATTTGGGGATTTGTGTAAAAATGCCAGTTTGGTGTAGTGTTAAGCTCTTGGCCTAGAAACTAGGAAACTGAGACTACTAGCCCTGCCTTAAGCATGTAAACTGGCTGGATGACCTTGGCCAACTCACTCACTCACTCTCAAGCCAACATATCTCACAGGGTTGTTCTTGTGGGGAAAATAGCGAGGAGGAGAAGAAGCATTATGTACATCGGCCACTTTAAGTTTCTTATAAATAAGGTTGGGTTAAATCAAACCAAAATAAATAAAAATATTGCTGTGTTTCAACATTGGGATAGTTGCATATAAAAAAACAAAATAGAAACAAAACCCAAGTAGTGGGATAGCCACATAGACTGTCCTGCAACTCATATAAAACACTATATTCTACATACTGAAGAAATAAATGTTCAGAAATTGAAAGATAACTGAAGTTAAATAAAACTCAGAAATTAAATGGCTATTTGTCACATATTGTACTAAGCCGTAATGTGGGTTGCTTTGTTTTGGCGCAATGTGATGAGTTTATAACTTAATATAACATATGTTTCATTATTCAAGAAACCATGGTTAAAACAAATCTTGTTTGTTTTAATGCAAATTTGTCTTGCATACTGCCATCTTATACTCATTATTCACAAGAATGAATTGAGGTTTCTATTCTCCTTTGGGACTTGAATCAACTGTACAATTAACTGTTTGCCTTCTGCATGGTTTACCTCATCATTATAATATTTGAGTTTAAGGGAACCCATTGACAACACTCATATCCAGATATTCTAGAGCTGATATTGTTCTGTGAAATTAGAGGAGAGAATGAGATGGATTCATTTGGTTACCTGTATGCTATTTTTCCTTGTCAACCAGATCACTGACTAATTGTCTTGGTGAGATTGATGGGTTATAACTCCATTTATTATGCTCCTGCAGTGCTACCAAAATTAGCTCAGGGAAGATAATTTCCCTTGGAATTTTACCAAAGATGGTAACAATGCATTTTTCAGCAGGACAAACAATGTTTTTAATTGCGTATGTCGCTTTGAGAACTTGAAGGTGATTCATATGTTTTACAAATAAGCAACTTTTGAGCTGAGTTTTACTGTCTAATTTAAGCTGGAATGGGATAATTGTAATAATATTGGGGGGGGAATGTGGTTACTTGTTTCATTAACCATCACCATTAACCATTTCACTAACCATGCACATCTTTTTGCCCTTTGAATATGAAGTGTTACACAGCTTTAGTGTGAACATATTTAACTACATGATCCTGTCACTTCCCCAAAACAGCAACTTTTAATGTAAAAAGAAAAGAAAATTAAATGTGATAATGTTTTGAAGAATTGCTTTAAAAACAACTTGCATTTACCTCTCAGAATCTTGTTCTATCTGGATATTTGCATCATCTTATTTTGGAAGAGTTAGTCAAATTGTTGTTTGTTACAGATAATGACATGGATCTTGGAACTCCCAAAAAAACCTTTAACAGGATGTTGGGCAACTCTTATGAGGGTGACCTGCCATCTGATCATACTGGAACTCTTTGCAATGGTGAGCAGAACAGCTTTCTGACCCACACTGATGTGATCAAGCGGTCTCAACCTCTGCTCATCGAAGCAAATAGGTATGTTACAATGGAGCAAATCATTGTGATACCACAAAAGGCTTGTTTTTGTAGAGATAGAAATCAGTGGTGAGAAAATTTAGTCTGACCTTTCAGCTTTCTCTGGAATCAATATCAGTGCCAAAAATAACTACTCATAAAAAAATATTTCTGAACATGAGCAGAGTATAAGATACACCAAGCTTATTAGTGAATAATGCAATGACCCTGCCTTGTGTTTGCCACATAATTGAAAAATAGGAAAAATTATGGGAAGTCTTGAAATCTGCTTTCTATATTTTGTATTAATTATTTTGCAACTTATGTTTGTATCTCATCTAGAAATAGGGAAAAAAATGAGATGTGGCTCATATGCTAATAGCTTTTTCTGTTTTAGTTGTAGAACAACTTATTAGTTTTATCTACGGTTTATTAAGCTTATCACTTTATGATCAAAATAAAATATTAGAACCAAAATTGATAGGTAGCATGCAAATCTTTCGTTTGACACGATAGATAACTTTTTTCTGTGAGAATCACACTAACTTTGGGATAATCATCTGAGTCTGCATGCCAATGACCATTTGCGCAGCAGCACTGGGGATTCATCGCAAATACGTGTCTACTCCACCGCAGTTATGTTATATAACAAATGTGGCAAACCCTTTGCACTGTTTATTCCTTTCCCTTTTAGTATTAAACTGACAACGGGCCACACAGTTTATGGATTGTAATTTTAGTATAGTTAGACCATGTTTAATTGACAGACTGGATTTTATTGTAGATTTTAGTTGTTATTTATTATTTTATACTAGAATTTTTAATTGTATATTTACTGAGTATTTTTATTTGTTCTGGTCTCTGATCTATGACTGTAATAAACTAAATTGAATTGACCATTTAGGTCAAAACAAAAACATGGTTGGAATCAGCCGTTCTGCTACTCATTAGGACATACTTTCTTGTACATTCTTGATCTAAAGTTATTTGATTTCATTTTAATTCAGAAACTCAGGATTAGTTAATTTTGAACTGCAGTGCTAGACCATTTGCCATGCCATGTAGAGCATTTTGAATTCCTTGGTAACTGCTCAGATAAATCTGCACACCTTGTCTCTTGTGGTGCCTCAAGATGCTTTGGTAGATGTGCAAACTTTCATCCTCAGTAATGGCCATGCATACAGATTACAAACCTAAAGGATTAGAGAAGAAAAAGCCAAAAGAATTAAATATTTGCTTTCTTGTCTGCTCACAGTACTAGTGGCACACAAAAATGGATATAGCAAGTTTGCCCAGTCTACTGACTGTTGAATGAGCTCTTTGTGAACAAGTGCACAATGATCTAAAGTCTGGGCAATAAGTATTGAATGTGATATATTGATCTGAAATACTTAATTATATGCAAGAGATGAGTTCAGACTTCTGGTAGGAATTATTTGACTGTTCTCTGCAGCTTGCTGCTTGTGAGATAAAAAATAGAGGGTATCAGGAAAAAAATAGAGATTTCCAGGAGATAATGAGTATCTCATCTACATGTGGTTCTGGCTACCGAATAACAGACTTGGAAAGGACCTTGGAGGTCTTATAGTCCACCCCTCTGCTCAAGCAGGAAACTCTAGCCTAGACCGTTTCAGACAAATGATTATCCAATCTCTTCTTCAAAATCTCCAGTGCTGTACAGCACCCTCAACTGTATCACCATGTTCTATAAGGAACAGTTGATTTTGAATTATGGGGTTGGACCACTTGCCATGTCATGCAGGGCACTTTGACTTCCTGGTAACAGCTTAAATATGTATGTATAGCTACATCTTGCCTCTTATGATGCCTCAGATACTTTGGTAGATGCGCAAACATTTGTGTTTCAATAATAGCCATGCTATACATATAAATAACATGATTAGCAGATTAGCTCTGACGGAATACAAACTTAGTTAGAAAAATAGCCTACTGTAAATATCGTGATCTAGCCATCGAAACTACGTGATTATGGATGAAACATGCAACAGTGATACCCATTGTCATCGGGGCACTTGGTACCATGTCCAAGAATTTTATAAAATTATCAAGAAATTGCAGCTTTCTGCAATAACAACAGCGGAACTGCAAAAAAACTGCGTTTCTTGGAACATTGTACATCTTAAGAAGGTACTTGGTTGATACCTAGGACCCTGGCAGCAATCTGTATCAACCATTAGCAACAGTCAATGGTATTTGTGATGTATTTTTGAATGTTCAGTTGACTGAGTTTCATGTTTAATGAATAAAGTAAATAATAATAACAACAACAATAACAATAACAACAACAACAATAACGACATTATTAACTAACCCAGATGCCCTATTAGTAGCTAACCCATTTATAACAATCTTTCCATTCTTTTCCTTTAGAAAAATGAAGGAGGAAAAGCCTCATACCTTATCTTTGCCTTCTATCCCAAACCCTTTTCCGGAACTCTGTAGTCCCTCAAACTCACCTATCCTCACCAGCTCCACACTGGGGCCAGGATCACAGCATGAAGGTGGCTCTCATGTAAGTGTATCTATTTGCATTTGGGGGAAGAGGAAGATGGCCCAGGGCTATACCAGTTTCTCCTTGCTGGTCCAGCTAGGTGGCAATACCTATTTGACTTGACTAATCTGGGAAAAGCTAAGGTTCCTAGATAATCCCAGGATAAAGACTAAACTGTAAACCAAGAAAATATTTCAGAAGAAGACCATGAGTATTCAAGAAAATTTCATGGAGATATGCACAAAATCTTTAGGGATTGAGCTCTTCTTAGGAGAAACCTAGAAGAATTTTACAGATTCAATTATTATTATTTTTTTTGCAAAGCTGAAATGAAATAGAAGCATAGTAAAGATGCCTCTGAAGATAGGCCTAAAGGATCTTTCCCTCTCATCACAGCCACCCATAAGTTTAGAGTAGCCACTGCCAAGTTTAGAGTAGTTTCTCCCAATGTAGCTGTACAAATGATTTATTTCAATTCCACAGGTTCCAAGTGATATGGTCTTTGATGAAAGGAACCCGTTTCAGGGAGGTTGTTTTTGAGTCTTGCAATTCAGAGATGATAAAAAGCGTACCAAGGTACATTTTGGCAGGATTACAAAAAAAAAAAAAAAGGGCAGTCATGTATAAAAATTAAGTGAAAATTGCCTGCTGACCCACAGTAAGAATGATTTATAACTAAATAACCTGACAAGGTATTATAATTGGCTAGATTCACACATTGTGCAAATGTGTTTCTTTTTATTTTGTTTCATGCAACATATGAATCCAGACACTATTTTTTATTAACCATTTTTAATTAAATCCTTTAGCATATCAATTTGAGTTTGAAACCTGGAGATCTCTTCTAATATTTCTTTATTTTTCTGTGTTAGTTTCAATTTTCTGTAATTCTGTTTCCTTGTTAATTCTAAAAGCTCCCTGAAATTCTTTGTTAAGTTCCATCCTTACACAGTGAGTTGCAAATTAGCTAACCATGTTTCAGCCAGCCATATTGCAAAAAAATAAAATAAAATCAGCCAATCATTCCTTTGTTCTCCATGAAACATCCATCAAAATGATTAGCTTTTAGAATATCATTACAGCATAATCTGACCCTAAATTGCAGGGTCTGCTCTGTTCTCAAGAGCTGACAGTTGAATCCATAACATTCAGTGTTATCCATTGTTTTCCCCCTTCCATAAAGTATGGACAGAAGAACAGTCAAGGTAAAATTACAGCTTTGGATTCTTGAGTTCATAGGACAAGATATGGCAAAGCTGGTTCCCTTAGAAATTGTTGCCAGGATTCTCAGGTTTTGTTTAACTAGCCTGGGAGCATCGTCTGGGAGTCTTTAATTATGGGATGGAAGGCTTCCAGCTGCTTTGTAAGTATTAGAGTCCACTTGATGTCTCTTTGGTTTCTTATCTAAAGATATGCTTTAAAAAAAGAACTTTGATGTGAGGCAGAGGTAGGCTAACAAATCAGCTGATAATTTGCTATCAGCTGGTACGCTAGCCTGCCTGTCCCCACATCAAAGACATTCTTAAAAGCATCTTATTGCAGTCTGGTTATGATTGCTAATAGATATTATAATAATATATTATTTTATTAAATAAAATAACCCACATTTATATCACAATAAATAGCAATACTATGGTGAACTGTAAGAGACATCAGAATTGTATTAAGAAAAAGCAGCAAGCCTATATTCACTTACTGTGAGTATGCCACTATCATCTCTGTAGGACTTTCTAAATGTGCCCCAAAGAAGAATTGCTTCAGATTTAAAATTCATTTTATCTCCATTATAAGATTCTCAGTCAATCAAGAATGCCATTTCCATTTTAAATTTAGATTATTTCATGGAGAGAAGATAGTCTTTCTTTCAATTTTACATAGTAATTCTGATAAACAGAGCGTCCTTTCTTAGACTGGTATCCTCAAGTGTTAACATGTGAAGAATTCTTGAAATTATAGTGTAACTGATTAGATTTATTGCTTTCAGTGAGCTTTATTGATCCAGCTGACTATTTCAAATTTTAAATGATACTTTAGCTCCACTTCATATGTGGGAACTGATTTCATTTCCGCTGCCTTTATTTTTTTAAAATAGTTTTTATTAAACTGTTTTAAAAGCAATATTAAATACAAACCACACATTCAAAAATAACGTAAGGTAACGTAACGCAATGCAACACAACACAACACAACATAACATAACCCATATACCATAAAATATTCATTTTACAGTGTACCATATCGATGTATCTACTATGTTTTTATATCTCTTACTCTTTAACATATGTAATCGTATATTTCCTAAGTCCTACATATAATTTCTTCTTAATATCTAACATCTCATCTACCTATCATCTTGTTTTCATGCATCTATATGCATAAATACAGATATCCATACCAGTTTTTTTATGAAAAGTTTTTTATTTATAATACAATTAAAAATAAAATATACAAACAACAAGACAAACAAAGACCAAAATACATAAAAGTGAGTACATGACGGATTATCCAGTTTACATATTTACATTTGGTCATTTCTTTTTGTATCATCTTTCTTATCATATAGAATCAAGTTTTAATAAGATTTCTAAACCTTTCCAATATTTCCGCTAAAACATAATCTTGGATTTCCTTTTTTTCCACCAATCATATAGTTTGTCCCAGGTTTCATAATACTCTGTATCAGATTTATCCTTCAACTCTAGCGTTAGTCTATTCATCTCTGCACATATTAGTATTTTATCTAAAATTTCTTCCTCTGTAGGGATGTCTTTATTTTTCCATTTTTGAGCAAATACTAATCTTGCTGCAGTCAAGATATGTAACATTTGGTATAATATATTTTTTCCATATTTATCAATAGTTATTCCCAGCAGGAAGAGTTCTGGTTTTAAATCTAGTTTTATTTTCAATATTTCTTCCAACCATTGCCTTATTTTTTCCCAATATTCATGTGTTTTTTGGCACTCCCACCACATATGATAGTATGTCCCGGGTAGCCTTTTGCATTTCCAACACAATACTGAAAATTTTTGATTCATTTTGGCTATCCTTGTTGGTGGGAGATGCCATCTGTGGAACATTTTATAAAGGTTCTCTTTGTATGAAGTGGCTAATGTAAGCTTTCGATTTCTATGCCATAGGTCTTGCCAGGCATTAAGGTCAATATTAAACCCAAAATCTCTACACCATCGTATCATCGTTTTTTTGACTTGTTCTTCCCATAATTCCAGTTTTGACTTTGTTTATTGTCATATCATTATCTATTAATTTTACTTTTATGTTCCAACCAATTATACCATTTGTTCCTGTCGTGTATTTCCATAGTTAATTTATTTCAGCACATTCTAATATCTTTTTGATTACCATTGTGCTTGAAGGGGCTGTTTCTGATTTCCAATGTTGGGCATAAATAATTCTAGCTGCTGTTATATGCAGTATAAGATATTGATTATTTTTATTTGTCTTTCCTTTTATGATCCCTAACAGAAACAATTCCGGTTTTAGTTCTACTTTTAGTTCTATAATTTCCTCTATCCACCTTTGAATCTTTCTCCAGTATTTTTTTGCCTCTGGGCATGTCCACCACATGTGGTAGTACGTCCCCTGATCGTGCTTATATTTCCAACATTTCACTGTTATATTTGGAGACATTTTCACCAATCTTGCCGGAGACAGGTGCCATCTATAGAACTTTTTATAGATGTTTTCTTTATAGGATGCTGCCATTGTGAGTTTAAATTTTGATCCCAAATTTTCTCCCAGTGTTCCAATTCAATTGTATAACCAAAATTTTGAGCCCAAATCACCATTACTTCTTTTACTGTTTCCTCCTCCATTTTAACATTTAATAGACAATTATACATTTTTGTTATCATTTTCTCTTCAGTTCCCATTAAAATTTTATCCAGTTCTTGATATTCTTGTTGAAATACGAATTGTAACAAATCTTTTTTGTACCTAGATTGAATTTGGAGGTAAGGCCACCAATCTATTTTTATTCCAACCAACGCCAAATCTTCTTTTGATTTAAGATTATTTTGTTCGTCCAATAGATCTTTATAGGTCACTTTCTTGTCCAAATCTAACACGTTTGGGTATATTGTTGCTTCCATAGGAGATATCCATTTAGGGGTTTTTATATAGTATTTTTTCTTAATCTCCATCCAATCCTCTAATAGTGTTTCCCTCACATGGTGTCTCTGAAAGTACTTATGAGATTTATGTTTCCCTTCCCAGATAAAATTGTGCCAGCCTGCCTGAAAGTCCTGGCCCTCTATGGTTAATATTCTTTTATTACTAAGCACTATCCATTCCCTTAAGCCATGTTACCGCCACTGCCTGATGGTATAATTCCCAGTCTGATAGTCCCAAATCTCCTTTTTTCCTTTTATCTTGTAACAGTTTTATTTTTATCCTTGCCTTCTTCCCATTCCAAATAAATTTCAGAATTGTTTTATTTAAATCTGTGTAAAAAACATTCCCTAATTTTATTGGAGCAGTTTGAAATAAATAAAGAATTTTTGGCAGTACATTCATTTTTATAGTGGCTATTCTCTCAATTAAAGAAATTTGTAGTTTAGTCCAATTTTCCAAATCTTTTTGAATTTTTTGTATCAATTTAATATAATTATCTTTTATTGAAGAGATACTGTACACCTCATCAAATTCCTTTAAGATTTCTTGCCTATTCTTGTCCACTATCTGTTCTAAAATCTCTGCCATAAGCTCAGGTAAATTTTCTTCTTTAGTTTTAGGAATATTCTGAAATCTCAAATAGAACATAGACTTCTACCTCTCCAAATGGGAGATTGCCTCTTCCAGATTTTTGTTCATTTCCACTAGCTTATTGTCTGTCATGTCTAATATTTTTTTCTGTCTGTTCTTTTCTGTCCGCAACTTCTTTTATTTGTTGCTCGTTTTTTGCTATAGCCACCTGAATTTAGAAAGCAACACTGAAGTTCCCCCTCCCAATTCAGAAACACATTGATTTCACTCTCTACATTTTTATTTCCAAGTACTAAGGGACAGACAAGATGTGATGAAGCCACCATGCATTATTATTCATCTCTGAAAGTGACCAATGACCATACATTTTCATAAACTAAACACTTCTTGCTTTTTCATCTGACCCCTACACTTCTGTATTAAGAGAAGTTTCATTTGCAGTCTTCAGTGCAGCAATGAGAAAACAGTGATTCTCCAAATATTTCTGAAGTATAACTTTTAGCAACTCCAATTTTGTAGAAGCCATAGTAGCTACGTTTAGTAGCCTTCTGGAAGTTACAGGTTACACCCTCACCCCCTTATCCATGATTTTAACTGCAATCTATAAAACCAAAGCCAAAAATGCCCTTCACTCAATGGCTTCTGTTGATCAAGGTGTTATTAAAGTTATAATATCCTAAGGCAATAACTTGAAATTTGAAAATTATTATTGAAAAATAAGTTAGGTGTATTATATCTGGGCTTCAAAAAGCTGATCTCCACTGGATAGCAGCCAATTCTCACAGAAAACTCTAAAATCCTTGCTGCCATCCAGTGATGTTACTTATTTTTATAGCTTGTATGTTATAGCCCTCATAAATAAATACATTCTGTAAGTGCATGATCTCTCCTTTCCAAAGATTAGTGCTTAGCGCTAGTGGCAAAAACCACTTCATTTCTTATTTGTTTGTTGTATTCTAAATTTTTCTCAGCCTGCTTTTGCATGGATCAGTGGACATTGGTTGCCTATTAACCTCCAGCCATCAATGCTAATTTAAACAATAATTTTCTAAATCTCAGTGCAATTAAAGGCATACCTTTAGCTAATGTAATAAACTAAGACATAGCACCCACTACTTATGTCGTATAGCTATTAAAATCTAATATTTCTCATGGAATTTAAATTACTTTTTGTAGCTGCCAAGTCTTTGCAAGAAGGATGCCTTTCATCTTAAATACCTGCAAGGAATGGGCAGTGTTGCTGTTGTTACAAGTTTGGTGGCATACCTTTGGGAACTTGTGCAAAAGCGACTCACCAAAGGACTATAGCTATCCCTTTGGTGCAACCCTCATTGGTTTGGAACTTAGCAAAATCTAAATTTGTTTGCCCTAAAACCTGGATGATAATGGGAATTTTTTATAGAAGCTATCAGATCACTAGTGTGTAAATACTGTTTCGCACATTGCATAGTGTTATCAACAGTAACATCAACAGAAATCATAATAACAAAAACAGCATTAAAAATTAAATATGAAATTTCCACTGACTGATGCCCAGAACACTTTGCAAAAACACAGTATGATAGGTTTTATGTTTGTGTGAAATAATAATATAATACTTAAATATAAAAATCAAAGGGGAAAATATAGAAATAATGATGCAGGATGTTTGTCTTTCTAGAAATAAGGGACATAAAGGAGATATACTTAATTTCAAAGAGCTTGTAATATTTATTGATATTTTCAGGCTTTTTGCTAATAGGTAAAAATGATCTTATAATATAATAGTAGAATGCTTGTTTCAAGAGCTTTATATGTGCTGACAGCAATCCTTAACAGTTACAGTCATGTAAAAGGTAAAGGTTTTCCTGTCCAGTCGTGTCTGACTCTAGGATGCAGTGTTTATCTCCGTATCTTAGTCAACGGACCCAGCGTTGTCCAAAGACATTTTCTGTGATCATGTGGCCAGCATGGCCAGGGATGGGTTGTAACTTACCTCACTGCCGGTTCGCTTCTTCCCGCGCTGCGCGGCTGCTTCACGCACGCGCATGCGCGGTGCTAAAAACTTAGCTTCTGCGCATGTGCAGAAACAAAACAGCTGTGTTTGTGCAGAAGTGAAAAACAAGATGGCGGCACCTATGGCGCCACTGAGAGAGCCAGTTTGGGGGGGTGGCCAGCCGGCCATCGCTCCTGGTTTGGCAAGCGGGGGAAATTCCTGCTACCGGTTCTAAAGAACTGGTGCGAACCGGGAGGAACCCACCTCTAAGCATGGCTATACGCCAAAGGTGCATGGAATGCTGTTACCTTCCCGCCAAAGTAGATATTAATCTATTTGCATGCTTTCAAACTGCTAGGTGGGCAAGAATGGGAGTTCATCCCATTGAGTGGCACTCGGGTCTCGAACTTGGGCTGTCAGTTTTCCAGCTGAAAAGCTCAGCATCTTTAATTACTGAGCAATCACGCCTCCCTACAGTCTTTTAAGTCGGCCAAATATAACTTGCATTCGAGACTGATAACTAAAGGATCTGTATACGTGGTGAAAATTAGCTACCATGTAGCTACAAAATTTAGAGTATACAGCTTGTCTCATTGAATTACTACTCATTTAGCTACCATTTGAAATTATGATGGTGCTGAATGAGGGGACTTATGATTGATTCTCAATAGTTGTGGCTATCGTAGCATTCCTGCTCTGGCCATATTATCATGATTC
Organism: Diadophis punctatus similis; assembly: GCA_023053685.1. Taxonomy (NCBI): domain Eukaryota; kingdom Metazoa; phylum Chordata; class Lepidosauria; order Squamata; family Dipsadidae; genus Diadophis; species Diadophis punctatus. The sequence goes on along the minus strand of JALIGW010000009.1, from coordinate 18,761,073 downwards.
AGGCACTGGACAATTGGCTCACAATTATGACATTGCAGTAACTTGTAGCCATGTGTGATCGCCAATTTCGACCTTCATTATGCTGATGATACCCAGTTGTACATCTCCACCCCATGTCAGTTCAGGGAAGCAGTTGATGTAATGTGCCGCTGCCTGGACGATGTTAGGGTCTGGATGGGAATGAATAGGCTCAAACTCAACCCTGACAAGACTGAATGGCTGTGGATATTGCCTCCCAGGGATTATGTCGACTTCCCCTCCTTGGTTCTCGGGGGAGAAAAATTGACTCCCTCGGAACGGGTTCGCAATTTGGGTGTTCTCCTAGACCCACAGCTAAAATTGGAGCAACATCTTTCAGCTGTGGCTAGGGGGACCTTTGCACAGGTCCGTCTTGTGCACCAATTGTGACCCTACTTGGAGAGGGAGGCTTTGCTCACAGTCATTCATGCCCTTGTCACCTCATGGCTAGACTACTGTAACGCGCTCTACGTGGGGCTACCCTCAAAGAGCATCCGGAGACTGTAATTGGTAGAGAATGCAGCTGCGCAAGCTGTGGTGGGTGTGCCAAGATACACCCACATAACACCCATTCTCCACCAGCTGCATTGGCTGCCTATTAGTCTCCGGTCGCAATTTAAGGTGTTGGTTTTGACCTTTAAAGCCCCACATGGCTCAGGACAAGGTTACTTCCGGGACCGCATCCTACTACATACCTCCCTACGACCAGTTAGGTCCCACAGAGTGGGCCTCCTCCAGGTCCCATCAGCCAAACAATGTCAGTTGGCGGGGCCACGGGGGAGAGCCTTCTCTGTGGGAGCCCCATCTCTCTGGAACCAACTCCCACCAGAGAACCAGACTATCCCCACCCTGCTGGCCTTCCACAAAGCCGTAAAAACATGGCTCTTCCGGCAGGCGGGGTGAAGAGGAAGAAGATCAGATTCCCCCATGAATGAGTGATTTTTAAAATGATGTCATGTTTTAAACTGTTATGTTTTTTATTTTATTGTTCTTATCACTGTTGTACGCCGCCCTGAGTCCTACGGAATTGGGAGGCTTATAAGAACTTTTAATTAAACTAATTAAATTAAATTGGTTTCCAACAAACAAAGTTAATGGAGAAGCTGGCAGGAAGTCACAAATGGCAAACATGAGATCGTGGGACACTGTGATTGCATGGATATGCTTAATGATGGCAACAGGGACGTTCTCACACCTGGACCATGGAAGGAGGAGTGAGGAATACATTAAAACACTGCCTTTAGGATTTTTCTCATCAAACCCACCAATCAATGGTAGTTTTGCTATAATCTCTCTCTCTTTCTCCCCCCTCTCTCCCCCTCTCCCTCTCTATCTCCCCCTCTCTCCCCCTCTCTGTATCTCTCTCCCCCCTTTCCCTCTTTATCTTCTCCTCTCTCCCCCTCTCTCTATATGTCTCTCTCTCCCCCTCTCCCTCTCTATCTTCCCCCTCCCTCTCTCTTTCTCTTTCTCTGTGAGAGAGAATCTTTAAAACATATCCCATCCTATCCCTTTTTTAAAGAGCTTAAAACAAGTGATAAGAGTTTCTTTTGAATATCATGTTTATTTAAAATAACAATAAAGAGAAAATCTCAGTATATTTATAATACATTTCACCTTCGTCATCAGGAATTAGAATATAGGACTTCAATAATTATAAGAAATTGTTCTGGATAATCTCATTTAATAAACTGAACTATATATCCTCAATTATCTTTAAGCATAATATATTTAACTGAATTATGTTACTTAAATAATAGATTTACTCCCTCTTGTGGAATAACTGAATTGTAGCAGAATTGTAGTTTCAGAACTGACTCATTCATAAAAACATAAAATCAGTGCTGGTCATTTGACATTGTCTTAAACATCTTGTTTCCATCAGTAGCCAATCAGTACCAGCCAGTAGCCATCTTGTTTGCGTCATGTAGGAGGAATGTAGGAGATAGGAAAGCTACATCCTTTCCTATTTTGCTTGGCTGTTGCCTTCATGCATGATAAATGGAAGTATGTAAGCCTCAGACAGGTCATTTTGATACACCTGTAAATCAGGTTGTAATAGCTAATGATAAATGCAATTTCTGAAACAATCTGGACATTTGAAAAACATAGAATATGGATAAACAGAAATATTTTTTCTCCCTAACTTTCATCTGTTGAAGAATTTATCCCTCTCTTTTCTGAGCAAGCTGATAGAATCCTCTACATTGCTGAGGGCTCTGGGACTTTCTTTGGTGCAATAGTTTATTGCAAATTCACTATTCACTGAACTTGATAGTCATCACTCTTCAATGGACAATTATGTTGAAATCGCCATCATAGCTAAAGACAAATGAATATGTCTCTTTTGGTTCCTTCAACTTTCATATTTTTGAACCACATATTCATTCCTTTTGAAATCTGCATTTTAATGATTCTTTTAAGAAGATGTCCATGTAACAAGGCACATGTATTCCACTGTATTCTTTTTTAGTATGTGTTTTCCTCATGATAGAATTCTATATGCACATTTTGTTGTTGTTGAGAGCTACATTTCAAAATTCAGCGAACTTCTTTGCGAATAAATATGTGTCAGTTTGCATATTAATTTGGGAACCTTCAGTTAGATGGATTCTTCCATCTGTAGTTGACTGCAGAAATTATGTCAAGCAGGAAAAAACTGAACCTAAGAATGAAGTACAAGCTATATTAACTTTATTGAAGGTTTTTTTTTAACAGGATAAAAACATTACGAATTTAAAGGAAAAGTAAAGTGATAAGTGAATAAGTAAAAAATAAAAGAGAAAATACAGAAAGGAAATAAAAAAGATATAAACAAGCTATTTTCCAATTTTCTTTACAGCAATTATACATGCATTTATATTTTTTTCTTTCTCTCTATAGCTATATCATGGCTCCCTTCTTTCCATATCCTACTCTTTCTAATTGTGAAACCCATAAATTACAAGTTCTTTCTTTCCATTTTCAGAAAAAAGCCCATGAAGGATTGCCAGTCACTGACAAATGTATTTGTTATCTTTTTCCTAATCAAGCAAGTCAATTTAGCCATTTTTGAAAATTCTATCCTCTTCACTAACCTTCTTTACATCCATTTCAGAGTCTTTCTTTGTAGGTATAATATTTTTGCTGCATTTTCAAAGAATGAAGTATAACTTATTGTATATTGTTATTGTTTAGAAGGTTTTTTTTAAAAAATAAAAACTTGGAGAAGAAAAACCAGGAAATTGGAGTACATGAATTGTATATGTGTATTTGCGTAAGAATTCTTAAAAGTTGTTCTTATAACTTTGCTCATGGGATTGCACAGGCCAGTTCTAGTAAGTGTTTGAGCTTATTCTCTGATCCTTTTCTATTTTCACAGGTAGTAAAAGTTTACAGCGAAGATTGTACTTGCTGCTCTTTGGAAGTCACAGCAGGGACTACAGCCCGTCATGTTTGTGAGATGCTGGTGCAGAAAACTCATTCTTTGCATGATGACTGCTGGTCTTTAGTAGAAGTCTATCATCACTTATCTCTAGGTGAGGAGGAAAACAAAGAAAGTTCGGACCGCGAGTACACGTGTGCATGTGCATACATTCATATCCATAAACACACATTCTGTCAGATATATCCAGAAATGTTTTCAATGAAAATAATAAAGTAAAAATGAACTTTTTTCAATGAGAAGCAAGTATGCTCAAATGGGGAGCCTAATTCTCACATAGGTTGGGGGGCCTAGTTCTCACATAGTTCTCACATAGGTTGGGGGGCCTGGTCCCATGTAAAAGGATGCTTCACCATATAAAATAATTCCTAGGACATAAACAATTAGAATATAAAGGAGTAAAAACTATCTATTTTCTATGTAAGGAAATCAAAACTCCTATGTGATTCCCCTACCTGAAATCTAAAATGTTCAGAGACTGGGGAAAACTAGGTTACAAAGTGGGATCAAATAACTGAACATGAAAGCTAACAGATTTTTTCCAGTTGATTGTCTATATGCGTCTAGCATTTTAAAAGACCCTCTGAATGTAGATAGGATGTTAATGTGGTGTGTTTCTTTCTCCCATTGTTTTCTCCAGAGCGGATCTTAGAAGACCATGAATCTGTGGTAGAGGTTCAGGCCACATGGCCTGTGGGAGGTGACAGTCGGTTTGTCTTCCGGAAGAATTATGCTAAATATGAGCTGTTCAAGAGCTCACCAGTAAGTTGGAACAACCTTAAAAGTAGCAAGAAACATCGTTTTATTCCTGTAGTTATTTCATTTTTTCATTTTAAAACAATTCCAAATTTCAGAAATGAAATAGTGTTCCCTGATGCTATTGTTTAGTAAAAACTCTGTATTTCACATCATTAATGTTAATCCCAAAAATGATGATTCCCACAGTGTCGTCCATAGTTCACCAGTAATCCATAACTGCTTGCCTTGTAACACTATTAGTTTGAGAAAATAGATCAGTACAGAAACTGTTTCACTAAAGCAAAGAAGTGATAATAATACAAGCAACATGTGTACTATATTCCAGCAAATTTATTTACCTCCTCTCCCAAAGTGAGCTTCCATGCGATTAAAATACAAACAAATCACTTCTGAAAAAAAAGGCAAAAAAATGCAGGGACTAGTCCAGGTAGTCAACAGGAATCAATACTGACCCAAAAATACCCAACTCTCCCCAAAAGAGTAAACATAAAATAACATTTGTGGAAACTTGAAAACCAAACTTTACACCATGATACAGAATATGACAGTCCAAATGCATGGCATTATTCTGCTTTCCTTTCTTCCTTATCATAGCAATCAATATTTCCTGAAGCTATGGTTTCCAGATGTCAGGATGCAGCTAATAAAGGCATGTCCCACCTAGAGCTCATACAGGTAATTATCTTTTTCCTTTACCTAAGAAACAAGTAATCTTTTTGTGCTGGGGGTGACCCTTATACATACATGCATATATAAAGGCACATACATGTGTTTGTGTGTGTGTGTATCTTCAGAAGCTTCTGTTTGTGTGTGCATGCACATATTTATATTTATTAGGCTTAAAGACTGCCCCAGTCATAAATGACTCTGAATAGCTTATAGATCTAGTAGTAAGATTATATAGATCAGTAATAAGATTAAAACAATATTAAAAAGGAATTATAGAATCACAACAAAATTCCCAACACTGAAGAGAAATGATTCAGACAAATATTCACTTTCAAGAGGGAATGAGACAAAGACTACCCTTCAAATCCCAAAGGCCTGCTAAAATATAGATCACAGGAGGTGTGATTGCGATTTGGTGATATCACTGAGGAGAGAGATCCTCGTCTTTGGTTGACTGTTTTTGCTCTGGGGGCTTTAGTTATTATGTAAAACAGACATTTTGACATTTGACATTTCGGCAACATTTTCCCCTCTTCAAAAATCATGCTACCAAGTGTTTGTTTTGACATTTTGTCACACATTTACAAGAAAAAAATATTTGCAATCCGGGATGTGCAGAAAGGGAACTTGGGTCATTCCTGCTTTACTCATTCAGAGTTTTTTCAGTTCCCTTTTCATTCAAAAGGAGAAAACAGAGATCTTGGATGCTTTGATACTGAGACTAGTTACTGACACTTTATATTGGGCAGGAAACAGCCAGAAATTTGCAATATACTTATATATCCTTAGTTATTTACCCATCATGAAAGGTAACAGATGGAGTGTACTGTAGCTGTAAAATTTTGCACAATATGAATAAATTATTCAAATCTTTTCTTGTAAAAGTTATTTATTTATTGGCAACCAATTCCAGCCAGAGGAGTGAATGTATTTCTCCACACAGCATGCAATTAGATTAAAAGAATCCATTGCCTTAATTTTGGATGGCTTTAAAAACAGTAGACAAATTCATAAAGGACAAGAATTTTCCAGAAATTACTGTGTAATACTTAATACTGTGTTAAATATATTATTGCTTCTTATATTTTCCATTTTTAAAATATCATTTGAACTTAAACTATGTCAACCTTTTATGGTTGGATTTTATTTTGTTTGTTTGTAAAACATGTACAAAATAGCATTGGTATAAACATAAACAAAAGCAAAGTATGTATAGGTAAATTTGGACAATAGGACAGAAGGACAGGGACGGTAGGCACGATGATGCTCTTATGCACGCCCCTTACAGACCTCTTAGGAATGGGGTGAGGTCAACTGTAGACAGTCTAAGGTTAAAGTTTTTGGGTTTGGCGAAGAAACCACAGAGTCAGGTAGTGCATTCCAGGTATTAATAACTCTGTTGCTGAAGTCGTATTTTCTGCAGTCGAGTTTGGAGCGGTTTACATTGAGTTTGAATCTATTGTGTGCTCATGTATTGTTGCTGTTGAAACTGAAGTAGTCATTGACAGGTAGGGCATTGTGGTAGATGATTTTATGAACTACATTTAGATCAGATCGAAGGTGATGAAGTTCTAAGCTATCTAAGCCCAAAATTTCCAGTCTGGTGGAATAAGGTATTCTGTTGCGAGTAGAGGAGTGGAGGGCTCTTCTTGTGAAATATTTTTGGACTCTCTCGATTGTATTGATGTCCGATATGCAGTGCGGATGTTCATGTTCAGCTTTTTGTTTCTGGGAGGTATTTATTTAAAAATTAAATACCGTATTTTTCGGAGTATAAGACACACCTTTTTTCCCCCTAAAAGAGGGTGAAAATCTGGGGGTGTCTTATACACCAAATGTAGCCCCGCCCAGCTTCTGAAACGGAGCTTTGCAAGCCTGAAAACAACCTCTCAAATCGAGCTTTGCAAGGCTAAAAAAGCAGCCTTTCAAACGGAGCTTTGCAAGGCTAATATATCTGTTCCAGGCTGTTTGCTAAGGACGCTAGCCAGATGGATGCTGGTAGGCAGAAATTTTTTTTTCTTATTTTCCTCCCCAAAAACTAAGGTGCGTCTTATACTTCGGTGCGTCCTATACTCTGAAAAATATGATATACCTATTGGCCTCTGGGGTGTGGTAGTGACTTCTGGGAGTTTGGAGAGAGTTTAAAAGATGAAAGGAGGTTACAGACATACATTTTGTCCTTTAATGGATGCCCTCTGCATCCATTACCAAACCCTGGAAAAACCTAGGGCTACTATATGTGGTCCACAAAAATCCACATGACCACTAAAATAGTAGCTAATGACTTGCTGCCATCAGGTAGTCATCTACATTTTCATAGTTCAGGTATGATAGTTCTGTGTTTTGTTTTTAAATGAGGCAGAGTAGATCTCACCAACCTATATTGTCCCAAACCTGTGTTTTTGCTAGCAAGTTGTGATGATAACATGACTTTGAGGGGGGGGGGCACAGAATGAGTAACAGAAATTACATAAGGATGCATGTTGTGTACACCTGGATTTTCAAAATATATAATAGTTTGGGGTTTTTTGCTCTATCCCTGATGAAATAACAGTCATACCTTGGTATTCAACTGCTTCAAAACTCATTGAATTTGGTACTCAGTGCATTCTGAAGAGAAAATCTTGCCTGGGGCTCATTTTTCTCTGGGTATTTGATGCGCAAGGTAGAACTTGCTGGCGTTGGCTACTTCATAACTTGCCATTCCTTCCTGTTGAAATAAAGGGTCATGTGGTAAGTCACATGGTTTGCTTAATACTCATCACTTTTAGTACTTGATGCTCTGCCCAGAATGAATTAGCAATGAGTACCAAGTTACCACTGTAGTTTTTTTTGACAACGAAAACATCTTTAAGGAGTTTTAAGGAGAAAATAAAACAAACCAGACTCCTTTGTTTCAAAGTACTAATGATATTACCAAGTTTGGTTATGAAACATTTATAAGAAAACTAAGCTCAGCCAACAGCAGGATGCCAACAGGTATTTCAAAAACATTTCATATTCCCATGACTGTATGCTACAAATCTAAATCATGCAGCACAGAACATCTGCCATAATTTTCCCTCCTCCCATAATTCCCCACCACTCAAAATGAAGCAGAGCCATTATCAAGGAAAACTAGCAGTAAATTTCTAATGCAGCCTCAATCTTTAATTCCATTTTTTCCTCAGAATGTTCTAAATTCAGGAAGCTGCCCTGAAATCCAAGGGTTCCTGCATCTGAAGGAAGTTGGGCGCAAAGCCTGGAAAAGATTTTACTTTTCTTTACGGCGTTCTGGGCTCTATTACTCAACAAAAGGCATGTCAAAAGTAAGTTTGTGAGTGCAAGATGTAATGGAGGAATCCCTTGGAGTGGGTTTTTTTTTGTTTTTTGTTTGCTGTGGACAACAGTTCTGAGTAACAGTTTTCCCAGAAAGGAAAACAGCAATTGGGATTAGGCATCAACAACATTTAGAAGAATGGTGTTTGTGTGAAGCTTGATAGCAGAACCTGGTGATCTGGGACTTGGTATGCCCAAGCAGAAACTGTCATACAAATCAGAGACTAATGGAAGTAAAATCTTCTCAAATGTTATGGATTTCTGGAATTCACTGAATGTAAAATATATTTAAACCCAAATAAAATAAAATACATAATAACTTTCATCTTTGATAATGATACGTTTTGTCTTCAGCTTCTCAATAATCTTTATAGCCCTGTTTGAAGTATTCAATATTATTATTCCCACATTTCTAAAATCTACTGGTGAATTCAAGGAACTGGTGACATGTGAATGTTTCTTGACTCCTATGCTGTGTCTGTCCAGAAATTAAAAACATGTATGTATTATGGACATGTGCCCATTTTCTTCTTTTATTTAGAGAACTGGGATGGGAACTACACAAAACGAGCATAGTCCTCCTGGACCATAAACATTTTATTATTTTTAGTAGTTATGAAAGCTACTTTTTTTCTGGACAAAGAAAAAAAATCTTTTAATTTAGTAGGATTCTGACTTTTGCATCTGATGTTAAATTCAGTTCTTGTCCATATCTAATCATGCATAGGTAGAATATACAGAATATGTCTAGAACCCCAGATTCAATTGGTATGAAGTAAAATCTCATTTGTTAATATTTATACAGTATGTTTTCTTGCCTCCCTTATGCTAGGACCCCCGGCATTTACAATATTGTGTTGACATAAATGAATCAGTCATCTATTATATAACCCAAGGCAAAAAACAGTATAACACACCCACCGAGTATGGCTTTTGTATCAAGGTAAGACAAGTGAGGATTAATCTTGGCTTCATTCCACCTTTAATCCCTTTAATCTCTCTTTAACTTTAATTTTAAATGATCAGGTTCATTTAAAATATCCATAGAATTAAATATTAAGGTTCAGGTAAAAGGCACAATGAGTATTGTTCTTCAATCGGTAAATCAATGTATGACCTTAACTTTAACCTTTGATTCTCTTGGAAGTTGTGGTTTATAAAGTTTTTCTTAACATTTTGAGGGTTCTTAATTTAACTCTCAATACCCAAGTAACTATATTTTATTAATATGCTATTATTAATATGTTATTGAGCTGAGAGGGGCATGAAAAAAATCTAATAATAATAATTTTCTTTTAATGTTTCATTGTTTTTAGTATCATAAGGTTTGCTTTTAAACTCTTTTTACACAGTTTGCATATCTATTTTATCTTTTCAATTGGTTTTTAATTTCTTTGTATTTTATAATTTTATGTATGTATGTTATGTTTGTACAAAACATTTCTCAACTACTACCGTATAATAAACCTGAACTTGAATCTCTACAAATAAAATTTAGAATGCTGACCAATATTTGAAAACTGATGATACTTTTTCAAATTTAAATTGAAGGCACACTTCTCTTCTGAATGTATTAAAAAAAATTGCCATCCTAATAATTGGCTGTCACTCAAAATGTTTTTCCATAAGCCACTTATAAACATGGTTCCGTATTATAAAAAAAAAATCCTGGGCCAAACTCAGGAAGAGTTGTAATAAGCATCCACTTTGAAGTTTAAACTGGGAATAACTTAATTTTCTTGACAAGCCCAATATAAAAAGAATAGGACTAGCATTATTTAAAGGCTGATGAAAATAAACAAACTCAAAAAGTAAAGCAAGAGCAAAACACCTTATGGATATGTATTTTGGGCATCTAAGAACCTGCTTTTGACACATTACTTAATTCTCTTAAATATTTTCTTCCATATGGAAGAATCTTGATTTAGGACTTTGGTTCCCGAGTCAAGGTACCCCTAAAACAGGAAGCTTAATGATAATTGAAACTAGACCAAACTCATGTAGAATTTTTTTCAGATGTGGAAGAGGAAGGTCTTGCCAGAGTTGTCATGTTGTGTGCATTCTTATCAGTTTTTCCTTTCTCTTAAAGCCACATAAGGCACGCAGTGGACTCAAAGGATTGAAGCTCTTTTGCTGTGAAGATGAACAAAGTCGCACCTGCTGGATGGCTGCTTTTCGTCTCTTTAAGGTGGGAGCCATTTGGTTTGGCACTGGAAATAATAGGAAATTTCTTTCAATGTAAATAGAAACTTCCAGGAAACCATCTTCCTCCAAATGGGAAGGAAAGAGAAACAACCTCTTCCTCCTTATTGCAACCTTGCCTCAGAAGTTGAATTTTTCCTTTATCAAAAGGTTGCATTTCAGTAACATTTAGCTTGACATGGGATTTTCAGCTCCTCTGCGGTGGCCTAGAGGTGGAGCTCTTGCCTCACAATCAGCAGGCTGTGAGTTCGATCCTAGGTAGAGGCAGATGTAGGGTCTCCTGCTTGGGCAGGGGGTTGGACTAGATGACCTGCAAGGTCCCTTCCAACTCTGTTAAATCCTTCAAATCTTGTCTGCTGTATTGCTATATTGCTGATCTCCAATTGGATTTGGTAGCTTTTTAATAATTTGCATGGTTTCAATACTATGAGAAAAGATGATTTTCTATGGTAGTACTGTACAGTATTGTCAAACTTGTCACTTTCAGCCATAGAAAACTGTTACATGGGCTGGAGTTGCTCTTTATATATTAACAACTATTAATCTTTCCTCAGTATGGCGTACAGCTCTACAGAAACTACCAGCAATGTCAGGCACGCCAAAAGGAACCAGCTTGGTTTGGCACTGTGCCCCTGGTAAGTAGTCTGATAACAAATCACTTGTTTTTATTATTTGGGTGAACATTTTGATAGCTTATCGATGTTTAGGCATTTTAGAAATACCTTCATCATATAAGCATATATTTCCTGAGTGGATGAAACCCTTTCTGGAGTTAATTTTAAATGGGAAAATTTTCTGCAGATGTATTAATTTCACACATCCACTTCCTGTTCAGCGACTGAGTTCTAGTGACAAATTTGGTAAGCAAAATGGTCATTATCTAAAAAAGTGACCAAGATAGAAGCACACTGCAAAGATTACTGGTTGTTTCCCTCTCATTCAGATAAACTTGTCTCTATGCCAGTAATATTCTTACTCCTGTGTGCAATGTTTTCAGGACATGAAATTTAGTCATAAACACACACATTGGTCTGAAAATTAGTTTCTTACTACTTCCATAATAAATAGTGTAATAAATTTCATTGTATTATGGTCGCTAACCAAGATAGTCAATACATGAGGAATGGTTGTACTTCACCAGATCTCAACCATATTTCTTCTGCTCAGTTTCCTGTGCAATTCAGCACTAATTAATATGTTAGCTTTGTTTTTTAAAAAAAGCATGAACATATAAATACTGGTCTATAAATGGATAACATCCATTTCAAGAGTAAGGAAGGACAAAATTGAGAAAATTTCCAGAGAAGTTGCAACACCGAATTTACACAGTGGAACATTTATAATTACTGCTTTATATTTTATACTGGTTTTTGTGCTGAGAAAGTTTACCTATGAGACTCTGTTGGAAGGAAGGCAAGTTAAGTGATGTGGAGTTGGCCACACCCACCATCAGGCCACGCTCACCCAGCCAGTCATGGCAGAGAACCGGTTGTTAAATTATTTGAATCCTACCACTGGAGGTGACCCCTAAACTCCGCTGAAGAGGTTATCTAGCCTGGTAACGAAACATTCAGAAACCAACCCACAAGCTCGGAGGATGAACCTTCACCCTCATCCTACACCTGAGTTACAGATATTCACCACTATTGTAACCTTAGTTTGTTCCTAAGTGTGAAAAACATCAAATATGTTGTCAGTGTCAAAAAAGCCATAGCATGTTCAAGAAATGATTTCCTTTTGATGACCTGAAAATGCAAAAAGGATTGTATTTACTTATGTCCTTCTTAGATGGTGTAAATACTTTTTAAATTTTATTTCTGAAGATGATGTAATTTTAGGTATTTAATTATATTTAATCATTGAAATAATGAAACAATTTTAAATTTTATGTCAATTGTAAAATCTGTCTACAATTTTAAGTTCTATCTACTATGTATTTTCTCATATTCTTGTGTGTGTGTGTGCAGTCATTTATTTTATTCCTCAAAAGTTTATTTTTTTTTTAAGAAAAGAAGCTTAAATGTATATTTAAATAAACCTTAAAATTTAGAAACTGGTATGCAGTATCAAAACTTGACATAAACCTTAGAATTTTGATATGTGATACCAAAACTTGCCAATTGCTATGCTAAGAATCTCCATCCTTTTCTTTAAAGATTTTTGTAAATACTTTTTTAAAGCTACTAAATTATGCTCACCTTACCATGCTGCCAGTAGGAACTGATTATGTACTACTGCTAAAACTCTTGTTTTAAAAATCCACTAGCGGAGTGTGTCTGATAATACCCTCGTGGCCATGGACTTTTCGGGTTGTACAGGACGAGTGATTGAAAACCCCAATGAGGCACTGACTGTAGCTCTGGAGGAAGCTCGGGCATGGAGGGTAAGTCTACTATTTATTTCTTACTTAGAAATTTCAGGGACATTAATACAGAAATGTTACAGAAAGAGAGCTGGGTTAATCTATGGTGGCAACAGATTAACAGGGTTCACATAATATATTTAATCATAAACTTGGAATAGCAAAATCCAGTTACTGTAATATTATAACATGCCCACATAGTTAAAATATATTAAGACTTACTAAAGTCTTACTAAGACTTTATTCAACATGTTAAGAAAACAGCACAGTTTCTACAATACATTTGGCCAAAACCCACCGTATTTCATTGTAGCCAAACTCTGAATGTACTGTATGTATGTATAACTGTGTGTGAATAAGCTCAAAAGTGTCCTTAGGAAATGAAATGTCCCATAAGAACTGCAGTCATCCTAAGTATAGGAAGCAGCATCCATTTGTGAGGCCAGTCTGACTGCTAGCAAAGAAATTAAGAGTTTAGGACAAATGGCAAGGATGTGCAGAGTTGAAGCCTAAAAGCCTGACATTGCAGTGTCTTGGAGCCTGATCTAGTAATTAAGCAAAGTACTTCTTGTATTAACAAAGACTTTAAACACCATCAGGCTCCCATTCCTATTAGCAAGTAGCCTGAACCAAACACACAGTAATGTTCATTATTTGTTTAAAATTCCTGTTTGTTTGTTTTTATATGAGTTATACAGCTGCTCATCTCATATAGATGAGTCTGAGTGGTGTATAAGCATGAAAAGCAGAAAACCTGCGACACACCATTCACAGAGCTCATAATAAAACAATGGCCCCACTTACCTCCCCCCCCAAAAAAACCCCACATGGACAACAGCACAATTCAGCTAACCTCCGGTCCCAAACACCTCTAGCATCCCATTATTTCCCTCCTTATTTCCCTTTCTCTTTATGCCAAGCAAAAAAAGTCCAATATTGATATTCCTGAACACATTTATTCCTTTGGTGATACAAGAACATTATTAGACAAGTAATTCTGAAATAATTTAAGGCAACACAAAAATAAACTCATTTATCATACTATCTGGCTTCTGTGAAACTGAGCAGGCTTTGTCAGATGAAACCAACCATTCTCCAGGGAAGTTTACAGTCCAATCTCAACATTTTCTCTGAAGAAGCTTCCACTCTACAGTATATAGTAAATTTAGGACAGCAGTTTTTGTAAAATGTTTATATAGTTGCTCACTGGAGTTGGTCAAAAAGTGTATGGCAATTAGACGGGACAATTATTGATGCCATTGTCTGATACGATGACAAGGTTAAAACACTTGAACAACCTCTGGTGTTCTTCTTTCTATGCTGCAGAAGAGGACATCTCAGCGATACAGCCTGCCCACTGCATTCCAGAGCTGTCCATTCAGTGCTGGTGAGTGCCTGTCCCAAGAACATGATATGTAGCCATGTTTCATACCTGCAACATTAGCCGAACACCTGATTGGTGTTGTTGGTAGCAAATTAAGGGTTGAATGAAACCTAGTGATTGAACAGGGAAAAATAATGCTCTTTTTTATGTCATTTGCTGTAATGGAGACATAGTCCATAGTCTATAGTCCATCATCTATCATAGTCTATCATCTAAACCCACAATATAATCAGCATGACTTTTTTTTAAATGGAACTCCAATCCACTGCCTTGGAACACAGTAGGCAGGACGAGATTGAATTACAGCTGTATTTATCTGAATTGTTTAACTGAAGCACAGTTAAACTGTTTCAGTATTTGATTATTGTACTGGCCTACAGAAAATAATAAGACAGGGCAACAATAAAATGCTTCTGAGGATGCATTAATTGTCCTTCCCTACTTGTCTCTAGTAACAAAATAGCTAAAACAGCATATTATTCCAAATTATCATAGAACACTTACATTTATGATATTAATATCTTCCTTTCAGCAGTTTATGACAAAATGGGAAGGTGCCTTAGAAATACTATCCAACATTATTTTGTACAATTTCTTCTATAGGGAAATCTGCAGTACCATAATAGTCCCATATATAAGAAAATCACAAGTGTGATGGATAGTTTTTACAATCTATTTACTGGCAGATAAAGACTGAAAGTTGTGAAATGTTGGTTGACAGCATTGTAGATAACATGATGCTGTAAGGAAGAATGGAAATGAAGGGAGATAGAAATGAAAGAATTTCCCATTAATTAAACTTCAATTTAATTTAATTGGATTACATACTGTATATTAGTTTCTGACAGATTATTGATTAATTATTCTTCCCTGTTCGTCAGCTCCAATTGGATCCTTCAGTCATGATCTTTAATATTCTTCATTATAGAAGTTGATGTTTACATTGAAGTTCTTTGTGAATATTTTTAATGCTTTGCTTCTCAAAAAAATCTTCTTTCTTTCTTTCTTTCTTTCTTTCTTTCTTTCTTTTTCTTTCTTTCTTTCTCTTCCTTCCTTCCTTCCTTCCTCTTTTTTCTCTTTTCTTTTTTCTTTTTTCTTTTTTCTTTTTTCTTTTTTCTTTTTTCTTTTTTCTTTTTCCTTTTTCCTTTTTCCTTCCTTCCTTCCTTCCTTCCTTCCTTCCTTCCTTCCTTCCTTCCTTCCTTCCTTCCTTCCTTCCTTCCTTCCTTCCTTCCTTCCTTCCTTCCTTCCTTCCTTTCAGGCATCCACAAAACTCAACCCTGGTTCCATGGTCACATTTCTAGAGAAGATACCCAGCGCCTTATAATTCAACAGGGACTTGTGGATGGGTATGTTGTTTGAGTAACATTCCAGTTCGTAATATTAATTATACTACTATATTCAGATGTAGAACTATAGAAATTGGCCAGGATGGAGAGGGTTATTGATGTTTATCCCATAAGAACATTGTAAGAGAGTAGAAACATGTATTTCTTGATCTGGGAGAGGCAAGCAAGGAAACTTAGCAGTCGCTTTTCTTCGCCTTCATAGCCACCAGAAGTTTCGTTAGGCTTTGACTTTCAAGGAAAAGGAATCACCATCTGTCCAAGTACTTGGACAGAGTTGCGTCTCCCAACTCTGCAGATAAATTCATTCTAGCAGCTTTCTATAATATGGTCCTTTAGCTGGGTTAGAACATTTGCAACTCTCAGATCTACAATCTGTATACTGTACATCTGGAAGAGACTAGCATGAGAAAAGACCAATTATCCAAAGATGTATAATTTGCAAGCATTGCAATAGCATAAATTGGAACAGTGTATGGGGAGTGGCTATGGTTACTGGGTGGTGAAAACTAACCCTTGTTTGGGGTCTTATTAACTGCAGGTTATTCCTGGTTCGTGGAAGCCAGCGGAATCCCAAAGGATTTGTCTTGTCCCTTAGTCACACGCAAAAAGTAAAGCACTATCTGATACTTCCGGTAAGTGAACAATGAAACTGGCTGAGCTGCTTTCATCCATCCAGCCTAGTTTGGTGTCCAAATGCAAAGCAGGAATTTTTCTTGGGTTTCTTACCTAAATTACTATTGCTTCAATATGCTAGGGATTGTGTTTAAATGTTCTGCATGTATTCTCCTGTTGTACTTTTACCTTCCACAAAAGATGGCTTTTAATAGCATCACTCCTAGCCTCTTTTAGCTATATTTACGGCATGTTAGGGGGAAAAAAACAGTTAAAAACATAATCTACTTTAATCTGCATTTGTGGCTGTAAAAGGAATTGCTAGAGCCTACAACTCCTAACTGCTAGCTTGCTCAAGGTTATCTAAGTTTAGGGAAACCAAATATAGACAAAATCTGACCAAACAGAACATAGATATGTACAAGATTAAATTCCAATTCATTGTTGGAAAATATGAAAGCGAGAAAACAGGAAAAAATGCTCTGCAGTTCATCTGTTTTGTCACATCAGCAGAGCTAAACAGTCATGCATAAGGAATTCTTGGGAGATTTGCAATTCCTCTGGTGTTTACTTTCTAGAAAAAAAGGTGGTGTACTGTACTCAGATCAATTTGGGGAAGCGCTGTCACCGGAGAGCAAAAGGCAGGGATGGTGTGGACCACTTCTGCCTGAGATTAATTCTTGAGACGGAGCCTGATATCACCTTCCACTTCTTCTGTTCTCTTTTGCCTCTATTTCTGTGCCAATGTTTTCTAATTCTTTATGCCTTTCAGTGTGAAGAAGAAGGACGCCTCTACTATACCATGGATGATGGCCAGACACGTTTTGCTGACTTGATTCAACTAGTAGAATTTCACCAAATCAACCGTGGCATCCTGCCTTGCAAGCTGAAGCACTATTGCACATGTGTTGCCTTATGATAGACTGTCACCCATAGGCCATTCCTGGGCCCATTGGCTAAGGCTTATATGTAGGTCCTTTTGAAATGCGTACATCAGACCTACTTCAGACTTTCAACCTCTCTGTCACCTTGCCTTCAGCCACATCTACAAGAAACCAAGAAAAGAACAGTATTGAAACTTTCCCATGAGGCTACTTATCAGTAAGCCTTCAGATTTTTTTTTTCAGAATCAAAGAAGGATTTCAGGTCACAGTATAGTAGTTTAGTTTGGAAACAGTCACAACATTGTTGGCTGGTGTCTTTTTTTTTCATATGACTTTTTTTTACCTCTTGAGTGCCCTTCTATATGTATGTTTTAATACAGACTTTGCTTTGTCACCATGTTACAGAAATTTTGCTGCATTGATCATTTAATCTTTCTAATGTGATTGCCAATTTCCAATAGTCTGGATGTTGTATGCCAGACTTATGCATTGTTTCAAAATCCTGACTAGAAAAAATAGTAAGATGTAAGAACTGATTCGTATTGCAAATAATTTTTGTCTTATTAACTCTCTTAAGAACTATTGTCTGGTTCTACCCAAGATTCTATGGGTGCTGTCACCTTTGTTAGAAAAGGAGTTCTTTTATTGTTCAATCTCTTCCCTGGTACCTAGTAGCATCACAGTTTATGAAAGTAAATGCAACCTGTTCAAGGGATGGGCTACAATGTTATGAGGATCCAATAAGAGTCTTTGAGACTGTCCTGAAAGAATCCACAGCAGGAAGGCTCACATTAAGCCCAAAGAAATGCTCTGAAATTTCTTGTGACTGTCGGATCTGAAAACAGTGGGCTGCCTGGTAGGCAGAATCGCCTTGGGCTCTTGAGAATCACAAAACCCAAGAATTCTTCCAATTGTCGGTCCTATAGCAGAGCAAAGATTGAAACATTTTTGGTTAAGTTTAGTTAATGTGACAGATGAGAAATTGAGGTTTGGAGAATTGGTTTTTTTTCCTCCTTGTGTTAAGGGCTTAAAATATTGTGCAAGCGAGAAGGGATGATGCAAGAAGACTGTGACACTCTTATTTCTGCTACTTTTTGAGGCCAGTATATACTGTGATGTTTTGTTGTTTGTATATGTAAATGCTGGTAATAAATCTTATTTTTTATGATACCTCATGTTGGTTTTCTACTCAAATCAAGTTGTGAAACAAACAAGTTAATTGCAACCTTTGACATGCATAATACAGGGGTGGATTCCAATTTTTTTTACTACCACTCTGTGGGCGTGGCTTAATTTTGTGGGCATGGCTTATTTTTGTGGGAGTAGCTCGATGGTTATGTCACTGGGTGGGAGTGCCTTGACGGTCATGTGACTGGGCGGGAGTGGTTTGGCAGTCATGTGACTGGGTAGGAGTGGCTTTGCAGTCATGTGACTGGGTGGGGATGGCTTGGTGATCATGTGACTGGATGATCATGTGACTGGGTGGACGTGGCCAACTTGACGTCACTCACATCAAGGGTTAGGGTTAGGGTTAGAGTGCCTGGCCTCTCCTCACCTCAAAGGCCTCAACGAGATACAATTTCCCTATCTATTTACTACTACTGAACATCCAAAATATATTATTTAATCCTATGTATATATGCCATATGTGTACATACATATTACACACAGGCACACAAAAATATACATTATCTACTATATATACTGTATGTGTATGTACACACACACACCTCTTCTAAAACTATACACATTCAACCTCACTTACTGCATTTGGAAAAACATACCCAGAGTCCACTTTCTGCCACACATTTAACCATGACTTCT
The DNA here is from genome assembly GCA_023053685.1 of Diadophis punctatus similis. Lineage (NCBI taxonomy): Eukaryota > Metazoa > Chordata > Lepidosauria > Squamata > Dipsadidae > Diadophis > Diadophis punctatus. Next base: position 18,742,274 of record JALIGW010000009.1, on the reverse strand, counting down.
GTACATTAGAATGTACACATGCCTTCAGATGTACTTCCCAAGTTTGCACATGACTTGTAAAAAAGAAAGAAAGAAAGAAAGAAAGAAAGAAAGAAAGAAAGAAAGAAAGAAAGAAAGAAAGCCGAAAACAAGATGGTGACTGCATGCACAGTGCCAGAAACTCGGCTTCTGCACATGCTCAGAAGAAAAATAAAATTAAAATTAAATAAAAATTAAATAAAAATAAAAATGAAAAAAGAAAGAAAGCCAAAAAAAAGATGGCGACCGCATGCACAGTGCTGGAAACTCAGCTTCTGCACATGCTCAGAAGAAAAAAAATAAAAAAAATTGAAAAAAGATGGCGGCGCCCATGGACCGGCACCGACCGATCCGGTTCAGTGACATCATTGTGATGTCACCAGCAGGTCGCTATCGATTTGGGCGAACCGGTCCGAACCGGGAGGAACCCATCCCTGCAATGATACCTTCTAGAATGTTAAAAAAATGTATCTCCATATCTAAGCCATCAGATTTCTAATGTATAATTAAACATAAACGTATTTCATCCTCATGTTTTCCTATCCTAAACAGTGTCTGCAGCAGGAATGATAAGAGTAGTCAATAAATAGACTTCCTTCATTGCCATTTTAAAAAAAAATTGACTGCCCAGGATCTTTCCAGATGCCTTGGAGAGAGGAGAGCGATATAACATTTACAAAACCATCCAGTAAATATCACTTTAAAAATTATTGTATCAAGGAAAAAAAATCACCAAGTTCCAGATTAGTTATGATGATTCTTTGATATTTTGTCTACAAACAAACCAAGCTGGGTAATGTGCCTTACAAAGGTTATTGGGAAATGCCATTTTCTTTTTTCCAAATACTTTGCCAAGTCTCATGGTTTTGTTTATGTATCACGAGTGGCTGATCCTGGAACTGATTAGATGGGATTTGTATGCAAATCCATTTGGAGTTTAACCAAATTCAAGAGATTAAGAGTTTACATTTTAGCCAATTAGGTCTTAAACTGGCCTTTTTAAAGCCCTTTGAACCCTTTGGAGAAGATGTAAGGGTACAAAGTTTTTAGGAAGTTCAAGCCTTTTCAAAATATTTTTAAAAGTCCCTTTTTGGGGAGTCTACATTTCTCTCCTTCACATAGGACACAATGTCTCCTAAAATTGTACTGATAACAGGTTGTTCATCTGGCATTGGGCTGGCTTTGGCTACTAAACTAGCAAAAGATAAGCAGAGGAGGTTCAAAGGTGAGTCTTCAAAATTGTGAAGAGTGTGTGTGTGTGTGTGTGTGTGTGTGTGTGTGTGTGTAAATAGTGTATATGCAAACCATGGATAACTAAGTTCAATATATATGTGTGTGTGTGTGTGTGTGTGTGTGTGTGTGTGTGTGTGTGTGTGTGTGTGTGGTATAATCAATTGACTTTTTCAATTATTTTCTATCTATCTTTCTGCAGTTAAATAAAAAGCTGGTATGTTATAAAGCAACACAAAAGAAATAAACACAAGGGAAATATCAGCCAAAATAAACTATTTCCAGCAATGCCTCTCATATTCTTAAAATACCTAAAGCATTCTTAGGAAACAAAATGTTGAGTAGTTGTAGCTGAGAGTTTTATTTGCCTTCCAAAATATGAGTGTTATGTGACAGGTTACAGCTTTTTAGACAATCATTTTGCAAGCAAGCTTAAAACAAGCTCTCTTTATTCCAACATTGTCTATTATCCCCAAATGTTGGGTAGCCTTGTTATATATAATAATTATACCGATGATAAGTTAGTAACTGTTCACAAAACATGATTAAGCAGGCCAGTTACAGATATAACAAAAGTATTTGCACAAAATCTTACATACAGTTACTGATACCAGCTTAGTTATGATAAATATGTTTGGTGGTTAGGAGTTCTGTGTATTATACTAATCGAGAATCCTACCTAACCTTGAATTGTACAAAATAAAAGCAGGATATAAATGTAATTAATACAAGAATAACTTCAGTAACCAGATTAAAATGTGGTTTATATAAATTGGTTTAAGAGTATTTATTTGGCAGTGGGAGTAAATACAATTTGTCTATCAAATAGGTTTTGATGAATTACACAATATACTGCTAAATGGGGACTCAAATTTTATAAGAATATGTTAAAAAGTGCACAGTACTGAATAGCAACCTCACTTTCAAAAAAAGTTTCAGTTGCCTGGTCCATCTTTATAAGTTGTTATATATTTGTTCAGGACAGGCATGCTCTGTTGTATTGGAAACGCTGATTTGTGGTAAATGTTGAAGACTTTCAGAGTTCCTAGTAATTGTATGTGTATTCACCAACAGGCCATAAGCTGCATTTAAGCACCATTTCAGATAACAGTATTAAAGGACAAAATTGTGAAAATATTAATGTTGGTATGAGATTTAGCCATAGTTAGGTCCCTTTTCTTATTTGGCCTCTATATGTCATTGCCAGAAAGGATTAAATTTTTTAAATATGTTTATATTACTGGTGTTTGACAAATAGAATAATGAGAATTCTAATATCACATAACACCAATTTCAGAAGTTATGATCTCATGGAACCTTTGCTTATCTATCTATTGCAAATTTTGAATTCTCCCTTCTGCTAGTTTTAACTTTCTTAACAACTGTTGGTATAGGAATAATGTCTTCATCTTGTGACTCTGCATGGACGTTCTATAGTTCCATTTAATTGTTTGCATAAGTTGCCAGCTTATTTACCATACAAATGTTTTTGAAATATACAAGAACTACAGTTTGTAGACTTGACCTCTTGAGGATCAAAATCGTTTATGGCAAAATTGGGATCTATGGATCTCTAATGTGCAGGTTTGAGAATTTATTTGCTGCAATTTATTTTGCCTCAGAATTCCTGCTTGATCAAAAGTGGTTGATTTATGCTACTCTTTTCTTTTACTGTTCCAGTTTTAAATACAGATGTCCACTGCATGATCTTCAAAACGTTGATATCTTGGATCATAAAATAATACTTTGATATTTTGGGAGTAGAGTATTTGCCTGTGTTTGGGGTCATCAATTGGTGAAAATAAAACTTCTAAGTCTTGGGTCTTTAGTAGCATTTATATAAAGCAACCAACAATTGGTTTTTACAAATGAATATTGGTATTCTCCCAAGGCAGGCTTTTATTTATTTATTAGATTTTTATCTCACTTTTATCACTTTATAAGTAATTCAGGGTTGCGATCATAAACAATACTCCTTTCTCCTATTTTCCCCACAACAGCAACTCTGTGAAGTGGGTTACACTGACAGAGTGAATGCGCCAAAGTCACCCACCTTACTTTCATGCCTAAAGTGGGATTAGAACTCACAGTCTCCTGGTTTATCAGCCAGCACCTTGTGGGGAACACATCTGGATACTATTACATTAAGAAAAGTTATATTTGAAGAACCTTGAGATTGTTATATATACTAGCTGGCCATATAGTCCAGTACCATCCTGATCCTGATCATGGAGAGACTTTTCTTCCCTTCTTGCCCATGCCAAATGTTAGTGGACTTACATCCAAGGCTAACAATCATATTGCAAAGGGTGAGTCCTGTACCAGCATTTTCAAAGACATAATAGACCAGTGATGGCTAACCTTTTTATTGTTGCGTGCCGAAAGCGCGCACACGCCTGCACCCATAATGCAATGTGTGCACGACACCCCCCACATGCCCGCCCCCCCACGCATGCACATGCAAACCACCGCACTCCCCCTGCCCGCCCACGCTCCCCCTGTGCATGCACATGTGACCCCCCACCCTGTTTTGGGCCTAGCAGGCCTCCCTGCAGCCTTCTGGGACCAAAAACGGGCTGCGGTGGGGCGCTGCACCCCCATGCCCCGTTTTGAGCCTAGCAGGCCTCCCTGCAGCCTCCTGGGACTAAAAATGAGCAGCAGGGGGGCACCGTACCCCCCACACCCCATTTTGGGCCTAGCAGGTCTCCCTGCAGCCTCCTGGAACAAAAATGGGCTGCAGGGGTGCTGCACTCCCCAGCCCCACCCCGCTCATGCACGTGTGACCCCCCCACCCCCATGCATGCACATGCATCTCCCGCATGCACTCTGCTCTCCGTGCATGCATGGCAGATACCTGAAAATCAGCTGGCTGGCGGGAGGCACGAATGCCCGCTGAAAGGACTCTGCATGCCACTTGTGGCACACGTGCCATAGGTTCACCATCATGGTGATAGACTATGTTCCATGCTGTAACTTCCACTGTTTAGCAAATGCAAACTTCGCTGTAGACCTTTCCTTCAAAGAAAATAGATTCAGTGTGTGGTGAGAGTCTGCTTCAGTTTTGTGAGCACATGCCTCGAGAACACATTTGTGCTTCCAAAAGCTCTACAGCTTCCAAAAGCTCTACATTACAGTACATAAATATGAAGTAAATATGTATTGTAAAGCAAACCTGAAGATACCAGTTTGAGAAAAATTATGAGAAGAACTTGTCGAAAGCAACATTACAAGACCAGTTGTTACAAATGTATTATATAACTTGATGTTTACCTAATATATTTATACAATTGACAATCTTATTTATTATTGGGTACATACTTCAAGAAAATGTTAAGCATTTGGCCATTTGAAATAAAACAGGAAAGTATCCACTCCCAAATTTGGCCAGCCAAGTTGAAAGGAATATATGACCAAGCATATGACCTGTCTTCTAGTGATTGCCACAATGAGGAACATTATCAAGAAAGAAAAGCTGGAAGCAGCCATAGGGCCAGCACTCAACCAGACTCTAGAGATCAAACAGCTGGATGTCTGCGATGAGAAATCCATCCACAACTGCATTAACAGCATTCCTCAGAGACATATTGATATCCTCAGTGAGTACTCAGAGAGTTGCAGCTTTATCAGCCTTCTGGGGGACATACAACAAACCCCATGAACCCCTGTGTGTGTTTGATTTTGTGTGTGTGTGTGTGTGTGTGTGTGTCTGCATGGATCTGACTCATTTAAGAAGATACCTCCATGGCAGCCAAGTATCCAGTTTCTCTTATGGCCCAAACCAAAATAACCATGGAAAGCAAGTGCTTGTGACTAGAGAAGAGGCATTCCTGCAGCAGCCTCAACTAGAAAATGTGAATTGGCAGATGCCAGCCCCTGAGTGTGAATCACTGAGATCATGAATGAGCCAGAGATATCACAGGTCATTCATACAACAAGATATTTTTCAGGAGAAGCTGGAAAATACTCCTTTAAAACTGCCACGGTCAATCATAAACTTATTCCTCCATAATCATAATCATTTTAAGGCAAACACTACATCATGATGACATATCTCGATAGAAGAGAACATCTGTAGCTCAGGATTGAACCTGGGGGCTTTGGTACTGTTTGGGGTTGGTGGTTTTCTTGAAGATATATTAGACTAAGTAATATCAACAGGGCTAGTAGGGAGTGGGGTCTTGGGGAATGTCATGCCTTTTAAAAATGGCTAATGGAATATTTCAGCTACATTTAATGGTCATTTGGGATAGACTTTTCTCTAATAACACATACTATAGGCCAAGATTTAGTTTAAAAACAAAGGCAAAGGAAATACAAAGCAAGAGTTATACACCACATTACTTGAACTGAGACAATAAATGCCATTGAGAAATATTATGGAAAGGTAGGATGCAGTGTGAAAAATGAAGGCATGTATTCTGGATGACTGATTCTACTGAGCCCAATTTCTGGATGGGATTAAAGTCTAAAAGATTTCATTGTTTTGTAATCAGATGCCACATTTTGGGAAAGGGCAGAAAGGCTAGGACTGCACAAAGCAAATTTAAGGACATATTGATGTTACTGAAATGAAGACGTACTTCCTTGGAGGGTGGATCTTCCCCAGAATTTGGAGTTTTAACCGTTTGCTTGTTGAACTTATACAAAAATTTCTATACTTGTTTTCATTCTATCCCACCATGCACATAAGCCATGCACATGAAGTCTGCTTTTACATATAATCTAGTTTTTCACCACTATTGAATAACAAATCAATTGCCAGGTATTCAGGCACTGTACTTTGACTGTGTTGGTGAACATTTGGTTAATCTTTGATGCAAGCAGCAAGAGTCTTGAGTTTTCTTTGGTGATGACCCCTCTTATTTAACATCTACATGAAACCACTGGGTGAGATCATCCGATGGCATGGGGTGAGGTTCCAGCAATATGCTGATGACACCCAGTTGTACATCTCCACCCCATGTCAATTCAGTGAAGCAGTGGACGTGATGGGTCGGTGCCTGGAAGATGTAAGGGTCTGGATGGGGGTCAACAGGCTCAAACTAAACCCAGACAAGACCGAGTGGATGTGGATATTGCCTCCAAAGGACCAGGTAGATCGTCCCTCCATAGTCCTGGGGGGAGAAAATTTAATCCCCGCAGAACGGGTTCACAATCTGGGTGTCCTCCTAGACCCACAGCTGAGATTAGACCACCACCTGACAGCTGTGGCTAGGGGGACCTTTGCACAGGTTCGCCTAGTGCACCAATTGCAGCCCTATTTGGATCAAGAGGCTCTACTCACGGTCACTCATGCCCTTATCACCTCACGGCTTGATTACTGCAACGCACTCTACATGGGGCCACCCTTGAAGAGTGTTCGGAAACTGCAGTTAGTCCAGAATGCAGCTGCGCGAGCTGTTGTGGGTGCCTCAAGGTACACCCACACTAAGCCCATCCTTCACCACCTGCACTGGCTTCTGATATTATTAATCCTCAAGTCTCTAGATCTCTGATTAGCTGGAAAAGTTAATGGTATCCATATTTTCTGACTCAAAGCTTTGGATATCCAAGTGGCAAACTTTCAAGGTCATTTTCAGTTGACTGTTTCCATTTAATGCTTTATCTAATTTTGTGGGTAAAACAGTCAAAATTCTTAACTGCTTCTTATAGTCAACAATGCTGGGCTGGGCTCCATTGGTCCTATTGAGTGTCAATCAATTGAAGAGATGAAGGCTATAATGGAAACCAACTTCTTTGGTGTAGTAAGGATGATTAAAGAGGTCTTGCCGGACATGAAGAAAAGGAAGAGTGGGCACATTGTGATCATCAGTAGTGTCCTGGGTTTGCAAGGTAAGCTGACTTTAATTTATCTACATTATCTGTACAGTAGTCAATTTAGGAGCAGCAGATAAGGCATTTCATTTAGATGCATATCTTTTAGGACAATCTTTCTTGCCCAACATGATACTATTCAGGTATATTATACCACAACGAATTTTCTAGGTAGCATAAGCAAATAAACTGTGGGAAGTTTCCTCTAAGATATCTGGAGGATCCATGATTTGAAAATAATGTGGTTGAATAAAATAAATTCCAAATTATCTACCAAATTTCATAAACATTTAAAATCATTCATGCACCAAGTTTTATACATTGACAAAATAAATACTCTGTACATTTAATCCTGTCTGTATAGATCCACTTGTGTTATTTCCATAATGCTAGTTTGGGACAAATCTTGCAGATATTTTGATTGGTATATAAATAATACAGCAAGTAGCAATGTTTAACCTATCTGAAAAGTAATAAATATATCCAAATTGGAGTGACCCAAAATCTTTGTTGTAAAAGCAATAGGCACATTTTGCTTTCAATTTTATATTTAGTCTCTCCAAATGTTCCTTTGGTTCCTCAAATGCATAAAACTCAGTTTCAGGCATCCAGATGAATGAGAATTTGCAGCTTGATCATGGTTCTAAAATTAACAATAAAAATAAAACCAATGCCAATACCAGAGACTAGTTGAGTTGTCACAATACATCAGATTAGGCTTTGGTAGTATCTGGGTCCAGCATGTAACAGGAACCTAGCCATTATCTTGTCCTGTTGACAGCCAAGATAATCTATTATCCCAGCAACTTGGTTATTTTCCCTGGGTTAGGGAAAATATCTTCCCATTGAAGGGCCGCAAGTAACACCATTGGAAGGATAGAAGCAATGTTTCTAGTTAGTGTAAGATTTCACAACCAGTTATTTGTGGGAGGCATTGAGCTTAACAGTTTAGTGTCCGTGGTTTAGACAATAAATTTCTTGATATTTTTCTGGCAACTGTGGGTTGGCATCTTCAGAGGAAAGGTGGCCCAATGGTTTCTACTTTTTTAATGCATTTTTCTAAAGTTTGGGGAAAGAAAATGGGAAAAGAAAAGCTGTGGGAAGCCATTCAATTTTTTCTTGCAAAACCCCTTCAACAACACACAAACACACACCCAAATAGGTCTGGGCCAGGAAATTAAAAAAGCCCTTTTTTAAAATGTGAGGAAAACCTGCCCAACATGATTCAGGTTTGTCTTGAGTTTGATCACACCAGTAGCGTAAAGAAAAGCAGCAGTTGAAAGAACTATACAAGTGAAACTATTTGGGCCTTTATAGACTGCACTGGAAAGGGGAAAACAGTCAACTTACCATCCCAAGCTAAATTCCTGCTGGCCACTTCTGATTAACAAAATACAGAGATACCATCATAACTCAGTCATAATCTATTGTGTTTTGTCTTCTAGGCATCATTTTCAACGACATCTACGCTGCGTCCAAATTTGCCATTGAAGGCTTCTGCGAAAGCCTTATTATCCAAGCACTCAGATTTAATATCTTGTGAGTGGGTAGTAGTGGTGATGCTAATAAACCCCCCTCCCATTTGAATATAGTAGGATTTGCCATGTCCTTATTTCTGTAAGGTTTAATGAATGGAATACAAACAAAAACTCAGGAAAAGCAGCTGCATTCATTGGAATAGTCTAGCAAAAGGCTTAGGTTTTAATCTTTAGCAAAAAAAGTGGCAATATGTGGAAAAGATTTGTTCTGTTAACTGAACATCACTGTTCTGCCCCAGCTACGGACCACAAAGAACGCAGCACACACAAATTCTGTCCAAACCTTTATTTACTAAATTAAAGACTACTAATGAGCTTTCTTAGTAGTCGTCAAACACAAATACAGTTTAAAGCAGTCTTTTCTGAACACCAGCTGTTAATTCAACTTCATTAACAGCCAGCACGAGTCCATGAAATAATAAATCAAGTCTGAGCAAACATTCTTGGAGATAACACCACGCTTACAATGGTTGGCAAAATGCCCAGAAGCAATTTGCAGGAAGAATGCCAAGAGAGAGAACAAGAGCTGAGCAGATGTTTCTGAATTCAAGACACGAAGGCATATGAACGAACGTTGTTTCCTGCAAATTGCTGCCATTGTTGTCATCCCTTAAATAGGCTAGGAGAGTGACCAATTAGCCCCAAGCCTACTCCCGAGGAGACCTCCTCCTGAGGAACCATTCCTGCCTTTTGGCAGCTCTGCATGCCCTAGCATTGAGACTAGGCTCCTCCTCTTCTTCCTCATCACTGATGGGAGGTTCTGGAGGTTCTGAAGGCCCTGGCTGAATCTCTGCCTCTGGCACCGAGTCCTCTGCAGCCTCCTCACTGTCCGACTCAGGTGCCAGCTGCACAGGCCGCTGGCGCATCACCACATCAGCCTCTTCTCTATCGAGATCCTCTACCAGCTGCATGGGCTGCTGGCGGGCCACAACAATCACATAGCTGCTGATCGGATAAAATCACTACAAATAGTTCAGGGTTAACCTCTTTACAGATAGTCCTTGACTTACAAGAGTTCGTTTAGTGACCATTTGAAGTTACAATGGCAATGGAAAAGTGATTTATGACTGTTTTTGACACGATCGTTGCAGCACCCCCATGGCCACCTGATCAAAACTCGAACGCTTGGCAACTGTATATATGATGGTTGCAGTGTGTTAGGTCATGTTTGCGACCTTCTGACAAGCTTAGTCAATGGGGAAATCAGATTCACTTAACAACTGTGTTACTAACTTAACAACTGCAGTGATTCATTTAACAACTGTGGCAAAAATAGGTCATAAAATGGAGCAAAAGTCACTTAACAACTGTCTTGCTTAGCAACAGAAATTTTGGACTCAATTATGGTCATAAGTCGAGGATTACCTGTATAAGCTTTTGGAATCTCTTCCCTTCCAGATCAGTTATAATTGTATTTGCCCAATCCTTCAGCTATGAAAATTCAGAGTGTCATTAAGTAGAAAAAAGCTGCTTTAGCATCTGTACACATTTTGATTAAAAGCTGTTCCACAGGGACATTACTAATCTAAAACAGATTTTCCTTGTCCTGGTGTCCTCCAAATTATTGAGCTAATAAAATAATACATTGGAATTCTGTGAGTTGCAAGTTCAGCATTTCTTGAGTCTTGAAGAAGATAACTCAACATTTTCTTAATAAATCAATGCAAACAACTTTCACTCGTTTCATGGGAAGCTTACCTGATTGGTTCCAGTCTCCAATATGAATTCCAACCAGTATAAACACAAGATCTGTATTATTGAATAGATTTATGCAGCTCATTCAATGATTTTTAAGATAGCTGGTGAAAATACCAATGAACATGACTAGTTCACAAAAATTAAAAACTGGAGGAAACAGAAATTTTCAATGCCAATGTCCTCCAGAATAGGACTGCTGGTAGTACCTTCTAAAAATCAATTTCTGTTATGATTTTTCATGCTTTATTTGTAGTGTCAGCTTGATAGAGCCTGGTCCAGTGGTGACTGAGTTTGAGATGAAAATCTATGAAGATGCAGAGAAAGCTGATTATTCCCAGACAGATCCCGAGACTGCTGAGATATTTTCTCAGATCTACCTGAAAAATTCCAAAGCTATCTTCTCCAGCCTGAGTCAAACACCTGAAGATGTAGCTGAGGTGACAATATCTTCTAATTTGGAATTTGATACTGTAGAATCAAAAGGTTCAGAGATGCCCTGTGATCTCACCACACTAGCTACTCCCTGTGTCCTGCCTCCTGTCCATTTACAGCAGCGGTTCTCAACCTGGGGGTCGTGACCCCTTTGGGGGTCGAACGACCCTTTCACAGGGGTCGGGAGACTTCGCCCCGACGCTGCCATTTGGGTTCTTTTACCCTCTGCACATGCGCAGAATGCTTTGCGCATGCGCAGAGAGTAAAAGAACCTAAATGGCGGCAGCAGCAGGGGCGGGTTCCTAATTTTTTTACTACCACTCTGTGGGCATGGCTTATTTTGTGGGTGTGGCTTGCCAGCCATGTGACCAGGCAGGCGTGGCTTCTCGGACTGCTGAAGGGAGGGGAACTGAGATAGGTCCTGCTGCCCATTCCCCTTCCCCTCAGCAGCTCGAGAAGCCTCAAACATGCGAAAATGCCTAGGATCATCACCGCGCATTCGTGGCTTCTCTGACTGCTGAAGGGAGGGGAATGGAGATAGCTCCTGCCGCCCATTCTTTCAGCATCTCACGTGCTCCCTCAGCCATTATCCCCTGCTTGGACTCACTGTGGGGTAGGAAGGCAGCGCATGAGCAGTGCCGAAAACTCAGCTTCTGGGCATGCGCAGAAGAAATTTTTTTAAAAAAATCAATTTTTTTTTCAAAAAAATGTTGTCACCCAGGCACTGGCAACCGACCGCACCGGTACTGTGACATCACCAGTGGGCTGCTACCGGTACTATAGAGTGGACCGCACTGGTAGGAACCCACCACTGTCCAGCAGGGCAGGGGTCGCGGTGGCGGGCGCGGTGGCAGGGTGGGTCGTGATGGGGGCGCGGGGGCGGGGGGCGGGTCACGGCATTAGGAAGGTTGAGAACCACTGATTTATATTATCTGTAAGCATGCGTGTGAAAGGAGGTTGTATTCATGTCATTTTTTATGCACTCATACAATATTGATAAATGTCGTATGCTCTTCTCTGACACCTTGGGACTCTTGTTTATTTACACCATAGAACCTCATTTGCTTTTGTTGAGAGAAATCATATTTTTGTTTCCTGAAGTTGACTTTTGAAATAATACTCACACGAATGTCCTCTGATTCCCTTGGCAGCATGTCCTAAAGGTCATTTGTATGGCCAAGCCGCCCTTCCGTCACCAGACTAATGCCATGTACACCCCCATGATGGCTCTCAAGCAAGCTGATCCCACTGGGGCCCTGATGACTGACTCGTTCTATAAATTGGTCTTCAGATATGACAAACTTTTGCGCATTAGCCTAAGGGCCATCCAGCTCCTCCGCTGGCAAGCACGCAAAGTGAAACAAGGAGTCCGATTGCTGGGCTTCAGATAAAGTCCTTTGTGGATGGTAGCCCAAACCTCACAGTCAGCAAGACAGTTAGGGTTAGTTGCATGGAAACTCTTCAAGCAATTTCTTAATGTATTAGCTTTAGACTATTGAACTTATACTTTATGTCTGTTAAACTCTCTTACCTCCCAATTCTTGTTTTATGTGCACTGTGGCATTATTAATTGCAATGTGTATATAATTATTTGCAAAACAAAAAAGAACAGAGCAAAAAGATAAAACAAAGAAGCATCAATAAGAATCCCCCCAACAGGAAAGCAATTTACGAACACAGGAAGCATCGCTGGGGGAGGGGAAATCACAACTGGGAATTTGCCAAACTGATAATTTCACAAGTGTGTACAGAAAAAGATGACATATACACAAACAATCTTAAGGAGAAAAAAATATATAAGCATCCATTTTTAATATTTCTGACAAGAATGATATATTAGGAGAACAATTATTAATACTACTTGCAAATGGGTAAATAAATTTGATTAAATTTTCCTGCTTTTAAAATAATTTTGCAGCTTTTATATAGTAGGAATTTTACAGAAACACAGTCTACATTTTAAGACACTATTGATAAAGTAAAAGATATATTGCAATAGTAAACTGAATGGATAACCATAAAAATTGAATCAATTCATTTTGTTGTATTGTAAAACAATCTCAGAATCCACTATTAAAGACTTCAAGTAATTTTCTTGGTTTCTTTCAAAACCTCTGACCAAAGCTCTAATTAATTGGGCATTACTACTAAAGTTGTTAATATGCACCAATTCATTTACACACCAGATAGCACAATCTATTATATTTCTAGCCTGAAGAATTCATGCTCTGCTAATGGCAAATTAATTGGGAATTGAGCATTGTTTACATGGTACAGAGTATTAGAACATTATCTCATTTTATTGTATTTTACCCTTTCAATTAATTCTGTTTCCTATCCTGCTTTATCACATTTTATGGTACTTTTTTATTTTGATATGCTAGGTAAGCCTGTGACTTGATTCAATTGAACTGAATCTAGCACAGTTACAGTGTATATAATGTAACATTAATGGAGTGTAATACCACTGCTGACTTTTTTTGAATTATTTCTTGATGACTTACTAAAAAGGTTTAAAAGAAATTGAATGTAACAAGAATTCCAATGATGTTCATAAAGTTTATTGCTCAAATAATCTCATGACTTTAAAATTCTTTATAGAAAGCCATTTTGCTTAGTATAAAATTCTGATAAAGTTCTCTATCAAATTAAATGCATGCTGTTCTTCATATCTGGTTAATGATTTGTGAAGTCCATATATCGTATGAAGCAGAGGTGGGTTCTAACTTACCTTGCTGCCGGTTCGCTTCCTCTGCCGCCGCTTGGCTGTGCCTTGTGGGTGCGCGCACTTTTCGCTCGTGCACGCATGTGCAATGCCGAAAAATCCCCCCAAAATAAAAAAATAAAAAAGCTGAAAACAAGATGGCGATGCAGTACTGGAAACTTGTCTTCTGCGCATTCTCAGAAGAAAAAAAATTCAATTAAAAAAAAAATCAAAAAAGATGGCGGCGCCCACGGATTGGCACCGACCGAACCGGTTCCATGACATCATCGTGACATCACCAGCAGGTCACTGCTGGTTCGGGCGAACCGGTCCGAACCAGGAGGAACCCACCTCTGGTATGAAGTAATGACTGAATGTGAATACTTAGTTCTTTAAAAGTTGAATCTGGTCCCTTCTGAGAACTCCACTAATTATCTGCTTTGTTGGTCTCAGCTCCCTGCTAAATCAAGATGCTGATTTAGATCTGCTAGATTTAGTAATAGCAACAGTTACCTGGACCTCTACTAATGCCACAGACTGGTCAGAGTTCCAACAGAGTGTCTGAGAAAGAGGGAAATTCCCAAGAATATTGAAGATATTAACTGGATCTATCAAAGTGCCTGTCAGACCACTTTAACTTACCCTCCAACTTTATAGAGCAGTGCTTCTCAACCTCAGTAAGTTAAAATGGGTGGATTTCAACTGCCAGAATTTCAGAAGCAACATGCTGGCTAGGGAATTATGGGAGTTGAAGTTCACCTACCTTAAACTCGTGGAAGTTGAAAAACACAGCTATAGTGGATGATAGCAGAGGCCAGCCTAAAACTGAGCAACAAATAAATTATCCATGGCAACAGAGTTCCTCTACTTTCAGATCACTGGCTCCAGCTAAACAAGATTACCAAATGTATGTCCTGGACCATAAACCCATTGGGAACAATCCAAGGTTCTCATGAGAGATAAGAAATCCTGATCCAACTCCTGCCTGGGGAACTTCCTGGGGAACCTATAGAGTAGTCCATTGCTATGCCAGAATTCACTCTGTCTAGCTCAGGAAGAGTAGCTGTTGTGCTACTCTGTTATCAACAGTATCCCATATTGTCCTGACAATCCACACACAGCAGCAAACATTCTACATTGATAGATGTGTGATGGAGTTTCTAGAAACACATGGCCACACCAGGTCCCTGTTCTCCAGCCTTAGCCTGATGCATCACAGAGTAATTCACTGCACACAGAACTGGGAGGAATTTCTCATCCCCAAGCAAGGCATTCCTGATCCATTTACATATCTGGGTCTTCATTCAGGATGAATAAATGTTACCAACAAGTACCCTAGCATTAAAATATAGGATTTTTAGGTTGATTTTTTAGGGCCCTCCTTCATGATTGGAAAGGCATCTTGAAAACAAGTGAAGGTAATTAAAGGATCATTCTCCTGTCCCTGAAATGACCAAACATTAGTTCCTGTTATATCTCTCCTTGCAAGTTATGACATCAGTATTTACTCCTGGATCCATGCAACTATCTTCAGTTCAGAACCTTAGCAATCCTGCTCCTGTTCATGGCTACTCATGCCTTGATCACTTCCCAATTAGATTATTGCAGCGTGCTTTAACTAGAGATGCCCTTGAAAACTGTCGAAGCTTCAATTAATCCAGAATGCAGCAGTGTGGGTAGTTCTGGACAAATCTTGTTAATTTTTTTCATTTATTTAGTTAGCAAATTTATTTGCTACCCATCTCACGGTTTAGGCAACTCTGACACTTACACTTATGTAACACTGCTATACAGCAAGCTGCATTGGCTCCCAATAAGCTTCTTGATGAGATTCAAGGTGCAGGTTACTACTTTTAAAGCTCCATATGGCATAGAACCAGGTTGAGGTGTTGGCTTCTCCCAAGAACAACTACCTATCCGTCATGCTCCTAAAGACAGCCGGTTCCATGTTCCTTCTTTTAAATCTTGTCATCTTATCTAGGAAATGTGCCTTTTCTCATGAACAATCTCCCTTCCCCCCTCCTCCTGATATATTACAAGCTGTAACTCATCTTGCCTTTACAAAAGCTATTAAAACTTGGTTCTTTCCTTCATAAGAATAGCTCAAGATTCTTAGGTTAAATCAGCCATTTTCCCCACAATATCTTATCTTGTAGAGAATCTTTATAGGGTTAAAAAAAAAAGGAGGGATGTTCCTATACCCCATGTCCTAATGTTATTATACTGGAAACAGTTTTGCATCACCAGTAACATTCCATAAACCTGGCTAAAGAGCGAGCACAAACTGAACTGTCTTGTTTACAAGTTATAATCATCAAAACCACCCTCCATAATTGTCATTTATGATAAAATATGGGGGTTCAAAAATGGGCCATTTTAGATATCCTGGATTTCCAGACAAAGATTGTAGAAATTCTTAAACAAGAGTTCACAATTCATCACACACTTGAGTTGGCAAAGACTTGAGTTGCAATTTCAAATGCCCTTCTCATTATATGTCGCTTCGTTCCACTGAGTTTATAGTGGATATCAGGCTGGTCTAATTCCTTTTCAATTAGAATGGTTTGTTCTATATGACAATGCCCATATGCACTACAATATGGAAGTAGGCTTTGCAACAAGCCTATTTTGCCTTTTGTTATCCTTAGTCCTGCTTACGCTTTGAGCCAAGACTGCTAGCCTTTAAGACAGATCATTTGTATCTTCCTGCTTTCAGGGATTGTAGACAGCACTGTCTTCTCATTCATGCAACAGAGCAAAAGACTGCATGTGCAAGGCTCTGCCATGGCATTCTCCT
This sequence comes from Diadophis punctatus similis, assembly GCA_023053685.1. Classification (NCBI taxonomy): domain Eukaryota; kingdom Metazoa; phylum Chordata; class Lepidosauria; order Squamata; family Dipsadidae; genus Diadophis; species Diadophis punctatus. Next base: position 18,726,043 of record JALIGW010000009.1, on the reverse strand, counting down.
TTCAAAGACCATCTTCATAGGCCTATATAACTAATGATTTGTCTATTGTTTCCTAATGCTACCCTAGTGCATTCTGGGCTAATAACACACTGAAAAACTCTATTTGCTCTAGCTAGGTTTCTGCATCAAGGGTAGTTTAGATGCCCCATGATGCTTTTGTGAATCTAATGGAGTTCAGCTATACCTTTTTTCCATCAACCTGCTGGTCACAATCCTTTCGAGAGCCGTAGGGATTTGCCCAACCATACTTTTACTAATTTCTTGAGGCTTTGGCTGTTATGGTTTACTCAGCTGTCATATTGTCTCTTCAAGATTATCTTCATCTTTGAAAACATTATGAAAATAGTTTGCTTTTACCTCTGCTGATCAGAGCCGAGGTGGCGCAGTGGTTAAAGTGCAGCACTGCAGTTCAGCAGTTTAGCTGTTCAAATCTCACCGGCTCAAGGTTGACTCAGCCTTCCATCCTTCTGAGGTCGGTAAAATGGGGACCCAGATTGTTGGGGGCAATATGCTGAACTCTGTAAACCGCTTAGAGAGGGCTGTAAAGCACTATGAAGCGGTATATAAGCCTAAGTGTTATTGCTAAGTGCTATTGCTATCATTCCTTAGAGTTTCTCCCCCTGGTTCTCAAACCTGTTGCCAAACCTTTTGTATCAATATCCATATTTCTCATTCATTGCTTGTCATTGAAGATAGTATTTTTTTTAACATTCATGCTTTTTTTAATTCAGAAAGTTAAAATACAAATTCCTCCAAAGTAAGAGTGTTACAAAAACAAAACAAAAGTAGGCAAAGCATTAAGGAAGGAAGACAGTATTTTTAATATGCTCACTTAGCACCAAATGTAAGGACTTTGCAATAGACTGCATCTTTATTATTTTTTCATAGGGATAAAGGGGTCTTTTGCCCAGAAATGTTCCATTAACTTTGATTCTATTTAGCAATAGCAATAGCACTTAGACTTATATACCGCTTCGTAGTGCTTTACAGCCCTCTCTAAGCGGTTTACAGAGTTCAGCATATTGCCCCCAACAATCTGGGTCCTCATTTTACCGACCTCAGAAGGATGGAAGGCTGAGTCAACCTTGAGCAGGTGAGATTTGAACAGCTGAACTGCTGAACTAGCAGTAGCCTGCTGTGCTGCATTTAACCACTGCGCCACCTCGACTCTTAAGTTTGGACATTATATTGCATCCCTTTTTTCCCAGTTCTTTGACACAGAGGGGTGTCCAGAGAATCCTTGACTTTTTCTTGCATCAAATGGCTTCACTTTATAAACTCCAACATCTAATTTGGACCTTTCAAACCCCTCATTCAAAGGGTATGGGCCTTTCCCTAACTATTTTCTAAAAGAATCCTAGCAACCTTTAAGCTTTGTTATATGCAACAAAGAAAGTGTATATGCAAGCAACTTATTAAGCTGTTGAATATTTTTCCTGATATTCTTTGCTAATACTTTAATAATGAGGTCAAAGAAAAGTGAGAGAATTTAATAATCCTATTTATTTTAAAAAGTCTTTTGCTGGGTCCACTGCTTTTAATTACTGCTTTTGTGAGTAAATATAACTGATTAATAATAAAATCAACTAATTGTTTCCCAATCCAGTTTTTAAAATTTACCTTCTGCTCCTACGAAAGCTTTCAGAATATCTAAAAACAGTAATGATCAAAATACTGTATTGTAGTCAATATTTTTCTAATTGAAGATATTTTATTTATTTTATTAAAAAAATAAGAGTTGATCTGGGGAGATACAATTGTATAAGGGTAGATTTAATTTTTGGACAATAATGTAGGGCTTTATTTTTAGGTTTTCACTTAATAATGCTTATATTATGCATTCAATTAAGATATTGTTTCTAGGGATCCAAAATTTTCACTAATGCCTACCTTTGCTTTGGGAAAAGAGACCACTTTATAACCATGTGTATAAGTTGCTCTACTTCCCAGATAAATTTTAAGTTTTTTTACTCTTTTGAAAGCTTTTCTCATGCTGATTGTTCAATTTTTGCATTCTGGCAAATCCTTCTTTCTCGCAAGGATTTAAGCAATTGCCTTCAATTTAGTTTGGTGGTTTTCACACTTTAAAAAAAAATTCTGATTATTAACCATTTCCACACATGTGCACAGCATGGAAAAGAATAGTCACTTACTATTCATTAGTAAGTGACTATATAGTTTAAGGTGACTAGACATCCCACTTTTGGCGGAACAGTCCCACTTTTTAATAATTTGTTCCGCGTCCCGAGGCGTTTCAAAAAAGTCCCGCTTTTTTAATTTGAATTTGCCCTGCACAACCCTCTGCCTCCTGCCTCGCCTGCCTCCTCCTGCCAGGCGGGGAGGGAGGGCAGTGAGAGGGGCAGTGGCGGTCTTGCCTGTTCGTCGCCGCAGAGCCGAAGAAGCTGGTGGCGTTCGCGGCGTGGGGCTTCCCCCGCCCGCTTTCCCCGGCCGCTGGGACGCCGCCATTTGCGTTCTTTTGCCATCTGTGCAAGCAGAATGCTTTGCGCATGCGCAGAGGGCAAAAGAACGCAAATGGTGGCGTCCCGGCAGGCGGGGAAAGCGGGCGGGGGAAGCCCTGCGCTGCGAACGCCCCCAGCTTCTTCGACTCTGCGGTGACGAACAGGTAAGCCTGCGCCTGTAGGAACCCACCCCTGGCTGCGATGAAGAGGGGGATGTTTGGGGGGGGGTGCACAAAGCTGCAGGATAAGAGAGATGGACCCCTCCCATCTTGCTCCCCTAGAACCCCCCCCCCGGCAATGGTGTCCCGCTTTACAAATATTAAAATCTGGTCACCTTAATATAGTTCAATCTCTTGGTCTACCTCAAGTCACCGCAAAGTATGTTCTAATGTTCTCTACTATGGTAGTTTCTTCCAGACATGTTAGAACTATAGCTCTCAATGTACCAAATCAGCATAGCTAAGAATGGAGCTGCTGTTCTAAGCACTTTGGGAAACCCATGTTGGAGAAGGCTATAGCAGTTGCTACTGGTTTCATTTTCTCCAGGAGTAATAGAAAGAATGTAAAGAGATATAATGAACAATGAGGAATAATGAAGAAAAGATGAAAACTATGCCTAACTGGATGCCCTTCCCATGTGACAACTACAATATGTTGTTTGGGGTTAATGAGAATTCTAGTCCAATGACCTAAAGATCAATAAACCTGAATAGCTGTTTCCCTCTTTAAGTCATTGAGTTCATGACTCATAATGTTCTATATAATTATCTGCATTCTCCCTTATTCTATGTCCCACAATAACTTGCTAATTCATTGCAAAATGAGTATCTTTATCCTAAAGCATAGAAATTAAGAAAATTATGTGCTGTGTAGTTTCCTTGATGCCCATTTATAGCCAGTGGCGATGATCTACTGGGTATAAAAGTTGCTAATGCAGGAAAAAGTGCACAATCTTAATTTAACTGTAAGACATTCCATTACAACTACAGGAATGTAGAGGGAAAGTAATGTAAAGTTTAATTAAATCTGATGAGATATAAGGTAAACTCATCTAATAAAACTAGGGATATGACAACTAGGCTGCAAAAAAGCCAGATGACCACTAGATGGCAGCAAAGAGAGCTCTAAGTAAGATGTCTGTACATGGAATGAATTCCAGTCCTTCCACACTGAATACTTGGGTAAGTGGCGACACCTAATGGTCTATCTTGGTAACTTTTCATTCCTGATTACATTTTCTTAGCATATTGATTTAAAATATTTTTGTAAGGTATTATACTTTATTTATTTTATTTATTTGTATCCCACCTTTACCATACAGTTTTTTATCCAATGCTTTCAATATATATTTCAAGATGTAGATGTAGATGCATATATATGCATTAGGATTTCTAGTACAGGTAGATGGGATTCACTTACCTTCCCTACTGGTTCGCAAATGTGAGCATGCACGCGCATGAGCACAAACTTCTGCACATGCGCAGTGCTCGCGTATTACATCCGGGTGGGGGGCGGAGCCTCCCACAGGCACTGCTACCAAATTGTCCGAACCGGAGAGAATCCCACCACTGAGGTAGTCCTCGACTTACAACAGTTCATTTAGTGACCATTCGAAGTTACAACAGCCCTAAAAAAGTGCCTTATGATCATTTTTCACACTTATGTCCATTGCAGCAACCCCATAGTTACATGATCAAAATTCAGATGCTTGAAAACTGACTCACATTTATGACAGTTGCAGTGTCCTGGGGCCATGTGATCACCTTTTGCGATCTTCTGTCAAGGAAAGTCAATGGGGAAGCCAGATTCACTTAACAACTGAGTTACTAACTTAGCAACTGTAGTGATTTACTTAACAGATGTGGCAAAAAAAGTCATAAAACAGGGCAAATATCACTTAACAAATGTCTTAACAACAGAAATTTTGAGCTCAGCTGTGGTCATAAATTGAGGATTACCTGTACTACTTCTAAGAAGTCAAAGTGCAAATTAAAGATAGTGCAAATTGGGGAAATTGGAACAGTAAGCAACAGGAAACACTATTGGCTGAATTCACCGCACCCTCCTATCCATCTACTAAAATTCCAATCAAATTGTCATCCCAAAACTTCTGAGAGGCCTGCAACCAGAGAAAGATTGCTACTGCCAATATATTTGCATGTTCACAGTCATAGGTTCAGTCCCTGTTATTGCTGATTATAAATGGTTCAGGCAGAATGTGAAAGATCTGAGTCATACACAGATTTTTTTTTCATTACAGTCACTGGATTATCAGATTTTTCTCCCTTTCGGTATCTTAAATGAGTAATATATCTGGAACTCAGCACTTTCCAGCCAAATCATCAACTAGAGCCTTGTTTCTCTTAAACTTCAAGGCAGATCTAGGTGGAGCAACAGTTCAACTTTTCCACATACAAAGGAGTTGATCTATCCTATTTTTGAATAGGTTTTTCTGTGCAAATATTTGTTTTCATAAGAGTGCTTTGTCCTAGTGGAGACTCTTGTTTAAGAATGAAGATAGTGCTCCCACACCTCCAGATGTTTATGTTTCTATTTACAGAAAGTACATAGAGTACACCTAAAATTTTCTGAAGGATCACTGTTCTGGGTGGATCTTCAGAGTAATATTCAGTCAGAGACACAACAGGGAGCTTCCCTAGGGGCACCTGATGCAAAGAGATAATACAATCACATCCAATGAGGAATTATAACATTATCTGCTCTATGAATCTGAATTGTACACAATCAGAATAGAACTGAGCTATAGCAGGTAACCTCCAGTAAAAGAGAGAGAGAGAGAGAGAGAGAGAGAGAGAGAGAGAGAGAGAGAGAGAGAGAGAGAGAGAGAGAGAGAGAGAGAGAGAGAGAGAATTTAAATAAATTTAATTCTAGAACTGTTCTAGAATCAGAGGATTAACCATTTGCACCAAAAGAATAATCTGATTTCCTTGATTCTACATAAGTAAACCCAACAGTTACTGTTTGAAAACTATGATTTATAACTTGGTTTTATGGACTGTTTATGACAATAAACTAAGCCGTGAAATGATTTCTTCATGTTAGCTTTGTGTAAAGTGTGGTTCCAAGCATATGATTTTTAAATACCAAATTACTTCCATTTTATGTGAAGCTAACTGTGACATTTTACAACTACAGTTAAATGAACCATTAATATAATGCATGAATTCAGCAAATATGGAAGCAGGTGAAAAACCTTAGCCTTTGCCTACTTGCCCCTTTCTTTGCTGTATTAACTGAAGGTTGAACATATGAAAAGACAATCTCCTAGTTTGTTGTGTTCACTCTACTTCCCTCACTGCTTGCTGCTTTCAGTCTTATTTGCAATCATTATGTTCCAACTTTTCCTGTAGTAGTTTCACTGCGGGGGAGGTGGTAGCGGTGATTGTGGCCATCTCTTTTGAGTGTGAACTAAAGTGTGCGCAGGGAGCGAGGCTTGCATTAGGTTGAACAGCTCACATGATCCTAAGGTAGGTAGCCCATGACCAGCTATAGGAGTTTCAGTTCCCAGTCCCAGACAGAAATATCTCCAGTGAGAGGTATTTATTAGACCATGACACAATATTTTTAGTCATGATGAGGTCTAAGCAACAACAACAAAAAAAAATGACTGAGAAGCACTGCATTTCCTTTGTGTGACTGCTTGGATTGGCAAAAGCAGGTGCCAGGACAAGGCTTGTGGCTTATAAGGCACAGGGATCATAAATCAGACTGATGCTTTTTGAGATAACAATAGTGATGGAGTTTTGTTTGGGGGGGGGAGACTTCTGTGCAATGATATCTTTTTTTAGGAACACACAGCTCTTTCCCCGGAAGGAAAGAAAGAGGATTGTTGACAGATAGTTCTTGACGTATGACCTCTACTGAGACCAGAATTTCCATGGTTAAGCCAGGCAGTTGTTAAATGAGTCATGTCTATTTTTCCAACCTTTCCCCCCCCACACACACAATTGTTAAGCAAATCACTACAGTTGTTAAGTGAATCATGCAGTCATTAAGTGAATCTGGCTTCCTCATTGACTTCACTAGTCAGAAGTCAGTTGGGAAGGTCACAAATGGCGATCACATGTAACCATTCATGCTGGATACCAAGCACCCGAATTTTGATCATGTGACCGTGAGAATGTTGCATCTGTTGCAAATGAGAGGACCAGTTGAAAGTCACATGTTTCAGTGCCGTTGTAGCTTCCTTTGCATGTAACTTTGCCAGGGACAACCTTTGTTTCACAATCCCCACTCTTTGTAAAGCAGGACTTATAAACAGGGACAGCACAGATGACATCAAGCCGCGGGGAATAGCCAATACTTCAGAAGTTAGGCTCAAGATCTAGAAGGATCTTGACAGACTTGAATACTGGTCCTTATCCAACAAAATGGAATTCAGCGGTGAGAAAAGTAAGGTTTACTTAAGCAAAGAAAACCAAAAGCACAGGTATAGAATAAGTGGTATTCAAAAGCAGTCAATGTGAGAGGGATCTAGGAGTCCTAGTGGACAATCTCTTCAGTAGGAGCCAGCAGTGTTCTGCAGCTGCCAAAAAAGCCAACACAGTCCTAGGGTTCATCAACAGAGGAATAGTATCAAAGTAACGTGAAATGCCAATAGTGATTTATATGCACTGCAGTGGTAGGTTCCTACCGGTGCGGTCCACAATGTCATTCCGGTAGCAGCCTGCCGATTGCACAATTTGCGCACGACGGCTCCGGTGCTGTCTTTGCCAGTCCGTCACGCAGCACCATCTTTTTTTCTGAATGTTTGGCCTTTTTTTGCTTCCTGCACATGCGCGGAAGCAAACTCTTGCAAGCGGACGTGCACATACATGCGAGATTTCGGTGATTTTTTGATTCTGTGCATACGTTAAAGCAAAAAAGCTCCAAAATCACACGTGCGCGCACATTCCCTCGCAAGATTTCGGTGACTTTTTGCTTCCTGTGCATGCGCAGAAGCAAAATTGCATGAGGGGACACGTGCACGTAGTGAGCATGCACCCACATGAAACGTGATGATGCGTGCATAGCGCACCGGTAGGCAGGTAAGAGGAACCCGCCCCTGATGCACTGGTAGGATCACATTTGGAATACTGCATCCAGTTTTGGTCACCATGATACAAAAAAAGATGTTGACACTCTAGAAAGAGTGCAAAGAAGAACAATAAGGATGATTAGGGGACTGGTAGCTATACCATGTCTAGCAGAGGTGAAATCCTCCCGGTTCGCCTGGCCCAGTCCTTCGGCGTATAGCCGATGGAACTGGCGGCGGTCACGGCGCGGAGCTTCTCCCGCCTGCTTTCCCGGCCCGGCTGAACGCACAGAGGGAAAAATAACCTGAATGATTGTGTTCAGTCGGGCCGGGAAAGCCGGGAAAGCGGGCGGGAGAAGCTCCGCGCCGCGACCGCCGCCAGTTCCATCGGCTATACGCCGAAGGACTGGCCCGGGCGAACCGGGAAGATTTCACCCCTGATGTCTAGTCTAACAAAGAGAAGGACTAGGGGTGACATGATCAGAGGTAGGTTCCTCCTGGTTCGGACCAGTTCACCCGAACCGGTAGCAACCTGCTGGTGATGTCACGATGACGTCACGGAACTGGTTCGGTCGGTGCCAGTCCGTGGACGCCGCCATCTTTTTTTAAAATTTCTTTTGAATTTCTTTTTTTCCCTTCTGAGCATGCGCAGAAGCCGAATTTCTGGCACTGCGCATGCATTGCCATCTTGTTTTTGGTTTTTGGGGGAGGTTGGGATTTTTCAGAACTACACATGTGCGCACGTGCCCACGAGGCGCAGCCATGTGGCGCGGGAGGAAGCGAACCGGCAGCGAGGTAAGTTAGAACCCACCCCTGGACATGATAACAGTTTTTCAATATTTGAGGGGCTGTCACAGAGAGGAGGGAGTCAACCTAGTCCCTTTTGGGACAATGGGTTCAAAACTGCCCAGTATAGGGAAAAAAGGAAGTGAGGAGCCAAGGAAAAGTATCAGGATGTGCTCTGGACGCAGGAACTGAAGGCTTGAATTTAGGAGGAAAGGGAAAACTTGACCACGAAGACAAATGAAATCTGAGAAATTCAGAGTTGGAAGAAACTGAAATGAGTCCCACAGAGAATAACCTTCTGACTTACATCCACATTGTAGCCTCCAATGAATGGTCTCATGCAGCCTTTTTCTTCCTACCTGCTCCTGGGTTCAACATCTCACCAAGTGAAGCTAGGAGAAATGAAGTGCAGCTTGTAACATTTAAGCTAATGATAAGGCATAAAACAATTCATCAATCCCACCTCTGGGGCCCATTGCATCAGTCCTTCTTTATCAGTCCTGCTTCTACTTTACTATGTCAGATGCCCGAGCAGCTCCATTCATCCCATTAGAGATCTTCCTTGCATTCCTAGTTCTTTGATGACAACCAAGTGCTATATCAGAGCCCACCTATCTTCCAACCTGCTAAAGCTAGCTGACCTATGAATAAGTAATGGGAAAAGCTGTGGTCCTAAAAACATTTGTGATGGGAGAGGATGAACCTGAAGCAGTTTAGTCTGGCACTAAAGTGCTGGGCTAATAACCAGGAGTCTGTGAGTTCTAATCTTTCCATAACCATGAAAGGCATCTTGGTGACAGCTTTGGGCCAGTCTTTCTTTCTCAGACTAACCCATTCTTGGGGTTGTTGTTGGAAAAATAGGAGGCAAGACTATTAGATATGTATGCTGCCTTAAGTTTACAAAAAAGCAAGGACAAAGTAAAAGTCAAATAAATAAACCTGGAAGGGTGAGGGGGGTAAGAAAAACATGTGAGGTTGCCAACAGTAACTCCAGCCATATGCAAATGAAGTCTTATGTCAAGGTTCCAAATAGCATCTAAAATTATATCAGAGTCCAAGGCAAAATATTTATTTATTTATTTATTTTGTTGGATTTCTATGCCGCCCAATCCATATTCCTCAAAGTTCCAATTTATTAATAGAGCCATCTTGGCACATCTGAGTGAAACCCGAATCTGAATTCTCCCGGGTTTCACCACCCAGTTGAAAGTTCAAGTCCTTGCCCCCACACCCACAAGTCCATCACGTTGTCCAATCTTCTATTGACATGCTGGCAGAATCTACCCATCTCAGGGGTGAAATGCTCCCGGTTCGCTTTTACCTGCCGGTCGTCGGAGAGCCAATCGCTAAGGTAGCGTGATGCTCCGCCCACCCGCCGGGACACCGCCATTTGAGTTCTTGTACCCCCTGCGCATGCACAGAATGCTTTGTGCATGCGTTGAGGGTAAAACAACTCAAATGGCGGTGTCCCGGTGGGTGGGCGGAGCGTCACGCTACCTTAGCGATCGGCTCTCCAACGACTGACAGGTAAAAGCGAACCAGGAGCATTTCACCGCCGACCCATCTCCTTCCGTGCAGGTGCAGAGGTGCAGAGACCAAGGATGACCTTGGCTTTCTAGAAAGAATTTGTTATGGCTACATGCTATAAACTTCAAACAATCCCCCCTCTCATTTTCCCACAATAGAAAATGCATAGCAGAACAGTATAAAATGTGGCACCTCCCCTGCTGTCTTATAATGTCCTATTGCATACAATACATTAAATTATTATGTTTTATTTGATTTGGACTTAGAGTACTATGCAAAGACAGAACACGTTGGATGTTTTTAATGGCATTTATTTTACATGTCCAATGAATCCAGCTAATCATGATTTATTTAACCAACTATGACTAAACAAACCATAGGTGTGATTCTTCCCATTTTGACTGCAAGGTCCTAAGAAGTTATTTGAAAGAAATAGATTAGCAATGACACCCAAGAGCATCTATCGCCATCCTGCTCGCTTTGCTCATTGGGGCCAGGCCTCCCTTGTGGGCAGGATACGGGATGGGTTTGGCAGCTGTGAGAGCGTGGCTGAGGGGAAAGGAAGACACAGGCAACAGTCTGCAGCAGCTGCCACATGTGGCCTCTCAACCTGTTGCAAGTACATTGGTGATGGAATGTGGGAGGAGAGGGGAGCGGTACTTCCTAAGTGCAGAGCCAGTACCCTACTTAGCCCCCTCTGGGTAGATTGCAGCCCATCTGGCTTACCCTCAAGGGAAACTGCATGGGAATGGTGTGGTAGGGAGAGGATGCTTGCTCTCTGCACATGATCCTGTGGTCCTGAGACAAAAGCATTCATGCATATTTGGCCAATGATGGCAGCAGTTAGAGCAAAGAATCTGATCTTTGCTTATCTGTCTGCAGGATTCAACCCAAGAAAGTATTGGTTTCGACTGGAAATTTCAACATGTTATTAAATCTTTTCCACTGAAATTGGAAGTGGTTAAAATCAGCAGGGATTGTCCCCTGCACACCCCTTTTTTCTTTTTTGTCTTTTTTTCACACATCTTTTCTCCTGTGCTCCCTACATTTTTGAACAAAGGAAAGTTTTATTCAAATCTGCAGAAACCACAGAGTCAGGGGTGGCTGCATCTTTTGGGGTCTTTGATGGGAACACATGTGAACTGTGGATCCGGCAGGTGCTCTTCCTGTTACTGCGGCAGCGGAGGAGGCGGCAGCTGGCTGCAAAGCTGGCAGCTCCCTGGCTTCAGCTTCTCAATTTTTTTTTCTTCAAGTGAGATTCAGCAAGCAATCCATAACAAGGGGGGGGGGAAACCTCTCTTGTGCAAATCTAATGAAAGAAACAAATGGATTCTGTGGAAGAGTTCAGTTTCAGAAATCGTGAAAAGTTTACACAGCATAATTAGAGAATATTGTTAATTACTGTTACTGCGGTACACATCCAGTTCACGGGAAACAAGCAATAGACTTGTTTTCTTTTCTACACACTTAAAAAACAGGGCAGAAAGAGTACTGATGCCTTTGAAATTTGGTGTTGGAAAATACCATGGATAGCCAAGAAAACAGCAAAGGAATCACAGAATAAAGGCATATTTTGGATACATTATGCAAGATATAAACCCCCTTGAGAAGTCCATAATACTAGAAATAGTGGAAAGAAAGAAGAACTAGGTGGATTGTCTCAATTAGGAATATCTGAAGGGCCAGGCTGGTGACAGATCATCCTGGAGAAGATCTACCTATATTGCCTCTAAGAGTGGACATTGTGATAATGTGATGGCACTGGATTATTTATTTATTTATTTATTTATTTATTTATTTATTTATTTATTTATTTATTTATTTATTTATTTATTTGTTTGTTTGTTTGTTTGTTTGTTTGTTTGTTTATTTATTTATTTATTTATTTATTTATTTATTTATTTATTTATTTATTTATTTATTTATTTATTTATTTATTTATTTATTTGGTCATTTTTATATGCTGCCCAATTCCCATAGGACTCAGGGCGGCATACAACATAATACAAAAACAATTTATAAAAACGATACCAATAATTAAAAAGTACAGAAATTTAAAAATTTAAAAACAAACCATCATTCAAATATGGGGGATATTTATTTATTTATTTATTTATTTATTTATTTATTTATTTATTTATTTATTTATTTATTTATTTATTTATTTAGTGATTCTTATAGGCCACCCTACTCCCTGGGGACTCAGGGCGACGTACAATATATATAAGAACAGCTGAATACTATATTAGAAAAATACTATAAAAACAGCACTAATAAAATAGTGATTAAAAAGATAAAAACAACACAAGCAACAGTCACAATCACCCCACCTGCAGGAAGAGCCATGTTTTCACAGCTTTACGGAAGGCCAGTAGGGTGGGGGTAATCCGTATCTCTGGAGGGAGCTGGTTCCAGAGAGACGCAGCTCCCACAGAGAACGGCCTCCCCCATGGTGCCATCAACCGGCATTGCTTGGTTGATGGGACCTGGAGGAGAACAACTCTGTGGGACCTAACCGGTCGTAGGGAGGTATGCGGTAGGATGAGGTTGGATGCGGTTCTGCATACCTCCCTACCAACCAAGCAGAGAATACTAGATTAGGAAAACTTGCCATCATGTTTAATTGGGATGGGAAAATACCTTGGTCTAGTACAGTGGTTCCCAAACTTTTTCAGTCCACCGCCCCCTGGTGCTACAAACTCATCCTCACTGCCCCCACCCCACCCCCTCAGGTGGGCATGGCTTAGTGGTCAGGTGACCGGGTGGGTGTGACCAACTTGAAAAGTGTGGTGAAACTCACTTAACAACGCTCTTGCTTAGCAACCAAAATGTTAGGCTCAATTGTGGTCATAAGTCTTTCTTTCGTTCTTTCTTCTCTACCTTCCCCCTTCTTTCTTTCTTTTTCTTTCTTTCTTTCTTCCTACATCTTTCTTTTTCTTTCTTTCTTTTCTTTCTTTCTGTCTGTCTTCCTTCCTTCCTACCATCTTTTCTTTCTTTCTGTCTTCCTTCTTCCTACCATCTTTCTTTCTTCTTCCCTCCCTCCCTCTTTCTTTCCTTTCTTTCTTTCTTCCCTCCCTTCCCTTCCCTCCCTCCTTTCTTTTTCTGTCTGTCTTCCTTCCTTCCTACCATCTTTCTTTCTCTCTTTCTTTCTTTCTGTCTTCCTCGCTCCCTCTCTCGCTCCCTCCCTCTTTCTTCCTTTCTTTTTCTTTCTTTCCTTTTTCTTTCCTTCTTCCCTCCCTTCCTTTCCCTCCCTTCATTCTTTTTCTGTCTGTCTTCCTTCCTTCCTTCCTACCATCTTTCTTTCTCTTTCTTTCTGTCTTCCTTCCTCCCTCCCTCACTTTTTCTTTCTTTCCTTTTTCTTTCCTTCTTCCCTCCCTTCCTTTCCCTCCCTTCATTCTTTTTCTGTCTGTCTTCCTTCCTTCCTACCATCTTTCTTTCTTTCTTTCTTTCTTTCTTTCTTTCTTTCTTTCTTTCTTTCTTTCTTTCTTTCTTTCTTTCTTTCTTTCTTTCTTTCTTTCTTTCTTTCTTTCTTTCTTTCTTTCTTTCTTTCTTTCTTTTATGTCCCCAGATCTACATATTAGCTGGGTAGTTTCCAATCTGGTCCAGTTAAGGGTCACAAACAGGATGTTCCTGATTGGTCCTGCTTCAAGCCAGGGCTATCCTATTTAAACCCCAGCCAAACTGGGGTTAGCAAGTCTTTACCATCATGACCTAATAAAGAGCTGAAGTCACTTTCTTCTCCTGCCTCTTCAGTATGAGAATTTAACACTGTCTTTCTTTTTCTTTCTTTCCTTCTTCCCTCCCTTTCTTTTTCTGTCTATCTTCCTTCCTTTCTACCATCGTTCTTTCTCTTTCTTTCTTTCTTTCTTTCTTTCTTTCTTTCTTTCTTTCTTTCTTTCTTTCTTTCTTTCTTTCTTTCTTTCTTTCTTTCTTTCTTTCTTTCTTTCTTTCTTTCTTTCTTTCTTTCTGTCTTCATTCCTTCCTGCCTCTCTCTTTCTTTCTTTCCTTTTTCTTTCCTTCTTCCCTCCCTTCCCTTCCCTCCCGCCAGCCGTGGCCAGGCTGCCGCCGCCGCTCACCCAGGCCGATGGCTTGGTAAGCGTTCTCTGGGACGTGCACCAGGGCACAGAGCGCCAACAAGGCCAGCTGCCACATCAGCAGCTCGTGGTGCTGCAGCTCTTCATTGAGCTTGGGGACGCCTTGGTGGCCGAAGGCCACAGGCACCTTGGTGGGGTTGATGTCGGGGGGCAGCTGGGCTGAGATCCACGGGTGCGCCATGCCGGAGGGGAGCCCGCCGAATTGCATGCACCGGGTTGCTAGGCGCTGGGGACGCTGGGCGGGAAAGTCCGCGCACGCGCAGGTTCCGCAACAGGGCCTTCCCGAGGGTCTACGAGTGCTCACCCGAGCAGCTTCGGGAGCAGTCGGCTTCCCTCGTCGCTGTGCTGCGCTCAGTACCTAGCACTTGTAACTCGGTCGCATTCCATGCTCTTGGGTGCAGGGCAGCCCATTCTGAAAGAAAACATCTCGCGTTTTCTTTCAGAATGGGCTGCCCTGCACACAAGAGCGAGGAATGCGAGAGAGCTTCAAGTGCTAGGTAGGATGCCCGTCACGCGGTGGGACGCAGTTTGGGGTGACCAGTCGTGCGAGGTGGGACGGAGCAGAGCCTGGGCAGGGGCTGGGCTGGGGCGGGCCAGGCCACGAGACGGGCATCATACCTAGCACTTGTAACTCCATTGCATTCCACGCTCTTGTGTGCAGGGCAGCCCATTCTGAAAGAAAACATCTCACATTTTCTTTCAGAATGGGCTGCCCTGCACACAAGAGCGAGGAACGCTAGGGGGCTTCAAGTGCAAAAGCATGGAGAACCACCTACCGGCCCCCTGGCCCCTCCCACCGCCCCCTGTCACCCCCCTTGCCTCTCACCGCCCCCCTAAGGGTTCCCACTGCCCCCTGGGGGGCGGTACCGCCCACTTTGGGAACCACTGGTCTAGTATTTAAGGCACCATACTAGATACCAAAAGACTGTGAGTTTAAGTCCCACCTTAGGCATGAAAGCCAGATGGGTGACTTTGGCCAGTTACTCCCTCTCAGCTCAACTCAGCTCAGCTCACAGGATTGTTGTTGTTGAGGAAAATCTGACAACCCAAAACTCATACTTTATGATTGAACAGAGTGTAGCAGAGAACTGAAAAAGGCCAACCATTTCGAATGTGATCCTCACAGCATTCTTTTATTTGCAAAAACATTCTGTAGACAACTGGGCATATTTGTGGATACGAATGTTCATTATTTTTTTTACTTGAAATTGTACATAAAATTTCATAAACATAAAAATGTTTATTATGGAGGCAGTAGAAACAAACTCCTTTTTATTCCAGTTGTGATGATGCTATGATTAAAATGAGTTTGAACTTCCAAGCTGCATATGCTTTGAAAATATTTCTATTTTTATATCAAAATTATCAAATAATCTTTAAAATGTATTCTAACATATTAAGAATGTAGATGCACTTTTAACGTCGAAGTGGGGAGATACTATGATGGTAGGGAGATGACATTTTTACTATTGAATTTAAAGTTACCCATCTGCCATTATCCATTGCAGACACCAGCTTTCCCAGCCTGGAATAATAATAATAATAATAATAATAATAATAATAATAATAATAATAATAATAATAATAATAATAATAATAATAATAATAATAATAATAATAATAGAGTTGGAAGGGACCTTGGAGGTCTTTTAGTCCAACCCCCTGCTTAGGCAGGAAACCCTACATCACTTCAGACAAATGTTTATCCAACATCTTCTTAAAAACTTCCAGTGTTGGAGCATTCACAACTTCTGGAGGCAAGCTGTTCCACTGATTAATTGTTCTAACTGTCAGGAAATTTCTCCTTAGTTCTAAGTTGCTTCTCTCCTTGTTTAGTTTAAGAATATCTTAGATGTATATGAAAGCAAAGTTCCCATCATCTCCAGCCAATCTATCCATGGGTTATATTAGTATGATGATGATTGGTCACACAGTCAGCCAGATGTTTAGGCTGGATTTGGCATTTTTATTCACTGATCAAGTCCTTCCCAAGGACTGCAATAGACAAGGATAGACAGATGTTGTTTGATGGTATGAAAGATCTTGTTGCAGGTCAGAAGTTGTTCTAATTATTATTATGGTTGGTCAATCAGCCAGACGTTTACACTGGATTGACATTTGTATTTATCTATTGAGTACTTCCCAAAGACCTGAGATAGGCAGATGTTATTTTATGTTATGACTATTATTATTAACTTTCAAAATATTATAAAACACAAATTGACCAATTGAAGCTATTATCATGGGAACAACAAGAAAAAAGAAGCCCCTACAGCATGTCTGCACCCTAATTGGGTGCCAATATGGAAAGAGTCTTGGAGACCTCTCAATATATTAAGCATGGAATTTTCTCCAGACTTTTAAAGCTAGGAATACAGATCAGTGGTGGGTTCCTACCAGTGCGGTCCACTCTATAGCACCGGAAGCGGCCCGCTGGTGACATCACAGTACAGGTGCGGTCGGTTGCAGGTGCCTGGGTGCTGCCATTTTTTAATAAAAAAATTAATTTAAAATTTTTTTTTCTTCTGCGCATGCCCAGAAGCCGAGTTTCCGGCACTGCTCATGCGCTGCCTTCCTACTCCACAGTGAGTCCAAGCAGGGGAGGATGGCTGAGGGAGCGCGTGAGACGCTGAAAGAACGGGCAGCAGGAGCTATCTCCATTCCCCTCCCTTCAGCAGTCCGAGAAGCCATGAACGCGCGGTGATGATCCCAGGCATTTTCGCAAGTTTGAGGCTTCTCGAGCTGTTGAGGGGAGGTGGAATGGGCGGCAGGACCTATCTCAGTTCCCGTCCCTTCAGCTGTCCGAGAAGCCACGCCTACCGGGTCACATGGCTGGCAAGCCACACCCACAAAATAAGCCACACCCACAGAGTGGTAGTAAAAAAATTAGGAACCCGCCCCTGCAGGAAATATATATCTCTCTCTCACCACCACCCCAATAAATATCTGCAAAAACATAGACCTTCCAGTTAAAATGTAATTTCATTTGCTGTTCAAGTAAGACTTATTGAGACTTCAACTGCTATAGGAAGACAAAAAAAAAAAGTGACACCAAATCATTGAATCATTTCTCCTCCTCACTCACACCTCCCAATAATAGGAAAATGTTTTCTAAGGGTTGTGAAAACCTCTTGAAAGAATTTTAGAAGATAAAAATCAATCTTTAAGTTCTCACCTTTGCAGTGGTTGTTTGCTAATTTGAGGTGGGAAAATATATGTGGGTGTTGGAAGCCTTGTTTGGGTCAAGGCTTATGAGAGGGGAGGGGGGAAAAAGAATGTAAATTCTCATGGATAATGTGGTAACATGGGAGAAACATAGGGCCACAAAGGTTTGCTAACTGAGATCTCCCCACAAGTGTCAAACAGTATTTTTCAGCCTTTCAATGAAGTCAGTTGTCACTGTTAGAGCTGCCAAGTATTTGGTGAAAAAAACAAAAACAATCCTTGCCCAACAATTTAAAAGAACCCATTTTTGGGTTTCTTTTTCCCTTCTTTCTTTCTTTATTGGTTTATAATATGTAATACAAAAATACAAAAGAAAATAGTAGGAAAATAAGGGGGGAGGAAATAAATAAATAAAAAGCATTGACTTCCAACTTCCTTTGGTGCAATAGAATAAGATAATAACATCAAACTTGAACTTTTTACGTTTTCATAATAATTTAAGCTAGCCATTTCTATAACAACGTTTGGAGGTTTTTTTGTACATTGTTTCAGTCCAATAATATTTCAACTAAGGTGAATGTTCTTCCCCAAACTTTATAGATACAGATTAATAGAGTTGGAAGGGACTTTGTAGGTCATCTAGTCCAACCTCCCGCCCAGCAGACCCTAGACCATTTCTGACAGATGGCAATCCAGTCTCTTCTTGAAAGCTTCCAGTGATGAAGCTCTCACAACTGCTGAAAACAAGCTGTTCAATTGGTTGATTGTTCTCACTGCCAGACAATTTCTCCTTATTTCTAGGTTGAATCTCTCCTTGATCAGTTTCCATCCATTATTCCTTGTCTGGCCTTCAGGTGCTTTGGAAAATAGCTTGACCCCCTCCTCTCTCTGGCAGCCCCTCAAATATTGGAATACTGCTATCATGTCTCCCCTGGTCCTTCTCTTCACTAGACTAGCCATGCCCAGTTCATGCAACTGTTCATCGTATGTTTTAGCCTCCAATCCCCTAATCATTTTGGTTGCTCTTCTCTGCACTCTTTCTAGAGTCTCAACATCTTTTTTATAGTGTGGTGACCAAAACTGGATGCAGTACTCTAGGTGTAGTCTTACTAAGACTTTATAGAGTGGTATTAGTACCTCCCTTGAACTTGATTGTATCCCTTTGTTAATGCGAGTGCATTGGCTTTTTTGGCTGCCACTGCACACTGTTGGCTCATATTTAATTGGTTGTCCACTAAGACTGCAAGATTTCTCTCACAGTTACTGCTTTCCTGGTTTCACCCAGTCTATATGTGTATTTTGGTTTTTCTTGCCTAAGAGTAAGACTTTACTTTTCTCTACATTGAATTTCATTTTGTTAGATAGGGCCCAGTGTTAAGTCTGTCAAGAGCCATCTGGATCTTGAACCTATCATCTAGGGTGTTGGCTATGCCTGTCAGTTTAGTATCATCTGCAAATTTAGTAAGTTTCCTTTCTATTCCCTCATCTAAATCATTTATGAAGATATTGAAAAGTACTGGGACTAGGATAGAACCCTGTGGTACCCCACTACTTACTTCCCTCCATGTAGATGTAGTACCATTAAGGACTACTCATTGAGTACGGTTTGTCAGCCAGTTACTAATCCATCTATCCCCCTTTTTTCTAGTTTACCAAAAAGTAGGTTGTGGTCTTCTTTGTTGAATGCCTTGCTGAAGTCTAAGTATATTATATCCACAGTATTTCGCTGGTCTACTAATTTAGTCACTATGTTGAAATAAGATTGGTTTGGCATGATCTGTTTTTAAAAAACCCATGCTGACTTCTAGTTATTACTTTACTCGTTTCTAGATGTTGGCAGATCTGTTTTTCCCTCCAGTATCTTCCCAGGTATTGATGTTAGGCTGATTGGTCTGTAGTTTCCTGGGTCTGTTCCCCCCCTCTTTTTTGAAGATGGGACCAACATCAGCTCTTATCTTATCCACCAAGCTATAAACATTTGTATTTGTTTATTTGTCAAGCATAAATGATTATAAGCAAAGTACAAACAGTAAAACATGATTGAATATATATGTAATATTACAAGCATGAATAAGAGTAAAAGAGGTATGAATATATGGGTACATTAGGACAGGAACGGTAGGCACGATTGTGTGCTTATGCACGCCCCTTACTGACCTCTTAGGAATGGGGTGAGGTCAATGGTAGATAATAAGAGGTTGAAGTTTTTGAGGTTTGGGGAAGAAACTACTGAGTCAGGTAAAGTGTTCCAGGCGTTGACAACTCTGTTGTTGAAGTCGAATTTTTTGCAATCAAGTCTGGAGCGGTTTACATTAAGTTTGTATCTATTATGAGCTTGTGTATTATTGCGGTTGAAGCTGAAATAGTCGTTAATGGGTAGGACATTGAGGCGGATAATTTTGTGAGCTACACTAAGGTCAGATCGAAGGCGGCGGAGTTCTAAATTTTGAAGTCCCAAAATTTCAAGTCTGGTTTCATAAGGAATTCTGTTGTGAACAGAGGAATGTAATTGTAGCATTGTAGCATCTAGAATTCGTAACCAATCATGGATATCCCACAGAAGAAAAGGGGGGATAGTGAAATATACATCACTATATCTAACCTGTATTTATCCATCTTGATATGAGAATATATTTCATTTTTTATTTTTGTAGTTTAAAGTTCTTTATTACACATGTTTTATACATGGCACTCACACTTTTGTCTTTCTCTCTGCTTTCTAAACCATTCCTATTTTTTGGCTGTTGTTTCTCCTAAATTTGAAGTGTTATTTTTGCATCCTTCCCCCCCTTTTTAAAGATATAATCACACACTGATCAACCAACTTTTCTAATATTAGCAAATATCACAGTTCCAAAGATTAAACAGTCTGACAAACATAGAGATAACTTCATCTAAAAACTACACACACAAATCACACAATCTTGATGGTCTTCTAAAAAAAGTCTACTTCTAGTTGTCCCTTGCTGTAAAATTTGAAATTTCCAAGGCCCACAAATGACAATGTGGAATATTTTCTCACAAGTAGAAAAGTGGCCTAGATCAGGGGTCCCCAACCCCCAGGCTGTGGACCACTACCGGGCCTTGAGCTGTTGGAACTGGGCCGTGGAGGTGGCAGGTGGGCGAATGCACACGCATCACCACTTGCATGAGCAGTGGGCACACAGGCACACTCTCGTGCAAATGGAGCTGGGCACATGTGTGCGCTTGCCCGCCGCTTGTGTGGAATCATCTCCTCTCCCCCACTCCAACAGTCCGCAAAACTGGAAAGGTTGGGGAACTCTGGCCTAGGTTACTATTAAAATGTTTAAAGCATTAATATGTCACTGTCATAAGACTAGAATTTGAACCATTTAAAAAATGGTTTGACAACAGATTTAAGACAGACTTAATCCAGTCCTTAACTTTGTATTTTCCATACCACAAGTTATGCAATAATCATTGGTTTGGAGGAGTTCCAGCTTTGATATGTTTGTCTCCATCAAAGACCTTCTTAATGTGCTAACTAGAATCCTCTCAAGAGAGGTTAGCAGCATCCATGGAAGCTTAGTGTATCAGAACTTAGTTGCAAGAGGAAACTCCATATATAAAGAAGCACATTCACTCAAATGAGACATTGTTCTTGTCCCAGATTATTTCTACCCTTTCCTCTATGCTAATGTTTCTTAACGTTGGCAATTTTAGGATATGTGAACTTCAACTTCCAGAATTCCGCAGCCAGAAAGATTAAAGTCCATATAGTATAATTGCCAATATTGAGAAACACTGCTCTAAGGAAATCACAAAGGGGTTGTGTTTGTTTAAATAATAAAAAGCAGTTGAAGTTGGGGAAAGCCTGGTAACAGAATCTGAGGGGGGGAAAAGCAGGTTTCCGTCATCCTGCTCAGTGATTTCTGAATAGCCCCTGAAATTTGCTAGGAAACTGAGGAAGTCCAAGAAAGAGAGCAGAGTACTTTTGCTTCAGAAAAACGTCTTACTTTTATGGAAATAGTTAAAACTCTAGCTAGGAGATAGCACTAACATTTTTTATTTCCATTTGTGGAATGGAATTCTCTGTGAAATTTAAGACAATACGTGGAACTTTATTTTTAAATTTTTATTTTAGATTTGTTATCCCACCTTTATTATTATTTTATAAATAACTCAAGGCACCAAACATACCTAATATTCCTTTGTCCTCCTACTTCCCTCACAACTACCCTGTGAAGTGAATTGGGCCCAAGTCACCCAGCCAATTTCATGCCTGAGGCAGGATTAGAACTTACAGTTTCTTGGTTTTCAGCCTGTTGTCTTAACCAAACTAGACCAAATGTTAACCTTTTATTCAATTGTCATATATAGTTATATAGTTATATTTTTTCTGTAAAATTGTTTTAAAATGCCTCCTTTGTTTGAGTAATGAAAATTTCCATTTCTAGAAAACCAGTGCCATCTTGTGGCTTACCTGATATTTTATTATCTTTTTTTCTCCTTTTTTAATTCCTCAGGAAGTGGCTGACCTGAGTTGGTCACTTTGTACCAGTGTGTAGAATCTCTTCACTCTGAATGTTTGTATTTCAATATTTAAAGTTAATAAAAGATTGATACATTTTATCTGTTTTCTTTTTTAAAAATAAAGGTTAATTTTGTTCATTCCTTATGAGATTGGGCTATCACTCCCAATAGAAGGGTATTATTATTTCAATTTGTTTTTATATCTTAATTACCATAAATGATCTAGTTCTTTCGCATGCTGGTTATCAAATGAGCAACAGATAAAATGCCCCTTCAGAAGACAGATGGCGGCAACAGAAATGAAGAAAGCAGAAATTGGGGCCAGAGTTGAAAGCCCGAGGTTTTCTAGTAGAGGAGATCTGAGGCTTTCAGCTTCCCATTTTGCTAGTTCAAGCAATCCACTAAGGCTTGGTTAGTTTTTGAAACAGCATCTTGGACCAAATTGGCCCAACAGAGTTCCTATATTGAGAAATTGTGTGCTTAAGTATAATGTGTCCTATACCAAGGATAATAAAGACTTATGAAATGGTTTTCTGAATTGACTGCTACTTTGTTCCCATATAGTGTTTTTCTCATATGCAATAGAAAAAAAAGGGGGGGGGGATTGCAATGATTGATTACTAGCATGATAAATCTGAAACTAGTGAATCAGCATTTGTCAAATAGCACTTTTTTCATGGAAAATGAATGTGGTAGTGGAGGATACCCCAGACACAGACTTTGGCCTCCTATTTCCTTTGCAATTAAAATTTTTTATGTCTTTGTTGTCCACATTGCTATTTGTTCCTAAAAGGATTTTGTGGGTGGAGATGGGTGGAGGGCAACTTGGCTGTAACAGAATGTGCATTTTGATCCCACTGTTAATAGGTTTCTTAGTTGTCAACTTAAATGCCTTGATTCAAGTATTAACAAACTGTTTCTACTTTATTACAAAGACGGCTTATAATTTCTAATCTAGACCAGAAATAACAATAAAGTAAAATAATCAGAGCCATGTATATTGAGAATCATATTGTATTAATAATTATATCTATTAATTTACATTGAAGAAAAGACATTAAGCGATTTACAATATAAACTAAACACAGTAGAGATTTATGTTTAAAGTAAAAACATTTCACTAAATTTTTCTAGAGAAAAGTTCTGAGCAGCCATTAGTTGAGGCAGCAGTGTTTATACACAATATTACCATATATTAGAAATAAGACTTAGCTATTATGCGATAATATTAAATCTATCTGGATAATAATAGTAGATATTTTTTTTGTTTACTAGGTAAGAGAAAGCCTTCTTCTTCCGGAAGTATTAAAATGAAAGGAGACTAAGCAAACTTGAGAAAAAAATTACTAGCACAATAATGCAAATCTTCCCCCACTGGCCTGAGAAATTTCTCTAGCCTTATAGAAACTTCATTTTTTTTCTTAAGATTTCTTTGAAGGGGAAAAAAACCTAGTTTTTGAAAGCTGATGCTGAGCAAAATTTCTTAGCAAGTATTGGATTTTCTCCCATTCACCCTTAAGAGATTTTCTGTTCATTATATCTCAATAGCCCTTCAATATTCCCCTACTATTTTGCTCAGAATAAACTTTGACATTTCATTGAAAACGTGACTTTCATTGAAATGTGGTGGCATGTCTTGATCCCCACCCCACTTCCCAATCTTCCCTCTTCATCAAATCTGGAGGTTATCTTGAAGGACAGAAAACAACAAAATTGTCTTCTGCTTGGTGTGATTTTATAGCTAACAGGCTACTATTATCCATGTGATGCTGCTTTAGGATTGGAACACTACTATTACAGAGGATAGCTTCATTCCTAGAAAAACAACAAATCCTAGCTATCCATCTTGTGTTCAGTACTCAATATTCAACATAAGCTGAAGGCATTCCCAGCAAATTTGACAAATATCCCTATGACACATGACTTCAAATATCTATTGGCTACAACTAAATATTACAGTGCATGTATCAAAGAATGGCATATATAAGAAATTCTTAAATTCATCCCCTACAAATCTTTATCCAATGTTCATATAATCATGTACCTTCATTTTTTTATGGATGTCCAAAACATGATTATGCCAATCCTATAGTACTATCCCTAAGCCTACTTTTAATACTAAAGATTACAATGAGTTACATGTTCAGCACTTTGGGTTAATAACGATTTAGATTCTAATTCAGTCACAGGTTTTCATATTTTAAAAATCCCCTTCTTGTTGGCATTCCTTAGGTCTTAACCACATGAGTTCTAGATGTTTGCTAAATTGTAATTTCTTCCTGTAAGAAAACGACTTTAGTTTTGTCATTATACCTTTCTATATATCATCATTATGTGCTTCCAGAGTGCTGCTGAAAGACACTGTGGAGCAATTTGGGAGGGTTTTTTCTTTATTGCAATTCTGAGACAAGAAGGTTAGAAATAGAAGATGATGTCATTTGGACATTTAGTAGAATTCTGAATAAGGCAGTTTGACAGCTTGATAGAGGTCTAGTATGGAAGAAACCTTTGTTTTCTTTAAAAAAAACATGTGGTAAAATAATACAGTAAGATTTGCTGGAGTTAGGCAGCACTATAATACGGTGAACTCTTTGCCGGAAGACATGCAAAATATGTTTAACTAGACAAAAGATTGCTGGGCCAAATGTTAGTACATTGCTAATAAAATGTTGAAAAGCAGAGAATCACTGAAAAATAAACCAGTTTTTCTAAAAAGTTTAGAATTTAAGGAGATCTTTTTTTTAAAAAAAGATCTTATTATGCTGTCTGTATTAGAAATTATAATGTTAGTTAGTTCCTGGTCAAAGAATGCTGAACACTTTAGTTCTTTAAGTGAATTTCATAAAAATATCCATTCATACATCCGTGATCAGATTTGTTTTGTTTTATCTTTTTGAGAAAACTCAATATTTAACTCTACTTCAAAAACTGGCTGATTTTGCAATACAGATGCACATTGAGTGTCTCAGAAAAGAATAGAGTAATTTTGCTCTCATATCAGACCCATTCTGTGCTCACCCCGGATTATGTGGGAGGAGAACTCATATTTGTCATGGCTCCTGTACCCACACATGTTACATTCGAAAGGGTCACGAAAACCATGACATCCCATATGGATAGTGAACATAACATAATCCAAGAAAAGAACACGACAATGATCACATCGAAAGAATCCAACAGGTTCACCTTCTTTGTTGAAAACTTTCAAGACATCACAAGGACAAACGGTTGGTTGTCTGTACATGTCATAAGCTCTAGGGTGTTCCTTGAAAGTCAGGACTCCATTCCTGGCCTGCAGAGGAGGAGGAACCATTTGATTTTGAAGGTAGGCATGATTCTGGTTCTCCTCTTGATTGTTATCTGAATCTATAGAATGTTGACCACTATTGTTTGGAGAAAAGCCTTGCTCAGTAGGTATCTTGTCTCTCGGTTGGATGTCACTCTTTTCCATTTTCAGCGGGTTATTATTGGGCATTTCAGTGTGAGTGAATGTAAGAGGGTACAGGCTGCTGATAACAGGCACCATCTCTGAAGTTGGAGCAGCTGAGGTCTGCACAAGTGAGCGCGCTGGTTCTGCACCAAGATAGCCAATGGCATTGTTGAAGGGTTGCTCTGCCATGCATCCTGGCAGCATAGGCTCTCTCTCCTTTTCATATAAAAAATGGCTGTAATTCACTTCAATGTTAGGATGTTTTTCACCTACAGAAGAAAATAATACTTGAGGAGTTAGAAAACAAATTTCCCAAAGTGCAATATTTGTGATGGATGAAGGAGGTCACACTTTTGACGGGCAGCACATAAATTTAATAAACAAACAAACATTCTCTGCATACTTTCTAGCCTGATTCAAGTCCTGGAAAAATCATCTTTAAAGTAATACAGAAAAGGAAAAAAAATCAGCAGATAAATGGTGCACAATATAATCCCTGTATTTGAGAAATAAAATCATGGAATCATGGTGAGCAGTTTTCATTAAAACTGCTGACACAGCCAACTTTTTAACCTGCAGCAGACAATACTATCATATTAAAACTTTCTAAGCTACATAATAGAAACTAGAACAAAACCTTGAGATATTTATCACTGGCAGAACTATGAGTCAAGGACCTCCAATGTTCGGTGGATAGGCGTGAAACCATACACTCACGTTTCTTTAATAATGTGCTTGAGAGTGCTGACAGCTTATTGCCAATCTCAAGACCCATCTGATAGTTCAAAGGAATTTAAAAAAATCCCCACAACAGGACATTTTACTATGACTCATAATACCTATTCTAGAAAACATGAATCAAATAATATTCTTAAGCTAGGTTCTCAAAGGGCATCCTGAATATATGTCAATATGTTTCCCCCCAAAATTCCGTTGTAACTTTGAAAAGTCACTCAATGAACTGTTGTCGACACAGGGTATGTTGATGATACCCAGTTGTACATCTCCACCCTGTCTCAGTTCAGGGAAGCAATGGATGTGATGTGCCAGTGCCTGGACGATGTTAGGGTCTGGATGGGAAGGAACAGGTTCAAACTCAACCCTGACAAGACCGAGTGGCAATGGATATTGCCCCCTAAGGACCATGTCGATTGTCCCTCCTTGGTTCTCAGGGGAGAGAAATTAACTCCTTTGGAACGGGTTCGCAATTTGGGTGTCCTCCTAGACCCACAGCTTAAATTGGATCAACATCTGGCAACTGTGGCTAGGGGGACCATTGCACAGGTTCGCCTGATGCACCAATTGCGACCCTACTTGGAGAGGGAGGCATTGCTCATGGTCACTCATCTCCTCATCACCTCCCGGCTGGACTACTATAATGCGCTCTACATGGGACTATTCTTGAAGAGTGTCCGGAGACTGCAATTGGTGTAAAATGCAGCTGCACGAGTCGTAGAGGGGATATCAAGATATACCCACGTAACACCTGTTCTTCGCCAGCTGCATTGGTTGCCCATTAGTCTCCGGTCACAATTTAATGTTTTGGTTATGACATTTAAATCCCTACATGGCTCAGGACCAGACTACCTTCGGGACCGCATCCTGCCACATACCTCCCTGCGACTGGTTAGATCCCACAGAGTTGGTCTCCTCCAGGTCCCATCAACCAAGCAATGTCAGTTGGCGGGACCACGGGGGAGAGCTTTCTCTGTGGGAGCTCCCTCCCTTTGGAACCAGCTACCACCGGAGATCTGGACTATCCCCACCCAACTGGCCTTCCGTAAAGCCATTAAAACCTGGCTCTTCCAGCAGGCGTATGAATGATGAGAAATGTTTTTTAATTTTATATGCATTTTAACTGTTTTTTATTGCTATTTTAAAACTGATTGTTCATCTTTCTGTTGTACACTGCCCTGAGTCCCCAGGGAGAGGGACGGCCTATAAGATATAAATAAATAAATAAATAAATAAATAAATAAATAAATAAATAAATAAATAAATAAATAAATAAATAAATAAATAAATAAATAAATAAATAAATAAATAAATAAATAAATAAATAAATAAATAAATAAATAAATAGGACTACCTGTATATGGAAAATTCCAATTCAGAATATATAAAAAAGTAAATGCTAAGGAACACAAATGAAATAAAAAAAGAAAAATAAATTGTTATGTTTTTTTACGAAAATAAGATAAATGATATAATATTTTATATATAATATAAACCAGTCTGAGTAGAACTGGAAAATACTTCCAGGGAAATAAAGATATACATTTAATTATGAATAAAAGGGCTGCAGAAATGTCGGAGCCAGAGTCATTTCGGTTGCTATGAGTATGTATGAAAACAGGAATTTATAGATTGGTGATAACTGAAAAACTACAGAGGAGTTTTAGGGACAATTGTGCAACCTTTAGAATGAATGTGATTCAGAGGAAAATATTATTCTCTGAGGTGACATGATTGAACGGGTGAAAAGAAGATGATGAAAAAATACAGAAAAAGTTCGGGTTACTCTTGAAAACTGAAGAATGAATGAGAACAATGATTAAAATTTGCTTAGAAGAAGTTCTGTTTGTTTCTAACACATAACTAAACATAAATTTATTCATACATACTCATGTTAAAAATATTATTCTAAAATCATAATTGGTTTAATTATGATTTTTATAATGAGAAATTGAGAAAACTAGTGAAGGATACAAGAATAATGAACGGCTCTAAATGAGGTGCAGACCATTTTTTATTAGTTTCATAAATGGTTCTTTAAGAAAAAGCGGGGAAAAGACATAGGAAAGAAAGAAGATTCTAGAGCTGAATTAAAAACCTGTGGGAAAAGAAAATGCAAATTATGTAAGAAAAAGAAGAAGAAGATAGATTAAACTCCCAGGAGAATGAACGTACGTTAACAAGGGGGGGGGGGCGGAAATGTGAATACTGCGTAGAACAGAATGAAAAGAATTGTGTTAGAGAGGATCGCAGAAATATGTAGACTTACTCTAATGATCACTATGGAAAAAATGTTGGGTGGGATGATGAAGTGAAAAACGGGGTGGATCAGGGGAAAATGCACGTAACAGAATGTTGCAGAAATGAGGATGAAAGCAAGCAAGCAAGCGCGGTAGATAAGAGAAAAGGGTAGCTGCAAAGACTTTAGTCAAAGAGAATAAGAAATTGTTAAAATTTAAATGAAAAGGGAAATTGACATTGATGAAGATAAAATCTTGTGAGTGATCAGAGCTAATCAAGGAATCTTCAGCAGAATGAAAGGAATGGGATTAAATATAAAACCAGTGAAATTATTTGAGCTGAAACTAAAATGAGAAAAGCATACTGGGCTATCTTAAGAGATTTTTGTATAAACAGCAGCTATCTTTTGAGGAGTAGAACTGAAATGAATGTTTTAAATATTTGTGCATATGAATGAAAAGAAAGTCATAAATACTGGGGGAATATTGAAAAAATGGTAAAAACTGCAAGTGTAGACGATGTAACAGAAAACACGTTAACAGTATGGATGTGGCTTGCTTGTGGGAAAATTATGTGACTTATTTATTACATATGTGAAGCCTGCATCTCTAATTAGAAGAATAATGGTCATGTCTTTACTGAGAGCTATGTAGAGTTCAGCTCCATTGAGCTTGATAATGATATTGATCCTGCAGATAATATTGATTTTGATACAATTAATTTTCCAACTATTTTTGTAGTATGAACAGAATCAACAACATTTGGAATCATATAAATGGAACCATATAAGTTTCCTACTAAATTCACTGAATAGGAAGGGGCATGGCCAACATCGCAGTGCTATGGGTGTCTCCTGCGTTCCGTGGGAAACCCCGAATCCCAGCTGTTCGGAGACCTGGGACCGGATTGGAACCAGGTCAGATCTGCCCTGGAGGGGCAGTGAAGAAGAGAGGCACTAGTTGGTGGTCTGGGGTGGCTTGCAAACCCCCCAGGGAGCCGGCACCAGCCTCTCAGCCAGCAGCTGTGAAAACGACTCTGTCGCTATTAGCTGGGACTGCCACAATCGGAACAATTGAAATGGAGAGATCATGGATTGCCTGGGCGACAAGATCTAAGCGTTTGTGCTGGAGAGAGGTGAAAAAGTGCTGAAGCTGGGTGAGTGTTTGGCCGATTTAATGATAAAAAGAAGAAATTTAAAATTTAAAAGGAGACAAAAGACTCTAAAATGGAGTGAGCGGCTATCTAGCAATTGGAAATACCATAGAGAGAGTTAAAGGAACAAGTTTAAAAGCCCAAATTTGAAGATGTCTTTATAATTGGACTTGGTGAAAGTTAAAGAGACTGAAAAAGAATAAAGAATTTGAAGAAAATATCTTATAAGTGCTAAGTGGATTTAAAATACTTTGGAGACTTTTGTAAAAGAGTTGTTTTGTTATATTGGGAAACCGGCAACGCCATCTGCTGGTTAAAAGAAAATATTGCAACAGACTGTGGAAAGCTTGAATTTGCTGACAGCTGGACACTGACCTTGCTCATAAGAAGATAACTAGGAGTTTGAAAGGACTTGAAAGCAGTGTGTGTTGTGCTATTGTGTTTGATGGTGCACTGTTTTGGTGATAGTGTGTTTTGGATACACACACACACACACACACACACACACACACACACACACACACACCAATGAATACAACCTCTTAATACAACCAATCAAGAGAAGATGAATGCTGATCAAAGAAATCAGTAAGATATTTTTCACCTTTTTTGAAGTAGAGGCTTATACGGATCAATATTTAATTTCACTCCCTGACATGGAGCTCAGAGCTCAATCTCACTGTGGGGAGCAGGTTGCAGAACAGTGAGTGATGGAGCCACTGGGGCAGAATATGGGGCAGATCAAAAAGGATATAAAATTGAATCATTCAGTATCTCTACAATAATGAGATTCTTAGTCACTACACAAAATCTCAGATTGTCTCTTTTCTCATAGAAGCAGATGAAGTATTGTCTATGATACACTCTTCTTTATGCTTTTCATTGTCAGAGCTCAGTATGAGCAAAACAAACGTCGCAGTTGGTTTTGCAATGGAATTCTGTGTTGGCGAAAGAAGATGTTTTGTCCCAAGTGGAGCTATCCATGTCAATGTTTTCTTGGTTTATTTGAAAACTAAGTTTTGTCAGATGACTAAACTGTGCCAGTGAGGATTTTAGCCATGGGTTTAAAAAGGAATAAACAGGTATACCACTACACTCAAATAAGTCACAGCAGAAATAAGGAGCTGAACCTTGCTTATTTGCCCCAGGAACAGGTGTCACCTAAAGTTTCAAATATTCTCCATTACTCTCAAGAGAGTAGCATAAAAGGCATAGACATAGTAAAAAAAAAAAATCACTATCCTGATTTTAAGATAGCCTATTCTGCTGTTTGAAGTTCTAAAATCTATCATTTTTGGCTGCTAATAGAGATTTCTATCATGTAATTCCCAAATTATTCTAGAGTAAACCAGAACCATTTTACTAAATTGCTAATTTACTCTCTGGACTATTTTGTGTACATCTTTATATCTAATGTCCTTCCTGTTAATGACTACTTCAACTTCAACTGCAGCAATATACGAGCACGTAATAGATTCAAACTAAATGTAAACCGCTCCAAACTCGACTGCAGAAAATACGACTTCAGCAACAGAGTGATCAATGCCTGGAATGCACTACCTGACTCTGTGGTTTCTTCCCCAAACCCCAAAAACTTTAACCTAAGACTGTCTACAGTCGACCTCTCCCCGTTTCTAAGAGGTCTGTAAGGGGCGTGCATAAGCGCACTGTGCCTACAGTCCCTGTCCTACTGTCCTATTGTCCTCTTTTGTCGTTACTTTTTACTTATGTTTATACAAACTACTACTATCCTATACATGTTTGACAAATAAATAAAATAAAAAATAAAATAATTCTCTCTTTATTAAACAAATACCTAGGCAGAAAATCAACATTCTCTTTTAACAGTTTTTTTATGCTGTACTTAAAAATGATTAAATACAGGTTAATAATGTGTTTTAGAGGAAAAGGGGTTGGGTGAGTGAATCGTTTGATTTTTAAAAAAAGAACACCAATCCAAAGGATAATATTTTAAAACAACAAAAATGAATGCAAAAAATGTATCAAAATACCTCTGTAGTTCTTCCTTTTTTATCTGACCTGAAAACAATATTTTGCCAAATTATACCACAGAAAAGAGTTTATTTATTTAGTCATATCTCACATTTGTTATTTTCACAAATAACCTAAGGCAGCAAACATATTCAACACATCTTCTTCCTCCTATTTTCCTCACTGCAACAACCCTGTTAGATGAGTTGGGCAGAGATAGAGAGTCACTGACCCAAAGTTATTCGGCTGACTTTCATGGTAAAGGCGGGACTTGAATTCATAGTCTTTTGCTTTATAGCCTGGTGTCTTTTTAAAAAAATATATATAAACAAGATGGATTGATGACATCCACAAGTATTGTGGACCCAATTGGTAAAAGAAAGGACTCAGGACTATATGGAAACATAAGGAAGAGGCCTTCGTCCTGCAGTGGATAGATAATGGCTAAAATGATGATGACGACGTTTTATCAACAGGAATAAAATGCAAAACACTGAACATACAAAAAAAATCTACCCTAGCTGGATTCTGGAAAGAAAATATAGATAGATGATAGATAGATAGATAGATAGATAGATAGATAGATAGATAGATAGATAGATAGATAGATAGATAGATAGATAGATAGATAGATAGATGATAGACAGACAGACAGACAGACAGATAGATAAAAAAGAACAGTCAACAGGTTAACCAGAACATTACTCTAATCTTCAAATCCCTCTGTTAACCATCAGTTATTCTATTGTATTTAATTCATCTCCAGTTTCTTATAAAGCTGTCTAGTCCATTGTCTCTAATCAATGTATTTGTAAACTGCTATCACATTTCCCCTTGATCTTCTCTTTGCAAGCTATGTGTACAGTTTCTTTAATTATTTTTCATATGCCACTGTTTCTATATCCATCATCATGTGAGTTGCCTTCTGAACTCAGTTTTGTTTCTCTGAATCCCATTTAATGTCTGATACCCAGTCCTGCAGCAGAACTCCAAGCTAATAAATGTGTATTATTTCCCATCACACAGGTGTAATGCTTTTGCCAATGCAATCCAAGATAGCATTGGTCCAATTAGCTGCTTCATCATAATTTTTACTTATGTTCAGCTGGTAATGTACTAAAAACCAGAGGTGGGTTCCTCCCAGTTTGGACCGGGTTGCCCGAACTGGTAGCAAACCACTAGTGATGTCACAATGATGTCACAGAACCGTATTGGTCGGTGCCAGTCCGTGGGCGCCGCCATCTTGTTTTGAATTTTTTTTAGATTTTTTTTAATTTCTTTTAATTTTTTTCTGGGTTTTTTTCTTCTGTGCATGCGCAGAAGCCAAGTTTCCGGTACTGCACATGCATAGCCATCTTGTTTTTGGATTTTTTAAAAAAAAATCTGGATTTTTTTGCATTGCGCATGTGCGCCACGCAGTGCAGGGGGAAGTGAACCGGCAGCAAGGTAAGTTAGAACCCACCCCTGCTAAAAACCCTAGATCATTCTCATGGGCATGGTGGTCAAATCTGATTTTCCAAAGCATGGATCTATATATTTGATGTTTCATCTGATGCATGATCTGTTAGATACAGCTAAATGTTCAAGATTGTCAGAGTTATTTTATTTGTGTATTTTTCCTCTAAATTTTTTAGCCAATCACTACTTAATGTCATCTACCAATTTAAAAAGTTTCCATTCTATCCAATAGGTCATGTATAATAATGTTTAATAGCAGATGTCCAAGGTCAGAGCTCACTCAGTATGCTCCTTCCAATGAATAATCATTTATTAGTATTCTTTGTGTGAGCTTTTCATCTAAATCCTCCGCACTGCAGAACTGCAGTACCTCTAGCTCACATTTACCTATCTTGTGTGCAAAAATGTAATGAGAGGTTTTGCTTTTGCTAAAGACAGTGCTCAATGTCCTATATCACCTAACAATATCAGTTTTCCCTTCAACATTCCTTTTTTTTAAAAACCAAGCTAAGGGATTACTCTGTCATGAAAAAGGGACAGACTGACATTTGTCCTTAACAAACCAATTCTGACTTCTACTAATCACAGCATTTTTTCTACATCCTCGGAGACATAAATCTTTATAATCTCTTCTAGTATCTTACCCAATGCAGATATTAGTTTGTATGTTTTGTGGTCTGATGTTTTGCAAGAGAATCGGCTTGTACATTTAGCAAACTATTGCAGAAAATTGGGTGACAGACATACATATGACCAGCTCAAAGAACCCCCTCCCAAAAAAGATTGAAATAGTAGTGCCAAAATGAATATAGCACTCCCACTAAATAGTAATATGTCTAGGCACCCAAGTGGTCAGAAGAATAACAGATTAAGAGTGGAATGAAATGACAGTGAAACTGCAGCTTTAACTTCTGAAGATGGAATCAGCAGAATAGTTAAGTTCTTAGAAAAAAATCATGATGATGTGTCAATTCTTACAAAGATTAGAATCAAGCAGGAAATTGTTTTTCCTGTGACATTCTAGGGAAGTAAAGGTTGGACGTAAGTATTTATACTTTTGAACTATGGTATTGTGCAAAATACCTGAGAATACCATGGATAGCCAAGAAGACAAAACAAAATAAAACAAAAAGGCATGCATTGAACAAATCAACTCAGAGTTCTTATGCAAGGCACAGTTTACCAATCTCAAACAAGTATACTTTGGAAACATTACACAAAGGCCTAGATAGTTCATAAAATCATATATCAAAAAGTCCTTCCTGTCAATGATTACTTCAGCTTCAACTGCAACAATACACGAGCACATAATAGATTCAAACTTAATGTAAACCGCTCCAAACTCAACTGCAGAAAATACGACTTCAGCAACAGAGTGATCAATGCCTGGAATGCACTACCTGACTCTGTGGTTTCCTCCGCAAACCCCCAAAGCTTTAACATTAGACTGTCTACAGTCGACTTCATCCCATTCCTAAGAGGTCTGTAAGGGACATGCATAAGCGCACCACTGTGCCTACCGTCCCTGTCCTACTGTCCTATTGTCCTCTATTATCGGTACTTTTTACTTATGTTATGTTTATACAAACAACTACTATCCTGTACATGTTTGACAAATAAATAAATAAATAAATAAATAAATAAATAAATAAATAAATAAATAAATAAATAAATAAATAAATAAATAAATAAATAAATAAATAAATAAATAAATAAATAAATAAATAACTCTCTGGAGATGTCTATTGTGCTAGGAAAAGTGGAAAGAAAGAGAAGGAAATGAAAGAGAAGACGAGTACAAGTAGCAAGATGGATTGACTCAATTACAGGAGCAATTGATGCACTCACAGAAGACTTGAAAAATCAGAATAAAGACAGATAGTCTTGGAGAAAGCCAAGAAATTGATACCAACTTGGTGGCACATAATCAATCCTATGTGGAACTTTTCAAAGTTTTCTTTGATTTGATGGACAGTTTAGGGCTAGTTGATATATGGAGACAGAAGAACAGTAATTCAAAGGATCCATTTCAAGAATGGATCTGCTTTGGATTTCAAAGAACTTGGCTACAAAGGTTTATAATGTAGAGCTATTATCAAACATCTTTTAGGATTATAATCTTGTGAATTTAGTTTATAAAAGAAAATCCAATACTTTTAGATGGAGACTGAATGAAATGTTGTTACAGAAAGAAGAGTAGCAAAGGATTGTGAAAAAAAAAATTAAAATATGTTTTTGAAAATAATGCAGGTAAAGGTCATTAAGTATGGTTTGACATGCAAGTAAAACTGTTATTAGAGATTATTTTATACAACACAATATTGTACTTAAAAAGAAGAGCCAAGAGAAAACAGAAGATATTTTAGATGAAACAAAGAGGGGGGCGGAGACAAATGAAAGACATTTCTAGAGAAGATAAGAATTTTTTAACAAATTAAACTGTTACAACAGGAGTAAGAGAAATGGAAATAAAAATTAATTATGTAAAGCAAAGAATGGTTGAATTTGCAAGTAAAGCAGAAAATGGCTAGCATATAAAATACAAAAAGAAGAAGAAAATGACCTATAGTCACTTGGTTGAGTTAGAAACTGAATGAATGAGTGAATGAATGAAATGATACGAGGGAGATACAGCTATAATGGACAATGCGGCCATACAAAAAACATCCCATCATTCCAATTTATATAAAGGAGGTGATATCTTACTAAAGAAACAGATGAATATCTAAAGAAATAAAATTTATCAGTGATTACAGAGGAGCAGAAACAAATTATGGATGGACCTATAACAATAAGAGAAATTGCTGAATATACCAATAATAATAATAATAAACAAGGAAAGATGCCTGGACCAAATGGATTGCCTTATGTTTTGAGGATGAACATTCACAACCTTTACAAAACACAATGAATTTTATCTTACTGTGAAAGAAAATGCTAGAGACTTGGAAAGAGACCAATATAATACTAATAGCTAAATAGGGACTAATTTGATTTTAACAAGAAACTATAGGCCAGTATCATAACTGAATAATGACTACAATATATTCATAATCATTATAGCCTATAAACCTAAAATAATTTTGTAAAAATTTATTTATGAGGACCAATGTAGATTTTTTAAATCGAAAAGACAGTTAAAGGAGACACCGTTATAAATGTACTAGACATTTTGGAATATTTAGAGCAACATAATGCAAAAAAAGCTGCACTGATTTCTTAGACGTAGAGAAGGCTTTTGACAATTTGAATTGGGGCTCTTTATTCAAGGTTTTAAATGATGTGTATTTTGGGGAGAACTTTATAACATGGGTAAGACTGATTTATACATCATAGAAAGCACAAATAATTGTTAATGGAGAGCTAACAAAACCATGTAAAATACAAAAAAGAACAAGAGAAGGATGCCCACTGTCTCTTCTCATACTTATTTAGG
The DNA here is from genome assembly GCA_023053685.1 of Diadophis punctatus similis. NCBI lineage: Eukaryota > Metazoa > Chordata > Lepidosauria > Squamata > Dipsadidae > Diadophis > Diadophis punctatus. Next base: position 18,690,039 of record JALIGW010000009.1, on the reverse strand, counting down.
TTCTTGAAATACTAAATAGAGATAGAAGACAAGATGAGAGACTTTAAAAGAGACTTAAAAGTTAAGAGCTTTTGTAGATAATTTGATGTTGGTTCTGGAAGATCTTTTAAAGAGAACTTTAATGGACACATTAAAATTATTTGGTGAACTAGCAGGTTTTAAGAAGGTAAAATATCTGGGTGTCATTATGTCAAATATGATTGTATGTTATTTCAAAATAGTTATGTTAAGATATGGAATGAAATTAAAAAGATATGTTAAGATGCGGAAACTAAAATTTGCTGGAAAGAATTTCTATGATAAAAATAAATGTTTTGCTCAGAATGATGTTTTCATTTCAGACAATACCTACACTGATAACTGATGCACCATTTAAACCATGTCAGAAGGATATGTCTAAATTTGGGTGGCAAGGAAAAAATACCCGAGTTAAATATAAAGTATTATAAGATACAAAAGAAAGAGGATTGGACAGACCTGATTTGAGATTGTATTTCTTAGCTTGCTTTTGGTCTAGATGAAGAGTGGGTGTTGTTGAGAAACAGAAGTACATGATTTAAGATTTGAGTGGCATGGATATTTGTGACACGATAAAGTCAAGGTTAATGGGGATTTTTAAAACTATTATATTAGATACACGATATTGAGAATATGGAATATGGAAATTCAGGTTGTGCCTGAAAACATATTTATGACTGTCAGCACAAGAGGCATTTTATAGGCAAGAAATAATAGGCAAACCCAAATGGCTAACTTATCACAAGATACTAGAATTTGGACAAGAGAAATATAATATAAAATCAAGAAAAAAGCTGGGGGCAAAGGGATATAGATTTCAATAGTTTCCTTGTTTGCAATTAATTTAATTTAATTTAATTTAATTTAATTTAATAGATTTGTATGCCGCCCAACTCCCGGGGGACTCTGGGCGGCTCACAGCATGTCAAATCCATTACAATAAAAAACATATAACAATTAAAAAGATATAAAAATTAAAAGAAGATCTCCAACATTCATAACTAAAGGGGGGAGACCCCGGAATTATTAGAAAGATTTAAAGTAAATAAAAGAGTTTATGATTTTGAACATTGTAATGGACTTTGAAATAGAATTCTGTACATGTAATTGCTAAAACGTATAAATTTTTTATTAAAACTTGAAATAGAAGAAGAACAGGTAAAAGAATGCATGATAAAGTGGCCTTAATTTTTGGGTTATAATATGCAGCTTAGTAATGGAAAATATATGGCTGAAAGGTTTGAAATTAACATTATGTTATAATCTTAAAGAGGATTTTTATAAAATGATGTAGCATTAGTATATATCACCAGAGAAATTGTCTAGAATGTTTAAAGACATTCCAAATCTATATTGGAAATACGAACAAGAACAGATATTTTACATTTTTGGTGGACCTGTAAAAAAGCTAGAAAATTCTGGCTTCAGATATATACAGATGAATTCATATGATTTTAAACATTAATATACAATTGAGACCATGGATTTTTCTTTCAGGATTGATGGACAAACACTTGGGGGGAAAAGTCATGGAACTTTGTTTTGATACATTAGAATTGCAGCAAGATTATTGTATGCGCATAAATGAAAACATTTATTTCTCTTTTAAACAAGGGAAGAATGGATGGAGAAGATGATGAAAGTGGCTGGAATGAACAAATTCATTTATTTGATCAGAGAAAAGACAATATTTATGTTTATTGCTAATTTGGAAACCCCTTATAGACTTCCTTGCACAAAAGAGAAAAAAAATGAACCTGTGATTTATGGTTTCGATGATTAGACAGAATAAATTACAAAAAGAAGAGAGCTACATTGTAATCGTAGAGTAAGAGGTAAATATATGTTGTACTTATAACTGCTGTGAAGTAAATCAGAAGCTATTTCTTTTTATGGTTTATTTTCAAACTTTTCTGTTTTTCTCTTTCTTTCATTTTTAGCTTTATCTTTGATTTTTCTTCTTTTTCTCACTTTATATTAATTTATATTAGTCTTTATCTTACTTTATAAAAATCTCTAGCATAACTATACCAAGAAGGATGTTAGCTTCGTAATCTTTACGGATATCTAATCTTGTTTTCATACTGACTGTGAATCAAAAGTTTAATGTTTGTAAGGACAGCATATGCTGATAGGTACAGGGGGAAAATAGAGAACAGATTTAAAATGATCTTCCTTTCATAGAAGTTATTCACCAGATTAGATTTCATTAAACAGATTTTTGACAGTTCTGCTCAACAGAGAAGATGACTAACAATGTCTAGGCTAGTATATGGTCTTCTTTATCTTCTGGGTCTGAACAGCATGACAATTTTGTTATTAACTTTGCACTTATAATATGAAAGAAAATTACACAATAAAAGAAAAATAATGCAATCAGTTGTAAATTAAAAATGCATTCAATAAAAAGCCAGGAATCATGTTGCTTTAGCATTCAGGTGGCAACAGGCCAGCTAGAGAGGTACACAGTACAGGTAGTCCCTGACTTACAACCATAATTGAGCCCATAGTTTCTGTTGTTAAGTGAGACATTGGTTAAGTGAGTTTTGCCCCATTTTACAACCTTACTTGCCTCAGTTGTTAAGTGAATCACTGCAGTTGATAAGTTAGTGAGATGGTTGCTAAGTAAATCTGGCTTCCCCATTGATTTTGCTTGTCAGAAAGTAGCAGATTTAGCATCCACCTTGGGACACAGCAATGTTCATAAATATGAACCAGTTGCTAAGCATTTGAATTTTGATCATACAATTATGAGGATGCTGCAAAAGTCATAACTGTGAAAAATGTTCATAAGTCACTTTTTTCAGTGCAATTGTAACTTTAAACAGTCACTAAATGAACTGTTGTAAGTCAAGGATTACCTGTAGTACCTTATAGGCTCTGTACTTGTAGTTTGCCACAGTAAAACATACATTATCATTGGTTTAAAATACAGCATTCCTGCACCCATTCCATGCACCTATCATTCTTCAAGAAGATTAGGGTGGGATGCATTGGCTTTCTGTATTTTTTTCTCACAACATAAAATTCATAGCAGATCGAGGATTTTACCTTCTCCTGACCTAGTATTCTACCTCCAAATGCTGTGATTTATTGACTACTGCTGGAGGAAGAGTTATTGATTAAGTATAGAGTATTAATACCAGTAATGTTGAATCAAACTTTGAATTTTCTCAGTTCTCCAAGCACAAGCAAAAACAAATCTGCTCTTTCTGCAACCCTAACATTTTGGATTCATCTCCAATATTCACAATGAAGCTTGCACAGCAGAAAATCTGTGTCACTGCAAATACTCTCTGATCAACAAATTCTTACACAGAACCATTTCTGGAGTTTAATCTATGGCACTACCAAACAATTTTGCATTTGGCTTTTGATGTAAATGACTGAGGGAGATCTTTGCGGTTAAGTTGAACAATTGTTCCCCCTCCACTTTTGCAAAGTCAGAGGAAAAATATTAGGTCAACTTTATTTTTGTTCAATGACAAGGACAGAAACAGTAAAAAGGAATGATAGCTGTAACATCCTTAGATAAATCCAAAGTATTGTAGATCTATTTATACAATTGTGGTGGGTTTAATTTGGGGGCTAGGGAGCAGGGAAGAAAAAGATGTCATGTTGGTTTGGACATGTTTGTACCTTAAGAAAACAATATTTCCTTCTATTCTGAATGGAAATAGAATGATAGAGAAAGTCAGAGGTTAAAGATAGAAAAATCGATCTAGTTCTAAGGGCTATTGCCCTTAGATTATTTATATTATGGCATTAAGATCAAACACTGGAAGATGTATACCTATGATTCAGTGGGTTTTTATTAATCTTCAAATTTTAAATGAAGTTGCTACCAAAAACTACCCCCCAAAAATGGCCAAAGCCTTTAACATTGTACTGAAATCCATACTGAGATCATTTAATAGGCCTCCTATAAGTTAGGTAAAAAGAAGTGAGAAGTCAAGCAACCACCTAATTTTTCCAGTTGAGAAATATATTTAATTGGACATGGCCTGCATAATTAAAAATATTTTTTCTCTTATAGTCTGGTTAGTATTAATTGTTATTCAATTTATTTTATATTTGATAATATAATATACTTAGGAAATACTATAAATCCTAGAAATTAAAAAGCAAAAAAAAATATGTTTCTTCAGTTAGGGTTTTTTTTTTACTTCCTCCACCCCCCCCCACTCTTTTTCAATTAATTATTTCAGTTACAATTCAACAAATCATACATACAATTCAACAAATCAAACAAATTCAACATTTCATTAAAATTCTCCCAATATAATTATCAGATGCCTAAAATAAACTGCAATAAACATAATTTTTAAAAGCCAGTATTGATACTGACAATATCAGTTTATTATAAACAATCATTCCAATTAATAAATTATTTTTAAATAAATAGTATATGATGAGAAGTTAGGAATTAAAAGGAATATTACATGATTGTACATGCAGGCACCTGAACTTTTCATTCTACAAGCAACTGATGTGATCTAACAATCATAATATTTATTTTAAAAAAATTCACTATTGATTCAATATTCAATTGATCTAATTAGTAAATTGGAGAAAACGATTCTTAATCAACAAAACAGAATGTCTCTGCATTTACTTTTAACACTGCTTCATCTTGCCCTCGGACAATGATGAGGAATGAGAAATGTTTTACTCTTGTAGCAGTTTATTCTATATTTCAAAAGATCTATTGCTGAGCTTTTGAAAAAATATTTATCAGTGAAAGGCAGTCAGCTAAAATCAGTTTTGCTAAAAGTATTTATTATAATATCTATTTCATGGAGGAAGAAAGAATGACTCTCTCCCGCCCCCCAATGTAAGATAAAGGAGATAGAATTATTTGCCTTGTAGTATCTGCATATACTTTGGTAACAGGATCTGCTGTTTGTACACCTTTTTGTTTTGCAGCTGCCTTGATTGGTTGACAATAATTTGAAATCAGTGACAACTCTCAGTCTAATGCTCTCCTGGAGGCTTTGTGGTTTGAAAGACTCATCTATCATCCAGAAACGTCGGCACTGTATATTTCAGGGGCTGATCTGCATTAAGCCATGGATATGCATAAATCCATTCATGGCTTTTCCTTATTTGATACGTTACTGTTGTCTAACAAATGCAAGTTTATGAATTCATTCGTAAGAAGAACCATGTCATATTTCCATTGCTTTTAATGGCTATATCCAAAAAGAGAGCCCATTAAAAAAAATCCTTACCAATAAATTTCTGTGGCATGGAACGTTTTCGTTTGGCAACATTGCTTGCTAAGCGGTCCAGGACTAGGGCCCGCTCGGTCCCCATTTCAGTTCTGATGTGCCTTCTCTCTGAACTTTCTAGATTGGGAAAAGCAAACAGAAAAATTAGAGTAAAGTCCTTAAAAGCAAGTTTTAAAGGAAGACGTACACGCCCACAACTGTTCATTTAGCAGAGCTGCATGGGATTAACTGTGTGGTTATTTTTTTTTCTTCTTCTGCCTCTCTCTTATTCTCATACCTTCGTTTCACTAATGTGGTCAGCAGAGCTGGAGCAAAACAGAAGACACATCCAAATTTTGCAATTCTCAGATTCACAAAGCCTCACAGAATTAACATCTTGATTATACACTTCCTCTTGTTAATGAACAAACTTGACCTGGTAGTTTATGAAACACAGAGGAAGGTCTTGTCCCGCCCAAATTTCCATCCATCTGATTTTGAGAACGATAACCAGACACCTGCAGAACAGCCCCTGAGGATGTAAAACTCAAGGGCGCATGGTGAATATTCAAACCCTTGAAATGCTGATCCACTGAGATGAAATCTTACTATCTCCACCCTATGAAATATTACTTATTATTAATAGTGACAGTAATATACATGATTGCAGTATATTATTACTAGGTTATGTGCAGAATTACTTAATAAGAATATGCTATAAGACTATTCCACATATAAGGTATCATGGTAATAATTATGATTATAGTAGTAATATTAGCAAGAAATAAACTTGCACTCAAAATTTCATGGTGGCTGGGTTCATACCACATGCTAAATTCTATCTACAATTCATTTTCTCTTAATCTCTATGGAATAGTACAGTATAGTCATATTTTGTTTTATTATTATTGGCATATTTTGTTTAGAGTACAGTGAAGACAATACAACAGAAGGCAGAGGGTTTCTTGGTTGGGAAATATTCTTATTACATCTTATTACAATTATTTGTCCCACAGCCAAACCAAGGAGATAGATTTGTAAATGGAATAATTGCCATAATAAAACTGCCCCATCTCCATTTTCTTAATATTTTGTGAGTCTCAGTGAGTGTTTCATTGCAGCTACTGTATATCCCAATTCCTTTCAGCGCAGAAGCACATGGTAACCTCCCCCAAGGATAACACTAAAAACATTTTTTCAATCAATTATATGTCCTCTTATACAAAATGTATAAAATTGAAACCATGTAGCACTGGCATAAACATGTCAATTTGCTTCTGTAGGCATAAGGGCAGGCTGCAGTCATGTATGACTTCTATATGCAGATGAAAATGTAAAACAATTGAAAATGGTGTTTTTAGTCATTTTTAGTCTTCCTGCATGGAGAATTGGTGTTTCCAGGAATCTGATGGCACTAATCATTTTGACAGTGCAATGGAATGGGGAATTTGCCTGGTGTTGTTGACCTCTCTAAGAAACCCTGGGAAATAGGTGCCGGGCTACACTTACACACAGAGAAAGATACGTACCTTTACTTCATAAGATTTGATGTTTTGCTCCTTTATTAACTTTATAAACAGAACATAATTTTAGCTGAGAGATATAGTACATTAACATTAGTAAGAATTTCTTAATCTGAATTGATTATAATTTTGAAAAGCAGTTGTCCAAGCAGGTTTCCAGTCTCTTGAGACTGGCTTCTTTCCCAAACAATTTGTCAAATTCTATAATTTGCATACAGTTTAGGTGACATGTTCTATTTTTGATCTTGACCGGATACACATAATTTTTCCAAAGTGGGCTTTCCTTTTATTTCCCAAAAATATTCCTATTGCCCCCCTGCTTTTTTTTTTGAAGCAAAACCTTGTATTATAGTCTTTTAATTTATCTAACAGTTTTTTTAAAAAAGTTCTGAATAAAAAGCTTCTTCTCCCTCCTTATTGCAATCCTTTATAAATTAAATTAAATGTCCCCTAAAAACAAAGATACATCTTGGAGAAGAAAAAGCTTAAATAAATTTTCCTAACTTTTTTTTTTAACCAGAGTATATTTTTATGAAATGGTTTACAAAAAATTCTGTAAAACAGACAATATCTGTGAGCACCTTGAAAAAAAAGGTAAATACATGGGATTTATTAATAATTACTTTTGCCAGATTCACTGTCTTATTTTTCACTAGTAGATTATAGCAAAGCTGCATATGTAATGTAATATAGTTCGTAATATATTTCAGCAATGGAGTAGGTAAAATACCTCACGCTGTTCTGATTAACAGCTACTTAAGTATAACCATAATAACTGGATATATACAGTAGGTCCATTAACAATCATGTTCTAACATCAGCAGATCTGTTTCAAAACGAAGTGATCAAACTGAACTCAGGTAGGAGTGAAGTGTAACAAGGTTTAATCCTGTGTTTCAATGATTTTTGTTAGTCATTTGATTGAGGAAAGAGGCAATGTTTATCAAATCTGCTGATGATACAACAACTTCTCAAAGTATTTGTCAAAAACTTTGAGGAGTTGCAAGATTGGGAGGTTCCTAAGAGAATGCCTTCTCAGCAGTTCCTTATGAGCAGGCTTACCACTTCAATGCAAAATTTTGCTAAGCAAAAAAAACCCAACAATATTATATTTCCAGAGCCTGTATAAAGACTAATGTGTTTTGTTTTGTTTTGTTTGTGGTTTCTCTTTTTTTCCCCACCCACCTCCACTACATTTGACTTTTTAAGGACTATTGATTCCCACCCTGGAATTATGAATGAGGAAAAGAGGTAGCTATCAGACTACAGGGAAGAGGGAGTTGCAAGAAGGGAGACGAGGACGACAAGATTTTCAAGTATCAGAGTCTAAAGGAAATAGATGATCAGGCAGTGACTTTATGGCACTACAACTACATGGGGAAAGAATGCCAAACCCAATTTAAAGGCTTTAGTGGTTTGCAAGCTTTAGTATTTTAACAGCAGGTGATTTAAAGGAAGTGGGATTTTTCTTATGATTGTAATAGCTCAGGAAAAAAAACCCATCAACTTCTATTCTTTTTTTGGACTTTCTTGAGCAAAAATAACAAAGTGGGGAGAGAGTACGTTATAACAAAATCAATAATCATTCTGATCCATATACCAGCTAAAATCAGTAAGGGAACTAAGTTTTTGCCTATATTTGCATTTGCATGAATAAATAATATCAAAATGTGTTGCTTTACTTGAAAATATGGTAACAATAGCTAAACCTAAGCCTTCTCTGTGGGAGCCCCGTCCCTCTGGAACCAACTCCCACCAGAGATCCGGACTATCCCCACCCTGCTGGCTTTCCGTAAAGCCATAAAAACATGGCTCTTCCAGCAGGCGGGGTGAATAAGAAGATCAGATTCCTCCATGAATGGTGTTTTTAATAATGTTTTAATAATGTTTTAAATTTTTAAATTGTTATCACTGTTTTTTACTGTACGTTTCTTATCCATGTTGTACGCCGCCCTGAGTCCTACGGGATTGGGCGGCCTATAAGAGCGTTTATAAATAAATAAATATAAATAAATAAACAAACATTGCTTGGTTTGGGCTTCAAAGATAAGCAAATTAATCCTGGCCATTAAAAAAAAACGGTTTTTAATTTCCAATTAGACAGATTTCTACGCTGTGAGATTCTAGCACTGTTTTTGATACATGAGTTATTTTTAAATAGTATTTTTATTTCTTGCCCAGTCCTAACCCAAATGAAATCATTAGCTTTATTCATGTAGTGGGTTATGCAAGTTCATTCATCATGCTGGATCACTGTATTTGAGATCCTCTGTCTAGAAGACTGAAATAAAATTTCAATCTTTACAAAGGTCTGTTAGGGAACAAGAATCAAGTGCACCAAAGAGACTGGAAACGTGGTTTAGCAACAATATTTATGAAAAAAAATTATATTCATTAGAAACCAAACGTAAGTCAATAGCATCCGAATGCGGAAACATTAAGTCCAATTTTAGGCTACATCAACAAAGGTATAGTTTCCAAATCTATAAAGTAGTACTTCCACTTCATTCCACATTGGGCATCTCCCATTTTAAGATCTGTATTTAATTTTGAGAGTATCCCTGTACTTAAAAAGATTGAAAAATCTGGAAGAGGAAAATTTGGGAATTAGAAACTACCATATTTTTTGGAGTATAAGATGCACCTTTCCCCCCCTAAAAGAGGCTGAAATTTTGGGTGCGTCTTATACTCTGAATGTAACTTTTTCGAAGCTTTTTCCCCCAGCCCTAATGAGGCGCTAACGATCTTCCCGGTTCTTCCCGACTTGCAGACTTTTTTTCATTGCTACTCCCTCCGAAGAATGTTTTTTCCAGCCCTAAGTCTTCGCAGGTTTTTTTTTCATTGTTACTCACTCCAAATAAGGTTTTGTTAAGCCCTAACCAGGGAATGAAATAATGTGCTGAAGCTGACCAGACTAGCCAGATGAATACCTGGTAGGTAATTTCCCCCCCTATTTTCCTCCCCCAAAACTAAGGTGCGTCTTATACTCTAGTGCGTCTTATACTCCGAAAAATATGGTACATTCTATTCAGAGAGATTGAAAGAATTGGAAATATTTAGCCTTGAGAAATAAAAACTGAGTATGGCTAAAAAAGTACTGTTAAAAGTCTAAGCATGTGTTACACAGAAGATGGGGAGGGTAGGAAGTCTCCCATTTGTTTGGATATGAAGTTTATTTGCACTCCTGCAGTAGACGAATTGCACTTAGTGCCCAAACTCTATCATCATTTTATAATATAAAATAGTTATGTATTTCAGTCCAGTGTTTCTTATTTTTATATAAAATAAAATAAAAGAAGAAGCGACAGGTTGCAAAATAGGAGCATAAATAAAAGCAATAAATAACAATGCAGAAAAGAATCTGATGAGACCTATTTAATTATTTAAATCAGGGGTCTCCAACCTTGGCAACTTTAAGACTTGTGGACTTCAACTCCCAGAATTCCTCAGCCAGCTTTCCTGAGATTCTGGGAGTTGAAGTCCAGAACTCTTAAAGTGGCCAAGGTTGGAGACCCCTGATTTAAATGACTGTTGATGCTCTTAACATTCTTTCAGCAGACCTGAAATAACACTTACCAATTATATTTAATGCAGTACTAACATAATCTGGAATTGTGGAATTGTGGAATTGTGGAATTGTGGAATTGTGGAAATATGTTCCTCTGAGTGCAATGTGTTTATCAGTAGTTTCTTAATGAGAAGATTTATGAAAGCAGACAAACTTGCTAAAAAGTAATTTGTCCTTAACATATTTTTCCTTTGTTTGAAAGATAGGAACAAATGCTAAACATGCTCTAGACCACTCATCCACAACAAAAGCATACCCAGAGTTTCATATTCAATTTTACACAAACCACTTTATTCTAATAACTTAAAACACAGAAAAGCTTGGATTATTTTTTTTACCATATACCATCCATTCTGAATTTCCGCTCCTCGGGTTAAGCAAGTAAGAAGAATCTACTGGGAGGAGTTCAAAGATCTGTCTAACTAGAGATTTTGTTCTTTGCAGAGACCAAATTGATGGCTTAAAGACTGATGCCGAGAGTAGCTAAGATGACTATGATCTGTTCCACTGGAAGAGATTTGTCATGAAAGAAAGAAGTGCTTAAAAAGCATTATATAGACATAATATTATGCCACACATGAAGCCTGTTGCTCTGTAAATTCTCCCTTGATATGTTTTGACAAGTCAATTTTAAATTCAGAATTATTTGAATTGGCTCTGATATTAGTCATAAAAATGGGACCAAGGCAGATTACTTAATTTGCCAACTTGCACTTTACATAGCAAGTGCTACTGATGGCATAGGGCCATCAAACATACATACATTTCCTAAATCGTCCTCTGGAAATTAGTCAAAACTGGTAACGGAGAAGAGTAGGATTAACCACTGCTGTGACTTTTTAATTTCTTTCTTTGGACATTAACTTGACCAAAAAAAAAAAGACACAGTCCTACTACACAGCAGTTAAGGCAACAGCCTAGGCCAGTGATGGCAAACCTTTTTTTTCCTCAGGTGCCGAAATAGTGCACACGCGCGCTATCGCACGCGTGCGCGTGCCTACACCCATATTCAATGCTCCCTCACGCACCCCTGCTCCCCCATTTCCTGACTTCCGGTGGATCCGGTAGGCCCATTTTTTGCCCTCCCCAGTCTCCAGAGGCTTTCTTGGAGCTTGGGGAGGGCAAAACGCCCTCCCCTGCCACCCTGGAGGCCCTCTGGAGGCCAAAAACGCCCTCCCAGAGCCTCCGTGCGAGCCAAAAAATCACCTGGCGGGCGCCCACATGCACACTGGACCTGAGCTAGGGCAACAGCTCGCGTGCCAGCAGATATGGCTCCGCGTGCCACCTGTGGCACCCGTGCCATAGGTTCGCCATCACGGGCCTAGGCACTGTAAGAATGTGAGTTCCAGTCCTGCCTTAAGCATGAAGCCAACTGGTCCAGTCCTTCTCCCAGTTAACCGCAGGTCAAGGCTGACTTGAGAGCACCAAAAAAAGCCAAAGCATGCAACATGCCTCATTCCTATTTTCAATTTAAGGATTGGGCATGGGGGAGAATAATTCACATAACTTTTAGGAAAGACCTAATCTTACATTCAGTTTTGTTTTGCAGATGACATTTCTTTTTGTGTATTTGTAAACCTCATAGTACTATCACAATGTGATGTTGTGCCTCAACAACTAATGTTGAGGCAAAAGATAGGTGCCTTTGGTAAAATACTATAGCAGGGTACCCTATGATTTGGTCCAAAATCAGAATTAACGCCTATAGGTGAAAATCTGATTAGCCATCCATTTAAGAAACATCAATTCTGTATTTTTTACCATATCCATTAAATATCCGAAGTGGCGCAGTGGTTAAATGCAGCACTGCAGGCTACTGCTAGTTCAGCAGTTCAGCTGTTCAAATCTCACCAGGCTCAAGGTTGACTCAGCCTTCCATCCTTCCGAGGTGGGTAAAATGAGGACCCAGATTGTTGGGGGCAATATGCTGAACTCTGTAAACCGCTTAGAGAGGGCTGTAAAGCACTATGAAGCGGTATATAAGTCTAAGTGCTATTGCTATCCAGGTATGTGTGTATCAATGGATATAACACAGTAGTGTCATGTAATACAAATAAAATACAAAGAGAGATTTCTTGAGATATCAATAGATGGAGTCTATTAGACCTTGCCCTTTGGCAAAAGGTAAATGGTCTCAAAATAAATATTATTCCCAAATTATTTAATATTACTTCATATAGTATTAAATATTGAAGACAACAATCAGTGTTAATTTTCCAATTTGGGCAATTTTGGGATTCTTTTCGAATTTTGGAACACTGGCTGGAATGGACAGTGTTAGGTCTGAAATATATTAAAAGCAGAGAATCTCTTGAAACAATTGCTTCAGTTAGAATAGTATGGAATTTAATATTTATTTTTGCTTATTTCCTTAGTTTTATAATTTCAAAATATTCAAAAATCCACATCAAAAATCTAGATATTCCTGTGTGTCTTTTCCTGTGTATGTTTCCAGTCCACCAAAACAGTAGATACACTTTCCAAATATATATATATATTTGTGCCCATTTTTCATGTCATGCACATTTTGCATATAGTTTTTTTTAAAATTGCAGTGCATTGCAATGTCTAAAAAGTCTTTTAGTTTTTAATATGCACAGAGTTTTTGTATGTGATGCTATTTCACTAAGTTTCAGTTCACAAGCGTTTTCTGTTAAACTTGAAACACAGCATATTACAAACAATTCAAGAAGTTAATTGGATGGAGTGATCACGTAATTATTTCTAAATAAATTATTTTTCTAAATAATTAATTAAATAATGTTTTACAATAATTATATAAATAAATTTCTAAATAATTATTTCTGGATAATGTAAAATCTCACCATATATACAGTATTTCTTTCCAAGTGGCTTGCATACTAGACGGAAAATATTCAGATCACATGGAAAATATTAATTTACGGGGCTTGTCTCCGTGTAGTATAGTTTCAATAAACTCCAAACTAAAGAATATACAGTATACAAGTTCCTCTAATAGGAATCTGGTCTGTTTAAGCTGACTTAATGTAAATGCAACTAGACCAAAAACAACAACAACAACTTCTTGACTTAACTAAACTTCTTGACTTATAAGTAGAGATGGGTAAATCTGTCACTTGTGGATTCTTGGTTTCCCATTTTTCCAAGCAAAATGTTCATGTTTCAATTTCACATACAATATAAAATTTATCACATAATCAATAGGTCATTATAAATTGTATATGGATACTTAATATTTTTAGACTGTACATGATAAACTTGATAAAGATTTTGTGTGTATTTTTCTAATAGATGCATTTTGCATGTATTTTGCCCAACTATATACATTTTTGCAAATGTGTTTTGCTAATAGATGTGTTTTAATTTGAAATACTACACTGTGAAAAGTAAAAAAATCAAGGCAATTTTTCAATTCAAGTGGTGCTACAAAATGCAAAATAATGCTGCAACTGTAGAATAAATATTTCAAGAAAATGTAATTTAAATTAGTTGATAGAAATAAATCAGTTAACTGGTTACAACAAAATATATTTCTGATATATTATAAAAAATAAAAAATAAATAATTTTGTGAACCATTTTTCCAAACCTTATTATATTTAAATGTAATCTAATCAATCAACCCAATTAAAGCTAGTATCTCTAATACTTATTTACATATGACACTAACTTAAATGTCATCTGTTGAACTACTGTGGTGATGTTAAAGGATATTCCAACTTAAATTATAAAATGGAAAAAACTATCAAGGAATGGTAAGAATTTATAGCTAAAAACATCATCATAGTTATAACTAACTAATCTTATCAGTAATATTTTTGTTATCTTTATTCCATTTCTTTCTATATCCTTTGATTCTCTATTTCATTATTATTTCAGTGGTGAGTCTTTTGGAGAAACAGTTCACACTGTTCCAACATGTGACTTTTGTCATTCCAGGCCTATAGTTTCACATTTTTTCAGAGCAAGAGAGCTGGTTAACAAAAACCTCAGAAATACTAAGCGTGACCTGAATGAACGGCACTGTTTCCTGTAACACCAAATGATGTGGTCACCAAAGGAATGGAACACGGAAAAAGAGAACCTGCTAATGGTCTGATATGAATCTCCAATCAAGCATGGGAGCCACATTTGAATTCAATGTTACATGCACGTCCCTTCCTTCCCCCAGTCTTCTCAGCCCTGTGGTCATAAATGTTAAAATTATCACCAATGACGAATTCCAGAGGAGCAGTCAAACAAAGGTTAGTGTTAGGTAATTAAATATCTAAGTATGTAAGTAATACGGAAAATCCCCATGTTCTCTCTTCCAATAGACCAGCTAAATTTGATATAGCCAGATAGCTACCCTGAATTTGGGCGATATTTTTTTTTAACCTGTGTCATTTATGATTTAAAAAATGATTACTTGATATTACCTCAAAATAACCTATTTGCCAAATTTTAAATATGAATTTTGAAGTACTGCATTGAACAAAGGCCTGTGATTTTTAAATCCATATTTCTGCATTTTTTTAAAAAAAAAGTGAAGGTAAATATTATCATAAACTAGAAAACTATAAAATATTAACAAATGCTAAATGCAATTGTACATCAACCATTATTTTTAGTCCAGCAAGGAAAAAGCATGCATGAAGGGGATGGGTGATTAAGAAGTTTGATAAATAAATAAACAAATATACAATGACTATATCCTCAGCCAAAAATTCCTACTGTAGACGTAGCAAGCCAGATTGGCACAATAAAAGCCATTTGAACTGGGATGCCATTTTGGGGCAGTCTACGCCTTAAGACAGACACAGTTTTTTTTTAATGCCATTCCTTCAGTGGTACAACTGAGAAAAACCAGCAATAAAATCACAAGTTGCAGTCATGTGATGCCTTGCTTAATGACATTGGGTGATTCACTTAATAACCATGGCATGATAGTTTACTTAACAACCACATCATTTAGCAACAGTATTGCTGGGTTGATTGTGGTCATTAAGTGAGGGCTACCTCTATGATATTTAAATTCCCATATTATATTCATTTAATCACATAGTTCCATCACTCCTCCTTACAGCAAAAGGAAAATAAGATTCCCAACAAGACTCTTCCAACACAGCAATTAAGAATTCCCAACTGCTCACCAGCTTCATTGAGGCTAGCATTCTGCAGGTATGTCCGACATCTTTCTTTGTGTTCCTCTAATGAACTTCTCTGCTTATAACTCCGTCCACAGAATTCACACTTGAATGGTTTCTCCACTAGAAATGAGTATTTGGTTTATAGATATTATGTAATAAATATTATATCATTTTAACATATCAAGTACTTCAATTCATGACCTGTTAATCCCCAGAGTAGTCCTGCCAGGTTAAATAGCCAACAGCCTTAAGACTGAAATAGTGAAAGATGCCCTAAACTGAGAATGTTTGATTTCCTAATCTAAATATATCTGATTAACAGAAGGAAGAAACTTTTTTGCTTTTCTCTGGATAATGCTGCACAAGAAAGGTATTTTAATCTTTTAAAAAAGCCATGGTCTCATGAATGTCTGTGGAGGAATTGTGTGTGTATGTTTGTGAGAGAGAGAGAGAGAGAGAGAGAGAGAGAAATGATATCACAGGCAATTACTTAATTGACAACATTTGTACAATGACATCATGACACACAAGACCTCATTTTGACTTGAAGAAGTTGGCTCTGTCTGAACCTTTGTATTTCCATGCTGTCAGCAGTGGAAACCTCGGCTCATTTATACAATATATGATTCATCAGTGATGTACTGGAAACCACTGCAAAACTAGAGATTTGCTTTGCTTTACTTTTGGATGTACTGCAGCTCCATTTCCATGCTAATGAGACCTCTTGCTTAATAACTCTTCATGGTTCCTGAACTTTAGGTCCCATTAGGGAGATGCCAATATGACCTCCCTTGCAGCTACATCTCAGCTGTCCAGACATAAAATGCAGAGCATTAGATTGTTTTGTCAATGTCCTCCTTGCCTCCATGTTGGATAAATTAGCAGTGAGAGGGACTACTGATATTCCTTCCTTCCTTCCTTCCTTCCTTCCTTCCTTCCTTCCTTCCTTCCTTCCTTCCTTCCTTCCTTCCTTCCTTCCTTCCTCTCCCTCCCTCCCTCCCTCTTTTCCTTGTGGATGTTTTGTCAATGTCCTCCTTGCCTCCATGTTGGATAAATTAGCAGTGAGAGGGGCTACTGATATTCCTTCCTTCCTTCCTTCCTTCCTTCCTTCCTTCCTTCCTTCCTTCCTTCCTTCCTTCCTTCCTTCCTTCCTTCCTTCCTTCCTCTCCCTCCCTCCCTCTTTTCCTTGTGGGAGAGGGCTGCAAAAGCCTCAGTAGCTACAGGAGCTGTTGCAGCACAAACTGTTGTTCCGATTTTCACTTCTTTTTAGTATTGCAGGCCACAAATCCTGAAAATAATAACAAATTATCTTTAGGCTACCTCTGAGAATTTGAAACAAAAGAAACTGTAGTAGTGAAGAAATGCCACCAGTATTCTCAACCTTTCTTTTGGGTATTTTCTAGTTTTCTTTATTTCTTAGCTCTTAATATAAAATAAAGTCTTCTCTCCCCAGATCATTTATACTGTTTATGTATTTACTGTATATTTCCTATTTCTTAACTGTCCATTTCCCTCATAATTGTTGTTCCTTACTTGCCACAACAAAATTGGATTGGTTTTATCACATTGATCAATCTGATATAATTAATGGATTCTTATAGAGGCTTTGATTATAAAATGATTTTTCATTGTTAACATGAAGGAGAATTGATCATTGTTAAGGAAACTGAACTAATTTCCATTTCTCAGCTTACAATATGGACCTGCAGTTCTATATGGAGAAATATATTATCTCAAATAACACAATTTTCTGATACATGTATTAATCTGAGAAGGGTAAACAAATACATATATAGAATTGCAGAATACACCCACACAGAGAGAGACACAAAAAATGGCAAGAGAAAGTTATCTCCAATAACAAAATAAGAAAATAAATGAAATTTTATGGATCAAAATTACAAAATTATGCAGGAATTGGATGGAGCTATCATGAAATTGGATATATATGATGTAGATTAGATTAAAGACTTACTTTTTCATTTATGGTTTTAAAATTCTTTAAAATAATAAAGAATTGAAATATACGGTAGCTGATAAAAACAGAAATAAAGGACCTAAGTAAATCAATCTTAAGAGAAATAAACACTTACCAGAATGTGTCCTTAAGTGACCTGTGAGTGCATCTCTTCTTTGACAAGCATAGCTACAAAGGTGACATTTGAATGGCTTTTCCCCAGTGTGAAGTTTAACATGGCGGAGAAGATTTCCCTTCTGAGTAAATGAGGCTCCACACTGATTACAATGGAAAGGGCGCTCACCTTAAAAACAGCATGAGTAGTGGAGTGATTATTAGAGCATTATAGTCTTAGCTAAAGATAAATTCAAATTTTTCTGCCATTAGAACCATAGGGTTGATTTATTCCAGTAAGCCTTCTACTGGCCTGAGCTAGTAGAAGTCTTAATGGAATAAAGAGTTGGTTGAGAAGGGAAAAATCTCAGTTTCTGGTTATATTGCACAGTTTCCTCCAGTTGCCAATCAGTAGCTTCCTTTACCAAAACAATTTCCTTTCAGAGTGCATAAGAGTAACAACATCTTCAAAGTACCCTAACCCTCCCCAACATACATACATATGCATTCCACCTAAGTTGTGCCACTCTACCTTGCTTGATCACTACCTGGGCTCTGCCCAACTTAGTGCATTGCAGTGGCTACTGGAACAGCCTCAGATCAAGTAGTTTCAAATGAGAGCTTTCTTCTGAATGAATGATAATTACCAGTATGGCTGCGTTTGTGAACCACCAGAACGTTGAGGCTGACACAGCCCAATCCACAAATGTCACACTTCAGTTTTGCAGTATTTGATTTGACAAGGTCACATGGTTCAGAATGCCTGTCCAGTTCCAAGCTGTCATAGTCTCCATATTCCGGTCTGCAGTTATAAAGGATCCTGGGTTCTTCTCCAATTTCTACTGGCTCAGACTTCAAAATTCCTTCTTGTTTTTCACCATAATCACATTTGATCTTAAGCATGCTGTCTTCTGGAAATAACATCAACATGGTCCCAAAATAAAATATAAATATAAAACTCCACAGAAGGAAGAGTATTATTATTATTATTATATATACCGGTACTTTATTCATTAAACATGAAACTCAGTCAACTGAATATTTAAAAATGTGTTATAAATACCATTGAGTGGTGCTAATGGTTGATACGGGTTGCTGCCAGCGTTCTAGGTATCAACCAAGTATCTTCTTAAAATATATTTAATATATTATTATTATTATTATTATTATTATTATTATTATTATTATTATTATTATTATTATTATTATTATTATTATTATTATTATTATTATTATTATTATTATTTACTTTATTCATTAAACATGAAACTCAGTCAACTGAATATTTAAAAATGTGTTACAAATACCATTGACTGGTGCTAATGGTTGCTAATGGTTGTTGCCAGTGTCCTAGGTATCAACCAAGTACCTTCTTAAGATGTACAATGTTCCGACTAGCGCAGTTTTTTGCAGTTCCACTGGTGTTATTGCAGGAAGCTGCAATTTCTTGATATATTTTATAAAATTCTTGGACATGGTACCAAGTGCCCTGATGACAATGCGTATCACTGTTACATGTTTCATCCATAATCGCCTAGTTTCAGTGGCCAGGTTGCAATATTTTGTGATTTTTTCCAGTACTTTTTCTTCGACTCTGGCATCTCCTGGTACCACAATATCAATAAATTGTAAGTTTCGGTTTTCAACAACTGTGATATCTGGAGTGTGTTCCAAATGATAATCTGTCTGTATTCAAAAGTCCCACAAGATCTTCACCTTCTCATTTTCGATAACTTTTTCCACTTTATGTTCCCATGACTTTTTGGGTACAGGTAAATCATATTTTTCATAATGACCAGTGGATTAATTTAGCAACTCGGTCTTGTCTAGCTTTGTAATCAGTTTGTACAATTTTGCTTCATCATCATCATCATCATTGTCATTGTTGTTGTTGTTGTTGTTGTTGAATAGTATTTTTTACATTTTCTTATTTCCTTCCTCCATATTTTTCAGCTTTTTTGATAAAATGATCAGTCATATGCACAATGAAATGTACTGTAGATCAATCAAATCAATCATTACATTCAATATTTTCCAGGAGAGGAGAGGAGACGGGAGGGGAGGGAGGAGAAGAGAGGAAAGGAGAAGGGAGGGGAGGGGAGAGTCGTTACCTCCTTCCTAGGGCTGAGAGAAACTGGCCCAAAGTCAGCAGCTGGTTTTGTGCTTAAGCTAGAGCTTACCATTTCCCCATTTCTAGCCTGACGCCTTATCCAGTACTGGGTCTCTCAATTCTGATGTCAAAACTGAATAGAACTTTAAACTGAACATTCAGTTTGATACAGAAATGTTCTTTTATGTTCTGATTTAGAAAACATTCATTTAACTTGTTTAATGAACCTTACCTGCAGAAGTTATTCTCCTTCCATATTTTCATTGCTCAGCAATACAGAATGACATGCCATATAGCAAATATAAATGTAGTAAATTGATTCTGAATGAAGGGGATCTTTATTTTCAGTTTCCTAAAAACTGCCTATCTCCAGCATAAGCATTGTGATAATGGATTTCAAGTAACAGGACTGTATTCTGAGTACTCATTCCTCTTGACATCACTTACATTACGAAACAGATTTGCTGTTTTGTTCCAAAATAGGTTGGAACTTGGAAGAGGTAATATTAGCTCAAGTGCTAACTTCCATTAAGAGTTCCTTTTTTTTAGACATGATGGCCACTATTTTGGAAGCATTTGTGGCAAGTCACTAAAATAGTTTGGATATGATTATATTTTCAGTTTAGGTTTGTAAGGTTTGCATTTGGAGATAACTATCTGCCAATCAATGTTCATTCTGTTTTCAGCTCATGAATAACAATGTCTCTCCCCTCCCCCAAAAAAGGTATTGTTCATAGTTTTCATCAACATGCTTCATCTATTTATGGATATATACACATCAGTAAATTCTATACAGTTTGAAGGGAAGTGATATGAGGGAGGGTTAATTATAAATATACTGTTCGTATACAAAAAGTTTCTAGTCACCAGGACTTTTGTTGCAATCTACCGTATTTTTCGGAGTATAAGACGCACCAAAGTATAAACCTTAGTTTTGGGGGAGGAAAACAAGGAAAAAAGGCCCTGCCTCCAAGCAATTTGCCAAACAGCAAACAGCAAACAGCACAGATGATATACACTGTTTGTTGTGTATTTCTGTGCATGTGCGCCTGACCCATAGAAATAGCAAAGAATTGGAGAAATGTACATTATGCCAGAAAGTTTTCTTAAATGTAGTCACACTAACTCCTCCTAATTATTTAAATAGATCTACTCCAAGGTAAGTCAGGATTTAATTCTAATACTAAACAGGACACTGTTACATTTCATACTATACTTGTACAGAGCTGTTAAAATTAATTAAAATTTCTGGAAGTATACATTATTCTCTATTATTTAAAAGAAGATACAATAGCACTGGGCCTCTTCAGAGCAAGCATTTATTTTAAAAAGCTTCTTTATTTTGTTAAGTTGTCTAGATTTACAGGGGTCTCCAACCTTGGCAACTTTAAGACTTGTGGACTTCAACTCCCAGAATTCCACAGCCAGCAAAGCTAACAAAGCTGGCTGTGGAATTCTGTGAGCTGAAGTCCACAAGTCTTAAAATTACCAAGATTGGAGACCCCTGGCTCTAGAACAATAATAAAGCAGTCTTTAAAAAATAAGTCTAATAATTTGAACATTCTACAGACATTTATAGTTATTCACTTACCCCTTTGCAGCCAGTTCAGCAGAAAATAAAAATCTGCGTGTCTCTCCCAGCTATTTGCCTCTTTGCAGTTTCAGTTTCAGTTTCATTTTAGCACATGGCAAATCAGCTGGGGATAGGGAAGCTGCTAACGACTTGCTTGTCCTAACAGGCTCTTCTCTGTTTGCTGCAAACAGGTAAATTGCTGGAAGACAGAGGCCAAAGGGTGGGTGGGGCTGGGTGGGTGGGGCTACATTCGGTGTATAAAACGCACCCTTTTCACCCTCTTTTTGGGGATAAAAAGGTGTGTCTTATACTCTGAAAAATACGGTAAATTGTAATGATGATATTTCAGCAATACTGTATGTCCTTTTCCCATGACTATACCATTATTTATTAGTCTGGGACCATAAACCAAGAAATCAATCAATCAACCATGCCAACATGTGTCTGGTGAATTGGATGATGTGAAGTGAGAGAATAGAAGACAACTGGCAACTTCAAATCTCAACCAACAAATGCTCTGTCCTACACATTGGCAAAAAGAATCAGAACATAAAATACAAGTTTAGAGGACATGACCTTGTAGACGACCCTCACTCTGTCAAGGACCTTGGAGTACTCATATCTAATGACCTAAATGCCAGAACTCACTGTAACAACATTGCCAAAAAGGCACTAAGAGTTGTTAATCTAATTTTGCGTAGCTTCTTCTCTGGCAATATTACACTGCTAACCAGAGCATACAAAACATTTGCTAGACCAATTCTCGAATATAGCTCACCTGTCTGGAACCCGCACTGCATATCGGAATTAATACAATCGAGAAAGTCCAGAAATATTTCATAAAAAGGGTCCTCCATTCCTCTGCTCGCAACAAAATACCTTATTCCACCAGACTTGAAATTTTGGGCTTAGACAATTTAGAACTACGTTGCCTTCGATCTAATCTAAATGTAGTTCATAAAATCATCTGCCACAATGTCCTACCTGTTAATGACTACTTCAGCCTCAACCACAACAATACAGGAGCACACAATAGATACAAACTCAATGTAAACTGCTCCAAACTCGACAGCAGAAAATACGACTTAAGCAATAGACTGATCAATGACTGGAATGCACTACCTGACTCTGTGGTTTCTTCCCCAAACCCCAAAAACTTTAACCTTAGACTGTCTACAGTCGACCTCACCCCATTCCTAAGAGGTCTGTAAGGGGCGTGCATAAGCGCACCACTGTGCCTATCGTCCCTGTCTTACTGTCCTATTGTCCTCATTTATCTGTACTTACTTTGCTTATGTTTATGTTTATACCAATACCTGCTATCTTGTACATGTTTGACAAACAAATAAAATAAAAATAAAATAAATAAAATGTACTATGCCTAGACTTTGGAAAATCCAGGTATTAGGGGTCTCCAACTTGACAACTTTAAGATATGGCTGGCTGAGGAATTCTGGAAGTTTGAAGTCCACAAGTCTTAAAGTTGTCAAGTTTAAGAGATCCCTGGATTAGATAATAGGAGATTGAAGGATGGGAGGGATAAGCAGTACAACTGCAGTTGTTGACTTAGAACTGTCCATATGGATTGTGAAAGCTTCTTGAAAGAAGCTGATATATCCCAATTCAAAGAAAAAAGTTGAGTATTCTGTGTTGTCAGAAGCACCATGAGGTAGCACATAAATAACATCTTATTTAAGACCTTTCAGAAGCATTGCTAAAATGTATTCTGTATTACTGGATTAATAATGGTATATGAAAATCCCCAAAACAAGAATAATTTCAATATTCTAAAACTCTTAAAATGATAGCCTTACTCTTTCAACCATTCTAAGAGGATATGAACTACAATGGTTCTCACAACTTTTGTACTGCAGATTCTAAGTGAGAAGAAGTGTTGCTGAAGAACATTTTCTCAGGTAAGGCTGCGAAGGAATACTGTGGCAGTGGGATGCAACCAGTTAAGCCGAAAAAGAGGCCTTCCATTTTTGCAGTTCAGTACTAAGGAGAAGCTATGCAAGAGAAAGAGAGACTCAGAAAAGGGGAATGTCTTTTAGAGAACTCATGTTGCTTTATTTATTAACCTTGCCTGCATACTTCTCAGTGCTAAATTCTGGAAATAATCAGATTCTACAAATTGTGCCAATTCTTCTCACATAAAAAATGCCACTTTTCCCAAAAGTCAGGACTTTTTGGTTGTTGTTGCACAAAAGAAAAGCAGCTTTCTATTTGGGGAGTTTCTTAATTTTTTTTTCTGGGAACTCCATTGTGTATATATAACTCATTCTGATATTTTTCTTTCTTTCTTTTTAAGGTTCCTCCATGGTAAAAATATCTGCTGTTCGCCTTTCTTCTAAACCACCTGCTTTTGTATAACCATCTCAGCCTTTGATAGCTTCTGGTAGGAAACTGAAAGGATGCACCTGAATCTTCCTCCTGATTTTTTTTACCATGCTCCAGCTGTGGAAAGCTCCCCCCAAAGAAAACCTTGAGCTTTTCAATGCACTTTGTCTAGAAAGTTAATGGAAAACATATGCTGGCTGGCAGAAAACCAAAACTGAGAAAATAACTGTTTGATCACAAGCAGCACAATTCACATAATATTGTAAGAGTTACCCTGTGCTACGATGGATGGCCAATAAATTGGATAAATAAATAATAAATAAATAAATAAATAGTCTGGCCAACAAAAGATAGGCAGCAATGAGAATAGTCTTGCATTGACTGATACTTTACTTCTAGAGGATAAAAAACATGCTCATGGCAGTATGCTTGATTTTAAAAAAAATGTCTGATCTGGAAGATTTCCTTAAATACCACCACATACAACGCATTACAGTTTATTAGATTTTTATTTTGCTTTTTGTATCATGGTAGTCAATGCTGTATCTCCTCTTTTCCCCCCTCATCACAACCCTCCTGTAATTGATTTACCCTGAAAGAGAGAGGGGGGGAGGCAAAATCACCCTGGAATTTCCAGGGCTGAGGGTGGACTGAAATCAGAATCCTCCCAATACTGTCCAACGCCTTAACTATGACACTAGAGTGGCTTTCTTACAGCCTACTGAAAATTGCAAAAATTGCAATAGATGAATAACAGAATAACAGAGTTGGAAGGGACCTGGGCAGGGATGAAATGCTCCCAGTTTGCTTTTACCTGTCGGTCGCCGGAAAGCTGATCGCGAAGGCAGCACGATGCTCCGCCCATCCACCGGGACACCGCCATTTGAGTTCTTGTACCCTCTGCGCATGCACAGAATGCTTTGTGCATGCGCAGAGGGTAAAAGAACTCAAATGGTGGTGTCCTGGTGGGTGGGTGGAGTGTCGCGCTGCCTTTGCGATCAGCTCTCCGACAGGTAAAAGCGAACCGGGAGCATTTCACTGCTGGACCTGGGAATTCTTCTAGCCCAATCCCCTGCTCAGGCAGGAAACCCTATACTTTATTTAACTATACCATTTCAAACAAATTGTTGTCCAATCTCTTCTTAAAAACTTCCAGTGTTGTTCCCATTGATGAAAACTGGAAAGGTCAGAATTTATATACTTGAGCTGAAAATGTATTGTATGGTCTCGTAAAAAGTCTCAGTACATCTCACTGAATTCAGAAAAACATCTGACCAAATCTATAGAGGATGTTGTAGTTTATTTTGCCATTCTGTATATATTTAGCTAACAATAACTACTACTGAAATTTCTGGATGTTACTCTATAATTACCATATTTATATTGATAATGAAGAAGGAGCTATTGGCTGCCCTTTTAAAAACCTATCAATTCTTACCTATATTCTTATTCTATTATTTCTTCTCACCTTCCCTTCCATACAAAATTACTCTCTGGGGGGAAAAGTGGCTTTCTCTGTCACTTCACCTCATATATATATAACTAAAACTTCTTTCCAGAACCTTCTTGAAACTTTAAAATAAAATACAATTGGGATAAAACTAGATAAGTTTCCTGAGCTAGAATCATTATCCATATTGTGAAATGGGTTTCACAGAACAGCCAATATAATATGAAAGAAAAGAAACATTCTAGAAGCTAAATTCAACTTCTATAAAAATTAAATCTTGCTTTGGAAACTCAAATTTATTTTGCCTATCTATCCCAGCAATCATCACAATACTGTTGTAAGACAGTGAAAATCAATACATGGTAGATTATAAAAAAGAAGGCAGTTTCTGAAGATATATCAGATGAACATTATTTATTTACTGAAGTAATATTTCTGAGAGTCTGAAATCACACTAAATTCAGCCATTTTGTTCCCACTTACAAATATTTTCTTTTGTTCATTTGAAAAGGAAAGTTTGTTCTCATGTCTATACAAGTCTTATTTTACCCAAACTAGTAAGCAGGGTCCAAAGATTACAAATGAAACAACTTACAAGTTGCAAACACTTATAATTTTCTTTTTTATGCTTAATTAACAATAAGGATGCACCTAGATACCAGGAATTCAGTCATCATAATGGGACAAATTAATGTCACACCTTATTTGTTATAACAATTCCAAGATAAAGACACTTCATGCTTGTAGATGTTTCACTTGGCATACAGCCCACTTCCATCAATATATTAGTTATATAATATAATAGCCTTTGAACTATGGTGCTGGAGAAGACTCCTGGGAGTCCCTTGGACTGCAAGGTGATCAAACCGGTCTGTCCTAGAGGAGACCAATCCTGACTGCTCTTTAGAAGGCCAGATCCTGAAGATGAAACTCAAATACTTTGGCCACCTAATGAGAAGGAAGGACTCACTGGAGAAGAGCCTAATACTGGGAAAGATTGAGGGCAAAATAAGAAGGGAATGACAGAGAATGAGATGGCTGGATGGAGTCACTGAAGCAGTAGGTGTGAGGTTAAATGGATTCCAGAGGATGGTAGAGAACAGGAGGAACATTGCCCATGGAGTCGCAATCAGGAGTGGGTTGCTGACTTACCAATACAGGTGCGCTGCGTGCGCATCTCCACATGCACGCGCCCCCTCGTGCGATTTTGCTTCTGTGCATGCACGGAGCAAAATCTCGCTAAAATCTCTCTCACGCATGCGTCCCCTTGCAAGATTTTGGTGAGATTTTGCTTTTGCACATGCGCAGAAGCAAAAAAGCCCCAAAATTCTCAAAAAAAGATGGCGACGCGCGCAACGGACCGCCGAAGATGGCAACGGAGCGGTCGCTTGCAAATTGCGCAATCGGCCGCTTCCTACCGGAGCTACGCACCGCACCGCACCGGTAGGAACCCATCACTGGTCGCGATGGGTTGGACATGACTTCGCAACTAACAGCAACAAATAGTAATGTGTAGGCCATCCTAAATATCCTATTTAAAATGTCCTAGAAATGTGTTGACAGCAGTCAATTAGCTTTAAGAGTTTGATGCAGCAAAACATCATTGCAGCCCATCACACACACTCCCATCTTACGTAGCTGTAACAAATTAAATTACATTGCCTCTAGGCAAAAGTGGTAAGACTATTTAATATTTAGGATGGATCCACATTACAATAAAAGCACACTTAGATACTTTGGGGCCATTCCTAGAAATCCATGATGGAGATGCTTGAGAACAGGTGGCCCTCTAACAATCTATGTGAAAGATGTTTGGAGTGCTAACTCAGAATTTATTGGGTAGGCTAACACAAGGATTATCTCAATACTTGCTTCTGGAGGTAGTCCTAAAATTATCACACTTTTTACCTAACTTGACATTTATTTATTTATTATTTATTTATTAGTTGCATTTGTATGTCGCCCACTCCACAGAGACTCTGGGCGGCTCACAACAATAAAAATTCACAAGCAACAATAAATATAAAAAGTATTAAAACAATAAGTATTAAAACATTTAAAAGCATTTTAAAACCACAATTTAAAAACCCATACAATAATTCACTCATGGGGCCAAGAATAATTGGTGTTGTATTAAAATCATTGGCCCCAGGCCTGTCGACAAAGCCATGTTTTAATACTTAAATTGGAAGAGCGTTTAAATAAATAAATAATAAATAAATAAACTTTTCTGAAGGCTGGCAGGGTGGGAATTATGCGGATCTCGGGGTGTAGTCTACTCCAGAGAGCCGGTGCTCTCCGGAATATACTAGCCAGTGTAGTAGTACACTACTCCGGAATACACTAGCCGGTGTTCCATTGATCAGCACAGAAACTATTTAAATTCTTTTGAGTATTGCAAGTAGACAGGTCCTCTTAACCACAGAGTTTTAAGGCTATTGAAACTGTAGAGAAGGAGCTCCAAAGTGTCACAAAAAAACTGTAGAGAAGGAGCTCCAAAGTGCCACAAAAAAAGCAGTTGTTCACCCAGTGACACAGTTGTTCCTGCCTGATTCAATTTCTTACTTCTTTCAGAACTCAAGATTAATACCAGGTTTTAATGTCAGAAACAGATTTTTTTTATTTCCATAACTCACAAATGCAGCATCAAATATAGTTTCATTAGGAAGCACACAAGGATAGCAATATATTTGTGTGGAAAGACAAATCTGCCTGCCACTTTCTACAGCTTTTCTTTCACAACTTCAATACATCTGATTTCCGCACCAATTTACAATTTCAGTTTATTTTATTTTTTTAAAGGAGGCATGAAAATATATCCCCACTCCTTTTTTTGTTTTGTTTTATCATATATATGAATGGATGGATGGATGGATAGATGATAGATAGATAGATAGATAGATAGATAGATAGATAGATAGATAGATAGATAGATAGATAGATAGATAGATGAAAGAAAAAGAGGTTTTAATTTAGTTAAGTAATTAGATCTATTTTTTTCTTTGTTTTTCCTCCTAATTAATATACTTTTGCACTCATTTTTATGTTGTATCAAACTATCATAAAACACAGAGAAGTGCAAAAATGAAAAGATAGCTACTTTGTGCTGTTTTATTAAGTGTGAATCAGGATGATTCATATTACAAAGTGAGCAAAATAATTCTTACTATTCCTTCAACATTAGGGTTTTTAACTGGTTAATTTTACCAGCCCATTGGTTTTTCACTAACTGTCAGAATAGCTAATTGAACAGCTAAAACAGTATTGTGGCTGTTTCACCTCCCTACCCATCTAATAAAAAAACAACAACCCTTAAGTCACATATCTTCAGGACTAAATGAGTTATCAGCCGGTGGATAATGCTGATTCTCTTTCTCTGGAGATCTACAAACAGATGATCTAGTGCAGGGGTAGGCAAAGTTGGCTCTTCTATGACTCGTGGACTTCAACTCCCAGAATTCCTGAGCTAGCATGATTGGCTGAGAAAGTCTGGGAGTTGAAGTCCACGAGTCATAGAAGAGCCAACTTTGCCTACCCCTGATCTAGTGCAAGCAAAGCTGGCTGAAGAATTCTGGGAGTTGAAGTCCACAATTCTAAAGTTGCCAAGGTTGGAGATCCCTGATCTAGTGCAGTGTTTCCCAACCTTGGCAACTTGAAGATGTCTGGACTTCAACTCCCAGAATTCCCCAGCCAGCTTTGCTGGCTGGGGAATTCTGGGAGTTGAAGTCCAGACATCTTCAAGTTGCCAAGGTTGGGAAACACTGATCTAGTGAATCCTGTATTTATTGAGGGATGGACTGGATAACTAAGGTAATTTCCACCTTTATATTCTGTGATGATAAATTGCTACACATCCTTCATTCCTCATACATTTTTGCAGATGTAAAATATTTCACCAAATTGTTACTAGAAAGGCTTTCTCACCCTGCATTATAGAGACAAAAAATGGTCTTAAGTTATACAATTACACAATCCAAAAATGGCTGAATCTTGCTAGATATATAAACAAAGGAAGAAATGAAGCCACATGCAGTCTGTCACAGGGGCAAATGTCTAAATGACTGGACTCTATCCTGACCTAAAATTAGGCACTATACCTGATCTTTCAAAGCAAGCCAAAAAAATCTGAATTAGAAAAATCCATCTCTTATCACAAAATCTATTTTAAAAGATGAATGGTCCTGGTGGAAAATGTCTATCAACATCAGAGAAACTTGAAGAATGTACCTTTTAGCATTTATCATTGAGAAAAACTGGTGACAAAAGAATGGAGAAAGAATATTGATGTTGACCTCAATGCCTCGTTTGTCTGAAGAATTTATAGACATAAAAGCTAACTTAGAAACATGATAGCTTAGGAGGGTAACATATGCAGTTTGGCTTCTCTGGATAATTCACAGGAAGGAGCCATTTATCCATGATTTCTTTTACACCATTCCACTCTTAATATCTGTCATTCTGAACTTCACTCATTTACACTCATGGTTTTGGTAAACTGAGTGGGAAGAAATTGCAGAAATATCATTTTTAATTTCATGAAAGGGAGTGACATAGGCCTTGTGGATCTGAGCTTGGATTTGGGGTGGGGGGTGGCTCTTCTTTTCAGTCCACTGAAACGCTACGGTAGGAAGGGATTAGTTTTGAACTTGTCTTGTTTTTCATTTAAATAATTCAGTTTTGGGGTGATGCCTCAATGAACTCAAACAGACAGTAAACACCTGGTGGAAATTTCACAAGCTAAAAATAGCAACAAAACTTTCTGAATTCCCTACCAAGCATGAATGCAGAGTGCAAATTGGTTCACCTCTAAAGAAGGGGACGGGAGGGGATGGGAGGGGAGGGAAGGGGCATTCTTATGAAACAAAAACATGGAAAACTATTAAGATTTTTAAATACTGGAACTTGTGTTTCCAATATAGAAGGTATCCAGGTATTTGAAGCAACTTTATCTCAGAAAGCATAACAAAATATTATATTGATGGTGGTTGATATTGTTATTTTCCTATTACAAAGAGCCCATTCCAGATAAACTAGCTTCATAACAAATTCCTGAATAGTGAACGGGATTTTGGGATTGTAGAGTTTCAGGTCAGATACTTAGTTTATCTTCATGGCTTTGTTTAGCTTTATGGGATGCCACAATCATGGCATGACGCCAATCATGACCATGGTTTTTGATACCATTTGCTGGTTTATGTCAAAAAATTCAATTTAGGAGAATGGATTCGCTTAATGATCACTTGATTCACTTAATGACCATGTGATTTTCTTAACGATCATGGTGACTCACCTTACAACTGTCATAAAAACAATCATAAAATTGAACCAGGTCATGTAGAGACTTGTTTAACAAATGCAATGATTTCCAATCAAAATTCCAGACTCAATTATGGTCATTAAATGAAGACTACCTGTAGTCAACTTATAAAAGGAGAGTTGTGTAAAATCATATAGTTACGTGCTCATATATATGGTTTTTGAACCATGTTTCTTCATGTATGTGTACTGCTCTCTGTATGTAACTTTGTATGTTATCCCTGGCCCTGTGTCTATTTGTCTTTTTCTTTCCGTCTCCTATGGCTAAACATATGCTTAACAATTAAATATCTTTAGAAAGGAAGACTTGCCTTTAGAGTGCACTGAGGCTTGTGTTTAGTGCTATGTATACTGAAAAGAGAAGCACTTCATTTATTTCTTAGCTATAGAATTATTTTTTATTAAAATAAGAGAAAAAGAAATGATAAAACCTGATTATGAGTTTCAAATTACGGCCACAATCAAAGGAAGGCCATGCGATTGTAGTGAGTCAGGTTCCACAAACTTTTTCAGGTTTTTAATATTTTCTGTAATTTCTTTAATTGCTTGCTGAGGGAACCTCTGCAGAAAAATATCATCTGAGTTTGCTACATCACCCCACCCACACCCGCACCCTACTTTCATTTAAAAAAACATATTTTATTTATTTTTTCAGTTGCACCCCATTTTCTAACTCAGCAGGACGGTACGCAAGATCTAATTTTCTGACTAGAAAAACACGGCATTTCCTTTCCTAGCACAACCACACGTTTTCTAAGGCAAGGGTGGCTGGAACCTCAGCTACAAGCCTAAGTGTACTTTGGGCTGATTTTCCCACCTACTTTGCTCCTCTTTCCTGCCCATAAAACACCATCACCACACCAGTTAATTTAAAAGCCTGAAGCAGGAACATTTATGCTGCAGTTATTTTTCCTTTTTTGCATGCACCAAATCGATGCTTTCAAATTCCCACGTAGAAAATATATGTCTTTAAAGAAGTTGTTTGAAACTTCCACAGAGGTATTTTGACCTTTTTTTAATGAAGACATAAAAATTGTCTTTATTTTTCTTTATGAGAATAAGCGACTTCTGTGCCAATTGTTGTTTACATCTTCCACATAGTTTTGTCTATCTTTTTTTTTTCTTTAAATAAGTCATTTCAGATGCCCAGGCTTTCTTTATCTTATCACTATGCTTCCTTCAAAGGTCTGTGGGAGTCCTATGTAATATCAAATAAAGTTAGCCTTGACACAAATTTTGGCATGGTTTCAATGTCACTCATTGCTGGGGGGGGGGAGCAAGTAGTGTAGTACTGTTGGAGAAAGAAATATATTTCTATGCACGGGCAAGATATCCCCATGAATCTCTTACTTTTGGGAGTGGAGTTCACACAAATATGGAGCTGTCTTTATTTCTCTGTCTGTCAGTAGATACAAGATGCTGGTCCCAAAGGTGCATTTTTTCAGGAGGCAATTGGACATTCTTATTTTTTCTTTTGAAGACGTATTGCTTCTCATCCAAGAAGCTTCTTTAGAGCTTCTTTAGCTCTGACAGGATAATGGGGAATGGAAGAGCCTATCAGAGCCAAGGTGGTGCAGTGGTTAAATGCACCTACTGCAGGCTACTCCACCTGACTGCTATTTCAGCAGTTCAGTTCAAATCTCACCAGGCTCAAGGTTGACTCAGCCTTCCATCCTTCCGAGGTGGGTAAAACGAGGACCCAGATTGTTGGGGGCAATATGCTGAACTCTGTAAACCACTTAGAGAGGGCTGTAAAGCACTATAAAGCGGTATATAAGTCTAAGTGCTATTGCTAGTGCTAAAGTGCTATAGAGCTGAAGAAGCTTCTTGGATGAGAAGCGATACGTCTTCAAAAGGAAAAACAAGAAAGTCCAGTTGCCTCCTGAAAAAAAAGCACCTTTGGGACAACCATGACCTGGATGATTGAGAATCTCTACAGACTCATACAAGATGCTACTTATCTGTCAACAGAGCACAAACATGGTCTATTTATACAAGCAGGTGTTAATATGAGGAGGATTTGCATACAAGATTCACAGTTGCAACTTCTGTACAAAGGATTAGGACTTTTAAAGAAGAGATTGGACAACAATTGTCTGAAATGGTACAGTGTTTCCTGCTTGGAATAGTAGACATCTAAGGTCCCTTCCAATCACCATTAATGGTCTCTCCCCCATTGCAACCATATTTATTTTATTTACTTTTCAAGACTTAATAGCCACTTAATCAAAACTTCCAACTCTGTTATTCTGTCATTTTGAATGTAGTATGATCATGCTGAAAACTGAAAGAGGATTGTGCATGTAGGAAGTTTATTTGCTTGAGAAAGGCAAAACAAAATATCTTACTCCATGATGGATGGACAGCACTTTTCTAAGGTCAGCATTTTATCGGAGGTATAGTATTGAATGGGCAAAATGCTAGAAATGGCCTTGTTGAAAATCTATATTGAACAATGCCAACAATAGCGATGACCAATCCCCCTTTTCTGTTTTTATTTTTCATTCTTCACCATATGCACTGCTAAGGGGTTTCAGAAGACTCTGGCCAAAATTTTTAATTTTTAATTAGCAACACAAAATTTAGCTTAAACCTACTGGTTGCTTACAGGAATGGCTATGAACAATAGTGGTATGGAAAACTTAGGACTGATGTAAAAATCTAGACTTCAAGAGTCCAGGAAAAGTAGCAAAAATATATCATATTTGCAAAGATGACATATTTCTTACTAGTCTTCCTAGACTCTTGAAGTTTGGTTGGCCAGGACACAAAGGGCTAGAGGGGAAGGAAATTTGAATTTTGGGACTTCCAGAATCAGTTTTGATTAAGTGGCTGTTAAATCTTGAAAAGTAAATAAAATAAATATGATTGTAATGGTGGAGAGACCGTTAATGGTAATTGGAAAAATACATATTTGAAAATGATCACCCTTAGTACACACAACATGCCAAGCAAGACAAAAATGAGCTTCAGTAATGTGTGCTTTGACATATTGTAAGAATCCAGGTATTGCCATTTAATGTTATATAACCATTGTAAGCCATGATATGTTTAATATGTTATACAAACAAGCAACAGCAGTATGGAACAGAGAAATGTTAGCGTGACTTAGACACCTTTAAGTGATGTTTGAACACCTTTAAGTGGTGTTTAAGTGGTTATAATGGGGTAGGAAGAAATTTCCAGTAGCAGTAGCCAGAAATTTCTCTTCTCTGGAAAAGAAGCATAAAAATGCCAGAAGTATGATAAATTCAAACCGGGCTGTCTTCTTTTTGTTCTTTTTGTTTGAATAGGCTACTTCTCTTCAGTGTGAAGTGTGCAAAATAGAATATATTAAACACATAAAATTGGTCCTTTCTCCCCTCCCCCCTTTTTTTGGCTTAAACTTTGAAGTCTCTGCAGTGCAGGAAAATAAAGAGGAAGTTCGTGACCTTTTCCTTTTTATCTCCCTTGTTGCTTATCACTTTTTTTTTTTTGATGCATAGACAGTTACTGTTCTGCTAACTATAAGAGATAAAGGCAACGTTTCCGAGCTAAATTCTGTTGGTGAAAAAAATTAAGTCTATTTGCCCTCTGAATCCTTCCAAACTTGTAACTTTTCTACCTGGAGAGGGCTTTTTATCTTTGTTAGAATTTAGGCTATCACTCCCCATTTCAATCTAAAGCTGCAGTTAATGGCAATGTTGCAAGAACAAGTTAGATTGTAACCCGGGAGTCAAGATTTGACCATCTCCTGCTTTTGCCACCCATGTAGTCCCTGCCTCCCATCAACCAATCTTCCCTGAAGCCTGCTAGGTCAAAAACGGAGGGTGTAGGCCAGGGGTGGGTTCTAACTTACCTCGCGGCCAGTTCGCTTCCTCCCACGCCATGCGGCCACGCTGTGCAAGCGTGCACGCATGCGCAGTGCTAAAAACCAAGCTTCTGTGCATGCGCAGAAGCAGAAAACAAGAAAAACAAGAAAAACATTACAGCCGGTTCGGGGGCATGGCCAACCGGTGATCGCTCCCGGTTCGGTGAGCGGGGGGAAATTCTTGCTACCGGTTCTATAGAGCAACCTACCTCTGGTGTAGGGCAAAAACGGGGGGTGGGAGTGGAAAGAAAAAGAGAAAGAGAGAGAGAGAGAGAAAGAGAGGGAGGGAGGGAGGGAAAAAGGAGAGGAAGGAAGGACTACAAACCTGGCACTAGACACAGCTTCAGAGGATAATCCAGGGCTGGAAGGAACCTAAAGGTCATCTAGTCCAACCCTGCTCCAGCTGGACATTGTTAAATTGAGTTTCTGTCTTTTGAGCACCCAGTCACATGACTACATAGCAATGCCTACCCAGTCAGATGACCCCAGCAAGCCACACCCACCAAGCCACGCCCACAGAACTGGTAGGAAAAAGTTTTAGATTTCATCACTGCTTTGTAGCTTCCCCTGATCATGTAATCAAACTTCAGTTGCTTGGCAACTGACTCATACTTATGACTGTTGCTGCAAAATCAATAGGGAATCCAGATTCACTTAACAACCATGTTACTAAGTTATCAGTTGCGGTGATTCACTTAACAACTCTGGCAAGAAAAGTTGTAAAATGGGGCAAATGTCACTTAATAAATGTCTCGTTTAACAACAGAAATTTTGGGCTCAGTAGTGGTCGTAAGTCGAGGACTACCTGTACAAACAATATAATTCTTGTACTTTATTTAATTAAAGTGTGTGTGTGTGTGTGTGTGTGTGTGTGTGTGTGTGTGTGTGTCACATTCTGTTTACCAAATTATGAATTTTAGTTGTAGAACTTCTAATTTACCTTCTCTCTCTCTTCCATTAGTCGAATTGTATTCTTTCTCATCTTCACTGTTCTGCATGTTTTCTGTTTCATGGTATATGTTAGGACGCCCAGCACTCAAAATAGCTCGTAAACCTGATACAGTTTTAATGAAAAGAAGACAAAGACAAATGATGAGGAAGACGATGAATCACCGTAGCAGGAATTTTAATGAAGTTTGAGACATTTAGGCTATTCTTTAGGTACTGCGTGCTTTGAGAATTGAATAATATAGCATAGACTTAGCAGAAGGTAGGAAGGTAAATAAGTTTGTTAAGTTTTATATATAATAAAATGTAATATATAATAATATAATAAAAGCTTCCCACAGGGAAGGTTGTTGCTGGTCTGTACCAGTGGTGGGTTCCTAACAGTGCGGTCTTGCCTGTCCGTCGCCGCCGAGCCGAAGAAGCTGGCGGCGTTCGCAGCATGGGGCTTCCCCCGCCCGCTTTCCCGGGATGCCAGGACGCCGCCATTTGCGTTCTTTTGCCCTCTGCGCAAGCAGCTTGCGCAGAGGGCAAAAGAACGCAAATGGCGGCGTCCCAGCATCCCGGGAAAGCGGGCGGGGGAAGCCCCGCGCCGCGAACGCTGCCAGTTTCTTCGGCTCGGCGGCGACGGACAGGCAAGAACGCACCGGTAGGAACCCACCATTGGTCTGTACCATTGTCCGAAAGGGCCCTTTTAAGGAAAGAAATGAGGAGAGTTTAATGGTCCAAACCTGAATGTTCTGTCTGTTCTTGACAACAGCTGAGGTCCAGGCCAGCTGGGGAATCTAGAACAGGCAAACACAAAGAAAGAATTCAGTCTTTGTAAACTCTGTACTGTATCACTTCAGCCATGCAAGCGGGTACGGATTACACGGGCTCAGAACTGTGTTCTTATTTTGAAAACTGACATTTCACGTTAGAGCAGTGGTTCTCAACCTTCCTAATGCCGCGACCCTTTAATACAGTTCCTCATGTTGTGGTGACTCCCAACCATAAAATAATAAAATTATTAGGAAACTCAGGGGTGGATTCTAACTTACCTCGCTGCCGGTTAGCTTTCTCCTGCACTGCGTGGCCGCGCCTCATGGGCACGTGTGCGCTTTGCCCGCGTACGCATGCACAGTGCCGAAATTTTTAAAAAATTTCAAAAAAAAGCCATAAACAAGATGGCGATGCATGCGCAGTGCCGGAAATTCGTGTTCTGTGCATGCTCTGAAGTTTCCATGGTACAGATTTTTTTTTGCAGTAATCTATTTGCATGTGAGACAGATAGAGGAGCGGTGTCTCGGTTCCTAAGACCATCGGAATTCAGAAATATGTGTTTTTCGATGGTCTTAGGCGACCCCTATGAAAGGGTCGTTCAACTCCCAAAGGGGTCACGACCCACAGGTTGAGAAACGCTGCGTTAGAGCCCTTTTCCAAAGTGACAGCTCTGAAAGAAATCTATACAACTAGTCTTGTAATACCTGCAGTGGAATTCATGTAATAACTAAATATATTCCCAGACTTCCGAATGCAAATACATTATCAGAAGAGAACACAGAAAATTCACTCCTAAAGCAATGCATGTAATTTCTCGGTAGATTCTGATGCAAAATTTAATGAATGTCTCTGCAAGATGAGCCCAGTGCAGATTTGCATTTTTATTGCATGGTCACGGCTACATTGTGATTTCTTTGACCTCCTCTGTGGATGTCCCTGAAATTTACTTAGGACAGGGTTGGACAATCTGTACCCACATGCCACATATGCACCTCAGTACAAGATCATATTGAAGTTTTGGGGCAAATTACTCAATTGCCACTTTTTTCTTTTTGGAAAAAGAAGAAGAAGATAGGAACGGAAATGAAAGATCTCTGAGAGGTGCACCATTTCCATTCCAACCCCGAATCCAACCCAGGCATAAAAGAGAAGGCTTTTACTCTATCCAGCGGTCCTCAATTGCTCAGCCATTTCCCATCCGTGACCTAGGCCAGTAACATGGCCTGGTGTTTTTAACAGGCTCTTTTCCTTGCATGACTGCTCTGTTCATTGCAAAACTGATCAACTGCCTTTGATGAAGATTAATCAAATTTTTCTCTTTTAAAAGTGATATTACAGTCTCCCTTCTTAAGTTAATTTCTTCCTTTCACTCCACTTTTTATCACCTTATCAAAGAATCTGAAAAATCTTAAAATCTTGCTCCTGGCTGTTACATAACTGCGAAATTCAGTTCATTTGAAGCAGCAGGAAAGTGTTAACCGCTTCCCTTGCATTACCACTATGGAACATGCATGGGGCCTCTGCAACCTCTGAAATACAAACTTTGATAACTGGAGACCTTTCCAAACCATTATCAAAACACTGCTTTTATTTCCCTAAGAAAACCAAGTACTTTTTGGTGGGGGTGGGTGGGGGAGTTACAGAATTAGGAATACATTATTAACATGGAATAGGTTGAGTGAAGGGAATTTAACAAAATTTCTTGCCCCACGCTTCCTCACCACTAGCTTAAACTGTAAAATTTTAATTGTTCCTGTTTCAAGATTATTTTTAAAATCTGTATTCATCAGATATCACTTTTAAAAAATAGGTACCTAATTCTGTGGAATTCGAGAAAAAAATCACCATGATAGTACTTTTGTTCCTCTCCATACCACTTCTAATAGGTTATGTATACCAGGACACATAACACTTCTTTAACTTTGGTATATCTTTTAACCGTTGTTTTTAAATCACTGTTTATTATTAATGTTCTTATACAATTGTTGTAAGCCGCCCTGAGTCTCTCGGGAGTAGGGCGGCATAGAAGAACAAATAATAAATAAAATAAATAAATAAACATTTGCCAAATAACAATAATAGAAATACATTTGAAAAATTCTTTTTACATAATGTTTGAAACTGGAAGGTCAAGTAAAGCCAACCAGGTCTTGAGCTATAAGTCAGAAGCTAATGGCCACTCATCGCTACCTTCCTCAACAGTTGTAAACTATGGATAGATGCCATCAGCCTTAATTGAGTGAGAAACCCCAGAGAACGTATTTGCTGAAGTTCTATTAAAAGCAACGTGCAGGACAGCAGCATAACAAAAAAGAAGGGAATTATCTCTAAAATGTAGTAGTTTCTTTTTTCTCATAATTATGCACTGAGACGCTCTCATCCCATGTGAGAAAATAAGGAGTTTCAAAACAACGCTTTCAAGGAGAGCCTGAATCTTTTTTGAAGTTAAGCAAAACCTCTTCTTATTTATTTTTCTCCTTTTCTTTGATGCTTGCAGAATTTAGCTAATGATAATCAAGCTTAGGAGCCTGGTGATCCATTGTCGCCAAAACAATACATACCTTTCATTTTTTTTCATATATTTTTTAAAAAGCATTTATATACTTTCTCACGGTTGTGATGTTTGAGAGGATTGCCTCCTTAAATTGTACATTCCTGCAGAATAAATAAAGAACAGCAGGTGCAAAGTGCAAACCCTACTTCAACAATCTGCCCTGCGAAGACTTCTGAAGCAAGGAGTGCTTGCAAATTGACCACAACAGCTTTCTTTTTTTTACAAGTAAAGGGGAAAAAAGCTAATAATGTTTGATATCAAAAATGAAAGTGACTGTACTTATTATAGAACAGCTGCAGCTTAAGCACATGTAACAAACTCAGTTATCCGAGAATTGAGATTGTATTGAGAGAGGACGTATTGGGAGAAGGTTGTCATAGAAGGGAAAGGAAAAACTGCCCTGAATTTTAGGTCAATGGTTTTTGAATGTATGTATCCAATGATCAGTATGCATAGCTGCTCCGTCCACTCACTTCTGAGGTTTAAATTATAGAGTTGGAGAGAGAACTAAAATGAAGGCTGAAAACTGTCAGCGTTAGCAACTTTCACTCACAGAATTTTTAAATAGGGCCTGGTGACCTCAAACTTTCTCTGGGACAAAAAGAAAAGAAGGGTGGTGGTGGTGGTGGTAGGGAGAAACAGACATAAACTTCATGGAGAGATTGTAGTAAGATTTATTCCCAATAAGAAAAAATAATTGGGGGACTTGCCCAAGAAATAAGCAAACTAAAGGACAACATTTAGGGTTTTTTACTAATATCTGCTAATTCATTTGATATGAAGAAAAAACACTTAGTCCTAAGGCCTCACAGTTGTAGGTTGTCCAAGATAACATTTTAATGATCCATAGATCATGTCTAGATGTACATAGAAGGCATGCATTCACCAATAACGTGGACCTTTCCTTTGCAAACATGTTTCCAATGTCAAATAAGCCCTTTGTTTCCACCTTTAAGACCTGGGCCAGACCGTCAAAAACTATAAATCAGTTTTATATATGAAATAGCCAAATCTTCCAATGATAACCATCTGGATATCCTTGACCTGCTAATGCCAGGAAGCCAGTCAGAAAAAGGCTGATGAAATATTTCATCTTTGCTGAAGATTTAGGAAATGCAGCCTCTAAAGAATAACTAAAAGACCAGTACAATATTTAAAATGAGGAAGGGGCAAATCATACACCTAAACCAGGGGTCGGTTCCGGTTTTCTTTGCTGCCGGTTCTCTCAGGGACACACCGCCGTGTGTGTGTGTGCATTGTGCGCCACGTGCCATGTGCAAACTTTGTACGCACGCACGCATGCATGCGCAGTACTTTAAAAAAGCTTCTGTGCATACTCAGAAGTAAAAAAACAAGATGGTGGCGCCTATGCAGCTGCTGGGAGAACCGGCTCGGGGGCGTGGCAGGCCTGGGTTGCTGCCGGTTCTAGCGACGAAGGCCGCCAAGTTACTACCGGTTCTATAGAACCAGTCCGAACCGGGAGGAACCCACCTCTGACCTAAACCTCCCCCAATCTGCAGAAGCCAAGAAAACCTCTATGACAAGAACAGACCTATGGATGGTAACTCTTCATTCATAGGAAGAAGAAAGCAACTGGGTTTGGAGAACCAAAAGGAATCAGACCTAGAATCCGGAAAGCCCCCACTAAGGATATCATTAAGTATACCTCCTTCTTCATGCTACCATTCCTAACTTTTTCTATTTAAAAAAATTAATAGCCTTTTTTAAAATTAAGAATGGGGTATCAGGTGATGTTTTTGTTACTCACATTTGTATACTAGAATATTTTAACTTCGCATTGCCCCAGGATTTTAATTGCTCTTTTCTCAGGAAAATAAAAATGGATCTAATCTTAGGGCATAATATATATTTGTATATTTTTGCTTGTAAAAAAGAAATAGGGAAGAGCTTGATAGAAAGAGTTAAAAGCTTATTTTAAAATTTTGAGCTCCCTCATTTTATTTATATATATATATATATATATATATATATATATATATATATATATATATATATATATATATATATATATATATATATATATATATATATATATACACACATACATATATATATATATATATATATATATAATGTTCTATATATATATATATATATATATATATATATATATATATATATATATATGTATGTATGTATATATATATATATGTGTGTGTGTGTGTGTGTGTGTGTGTGTATATATATATAGAGAGAGATAGATATAGATATAGATATAGATATAGATATAGATATAGATATAGATATAGATATATATAGATATATATTTATATTTATATATAATTATCACTACCTAACAACAAATCAAAATATTGCATGAGGAGCTCAGAAATCTTTTTTTTTCAAACTTTTTCTCTTTTCCCCCTCTTCCTTCTTTTGAAGCAAGGAAAGCTTAGTCTTTGCATTAATATTTTGCATTATATTTTCCTATTTTCTTGCTCTGCAATAATCATCTGAATTTTTGGCTAGTCTAAAATATCATGGTTTGGGATAGGGCAATGAAGCAACATTAAAAATATTGGGCCACATTTTTGAGAAAATCTAAATCTTCAATTTCAAAGAAAAAATATAATCCATGCTGGACTAAATAAAATGGAAAGAATGCAACTGGAAAAGAAATTATTTTGCTTCTGATATGAAGAAAATCAAAGGCACCTGCCTTGTTTTTATTATGTTGATCCGAAAAGTATATTTTAAACTGAATGCAATCTGAAAAAAAGCAGTGTAGTGGTGTTTTACATTTATACACAGGCATATAAACAGCATACATATTAAATTCTACTGTTCAGTTCACAGGTTTGCATATTCCTCTCTCAAACGGAACACATAGACACAAAAAGTATATTTGTTTTGATGTGTTAGTACCAACTCACGAGATGCAGACACTTTTTAAAGATGTAGCACACTTTAAAAACTGTTTTGGCACCTTGCAAACATTGTTGCTAGAACCAAATCATTTTGACTGAGAGGAATTCCCCACTGATTTCAAGGAAGTTTTCTTTTAAATAAGCACATGAAATTTCACTTTTGTGACACATAATTTTTTTAGAGCACAAATTCACTTGACAGATGGGATTTCTTAATATCACTTATGGAATTATAGTGAAGAGTTCGACCTGCTATGCTGGATATAGAAATTCACAATATACCTGTTTGGTTTTTTTTTTATATTGGAATTCAAAACTCTTAACACTGGCAGATCACATTTATGACAGGTAACTGATTCTGATTATCTTGATTGCAGCGACATTTTAAACTTTCAGATTAAAATGTTTGAAATATGCAATATTTTTACAATTTTATATCTGAAATTATATCCTATATAATAAATAAAGAGGAAAATGGGAATTGTATAGTAATTGTGAGAGCAGCCAGATCCTATTTAATAGATACTTACTTGCGGAAGGATTTGATATTCAATTTAATAAACTATTATTGAGGTAACAGTTTAACTAAATTTCTTCTAAAGGTTCTACCTATGACAAATATTTTCTGTTAAAATAATTCCTAATTTACTAGTTAGCAAAAAACATGTACTGCAAATATATAATTCATGTTTTGAGAAGCTATGAGAACCAGAAAAAAAAGATAAACTTTCTCTTCTACTTTTAGAAACCTTTGCAGGTTTAAAAATACAGTTTTTGGGTGGGGGGTTTCTTGGTAATATCTTTGTAAATCTTATCATTCTTCTAGAAATATATTGGTTGGTTCAATATTACAGTACTTAAGAAAAATAAAACTGTTGGAAAATCCTAATAACAGAGTCATATGAGCAAAGAGGCATAGAAAGCAAAATTATGTAAATTGGGAAAAGTAAGTAAGAAATTGAAGAAGAAATATATTATTCTGACAAAATAATAAAAACTAAATAGTTGGCACTATTATTCCTCCGAGATGGTAGTTAAAATCTAGGGGGGGGGGTGCTTAAGTGAGTGATGAAAAGGAAATAAGTTTTAAAGCAAAAATACTTTTTAGAAGTGGGTAATTCAGATTACTATGTTTGCTGAAAAATAAAAGAAAGTTTTGCTAAAATAAAATCAGCAGAATTCCAGTAAATCTCTCACCTTCCATT
Organism: Diadophis punctatus similis; assembly: GCA_023053685.1. Taxonomy (NCBI): domain Eukaryota; kingdom Metazoa; phylum Chordata; class Lepidosauria; order Squamata; family Dipsadidae; genus Diadophis; species Diadophis punctatus. Next base: position 18,647,546 of record JALIGW010000009.1, on the reverse strand, counting down.
TCGTTTGGCAGCAGCACCTAGTCCGAAAGCTTCTCTCCAGGGTTCAGGGATTCCACTGAACTTCAGAAAGGAAGGAAGATTCCCAGATAGGCAAGTTTCAGATTCAAAAAAAAAGGAGCTGGGTTGCATCATTGCAATAATGAGATGACAAGGACAGGAAATGGTTAGAAGTTGTGTAGAAACAGGGCGCCCTCAAGCTGTGAGGAAGATAGTCCAGTGGATGTAAATCATATTCCCGAACCATGATAACTGTAGAGTTGTTATTATTATTCATTCCAGTCTACAATTGTTTTCCAAATACTGTTAAAGAAACCATAATTCCTCTAGCCCTAAAAGTACTTTTTTCATGATGCTTTTAAAAAAAGGATCTTGAATCTGATAGGGCTTAATTCAGTCAGAAACACAACCTCCTAATCAGAAAGACCTCTATTTTGTCAGACAAAATAAAAATAAGTTTTTCTTTCTTTCTTTCTTTCTTTCTTTCTTTCTTTCTTTCTTTCTTTCTTTCTTTCTTTCTTTCTTTCTTTCTTTCTTTCTTTTTTTTCTTTTTTTTCTTTCTTTCTTTCCTTCATTCTTTCTTTCTTTCTTTTTTTTCTTTCTTTCCTTCATTCTTTCTTTGTTTCTTTCTTTCTTTTTTTCTTTCTTTCTTTCTTTCTTTCTTTCTTTCTTTCTTTCCTGCTTTCTTTCTTTCTTTCTTTTTTTATTTCTTTCTTTTTTCTTTCTTTCTTTCTTTTCTTAGGATTTGGTAAAAAAACAACAACAAAGTTCCTCAGATTGTTATTCATCTTAGATTTGCCACAAGTTTTTGTTATTTTAAATCTAAACATTGGAAAGCTTGGCCTGTTTTCTCAGAAGTAAATTCCATTTATAGTTACATCACATACAGTTCTGCCATCCAATATTCATCACCACTCTCTACTCCCAACAATCTCTGGTTGTGGCAACAGCCCCACTTTGCAAAAGGACAGAATCAGCCCTAAGGGGGCACACACCATTACCATGAAGCCTTGGCTGAACCTATTGAGTCCAGCGGTCAACTGAGGGATTTAGAAGTGATATGTTCTTCTTCTCCTGAAAACTGAGCATTATATGGGATATTTGGCAGTACACAGCCAGGAATCAGGCCACCAAAGCTGAAGTTAATATGTCCACAAAGAATCCCAACATTCTCTGGAACCTAGTTGAAAACCAGTAAAGGAGAAAGGTAGTCATGGTTACAATTGGTTGACAGTTGGAATGTCATGGAGGTGCGGAAGGGAACTTCTTGCTCTTTTTTCTTCTGTATGGACAGAAGGCTGTCTAGGCCCGGGTAGGAGGAAGGATGGGCTCTCTCTTGCACTATGCAAGGTGGCAACACTTGGTTAACTCTTTTTCTCTGCATTGTCCTGCACCTATTCTTCCCTGCAAGGTTTGTGCTGAATGGTTTCATGGCCCCAGAGCAAGGTATATGGCATCTTATAAATTGTGTGTATAAGGCAAAGGTGGAGAACTTCTAAGGAGTTGAGTAATACTCTACTTCTTGATTCTCTGCAAAAGGCCTCCATATTCCTCTAAAAATACTGAGAGCACCAGAAGGAACATGGCTGATTTTGGAGTTGGGTGGGAGGGTCCATTTTTCCCTAACAGAAGAGGGCAAATTATTATAGTTCCCACTTTAAACACTTCCCAAAAGCAAGAGAGTAATTTGCACAATGAAAAAAATAATGCAAAATGCTGTGGATTTAGTAGCATATGTATACATTCTAAGATTGTATTTAATTTGGAAAATGAGAAGTGTTGAATTATAACATGATCTAAAAGCTGCAGGCCTTTAATGCAAAAGATGTGTTCTTTAAGCACTAGATAGATGATAGATAGATAGATAGATAGATAGATAGATAGATAGATAGATAGATAGATAGATAGATAGATAGATAGAATGTGTGTGTGTGTGTGTCACAGAAGTGAGTACACCCCCTCACATTTTGTAAATATTTAAGTATATCTTTTCATGTGACAACACTGAAGAAATGACACTTGGCTACAATGTAAAATAGTGAGTATACACTTGTATAACCATGTAAATGTGCTGTCCCCTCAAAATAATGCAACACACAGCCATTAATGTCTAAACTGCTGGCAACGAAAGTGAGTACACCCCTAAGTGATAATGTACAATGTCCAAATGGGGCCCAAGTAGCCGTTTTCCCTCCCTGGTGTCATGTGACTCATTAGTGGTACAAGGTCTCAGGTATGAAGGGGAAGCAAGTGTGTTAAATTTGGTGTTATCACTTTCAATCTATCAATTGGTCACTGGAAGTTCAACATGGCACCGCATGGTAATGAACTATCTGAGGATCTGAAAAAATGAATTGTTGCTCTACATAAAGATGGCCTAGGGCAGTGATGGCGAACCTTTTTTCCCTCGGGTGCCAAAAGCGCGTACGCGTACGCTATCACGCACATGCGAGTGCCCACACCCATAATTCAATGCCTGGGGAGAGCGAAAACAGCCTCCCCCGCCCCCACAGAGGTCCTCTGGAGGCTGGAAACGGCCCATTTCCCAACTTCCGGTGAGCCTGGTAGGCCCATTTTTCATCCTCCACAGGCTCCAGAGGCTTCCCTGGAGCCTGGGAAGGCAAAAATGCCCCCCGCCTCCCTCCGGAAGCCTAAAATGCCCTCCCAGAGCCTCCGCATGAGGCAAAAATCAGCTGGCCAGCACACACATGCACTCTGGAGCTGAGCTAGGGCAACAGCTCGTGTGCCAGCAGATATGGCTCTGCGTGCCACCTGTGGCACGCGTGCCATAGGTTCGCCATCGCTGGCCTAGGGCCTAGGCTATAAGAAGATTGCCAAGACCCTGAAACTGAGCTGCAGCATGGTGGCCAAGACCATACAGCGGTTTAACAGGACAGGTTCCACTCAGAACAGGCCTTGCCATGGTCAACCAAAGAAGTTGAGTGCCCGTGCTCAGCGTCATATCCAGAGATTGGCTTTGGGAAATAGACATATGAGTGCTGCCAGCATTGCTGTAGAGGTTGAAGGGGTGGAGGGGTCAGCCTCTCAGTGCTCAGACCATATGCCGCACACTGCATCAAATTGGTCTGCAGGGCTGTCATCCCAGAAGGAAGCCTCTTCTAAAGATGATGCACAAGAAAGCCCGCAAACTGTTTGCTGCAGACAAGCAGACTAAGGACATGGATTTCTGGAACCATGTCCTATGGTCCGATGAGACCAAGATAAACTTATTTGGTTCAGATGGTGTGAAGCATGTGTGGTGGCAACCAGGTGAGGAGTACAAAGACAAGTGTGTCTTGCCTACAGTCAAGCATGGTGGTGGAAATGTTATGGTCTGGAGCTACATGAGTGCTGCCGGCACTGGGGAGCTACAGTTCATTGAGGGAACCATGAATGCCAACATGTACTGTGACGTACTGAAGCAGAGCATGATCCCCTCCTTTCCAAGACTGGGCCACAGGGCAGTATTCCAACATGATAACGACCCCCAACACACCTCCAAAATGACCACTGCCTTGCTAAAGAAGCTGAGGGTAAAGGTGATGGACTGGCCAAGCATGTCTCCAGACCTAAACCCTATTGAGCATCTGTGGGACATATTGAAACGGAAGGCGGAGGTGCGCAAGGTCTCTAACATCCAACGGCTCCGTGACGTTATCATGGAGGAGTTGAAGAGGACTCCAGTGGCAACCTGTGAAGCTCTGGTGAACTCTATGCCCAAGAGGGTTAAGGCAGTGCTGGGAAATAATGGTGGCCACACAAAATATTGACACTTTGGGCCCTATTTGGACATTATCACTTAGGGGTGTACTCACTTTTGTTGCCAGCAGTTTAGACATTAATGGCTGTGTGTTTCGTTATTTTGAGGGGGCAGCACATTTACACTGTTATACAAGCTGCATACTCACTACTTTACATTGTAGCCAAGTGTCATTTCTTAAGTGTTGCCACATGCAAAGATATACTTAAATATTTACAAAATGTGAGGGTGTGCTCACTTCTGTGACATACTGCATATACGGTGAGTGTATGTGTGTGTGTGGGGGGGTAGGTAGGTAGGTAGATTTAGATTTAGATTTAGATTTAGATTTAGAAGGAGGGAGGGAGGGGTGGGGTGGGGGTGGGGAGAGAGGGAGGGAGGGAGGGAGGGAGGGAGGGAGAGAGAGAGAGAGAGAGAGAGAGAGAGAGAGAGAGAGAGAGAGAGAGAGAGAGAGAGAGAGAGAGAGAGAGAGAGTATTTGTGTATATAACATATATCCATGTACTATGTTATTTATCCCGTATTTTTGCTCAGAAGACTTACTATTTGTTTATTGCTACCTGTCTCCCTCCCTCATTTCCTTCCTCTCTCCTTCATCTTTTATTGTTCCTTTCAATATTCTTATGATTGAATCAAAATCACTTTTTTCTAACCTAGTCAATTTCAAGTTAAGAGAAAGCATATCCTTAAAGTTTCTTAGAGCAGAATCCTTGATTTTCAATGTACGGTTTTATTTTTCTGCCAATCCTCTGGACTATCCCTAGCTTCAGAAAAAAATATGCACCATCTTTTATTTGTATCCCATTTTTGAATTTACAAATGTGGTTTTTTAATAAATTTACAGCCCATGATTAGGATTCCACTTTTTTGAAATAATTTGTTTTATTTTTATCTTAATTTATTTTGGGTTTATAGTTTATTATTGTAGATTTCCAGGATACATTGCACACGACAGGAATTATTTATGGTGCCTCTGTTTGTTTAATTATTCTCTAATAATTTATCCTGATTAATTTTTTCTGTTTAAAGTCAGGAGTGGGCTTCAAAAAGTTTAGCGGTTGCTGGGTGGGTGTGGCCATGGTGGGCATGGCCTAGTCAGCGTCCTGCACCATGTGGGGGGGAGCTGCGCTCTCTGGGCTCTGGAGACTTTCCTTGAGCCTCCAGGAAGGAAAAAACGGCCCATTTCCAGCCTTCCCGAACTTCTGGTAGGCCCATTTTTTGCCCTCCCGTGCCTCCACACACGCCCTGCACTTACCTGCATTCAAAATGGGTCACGTGGGGACTCCTGGGAGGGGCAGGGTGGGGTGGGTGGGGCCAACCAGGAATGGGATTTCGGGGTTCTCCAAACTGCACAGAATCTTAGCTAGAAGTTCTCCCAAATATCTGCGAACCCTCAGCAGCCCAACCCTGCTTAAAATCAATATATGGAATTAAAAGAGCAATCTGAGAAAGCAATGCAAAAGATTAAAGACTAGATCTTTATTTCCCTGAGAACATTCAGTTCTCGTTACCCTTGGAGTAATTTTGGGGGTATAGGTAATTTTTTTTCTTTAAACATGGTTCTCCTTGGAGGCTTATCAGTAGTTTCTCAGTTAAAAGATTCCAGAATAGAATAGAATAGAATAGAATAGAATAGAATAGAATAGAATAGAATAGAATAGAATAGAATAGAATAGAATTCTTTATTGGCCAAGTGTGATTGGACACACATTCATCAAGAATAAAAAGATACAACACTTAGTGATAGTCAAGGTTACTAATAAGCTATCAAATCGTACTAGGAAACAAATAAAAACAATATAATTGACCATGAAAGAAACATGGTTATAATAATAAGTGGGAAGAGATAGATACTAGTAAGGAAGAGAAGAAGAATAGTAATACAGTCTTAGTAAATTATTTGACAGTGTTGTGGGAATTAGTTGTTAAGCAGAATGATGGCATTCGGGGGGAAACTGTCCTTGTGTCTAGTTGTTTTGGTGTGCAGTGCCCTATAGTATTTTTTTGAGGGTAGAATTTGAAACAATTTATGTCCAGGATGTGAGGAGTCTGTAGATATTTTCACAGCCCTCTTTTTGACTCGTGCAGTATACAGATCCTCAATGGAAGGCAGGTTGGTAGTTTCTTTTCATAGAGTTCCATAGAGCTACACCAAACTAGCTCAAGCATTTATTGACAATGGAAATTTTTGAAGCTCCTATACTAAAGTTCAACACGTTATTAAGCACATTAACTCCCCAGAGCAGATCCATAAATACTAGACGTCATTCCCAAAATAAGCTACCTACAACCAAAAGCATCAAAGGAGATTTTCTTTTTCATTTTTCTTTTTTATACAGCTGGGTAATGTAAGAGCTAGATATAAAGTTTAATACTTTAGAAATAATAATTTGCCAAGTAGGGGCAGGGGGGCGGAGAACCCTGAAGGTTTATCTATGCTGACTATGGGTTAATAATCAGGCAGCAGTAATCAAGTACATATGAAAAATACCAAGTTTGGAAAAGTATATGATTTTATGATGCAGCAGAAATAACTATTAAAAATGCACACAGGTGGATTTTTTTGCTCCATATGATTACATAGTCAGCTGCTGTCTCTGAAGAAAATGCTATTTATTATCCAAAAACCTTGTTTGTAAAATATTAATATGGAGCAATAAAAGATTTCAAGTAGTAATACCAGTTCTTTAATAATTGATTTTTTTAGAAGTAAGCAAAATCTTTCCTGATAACTCCAGGATAATGACTGGCAGACAATATATGAAAATCCTGGAAGCATATCATTTGCTTAAACTAGGTTTGTCCAAAAGCAACATAGAGGGGGTCAAAAGCCATGGTATAGTGGTAGCGTGACTCACAAGGCAAAGTCTATGGCTCCTCAACTAATGGAGGATTAAAGTAACTACCCAGGAATGAATTGAAAAATATTTATGAAAATGGTTTAATCCAGTAGTTCTGAACCTTTTCTTCACCAAGGACCCCTTTAAATACCATTTGTGGCCACAGACCATGGTCACAGAACCTCAAGACTTAATTCAAGATTTAAATCATAATATTTCTTCAAACATTCATGGAACCTCTGTGATGACATTGTGGTCCCTGAGAACCACTGGTTTAATACTTAACACTGCCCACGATTGAACAGCCACAGCAATTTTGTTCCTTTTGTCCTTCATAGTTATCTTGGCTTGTGTCTCACTAATCTCTTCTATTGCTGAGGCAATACAAATCTTTTTACCTTCACAATGATTGTTGGCTGATGCTAGATAACATTATGAGGGAGGAAATGGCCTTCACTGAAGTCTTTCCTCTATATTTATTCTGAGTCACTCCCTTTGTTTCCCATGTGGGACTCATTAGTGTTTTTCTTATTTCTTACCAGGTAAGAATGAGGGAGGGAGGGAGGGAGGGAGGGAGGGAGAGAAAGAAAGAAAGAAAGAAATAGTTTTATTTGATTAGTAATCTTAAGAGCTATAAATCATAAAATAAATGGATTTGCATGGATGTGGCTTTGTGAAATCTGCTAAAATGCAGTATAACACTTGTATAGCAGTACAAATTGGAGCCTTATTGTGTCCTCTTTCTTGGCTTTCTGTTTGTAAAACATGTTCTGAACACTGTACAGTTTTTTAAAATCTACAAAAAAAGAGAGCTTATTTTGGTGAAATGAAAAAAATTTGCATCAGGGAAATTTATGTAATAAAAAGCAATATCAAGACAATTTGCATTGAGAAGTCTTTGGGAGATGTATATTTAACTATGTACATTAGGGGAAGTGGTAACTAAAACTTTTATTGTTTAAAAACATGCTAGAACTATATTTTTAAGTGGCAAAGTTCTTGAAAGCAAGCATTTGTCAATTATCTCCCAGGTTTAATCTGAATGATAAACATTTAATACTTTTATTTTCCCTGCAATAGGAAATGGAGTGGACGAAACACAGTATTCTGTTAAGTTAATTAGAAAGAATTATATATATGGCAACGTTAATCATAAAGGTAACATTTTATGTTTTTAGTGAAAAACTAAGATGATGCAAGGAATGTATCTGTATTCTGGAAACAGGAATTTCTTGGAAAATCAAGAAAATAAGCTCAAACAAATTATTGACCCATAAAAAAGCAAAATTCTTTAGGGCAACTACAACCAAAAATGAAATTTTATGTTTTATAACTGGAACAGAACCCAAGGGTCACATTTAAAAATCTGAAATCCTTCATATTCCAGTCTCAGTCCTCATTGTTAATGGAACACTACCTGTATTTGTTGAAACCATTTCTAGTGCAGACACTAGGTTCTCTTGGCTTGTAACAATCCACAAAAACCAATTGAAATGAACCAAAGGTGTTGGTTCACCTGCAGGAAAAAGGCAATCCACAGTTGGGATGCCATAGCAGAGAAAGCTCTTCCCCATATCATCCCCATAAACTCCAGGACATTGAAACTATTGCCAAAAAAAGAAAATAGTGTGTTTTTATAGCAAAAAAAATTTTTTTTTAAGAATATAAAGCAGGAATTTGGATTCTGAAATCAACAATTAGAATTAAGAAAAATAGGCAAATGCACCCTGACAAAATATCAACATATAGTCTCTTAGATCATTGTTCCCTAAAATAGTAAATCTGTATATATCACTACAGGCTATAGGAGAAACCAAAAGTTTTGCCTTTTCCACCACACCAAATCTATTGCCATAAAATATATAAGTGTGGGTATGCGGATCAATCCTTTCCAACTATTTCAAGCAAAAATTTCCCAACAGGCTTTGAGTATTGTGGAATTATTTTGCATTCAAAGCAATTATTCTGAATGTGAATTCAGAATATTGTGGAATTATTCTGTGTTCAAAACCCTTGCCCAAAACAATCTATTTATGAATTTTATGAATTTAATGAAAAGAAGGACTAGGGGAGACATGATAGCAGTGTTCCAATATCTCAGGGGTTGCCACAGAGAAGAGGGAGTCAAACTATTCTCCAAAGCACCTGAGGGTAGAACAAGAAGCAATGGGTGGAAACAATCAAGGAGAGAAGCAACTTATAATTAAGGAGAAATTTCCTGACAATTAGAACAATTAATCAGTGGAACAACTTGCCTCCAGAAGTTGTGAATGCTCCAATACTGGAAGTTTTAAAGAAGATGTTGGATAACCATTTGTCTAAAGTAGTGTAGGGTTTCCTGCCTAAGCAGGGGGTTGGACTAGAAGACCTCCAAGGTCCCTTCCAACTCTGTTGTTGTTGTTGTTGTTGTTGTTGTTATTATTATTTCACAATCAAATCAGCAGTTTCATAGTCAGAATAAGAGATTGTGTAAAGAAAATAGTTTTAAACAATAGTGGGGGGTGAATAGGCTGAGACTATTTATTCGTGATGGAAGACATTAAGGCCAATGTTTCTTGGCATCAGGAACTTGAAGATATGTGGACATCAACTCCCAGAATTCCCCAGCCAGCATATATTCTTAAAATTCCCCAGCCACTAGTCATCCTAAAATTGCTGAGGTTGAGAAACACTGATTTAGGCCAGTGAGTCCTACCACCAGCTCAGAATATAAATCCAAATTAAAGCATCCCTGACAGATGGCTGACTAGTCCTCATAAACATTTTCAGTGACGTGAGGGGCCATCATTTCTCTGAGCAATTGATTACATTGTCGGATTGCTCTTACTCAGAGAGATGTAAGTTCTACTTCACTGGATGTGTGCTCAAGGAGAAGCTAAGGGAAGCTTTAATTTTCTCTGTGTTGTCATTTTGCACAATAGCTATGGAAGATGCCTGTTTCATCTTCTTCTGCAGTCAATGTTTATGTCAGAGTGCACAGAAACAGCCCCTATCTTGTCTGCATGGATTTGTCTCTTTCACAAAGTGAAGTTATAGACCCCAACTATCTCTGGATTGGACCAAATGGACAGAACCTAAAAAGTAAGTTACATTTTTATCAAGGGATCAAAATATTCATTTGTTTTGAAAACTTACACTATCAAAATGGTTCTGCAAGCTCTATTTGTTCTGACAATGTTACATTAACAATATCAGTAATAATAATAATAATGCACAAAAGCTGTAAACACGGTGCTTGGGAAAATATTTTTTTCCTCAAATTCAGAGTCCATACAATTGTAAGTCCCATTTCAATGCCCAGCTGCCTGGCCAATTCCAAAACAAACACAAGCAGGAATTTGAATCCCATCAGTTTCCAAAATGTTTGTTTGTTTGTTTGTTTGTTTGTTTGTTTGTTTGTTTGTTTGTTTATTATTTATTTATTTATTTATTTATTTATTTATTTATTTATTTATTTATTTATTTATTTATTTATTTATTTATTTATTTATTTATTTATTTATTTATTTATTTATTTTAGTGTTCTTATATGCCGCCCTACTCCCTGGGGACTCAGGGCGGCGTACAACATGTGAAGAACAACTAAACAATGTAATAATTTAATAACAGTTTAAAAAAGAATTTGAAAGAACATGCAAAACCATACATACGTGGGGGAGACCTAAGATGTGAAATGGTCTCAAATCACCCCGCCTGCAGGAAGAGCCATGTCTTAAATATCAAGGAGAAGAGTCTTAGGAGAAAGAAAAATAGTTTAGAATGATCCTCGCTTAACAAAAACCCATTCAGAGGCCACTCTAACTCACAACAGTGGTATTTATGACTAGTCCTCAAACTTATGTCGGTTGTAGTGCCCCTGCAGTCATCAATCACAATTCAGGTACTTGGCACCTGACTTACAATTAATTAATGTTGCAGCATCCCACAGTCACATGACCATCGTTTGTAAGACTTCTTTCCCAGCTTCCTACAACCAAAGTCAATGGGGAAGCTGGCAGGAGGTCACGAATTGCAAGCCTTTCTGACTTAAAGACCCACAGGGATTCACTTAACGATGGCAACCAGAATTGCCAGAATGTCCATTGCAGTCACTTGATATCATGCTTTATAATTGCATCACTTAGCAATGGAAATCCCAGGCTCAATCACACACACACACACACACACACACACACACACACACACACACACACACACACACACACACACACCATAATATCTGAACAGTTATATACTGAAGGAGACAACCTTCAAGTATTAGGAAAAACTACTAAGAGCCTTGAATGCCACTGTTAAACAGGAAACAAAATTGAGATGTGATATTCGACCTTTACTTTCCAAGGACCGCTGTTTTAAAAGCTAAAGTTAAGATCAGATGTGTCTAACCCGTAGCTTGCAGGTTGCATGCAGCCCTGGACACACAGTAATGAGCCCACAAGATTGTAAACTTTTAACATATGATTTTTAGCAGTAGTTACTCTAGTCTATATTTTATATATAGCTCAAGACAGTTCTTCACTCAGAGTAGCCCAGGCAAACCAAAAGCTTGGACTGACCCAAACTTGAATTATGTTGACCTGGCTTCTCATTTCTGTTGCAGGAAAACAGTATGTGAACCTCACAGAAACTGGGAAACTGATGTTGGTTGGTTTTAAGGAGCACATGTCTGGATCTTATATGTGCACGCTTTCTTACAGAGTTTTTCGAAATGACATGCAAGCAGAAGAAGAAAGATTCAAGACCTATAAATTTATGGTTTATGGTAAGCCCTATTCTAGGCTGTGCCAAGTTGCTCCTCATTAGGCTAATCTAAGCTTTAGATCCAAATAAAAAAAACAAACATTTTTAAAAGTTTGGATTTTCAAAACGTCTAATCCATCTTTCACCTCTAGTCTCCTAAAGAAACAATTTAAAACAAAATATTCCATTAGACATACTGTAGAATTTTAATTGTATGAAAAATAGTAAACTTTGTTGGAAAATAAAAGATCCACATGAAAATATAAAGAATTGCACTAATGCACTAATAAAAACTTTATCATATGCTATCTCTTTTTCTGCACTGGAAAAGATCTGCAGGCAATGTTATTTTTCTGCTATGAGTTGGAAAATAGTTTGGGGGCAAATTAAGAGGTTGGTTGCTATGAAAATATAGACTTCAGGCAAAAAATTCAGTAGGAAGTACTTCCTCCAGCCCACTCACAAAGCTTCAGGGCCAACTCAACATGATGGAAATACCTCCCAGTGTTTTTCTTATTCTTGTTTTTTTTTTACCATATTATGTCCATATAAGAGTCTTAATTTGATTGGAACAATTGTATCAGAGAAAGACGGTGCTTAATTTTTTCCCTGTGGGCCACTATTCTAATCAAAGAATCCCTTCCCTGTAAATATGTTTTCAAATGCCTATGCATTTTTTCCATTATAATGAGTAACAGCTGAAGAGATTCTAACAGAACAAATGTTCCACTAGAACAATATTGAAAAGTTCTTTTCCTCTATCTCGACCTTCTCATAATTGTTCTGATCTAATTAAGAAACCTTCCTCTTCTGTTTCTTTCCCAAGGTCAAAAACAATTTTACGACATCTGGTTCACCCTTCAAATGCATATGGTAGACTGCATGGAAGGAGAGATGAACAACATAGAACTATCATGCCGCTAGATGGCACCCACTACCCTCCAAATAAAAATGCCCCAGATTTGAACAGCCAAATCTTACAATATTTTTTTTCCCTGTGAAATTACTATTTTGGATTTCTTAATTTTTAAATTTACAAATTGTGTATGAATATGAGATTCTTCTTTGATAAAACATTATGATTCCATCCTATTTGATGCCTGTATTTACATGATATCCTAAATTTCTTAACTGGTTAACAGAATCCAGTTCCTGCATTCCCATAGCATATAAGATCCCATTAAATGTGATAGTCTGATTAGCTCAATGCTAAGAAAATGAATTGGTTTTCCACAGTTCATAGAACCAAAAAATATATCAATCCCATTTTCACCTAGTATTTTGTCTGATTCCAAGCAGTTTATGCTATTTTATGTGGCACTAAAAACACATAAGCAATTATATTAAAGACATACTAATCTCTTCAGTTGTTCAAAAATGATAAATCTCCATTAACTCAAACCTTCAGCAGATTTTTTAAAATAGTTTTTATTCATTTTCCAACATTAAAAAACACAAATACAAAATACAAATACAAAAAAGGAAAAAGGAAAAAAATAAAAGTAAAAAATAATAAGACAAACATCAAATACAAAATACATACAATTATGAACATTAAGAACACTATACAATATATTTTACAGTATTTCGGGTCAAAACATATATATATATTACTTTCATGCTTTACCATTTAACTTGGCACATATTTTTACCTGGTAATTTAAATTAATTAGTAATTTAACCTATAATTTTATATATACATAAATATTTTGTCATTCAGATTTTAGTTTTGTCTGTTTCTTACTTTGGTACCTAATTTCTAGCCAATTGTAAAATCTATTCCAAATTCTATAATAGTCTGATTCCTCTTTTTCTTTTAATTCCATCATCATCCATTTCAGCACATTCTAAAATCTTACTAATCACCATTTCTTCCCGGGAAACTTTTTTTTGCTTCCAATATTGTGCAAAGGTAATTCTGGCAGCAGTTAGTATGTGCAGATCACACTGGGCAGTTTTTGTAGTTCATACTGGGAAATACCGTATTTTTCGGAGTATAGGACGCACCTTTTTACTCCCAAAAAGGGGGTCAAAAAGTGGGTGCATCTTATACACCGAATGCAGCCCCCAACCCCCCCCAGCCCCCACCCTTCGGAGGTTTTCCCCGCTGCCGCCGCCACCGCCGCTTGCCCCCCCCGCTGCTTGCCCCCGCCGTCCCCGCTGTTGCTTGCCGCCGCCACCACCGCTGCTTGCCCCCGCCACCCATTCCTGAGCTAGCATAAAATCTAGCACCCCAGTCCTTTCGAGGTGCCACCGCTCCACTTCGATCCCCACCGCTGCCCGCTTGCGAGCGAGCGGGCGTGCGAGCAGGCGAAGCGCGGCGGCAGGCAGGTGTCTTGGAAGCGCCGAGGGCAGCACGCGCGTCCGGGATGCCCCTCTCTGTGCTTTCCGCTTAGCCGGCAGCAGCGGGCGCAGCGAGTCCCATCCTCACGCGCGTCCCCGGCGCTTGCTGTGGCGACGCTGTTTTCTCCGAGACCTTTGTCTACTGCTCCTTCTCCGAGACAAAGGTCTCGGAGAAAACAGCGTCGCCACAGCAAGCGCCGGGGACGCGCGTGAGGACGGGACTCGCTGCGCCCGCTGCTGCCGGCTAAGCAGAAAGCACAGAGGGGCATCCCGGACGCGCGTGCTGCCCTCGGCGCTTCCAAAACACCTGCCTGCCGCCGCGCTTCGCCTGCTTCCTCAGCTGCTCTTCTCTAGCGAGCGCTCTTTGGCCGGGAAAACCAGGAGCCGCCGCTTTCGCTGCAGATCTGCTCAGCTCAAGTTGCAGCCCTTGAACTTCAGGAGGGAACTGGCTGCGAGACCAGGAGGACTTGTGGACTTCAACTCTAGCTAGCATGACTGGAGGAGGAATTCTGGGAGTTGAAGTCCACAAGTCTTAAACTTGCCAAGGGGGTGCAAGGGTCTTCAAACTTGTGGACTTCAACTCCCAGAATTCCTCCTCCAGTCATGCTAGCTCAGGAATTGGAGTTGAAGTCCATAAGTCTTAAAGCTGTCAAGTTTGAAGACCCCTGGGTTAGGGGTGCAAGGGTCTTCAAACTTGGCAAGACTTTTTACAACCATGTACACTTTTTACAAACTTCAAACTTGACAGCTTTAAGACTTGTGGACTTCAACTCCCATTCCTGAGCTAGCATGACTGGAGAAGGAATTCTGGGAGTTGAAGTCCACAAGTCTTAAAGCTGTCAAGTTTGAAGTTTGTAAAAAGTGTACATGGTTGTAAAAAGTATACATGGTTGTAAAAAGTATTCTGCTACACTGATATTTTATTAAATAATATATTACTACACCATTTGGTTCAGAATACTTTTTTCCTTGTTTTCCTCCTCTAAAATCTAGGTGCGTCCTATACTCCGGTGCGTCCTATACTCCGAAAAATACGGTATATATTATGTTATGTTATGTTATTATTACATTATGTTACATTATGTTGTGTGTATATCAATCAATCAAAAGCCACAGCTAGATCTTTGGGCTAAATCAGTGTTTCTCAACCTCATCAGCTTTAAGATATTGGACTTCAACTCACAGAATTCTCCACCCATGACATCTTCACTGAAGTGCCTGTTTTTACATTTCTTTTCTTTACTGTGACATCTATATGCTAGCCCAAGTATCCTCTGGAGCATGCATATTTAAGTAGCAGGCAGAAATATATACATATACACAGACATTATGAAGATATTATTTTTTCCATCCTTCTTGAGAAACGAGAAAAAGAAAATAAACCACGTTTTTGAAATGACTATCCCAAAGTAGCATATTAGTGGACTTCAACTAATGTTTGTCAAGATGGTATGTAGATTCTTCAAAAGGGCACTTTCTCAAGGAGAATGCTCCAGAGTTTTATTCCGTATTGAATTTCTAATGCAGATAGATAATAAACTAAGAATTATGAAGAGCAACAATATATTACTTTCCCATCCACTTACATTCTATTTCTTTCCTCGTCCCATTTTCGAAGCATATCGAGAACCAGACTATACTTATCGTATATCTGTTCACTTTACAACCAAAGAATGCAAACTAGCAGCTAATAGACAATTCTTTGAAGAACTACAGAAAATCTTGAATAATCTGCTTGATTATCTGAAATGCCACATCGTCGATTCATCATACAGATGTTTTTCTGTCAAGCGACCCAAACATGGATTAGTAGATGAACTATTCATTGTTTTTCAAGGTAATATATAAGTGATACTTATTTTTCTATCATAGTTTTTATCTTATCTGAACAACCTATGTGGAGCTGGATTGTTGGGGGCGGGGGAAGTCTCTGTTCAATATAACTATGTTTTCAGTGGCTTTCTTATTGATGGTATAATTTCATCAAATCATAATCCCTTTAATTTGGCTCTGTGTCCTTGCAAACATCCAATTTTATCCATTTGATACAGGCACAGCTGCTCTCATTTTGTTTCTGAAGTGAGCTGCGTTAGTTCTTCCCTTTGAAAATTCCAAGATTGTATCACTCCGAAATATATTCTGAATTCAGTCACATGAGGTTTGCTATGGGTAATCCATAAAAAACTCTGAACAGAAAATTATTGCAGGCTAATTACGTATTATCACTAGAACTTCTGCTGTATTTTAGGGAGGGGGCTCAGGCTAAATCTTTTTAATTCAGCATCAACAAAAATTCTATACATCTATTGAAAGTTCAGCCGAAAGACGGAATCTGTTACACTGCTGAGATGAAGTGATGGTATGATTAATCTGCACCATGAGTGGAGTATATATATCTTGGGTTCATTGCAATTTGGGGGCCATAGAAAAATTGGGAAATATTTCCTCAAGAAACTTTGACAGCCAGTATGAAAATGTTGCTTTCAGCTGCTGTCCATGGTACCTAGTCTGATAAAGTGGGACTCGGATTCTTTTTCCACTTCCATCTGCTTTCACTGTAACAATTGGCTTTACATTAATAGTAACAGAGTCGGAAGGGACCTTGCAGGTCATCTAGTCCAACCCCCTGCCCAAGCAGGAGACCCTTACATCTGCCGCTACCTAGGATCGAACTCACAACCTCCTGATTGTGAGGCAAGAGCTCTACCTTTAGGCCACGTTTTGGCCTCAAAGATGAAGCTGGACTACAGGTTATGTCTCTTTTGAATTAATTGTTCTTCCTACATAAAGAAGAACAATTAATTGTTCTACATAAGGTGAGTTGTTATAGCCCAGGGAGAAATAGCCTTTGTGGTTGAAATCATAAATCCATACAATTGTGAGTCCCATTTCAATGCCCAGGTTTGAATTCTTTATTATATTTAGGCCCAATTCATAGAGAACTATATTTTTTATCTGCAAATGTTTATTTCTTTTTATCACTTAGTAAATCCATTTGCCCCTGGCTGGGAGGTTAGCTGCCGTCATATTACCACTGACTGTGAAGACATTACCAACAGACATGTACATAAGGTTAGAGATTTTTTTTCCAGACTTTTTCAAACTGGCATGTTTCTGGATACTCAAAGTACCAAATAGTTTAAAAGGTGTCAAATTGCAGGTTGTGGTTGCAAGAACCTATTGTAGGGCCCTGGGATCTCCCTGCAGATTTAACTATTTAACTTTAGCAGCAAAATGCAGAATTCAGTGGTGGTGGTGGTGGTGGTGGTGGGGAAATAGGGTACCAAAGACCTTTGAAACCTCAACAATTAAAATAGGTAAATATCCAACTCCCACCAATTAAAAAGAGAAAAAAGTTTAAGCCTACTCTGTTCAGTGACATTGATGCATCAGCACAATTGCCCTGCATCCCTTAGAGTCTGAAAATTAAAATAAAATTAAGTCATCCTGAACCAAATAAGCTGTGTTCCTGTCAAATAATTAAAAAGTATATACTTCAACACACAATGAAGTGTCACAGTCATTTTCTTCAGTGTTACTGAATTAGATTGAGGATCAGATTGCAGATCATTTTTCTATAAGAACTTATAAATAACAATAAAATCCAACCAAAGATCAGAGAAGTTCATTCTCTCATTGATTGTTTTAATCAGCTTTTAGAATACCATCAGGATTCAATGCCATCTTGGCATAGAAGAAATGCCATCACCCAGAAACATTGTTTCTGGGCCCCTGCCCTCTAAACTGAGAGCAAACTTGTAATTTCTCACATAAAAAAATATATCGAATTGTTCAATTTAATTTAGAAGAGGTATCTGAGAGTAGCTGGGGGCCAAGACATCTAGGCCCCTTGGGGTTAAAATCAGCACTTTGAATCACAAAAATACCTCGAAATCTATCTGAAATCAATGCAGGGATTTTATCGAAACACAAAACTGCAACACAAGCATTATCTGCCCTGGCAACATTCCCCCATAAACAGGGATAACAAAGACCAGACAGGATTGACCTAAAGGCTTATAGAAACATCAATATAAATTCTTATGGCATTTATTTTATCCTCCTGTTTTTTTTCTTGGGAGGGTGCTTCTGATGTATCCTTACAATAAAAATCCATTGGATACCCAATAAATTTAAATAAATAAAGGTTGTAAAGTGGACTGGATAAGAAACAGCCTTTCCTCCTGGAAATCTGGGAAGGGTGGGATTGGCCACATGAATTCTTCAGTTTAATTTACCTACAACGAGGCCTAGAAGATCCCCAGGCAGCTTACCCTTCGATTGGCCTTGCATTGCGTGAGCAAGATTTCATGCCACTGGGCATCAAGGTTTATTCCTATGATTTCATTTATTAATGTTCTTGTTTTGATGTTTTAGGCTCGAGGGCTCATTGAAAAGTTTTTCTGTGAACAATGGTACATCTTGAAACATGAGTTTGTGAACATCCCTACGATCCATTACATAGATCACAGTTTCCAAGTCACTCGGCTAGACAGCTGTCGTCCAGGGTTTGGGAAAAATGACTTCATCCACAATGACTGTGCAAATTGCTGTGGTATTTATTTTATCCACTTGCTTATTTTCTCAAGGACTCTGCTTTTGATTTATCCTCACAACCTACTTACCATTTGTGATTGGTCATAGTTTACATTGGAGTGGTTAAATCCTCTTAGCTTGTTGTTTAAATCAAGCAAGGGCATTCATTTATTTTGACAAAAAAACTTTTAGGGGAAAAAATATTTTTACTGAATTTGATTTAGGGTTCGGGTTTTCTTTTAAGTTTACTGCCACCTGCTAAAAAAAGGTCTATACTGCACAGTGTAATGTTCCAAAAGGAATTATATTAAATTGCTACAGGTAGTTTTCAAATACTGTTCTGGGTTAATCAAAGGTTCTCTGCAATTTTACTCAGTTTCGTCACTAAGAAGATTATTCCACTGTACCAAGATCCTTTAAAATCTTATTATTGGCTCTAGGCTATATGTTTTTTTCTTCCCTCTCCCCACCAGCCTTCTGTCAATCAATCTGCTTATTTCCATTTGAACACAGCTCCTCTTTGTGGAGTATGACTCTCTAAGTATGACTTTAGAAGTTCTGACCTCCTGGATACCTATCAGGATCTTACTATCTAGCCCAGTTATCCCCTTTTCTTCCTTTTGTTACCTTTATCTTCCTTTGTGAGCTCAGCTCAGTGTGTGTTTTAGCCTTTCTATTTTCCTGCCAATATCAGCTACCTCCTAGTAGTTTTCCTTTGTGATTATACCCAGCTTCCGTGTCCTGTGCATATCCTTTGAAAGCTCTCCATATATCCTAGATGGCTTCCTGGGCTCTTCTCCCACCACCATCTTTAATTATTTTTTCTTATTGGAATTATGTGCAATTGAACTTCCAGTATTGCTAAGAGGAGGAGGAGGAGGAGGAGGAGGAGGAGGAGGAGGAGGAGGAGGAGGAGGAGGAGGAGGAGCTCAATTATACCATCAGACAATAGCAATAGCACTTAGACTTATATACCGCTTCATAGTGCTTTACAGCCCTCTCTAAGCGGTTTACAGAGTTCAGCATATTGCCCCCAACAATCTGGGTCCTCATTTTACCGACCTCAGAAGGATGGAAGGCTGAGTCAACCTTGAGCCGGTGAGATTTGAACAGCTGAACTGCTGAACTGCAGTGCTGCACTTTAACCACTGCACCACCTTGGCTCTTCACTTTGGGTATCATTGTTTTAGCAAGTTCCAACCTCTGATGTTCCTCTTGATTGAGGGATTCTCTTTGTTCAGCCCTCTCTATTCAATTTCAAAAGAATTCCTTATTTTTATCAAATCATTTTACACTCTCTCTTTTAATCTTATCTGTTTCCTCATCTCTTCTATTGCATTAATTGCACCTACCTATTCTGTGTAGACACACATTCTCTCATCTTCACTTTAGTAGCCGTTATTTCACATATGCATTTTTCCTCATCTGCAGCCAAATAGGACATAAAACTACAGAGAGCCACAGAAACGGTGGCTTTACATCATTATGCCACTAACATATAAAATATCTTACTGTATTTTTTGGAGTATAAGACGCACCTTTTTCCTCCCTAAAAGTGGCTGAAAATTTGGGTGCATCTTATACTCTGAATGTAGCTTTTTCGGAGCTTTTTTCCCAACCCTAACTAGGTGCTAACGATCTTCCCAGCTCTTACCTTGCAGGCTTTTTCATTGTTACTCTCTCCGAAGAAGGTTTTCCAGTCTTAAGTCTTTGCCAGCTCTTACTGGCTTCCCAGCTCTTACTGGCTTGCAGGCTCTTTCATTGTTACTCTCTCCGAATAAGATTTTTTAAAGTCCTAACCAGGGGATAAAATAATGTGCTGAAGCTGACCAGACTAAGGAAGTTAGCCAGATGAATACCTGGTAGGAAGATTTTTTCCTATTTTCCTCCCCAAAAACTAAGGTGCGTCTTATACTCTGAAAAATGCGGTAGTTCTAAATTCTGTAAATAAAATTATAGTGTTACTAAGAAGGCAGGAAAGCTCATTTGGTGTAGGGATTCAGGCATCAGGCTAGAAACCAGGAGATTTGAGTTCTAGTCCCACCATAGGTAAAAAGCCATCTAGGTGACTTTGGGACAATCACTTCCTCAGCCCTAGGAGGAAGAAAGCAATGGTAAACCACTTCTAAAAACTTTACTAAGAAAATCATAGAGATTTGTCTAAGCAGTCATCAAGTGTCAACAATGAAATAAAGACTAAAGAAAAGTCCAAAAAAAGCCCAATCACTTAATCTGTACTTCTGGTCTTGTTTTTATTATTCAATCCTGTCACCCAGCAAAATATACCCCCTAAAGGTCAGATTGATTGAGAATGTTGCATAATTTTCTTTCCAGCTCATCCCTGGTTCTTCAGTTATCATCCTCTTTTACAGCTTTCTACTTTCATATTCACTCACAATGACCTAGATCACACCAGTTCATACCATCTGTTATACTTTTCATCCCTTTCATTCAAAATTAAATCTTTACCTTTACTTCCCTGCATGTATTGATACCTCTACTCCACAAGATCACATCGCCTTCATTCATATCTATTGCATCTTTCCCATCTCTTCAAGTTTCACTGAGACACAATATTATCTTTCTCGTGTTATTTATTTATATTCATATTACTAATTCATTTTATATAATTCAAACTCATGCATATTTCATTTTATATCCCCCATGAGATTCAAGTATTTAAAAAATGTCAACAATGGGCTGATTTCTTCCTTTCTTTAACTGACATACTGTTTATTTATTTTGTTTGCAGTTGCCTGTGACCCTGGGAGTTACAGCCCAAACAATGACATAACCTGCCAGCCTTGTACAAGCATCCGGATTAAACACTATGGAGCAAAATCCTGCTAAATAAAATCAAAATAAGAAAAGGAGAATTGCTGCAAAGCATCTTGTTATCTCATCATTTACATCTGTGTCATGTTCAGATGTTATGCTAAATTCAAGATTCCAATTGAAAAACAGTAGCTATGCATTTAGTAGTAGAATTATGTAGTAGAATTTACATCCCATGTTATTGGCAACTGATAACACAGTATGAAAAATGCCAAACTTTATAATATCTAAACAACAAAAATTATATCAGTTGCCATGATCACTGAATAAGAAGTGAAATAGTTGTCTTTCATGGCTAACAGCTCATTAGTCATGCATTTCATGCTGTATGTAATTGAACTCTGCGAGCTAGTTCTCTATGCACTATTCGGTAATCCCATTGTCTTAAGCAAGTCTTTGAATATTATCAAATTTGCACTGGCATAATTTTTGAAGGATCTGCAAAATAATCCTAAGAAAGCAAAAATGGAAAGAAACAGTTTGAATGCATGTTCCTAGAAAGTGAAAAGCAAATAAAGGTTATGGTATGGTAACTAAGAGAAAGGTTTATTTAGCAGGAATTCAGAAGATTTGTTTCCAAGTTTCATGCTGAGTCTGGAAGTCAAACAGATTGTAGCATTTTACTCTCAGTTGAACCTGTACTCATTACATAGGTCACTTGTGAGGCAGCTGCTGATCATCCTCCAAAAAGAAGATGGATAAAGTGTTCACCGCTAGTTTGAGAATTCAGATATTTCTGAAATCAAATGAATGCCTTGGTGATGCATCAAGGGAAAGCCCTAGGACCCGTGTCTTGGAGTTGTAAGATTTAGGAATTCCCTCACTTCACAAATAATTCTAAACTAGTAGTGAGATACCAGAAGAACCCTTCTCAATGTAAAAAAAATCATTTTGGAACCTATTAATACATTTAAAGTAATACATTTTATTTGAACAAAATTTCCAATTAATATTGTAATAATAAATTTCATAGAATGCAAATGGCAACTTCATGTTGAACTCCTGGCTGATTCCTACAAAACCCTTGGGTTCCAGGAAATTGAATACCACATTCAAATATTTTGATGTTCAGACTAACCCATTCTGATTTAAGAATCCTAGTTGATAGCTTAGTGTTTTGTGTTGAAGTCATTATAGCTCTTCAAAAGCTATGGTTTGCAACAAACCATGATGTATAATAGAAGATGATCAATGAACCTAATCTCTGACTATGGTCTGGTTCCCCTTGAAACTGAGCTTTTATTGGATTTTTAAAAAGTTAATAGTGTGCTAATTAGGAAAAACATTTCTCTATCCTTTTATCTGAGGCTCATTAATATAGTACAGTGGTTCCCAACCTGTGGTACGTGTACCACTAGTGGTACGCGAGGGCCTTCCAGGTGGTACGCAAACACTTTCGGGGTCATGAACGATTTTTAGTTAGTTATTTTTTACTTCACAAAAATGTTTACTGCCTAACACAAGATAATCTGGCAACGATTTGCAACTGTTGCCATACGCCACCCACCTTGTCCCAGCGGCCCGAGAATCCAGTTGCTGGATGCGCGGGGCCAAAAAAGGAACGGTGACTGTTCTGAACTCTATGAAAATAAAGTGATATCTGATCGAATTTAGTTTCTCTGGAACCAGGTGGTACGCGGCGACTGTACGGGACCTCCAAGTGGTACTCGATCACAAAAAGGTTGGGAACCACTGATATAGTAGATGAAGTCAGAAATAAATCTGGCTAGTTTGTACACTAAACACATCTGCTTTGCTGGGCAATAGCAACTCCCAGTTTTAGGATTTGGATGTCAATACCATTTGAGAAGTGAAATAATTTCATTTACTCTTCTCATCACAATCACCTCCTCCTATGATATATGAGAATCTACTGAGTGAATATCACAAGCTTGTATCACATAAAATGAATGAAATGCCCAATCACATAAGTGAACATTAGTAAAATGACCAATCAAATACAATAGTTTGAAGGATTTGTTTGTTTGTTTGTTTGTTTAATCAATTTAAATAGCCATCCATCTCACAAGACAGCAGTTCTGGGCAGCATACAACATTGCTAAAAACAGTTAATAAATACATTAAAATATAAAAACCAAACTAAAACAAAGAATAATAGATGAAGGGATGTTAAAAATAATGGAGTCATCTCACTGCTCCATCTACCGCTGGTGTCCTGGCCTGCTGGCGTAACCAGGTCTTGAGGAACCTCCAAAAGCTCCATAGAGACAAGGTAAACCTCACTTCAGTGCAGAGAAGACTCCACAGTAGAAAGACGTTGCCACACAAGCCCCCCCCCCCAATGTAGCCCCCTAGGTAATGGAACCTGTAATGTACATTTGGATCTTGTTAACATGGATAGATAAAATCTGGAAGGGGCAGTCTCTTAAATAACCTTGTCCCATATCATGAAGGGCTTTAAAGGTCAATTCTGGCACCTTGAATTGGACCTGAAAACAAACTGGTAACCAATGCAGCTTGCAAAGCAGAGGTATAACCAGGTAGGTGGGTTCCTACCAGTGCGGTCCACTCTATAGCACCGGTAGTGGCCCACTGGTGACATCACAGTACCGGTTCGGTTGGTTGCCGGTGCCTGGGCGCCGCCATTTAAATTTTTTTTAAATTAAAAAAAAAAATTCTTCTGAAAGACAATTAAGTCTTTCCCCATCCCTTTGCTTGAAAATAATAAGAAGCTCACATTTGACACTTTTCCTTCCTTCGCTTTTGCCTAAAGCTTCCCAAAGTGGGCGTTTTCTGAAAGCTTAACCTTTTATACTATTAATTTTATACAGTTTTATACTGTTATTCTTTAGATGAAAACATTGAGGACTGTTAAAAGATACTGTTCTTTTAACAGTCCTTGATATTTTCGTCTAAGGAATCCATGACTGAAACCAAAAATGCTGTATGAGACTTGCTTGTCTTTTAACTATAGCATTTTCTGCATATAAAGGTTGCTGTGTTGCCATGGTGTAACACGCACTTTGTATGCAAAGCTTTTCATGTAAGGTATAAAATAGCAAAAATAGTAGTAACATCTCTCTGAAATAACTAATATATGACCAGCAAGCCACGCCCATCCAGTCACATGGCCGGCAAGCCATGCCCACCCGGTCACATGGCTGGCAAGCCACACCCACAAAATAAGCCACGCCCACAGAGTGGTAGTAAAAAAAATTAGGAACCCGCTCCTGGGTATAACATATGTATCACCAGAAACACACATAAGTGCTCACACGGTGTATTTTACACCAGCCCGAATGTTTGCAGATACTTTTCAGTGGTAGCCCTATGTGGAGTGCATTGCATTAGTGTAACTGGGAAATGACTAGAGACATGAGTAGGTCTCCTTGATCTAGGAACTGGCACAAATGATTTACAGTTATAAAGTTGTGCAAAGGCCCTCCTCGCCCCACTGCCACATTGAGGTAGGGGATGGGAATGGTGCTTTAACAATCATAAAGATCATGTCTCAGAGGTGTTTTTTCAAACTTCAGAGCTGAAGAAGCTTCTTGGATTCTCATCGAAACGTCTCAACAAAACATCTTTAAAAAAAACCCAGAAAGTCCAATTGCCTCTTGAAAAAGTACCTTTGGGACAACCCTGATCTAGATGACTGAAAATCTCCATAGACATAACAATCATGATTTCTGGTTATTCGTAAATCTCATGGTTCAAAGGAAAAACAGAATCCCTTGTTAAAGTAAAAAACAACAACTCTCAAGTATCAATTATAGTTCAAACAGCACATGAATAAATATCGATGTTTCTGTGCACTTACAAAAAAGAAATACAGAAATACACAGACAGTTGTTCCTCAGTTTTTTCCAAGACTCTGGCAATAAGCAAAATATCATTAATTTAAAATCTAACTTCGAACCTGGTCAAGCCCCTTGGCCATATGGATACAACTCACATAGATTCAGCATAATATAGGAAAATTACTGAGAATTGTAGGCAATCAGGTGGGAAACTCCTCGGCAGCTAATATCCACTATTTCTTACTTCTCATTGCTTTCCCATAAGGAAATGGGAAACATCAGCCTATCTAAAACTGAAGAGATGTTCTGAACCACTAAGAACTTTTTTGAAATATTAGTTTTAGTTCGAAATCTGGCTGACCTTTTGCAGTTGCAAAAACATTGTCTTTTTAGAATCTGTTTCAGTTCCTCCTTCATCCACTTAGGATCTGCAGGGCATACAAGCTGGAGTATAGAGCAGCCAGTTCTGAGCAGGCATCATTATTCCACTGGCAAGTGATGGAATTTTCCCCAACTTCTAAATCCAGCCCACAGATTTGCAGCATATCGAGGCTGAGATCAACTTCCTCCTTCATCAGGGAATGGGAAGGAAGAGTGAAAGTGCCACCTTCTTCACCAGAAAGAATCCTTTCCAAAGTGAATTCCACCTTTTGAAATGAAACAGGAGAACAAATGAGATATAAAAGGAAAAGAGGGGGTGGGAGACAGAGATAATGAAAAGACCAATTTACAAATGCAAGTAACTGGCTGAAGAGATAGAGTCACAGATAGAGTCAATGGAAACTGCAGCAATAATCATGAGATCTGCTCCTAGTTCTAAATTTTGGATTGGGCAGCTCATTATCACCCATGCTGATCATGATTATAGTCCAGGATTCCAACTCAGAATTGCTGAGACTGATGGAGACTGCCTGTTTTGGATCTCTCATAGCTTTTTCCAAATAAATATTTTGGATTGCAACTGACAACATAATGATATTTAAAAACAAAGGCGGCATAATCTAATTACTGGATGGGATTGCACTGTCCCAGACAAACCCAATATATAATCTGAGGATTCTCCTGGATTTACAATTCCTACTCAAAGAATAGCTGTCAGTCATGGCTAGGAGAGCTTTTGCTCAACTTCATGCTGTGCACCAGTTATGCCCTTTCCTAGATAGGGAGGCTCTTCAGTCAGTCACTCACACCCTTGTCGTCTCTCATTTGGACTATTGCAATGCAATTATCCTTGAAAAGTATCTAGAAGCTTGAACTGATATATATTGTGGCCACATGGGCAATTTTGAGAGACCCAAGGATGGCACATGTAACATCTCTGCTGTGCAAGCTACATTGGATGCTGACTTGCTTCAGGTCCAATTCAAAGTGTTAGTTATAACCATTACAGTCCTACATGGTATGGGGCCAAGAACTGTCTTTGCCTCATTAGATCAGTCCATCCCCTTGGGTCAGGCAGGGAAAGTATGTTGCAAGCCCCAACAGTTAAAGAATTTTGATCTGCAGGGTCCAAGAAGAAAACTTTCTCTGCCATTGCCCCTGCCCTGTCTGTCCTCCAGACATGAGGCAGGCTCCCAGCCTCCTGGCCTCAGAAATATCTGGAAATTTGGCTCTGATGTCTTGCTCCGAACTCACAGAGGTGCCTGCAGTCATGAAACCAGTTAACATCATGAAGGCCTCTCCCTGCCTTTTTAACTATGAATTTTAACTTTTCCTCCTAATATGATATTTATGCACAGTTTTATGTGTTTATATTTTATTTCTACACATGTAGGGTTCCTCTGTGGGGCAAATAAGCAATTTCTAAATTCAATGAATGAGTGAATGAATAAACAAATGAGTGAGTGAGCGAGTGAGTGAGTAACCTACATTTCAAGCTTCCTTTGAGCTTGAGCCAAGGGCAAATAGTCCTTCTTTAGTCCACTTTGCCCCTGGCATCTTATTTCACATAGCTTTGTATCTAATTATATTGAAGGAAGATAGGTTTCCTTCTTCTCCTGCCCGTCAAAACTGTCTCCCGGCTAACAACCCCAAGCCACTGCACAGAAACTTCAAGTCTTCCAACTGTCACCATCAAATCAGTCCTAAGTATAATATTCAAAGCCATTCCAGACATGGAGAATAACCTATAACCTGATTGGGACCTGCTACTTGGAATTCCATGCAACAAATTGGAGCCTGGGGAAACCAGCTTCTTTTGCCTGCCAGTTTTTGCTTCTTCACCACAGCTGACAATTTCCAGCCACAACTTTGACTCATTGCTCTCTCAGCAGGAGCTGTGGTCCTTAGAAGCACAATAAATGAAAACAATGTTCTGAAAAGGGATTCCGGCAGACGGCAGAAGGGCTTCAGTTTTAGCTACCTGGTTTTTTAGGCGTGCATGTTTGCTTTGAGTTTGGAAAAGCATTGTACTGTATATTACAGCAGGTTAGAAAAAGATTACAGCAAAAAATTAAGACAGTAAGAGCTCACCATCTCCATTGGTTTGGCCAGTTGTTTCTTTTCCAACATTTTCTGTAAGAGGGGCATCATCTCATAGTCTAATTCTATTAATGCAAAAACAGAGACAGGTATCATTCATACCATGATGTTGTCACATGTGAAACTTATCTACACTCATTTTTCTTCTTCCTGATATATTTTCTCCCCTCCCCTCACAGTTTTTTGTTGCCTCCAGAATATAAATTTTTTCTCAAGGCCTCTTTTATTACTTCTTTGCTACTGATTGTAGTTTCTGTTGCAGAATATTGCAGCATTCCTCTTTCTTCACTTTAGACTTGGGATGAGGGAAAGCATTTGTGGGCAAGGAGTTTACGAATGTGCTCCATTCCTCTTCTTCGATAACAAAAATAGTAAGTCAGACTTTCGGATGAGTGGAAAGTCTTATTTTTCAGTAGCCATCCACATAAGTGCACAGTTTGAAAACTTGGTGCTGTGTTTATTAAAACAATCATAGAGCAGTATGTGCTGTGAACAACAAAAATAGGAGGCTTCAATGTGAAATCAACTCTAGAGGGATTCCAAAGTAGCTGGCAGTTCCGTCTGTCTGTCTGCCTGCCTGCCTGCCTGCCTGCCTGCCTGCCTACATCTATCCATCTATCCATCTATCCATCTATCCATCTATCCATCTATCCATCTATCCATCTATCCATCTATCCATCTATCCATCTATCCATCTATCCATCTATCCATCTATCCATCTATCAATCCATAGCATTGTCTTGAGAGCCAATACAAATAGAACAGTGTCTATCTGTATAATAAGTGCCCAGATGGTGTTAAAAATTGTTGCTCATTTTATAAATATATTTAGCTAATGGCAGTGGTTAAAATGTGGCAAAGAAACAACACAACTCTTTGAACCAGGCTGAAAAGATTTTGCTGAAATTCAGGCTGGGCAGAGGCAGTTTGGGGGGAGAAGAAAGTATGGCTAATTATATTTCTTCCATATTTAATTTAATTGTTAAAAATTCCTTTCTTCCAGCTTCAGGCTTCTCATTTGAAAAACACAAATTGTACTGAATTACAATTTATAGATTCAAGTTCTTATATATATATTACATTAAAACAAATTGCTATAAATTGTGCCTGAAGTGCTACAGAAGTAATACAGCAGCAACATTCAAATGTCTCCTCAAACCATGATTTATTTCTTTATAAAAAAACATAGTTTTAGAATTTTGGCAACTAGATGGTTTGCCTGTGCCTGCTGTACCCATACTTCTTTTTTGGCCTGACTCCGACCACTTTCCCCAGGGTTCTCAACTTTCCCCACCACTTCAGTCACAATCTCTTTCTACAATAAATTCTGTTCATTGTGGAAGGTTGGGAATGAACTGCTAAGTTCTGACCCAGGAAGGGGTATTTTGGAAGAGGTACCTTCCAAACTTGAGAAAGCAAAGAGCACTATATAAGTGCATCAACATCCAAATGATAGTTTCTTGTACCATCTATAGAAGAGCAAAGGAAGTGCACTGGTCCCCAGAGATCTTGGTTTTCTCTTCTTTTAGTGTCCCGGAAAATTCCTAAGTAGGATAGCAGCATTTCTACTGGAACTCGGAATTCCTCATTCAACGACTCCAACATGGAGCGATCAGCATTGTCACCTGCCATGGAAAGTTCCAGCTGGTGGGAAAAATGTATAGCAGTCAGTCAGTCAGGTAGAGGTGAAATAGAGAGTCGCTATATAATAAACACAGTATGGTTGCGCCCAAGTGATGTAGTGATTCAGACCTGACCTCAACCATGAATGTTTGATAGTTGATTTGGGGCCAGTTACTATGTCTTAGTTCAGTCCTGCTCATGGGGAAGTTGTAGGAAAAGAATTATGGGGGGGGGAGAGTATACAATGTATATCACCTTGAGCTCCAAGAGAGAGAAAAGGATATAAATCTAATAAAGAAATGAGTAAATTCACAAATTTTGAAAATAATTATTTCCTGCTACTGTATGTAGCAGTCAAGAGTTCTTGGAACGTATTTTCTCAGGAGCTGAGAAAATACATCTGGGTAGAAGTAGGCTTGGAGTAAACAGGCAAAAGATATGCAGCTAAACAGGAAGTTGGAGCAAAAAGGTAGTAGTGGTGATAGAGTCTTAGACTAACCATTCAAGCAGAGATTAATCTGGACAGGATTCCATACATAATAATCTACAGAAGCAGCAAAAGAACTTGAGAGAAGACCTGAGATAATGGAATGGACTGTGCCACTTCAAACGGCACGAGGAGGGGTCCTATCCTTCCCTGTGTAAAAATGGTCCTGCAAATTAAAAAAAAGAGTAAGCTTAGCAGGGAGAGTTTTTATCTACATCCTTTCTCCCTGTTTCACAATTAGTATTGATATGCAGGGTTTATTTATGTACCTGATTTTCCAATTCATAATTTTATCTATCTATCATCTATCTATCTATCTATCTATCTATCTATCTATCTATCTATCTATCTATCTATCTATCTATCTATCTATCTATCATCCATCTATCCATCCATCCATCCATCCATCCATCCATCCATCCATCCATCCATCCATCCATCCATCCATCCATCTATCTATCTATCTATCTATCTATCTATCTATCTATCTTTCTATCTATATCTCATGTTAATAATACCCTAATCAATCAACTGTGGCTGGTAAGCAATGAATATATATATAAACAATCCATAAATGAAAACCCAACTTTTTCATAAGAGAATAATATAATTAAACTTCCCAAGGAGCTGCTGATACAGTTCTACAGAGGAATCATTGAGTCTGTCATCTGCACCTCTATAACTGTCTGGTTTGGTTCTGCAACCCAACAAGACAGACAGAGACTTCAGAGGATAATCAGAACTGCAGAAAAAACAATTGCTGCCAACCTGCCTTCCATTGAGGACCTGTATACTGCACGAGTCAAAAAGAGGACCGTGAAAATATTTATTGACCCCTCGCATCCTGGACATAAATTGCTTCAACTCCTACCCTCAAAACGACACTATAGAGCACTGCACACCAAGACAACTAGACACAGGAACAGTTTTTCCCCCGAAAGCCATCATTCTGCTAAACAAATAATTCCCTCACCACTGTCAAACTATTCACTAGGCTGCATTACTATTACTATTAGTTTTTCTCATCATTCCTATCACCCATCTCCTCCCACTTATGACTGTATGACTGTAACTTGTTGCTTGTATCCTTATGATTTATATTAATATTGATTGTTTCCTGATTGCTTACTTGAACCCTATGACAACCATTCTTGACAAACGTATCTTTTCTTTTATGTACACTGAGAGCATATGCACCAAAGACAAATTCCTTGTGTGTCCAATCACACTTGGCCAATAAAGAATTCTATTCTATTCTATTCTATTCTAAACATTCTTCCTCAGTTACCATCAATTCACTTAAAAAAGAGTTTTTAGGGTATTCTGGAAGGACAAAAAGAAATAGGCCATATCTCGCTCTGGGGCAATACCATCCACAATCTGGGGAAAAGTGTACTTTCTGGTTTGCGTTTAGCTTACTTGACATTAGCAACTGCAACTAGCAATAGACTTAGACTTAGAATAACTTTATTGTCACTTTGAATGTACACTAATCGGCATATATTAAAATGAAATTTTGTTGCATAAAGCTCTCAAAGGGTCTAGAAATTCATGAAAAAAATTCTATTTGTGGAGAACTCTTTCCGACCTTAGAGGGAGGCTGATTTGTATCTACAGAAGGATGTATTTTCAAAAATCGTGTCTCCTACTCATGCCCAAAAACAGTACAGACCACATACTTGCTTCAAATATGACCACCTCATTCTGCTGCTTGTGCAGCTCTTGAGATATTACCCTCCTTGGGCAACATCCCAAAACATGTTAAGTATTTTCAGAGCATCATCCAACCATCCTCTCAATTGACGTAAAGCACCTTCTCACTATTGTTATTTTAACCCAATGGCTGGATGAATGGAAGATGCTCATGGAGAAATGATCTAAACAGTCTTCCAAATGCGCTGGAACTATATTTCGCAGACTATCTGAGAATTGTGACACATCTTCTCCCAACACATCTGGAAGACATGTAATTTGGAGCAATCTGCTTGCAATGTTAGGAAAGAGTTAGGAATAAGGGTGGTAGTTGTTGTAGGAAAAATAGGAGGAGGGAGGATTATTACAAATATTTACCTGCTTGAGTTATTTATAATAATGATAAAGGCAAGGCACAAGTCTAATAAATAAATCCATATTTGCCCAGAATGCTACAGTACAAGTGATTAGCTCTAAGCCATCAAACAGCCCCCCCCAAAAAAGGAACATACCATGGACCGTACAGTGGAAACATTTCTTCTCTGCAGGAAAATCTCAAAGGATTCCAAAACATTCTTCTTCAAAGGCTGAGTTTGGCGCAACAGTGGCTCATATGCTTCCTTAACCGCATCTTGCACTTGCTGGACAGCTAAAGATTATTGGCTTGGTTAAGATTATGAACAGCATCACTTCAATTGAGTTTTTAGTTTTTTTAAAAAAACAGAACACTTTGTACAACTGCTGGGACCCATATTGTTGGGTCTCTATGTACTACCTAATTGGCACGTCTGATGGAGAGACATTACTGATCTTATCAAAGAGATCTGCACTATTGGGGAGACCAAACCTAAGAGTGAATCAAAATTCAGTCATAACTTGCCTGTGAGTGAAGATCCCAGTTCACTCTGGAATGCTAAAATGAAAAGAGGAAAATAAATATTAAATTGAAATTAAGCAGAAGAAGAAACTGAAGTATTCCTTCTTTGGAAGAGGTGAAGGAAGAGGAACATTAGGGCACATTGTTTACTCAATGTTATTTTTTATTGACCCAGAACCAAAAGATTAAAAATCTCTAAGCTTCAACCCATGTATGGAAAGGTTCACTAATCTAGTATTGCACAACATTTGGAAATTCAACAGAGACATATAAAATACTAGTAGTTATTCTGTACAAAGATATACAAATTAGTTGGAGAACCTGTGATTTTCCGAATGCTGGTAAACTACAACTCCCAGAAATTCCTTATAGCATGGTCAATAATGGGAAATGCTAGGAATGATAGTTCAGCAACATTTGGAGGGCCATTAATGTCTCAAGAGGAAAAAGATAAAAATAAAATATAATATTCAATATAAAGTTCATCTCTTACATATTTGTGATGACACAAGTGCAAACTTTTTGACATTACTTAACAGTTTCATTCATTAGGCTAGCTATAGATATCTATGTGGAAGACTATAGTTTTCTTATTCTTAAAATACTCTTGCACATTGTCTCTCTTTAATTGGGGACTGCTGGGCAATTATGAAGCTGTAGTGCCACACTGCCTTTGGGTGACTAAACGGGGCATTTTGTTGACATGGAAACCCAGACATCTTTCTGTCTCTTTCCTCCACAGCCAGCCTTCACATACATGTATTTAGCTATGGTTGATAGAATTAACCCGGTTTTCTAGGTTCACACAGGTCACTGAATTATAAGCCAATGGTGGTGGCTGACTTCACATCATATATTGAGCTGCAAACTAATCAACTACATTGTAGTCTAGGATTTTTTTTGCAAACTTAACCTTTTACTCACAGTTAAAACTCATCTTGTGTGATCTTTGGTTGACAGCTCTATCTTTTTTGTTTGTTTATTTATTTGCTTAGATTGCTCCACAAACAATCATGCTTTTTCTAATTTTCATACACACATTTTTTAAAAACCATAGATATTAAACATACCATCGTAAGTGAGTGAGTGATCCAACATTGTTTGAAACCTCTGGTTGAGATAAACTATAGAAAAACAAAAATGCAAAGAAATTAGAAAGAACAGAAAGATGCCTGACCCTTAGTATGGCAAACAAATCAGTGAAACAAATTTTTCACTCACCGGGGTCTTCTTCACCAATTTGGAGTTTCTCAACTCCATATGCCATCACTGTACCAAAAGGAATTAGCATGGACTTATTTTTCATTGTCTTGTGCTGGCCCTGGAGATTTGAGCATAGGATGTTAAGAATGTCTTACACTAGACCAAGTCACAGATTGTGAAGGAAGCAAGCTAGCAAACCATAGGCATTCTCATCATCTCACAGAAAACAGGCTGGGATGATTCCACACTCTAGTGATCAGTCATAAATTGTCTAACTGGAAACTTGTAGCCCTAAGGTTACCAAATAGAGACAAAAGGGTTCTGCCAAAGATCATGGGAATGCATCCCACCCATCTTATTTACAGCTATGGCCAGTCAGGAACCCCTTTCATCTAAACCAGCGGTTCTCAACCTGGGGTTCGCGACCCCTTTGGGGGTTGAATGACCCTTTCACAGGGGTTGGGAGACTTCGCCCGGACGCTGCCATTTGAGTTCTTTTACGCTCTGCGCATGCGCAGAACTCTTTGCACATGCGCAGAGGATAAAAGAACCCAAATGGTGATGGCAGGGCGGGGGTCGTGGCGGCAGGTGCATCAGTGGGGTGGGGCGCAGTGGGGGCATGGGGGTGGGGTGCAGGGCGCGGCATTAGGAAGGTTGAGAACCACTGATCTAAACGTAAGTAGTGAGCACTACTCCTCTTCCAGCAGACCTCATTATATTCACTTCGGAATACAGTAAATGAAATAAATGTTCATTCCATTTTCTTTATTCAGTGCACCTGCTTATGATGACATGTACTTTTCCAAAATCTCTCTTTCATGCAAGTCCACTCTGTGCACACACATGAAAAATAAAGCTAACAATATGCTGTTACACAAGCATAGTAATCTCTTCTGCAGTGAATTTTTATGCTTTCCCTTTGCCTATTCCTTACATTTCAGTCTGCCACATTATTGATTGTTCTTTAGTGGCACAATACCATTACGCACTCCCAAAAGCTGTCAATCAAGGGCTTCCCTCTGTGCTATAAGGCAGGAAATATATATATATATATATATATATATATATACATGTAGTACCAGGAGCCATTTTTGGTCTTTTAATAGCATGCCAAGACTATGCTCCTAAAAGCAGGAGAACAAAGATCAAAAGAAACAAGTCCATGCATTAAACATTTTTCTTAGAAAAGTTTTGCTCAAGTGAAGCTTAATGTTGATCCATATAGAAATAGGTTTTATATTGTTTTGCTTTGGCCACTGTGTGGAAGTGGTTTGCTATAGCCTTTCACTGGATTTTTAAAAAACTTTTTTAGAGTCCTGGAAATTCCTGTTGATCACCTGTCCAAGTACTAATCTAGGCTTAACCTTCCTTAGCTTTTCAAGTTTTTCAAGGTCAACCCATTTAAACTGTTACTGCTTAAATAAACCATTTCCCCCCTAATCTCACATTTAAAATTAAGTTTGATGGCAATTATAGAGACTCTGGGGCTGAGCTCATGTTTTGGTCAGAGAGGTTTAGTTTGTGCTTATTCCTATGAAAAAGATAAAATACTTGATCAGCAAACCCACTACCTCCGATCAAACTACTGTTGGTCGGAAATCAACTCCTCCTTAAGGAATGATATTGTGGAGCTTTTAACCATTAACCTGTTCATTTAAAAAGCAAGAAACAGCAAAAAGAGGAAGCCAGAAATGACAACCACACCTGGATGTTAAGTATGTTCACTGCAGAAACTTCCCCCTTCCCACCTGCCTGGACAGTCTCTTCAATGAGAAAGGGCTCTGTTATCTCCAAAACTTCTGTCACAATGTACAAATGGAGTTTAGGGTAGATTTGCTGGACAACGCTGAGAGAGATATCTCTCTTCCTACAAACAAAATGCAAGATGGTCACAGCTGCAGTTTTTACAATGAGGTTAGAGTTCTGGGACTTCTCATGAAACTCCTGGAAACTTTATTCTATACTGGGGGAACCATCCAAGGGTTCAGAATCAAATCCTTCCCCCTAGACTGGAACTGGCGTCAAGCATTTTACTATCTGCAGTAATGTGCATAGTGGATAAGAAAGTTCTCCTTTCTACAATAAACTATCACATTTTAGATGATGCCCTAAAAGAAACAAGCTGGAGCTTAAGCTCAGCTCCATGTTTTACTACCCTGTCCTCAATTCCTTTCATTTCCCAATTCTTTTACCTAAGCGGAATTGGCGTTATTGGCCAGCAGAAACAGTTTTCAGCAGATTGGGATCAGTACAGTGGTTGAACCGCCAGAAAGAAGGAGACTGGGGAAAGATGAGAGGTGAGAACGCTCTGCCTTAAACAGAACATTAAAAAGTGACTTGGCAGGACTCTAAATTAGGATCAAAGCAATTTCTCTACCATTCCCTACCCTAAGTATAAAGACTTATTGCCCTACATAACAGAATCCTTGCTCCCCACTCCCCCATTTTCAACAAGCTGCATTATTAAGTCCTGGAAGCTAGGATCTTAAATCTGAGAGAACTGGCAAAACTTCCCATTTTCTTTTCGGAATCTTCCCATCACCTAAGTCCACAGAGATACTGTGGGAAACTGCCTTGACCGATCTTCAATAAGTTTCGTCTGTACAGTGGGGACTTTGATGTGTTTTTTAGACAGGCTATTCAAATGAAAATCCAGATAATGAAGCCCTCTCACAAGTTAGCATGAATGTTATACTTTCAGGTACTTTCACCTGAATGAGTCTCAAAAGATTATAAGAGTTCCGCCAAAGCACCATAACTACCACTCATTTCATTGCAATCCATAAAGTCTCCAAATGCATTGCAGCAGATAGGTCAAAGCCATTTATTTATCCCTTTCTTCAGCTTTTAATAATACCAAAATTCAATTGCCCCTTTGTGCTTCATGGTTGGATTATGAATGTTTTTGAGACATTTTTTCATGTACAATTCTCAGGAAAGCTACCTACCATATTTTTCGGAGTATAAGACGCACCTTCTTACCCCCCCAAAAGAGGGTGGAAATGTTGGTGCTTCTTATACACTGAATACAGTCATTTTTGGCCACCCAAAACACTGCTCCCACGTCCCATTTTTGCAAAAAATTGGCCCGTTTTTCACAAAAATGGGGTGCGCAGAGGGTTTGGTAGGCCTGCAGAGTGCTCCTGGGGGCTGGGGGAAGGCAAAAACACCCCAATTTTTGCAAAAAATCGGGCAAAAAATGGGCAGTTTTTTTCAAAAACAGGGGTGATTTTGCCTTCCCTCAGCCCCCAGGAGCACTCTGCAGACTTCCCAAACCCTCTGCGCAAAATGGGTGAAAAATGGGCCGTTTTTTCAAAAACAGGGGCATTTTTGCCTTCCCCCAAACCCTAGGACCACTATGCAGGCTTCCCAAACCCTATGTGCACCCCATTTTTCACAAAAAATGGTGAAAACCCTTTTTTGCAAAAAAAACAGGGTGTTTTTGCCTTCTAATTACCCCATCTAGCATGACTGGAGGAGGAATTCTGGGAGTTGAAGTCAACTAGTCTTAAAGCTGTCAAGTTTGAAGACCCCTGGGTTAGGGGTTAGGCATGCAAGGGTCTTCAAACTTGGCAAGTTTAAGACTTGTGGACTTCAACTCCCATTCTTGAGCTAGCATGACTGGAGGAGGAATTCTGGGAGTTGAAGTCCACTAGTCTTAAAGCTGTCAAGTTTAAGACCCCTGGGTTAGGGATTAGGGGTGCAAGGGTCTTCAAACTTGGCAAGTTTAAGACTTGTGGACTTCAATTCCCATTCCTGAGCTAGCATGACTGGAGGAGGAATTCTGGGAGTTGAAGTCCACTAGTCTTAAAGCTGTCAAGTTTGAAGACCCCTGGGTTAGGGGTTAGGGGTGCAAGGGTCTTCAAACTTGGCAAGTTTAAGACTTGTGGACTTCAACTCCCATTCTTGAGCTAGCATGACTGGAGAAGGAATTCTGGGAGTTGAAGTCCATAAGTCTTAAAGCTGTCAAGTTTGAAGTTTAGGGCGTGTGCGTGTGCATATGAATGTATGAACATGGTTTCAACTAAAGTGCTCTGCATTGTTATAAAGGAAACATTATTGTTCTTTCTTGCAGAAAAATGTCAAAGCCAAAAAGTGTAAAATGTGTACATGGTTGTAAAAAGTATACATGGCAGTAAAAAGTATTTTGCTACACTGGTATTTTATTAAATAATGTAGTACTACACCATTTGGTTCAGGATACTTTTTTCCTTGTTTTCCTCCTCTAAAATCTTGGTGCGTCTTATACTCCGAAAAATACGGTAGTTAGTAATTAGCTCCTATTTTTCCATTCTTGTCACACCCTTGGGTAATAATAAGCAAAGCCATATTCACCACAGCTCTCCTGGGTCCACATAGGTTTTTCGAAGATGTACTGGAGAGGCATTCAAGCAAGCTAAGGCCAATCCACCAACATCTACTTCTGTAGACCGTATCTTAAAGTTCAGCCGTCCTTCAGATTTGTGGCATGTATTAGCAGAAAACAAAAGTGCCTCAGAATGCTTCAGCTCTAAAAAATTGAAAGCAAGCAAAAGACAATGCTCAAAATACAGTCTAATTGTTTTACCATGGTCAAACCCACTGGAGCAAACCTTACACATTTTTCATCTCTTTTGTATGCTCGGATTCCTTTCAAATAAGAAATAACCCCAATTCACTGAATTCATATATAACCCTTATTCTGGCTTAGCAAGTTGCATGAATCTTGCCACTGTGATTTGTAAACCCAGGTTTATGTCTTAGCACAATGTTTGCATTTAGGATTACATCTGAATCAGGGAAATTGCTGCAAAGGATTGGTCTTCAGATCAAAAGAGAAATCTACATAGACTGCACAAAATCTGTGCACAATTTGGGTGTGGTTTCTGAGAGAGTTTTATGTTTCTCCTTTGGTCCTAGAGCTCCCAGAGAACTGTCCAGGCAGAGTTTATCCACAATGATCTCTATGAATTAATTTGAAAAAGAATACCTATTTCCATTATTGCTTCTTCTTGGAGTATGTCTGTCAGTTTGGAAGAGATTGGGGAATACTTTCTACTGTTCCAAGGCCATCTAGATGGCTTTTTAGTCACCAAAGAGAGAAGTTGAAAGCCATCATTTTGTGCCAGACTGCTCACAGGAATCAGTTTCCCATCAGAATCCAGTTCTTGGGTAACCTGCTTGGCCAGTTTTTTAAACATTTTCCCCCACCAATGGACAAATGGGACAGAAATGGTATTGGCAAGGAGATCTCAAACAACCTGAAAGAAGGGACAAAAGAAATCATCATCATCATCCTGTTCATCATCATCATCCTGATCATCATCTTGATCATCATCCTGATCCTCCTCCTCCTCCTCCTCCTCCTCCTCCTCCTCCTCCTCCTCCTCCTCCTCCTCCTCCTCCTCCTCATCATCATCATCATCATCCTGAGTCAATCCATAGCAGGATGAAGTCATCTTCATTGAGTAGATCATAATCTATCACTCTCGTCTAGTACAAGTTGATAGATTTTTTTAAACTTCCCATTGTAAGGTGGAATCGGAAGAGTTAGCCCAAAGTCACCCAGCTTACTTCTGATACATGGGGAGAGAGGGAGGGAGGGAGGGAGGGAGGGAGAGAGAGGGGGGGGTTTCAAACCTGTCATATTAGTAGACTTCAGGAGGAAAGGATTGCTTAACAATTAAAAGAATGCACAGGAAAACTCCAATATAGCTGTGAATAAGTCAATTCTAAAGGGGAAAAAAACACACCTCTCCTCTTGGTTGTGGACAGATAGTGAAAACTCTAGTTTTATCAGGACAAACATAGGGCATTTCATTTTCCCCCATAAGCTGTAAGCACTCTCATCTTCAAGAAACTACCCAGACATGATCTCTCTGGCCATGGCTTGCCCTAACCATCGCATTTCCTGTAATCTATTTTTTTTAGTTTCAGACTTTTTTAGCTGAAATCGACAAAAATCTACTGCTGAGAAAATTAATGGCATTAATCATTGTTAATCTGTAACTTCCATTTATTAAAATAAAAATAAACAAATACATCTTATGCATTGTTATACAATCCATGATTAAAGGTATCACAAAATTGCAGACTTTTATCCTTAAGTTAAGTGAACTTGAAATTTCAATGAAGCTATGCCAAAGTGCTTTTTTTTCAAAAGCAACTGGGCTTCGTTTTTTCCTTGGACATGTTTTGCTTCTCATCCAAGAAACTTTTTCAGCTGAAGGAAAAAAACAAAGTCCAGTTGCCTTCTGGGAAAAAAACACTTTTGAGATCACCATGATCTAGATCTAGAGAATCTAGAATCTAGAGCAAGGGTGTCAAACTCAAGGCCTGCAGGCCAGATCCAGCCTGCAGAGTGCTTAGATCTGGCCTGCGGGGCCACCCTGGAAGCAGCGAAGGTCCAGCCCGCAGTGCCTGCCAGTGAAAATGGAGCTTGGGAGGGCCACGAGCAGCTGTCCCAGGCTCCGTTTTCAGCCGCGACAGTCTCCTGCAGCCCTCTGCCAGTGAAAACGAAGCTCCGGTTTCACTGGCAGAGGGCTGCAGGAGGCTGTTATGGCTGAAAACAGGGCCCAGGAGCCCATTTTCTCTGGCAGAATGCTTGGGCCACCACGGGCGCCCCCGACATGAATGATGTCACGCTGGCCACGCCCACCCCAGCCCCCTGAGGTCAAACACAACCTGATGCGGCCCTCCATGAAATCAAGTTTGACACCCCTGATCTAGAGAATCTCTATAAACATATGACTGAAGCAATTTCAGGGCATTATGGGAAATTTTAAATGACTTTTATAGCAGATGGCTCTTGTGTTGCTTCCCAGAAGCTTACTGCCAGTAGTAAAATTTGCTGATTTGCGCTAACTAATCTGGGGGCTCATCGGATAGGAGCTTGTTTCAAATATAAAGCTGCTCTGAATGTCACCTTTGAGAGTGAAGAATTTACGCCATAGATTTAAACTCATAAACCATTATTCACAATGGCTCAGAGTTATTATTGCAACACAGTTGAAAGGTTGTTATAGTTATGTCTCTATAGAAAAGCATGAGTGTTGATAGGTGTCACCAAATACACTCCCTGGATTCTTTGGTGTAAGATACAGTATTATAGCAAAATGTATACAATGAAAATAAGATATGTTCGTTATGCATATACTCTGGAATCTGGGCTTTAAAATCTCCATATAGTGCTCTATCTATCTACTGTCTATCTGTCTAGCTATCTACTTACCTATCATCTATCAAATTTGTATGCCACCATTATTGTGATTTTGCCAAGCTCTTGAAATGTAGAGATAATTAACCTCAATATTACTCTTAGATTGTTGTTTGAGATTTTTCCTGTAATAGGCCCATATTTAATCTTACTAGATTTTAGAGGGGGGGAATTCCCATTGACTGGGAAACAGCAAGGCTATCTGTCAAAGATAAATATGCCTTAGCCTTCGATTCAATTTTGTATGTAATATTTATTAAACATTTTATTCAGGCTATTTTATCTAATACCGAGTTCAAACATATGTATAACTTGCCTTTGGGCCATAAATGAAATTGATTTGTTCAGTTTCCTTGTTAGCTTTCTGGTCATCTGATGTTGGTTGCTATTGGACTGGTATTGCACAGCGGAGTTTCTAGGCTTTTGAAAGTTTCCCCAAGCTAAGTTCATCTCATTAATTCTCTCAAAATGGTTATATTCCCTATCTTTGAGAGATAGGCAGGATATTTGAAGAAATGATTTAAAAATATTTCTTAGTCAAGTGCATTTTTATCAATGTTTTAAAGGCAAGATGAAAAGCAAAGGAGCATCATTAATAATTAATAATTATTCAAATGTAATTAATCAAATATCAGTTCCAGTTAATAACAATAATTACAACTCATATGGATTGGATCTGGAATTAACCATATTTAGAAGGAGATCCTTGAAATTAGTAAAACTGAAGGTAGTCATGCTATCAACAGATGAATCTAAATATGACTAAATCTGGAACCAACATGTTTGACATTTGGCTATTCAAGATATTTAGTATTTTGATATATATATAAAACAGGTATGATCATTCTTTAGCTAAAAATTATTTCTTTCCCAATTAATTGGTAGCTTCTAAAATCCAACCATTGTCACAAAGACAATATTTATATTCCTTCAGCTATTGCTGGATGATGCTATGAAGATGCTTATAAGTAACAAATGGAGCAAGTCCCATTAGGAATTATTTGAATACTTGTGCCAATTTGAATTGGAGACAAAAGGAATCCTCCCTATATTCAAAGAGTTTAGTCTTCATAGGTGTGCACAGGTCTGTAGCCTCTTCTATTATCCTAATCAATTTCAAAACAAGTTTTCCATTCATTTTCTTGGTATGAAAAACTAAAACTGAAATATTGTTTCAAAACAATATTTGTGAAGAATTTACACCTGGTGGTGAAAATAAAAGTTTATGCTGATGAAAATAGCACATAAACAACTTCACTAATGATTACCACTTAATTTGTTTGGTGTAAAAGAAGTGGTTGTTGGAGATCTTTAAATGTACTCCTTTTATGGTTGAAACTAGTCTCTTGTTTCCTTTTTTGCTATTTTGATGCTATTTTGAACACGTCCATAGAATTCTCCTTAAAGAACACACTGTCAATGCAGTAATATGCCACTGTATTACCACTCTGCTTTAGCTACAACACGGGTGTCAAACTCGCATCATCACGTTGCTGTCACGTGATATTTCTCAATGTTTTTTTCCCTTTGCGGGGCTGGGGTGGGCGTGGTCTGCACATGACGCAGCCGGCCCACGGGCCGCCTGTTTAACACCACTGAGCTATAAGATCACCAACGGCAATTAAGAAACACAATGAAACTAATTCCAGAAATAGGCAATACGCCCTGTGCAGCTTTCCTCTTATTAATAAATTCAAACATTTTCCTGATTGGATATTTTCACCAACAAGGATCATGTTTGTACTGCTGCCCAACATGTTCCCCCAGATGCTCCATGCTCTGCCTTTGCTCGAAATATGTCAGAGGCATATGCCTCTAGGTCTACTTTGTGCAAATTGAACCAATTGTAGTTTATGGAAGAAGCCATGGTTAACCTAATCATGGTTTAGAGCAATGTATCTTCTCAGTCACTCTTTTCAGTCTTAGATCATAGAGAGCACAGAAGCAGCCTTCTTTGATGGTCTTTAAAGAATAATTGTTGACTTACCCAAACTCTGTTGCCTTTAGGTTTCTTCTTAGATTTACCAGTGCTCTTTGTTTAACAGGAATAAATCTGATGTTGAATTTAGCAGAATCTGTGCAGGGTTATCTTTCAGGTGCAACCACAGATCGAAATGAATTATGAAACAAAATGCTGGCCTCTTATTTTATGGTAAGAGGAGGAAGTTAAAGCTTCCGACACCCATAGTCAGATTCTTCCCCTTTCCCTATGACTCACACAAAAGGCTAGTATTCATCTGTGCAGGAGATTACAAGAAGGGATGAATGTGGTTTGTTTATCTTAGGGTGAGGGAGTTCAAAAGTGCCAAGGTCCAAGCTGACCTCGAAGTCACTACCCTTGACCTAAACCTGATTTTCCCTGACAATCGTGCCAACCAGAGGATGAACCCTGCTGTGGTGACCTTAAAAACTGCACAGGCTCAAAAAACTAAAATTCCTGTCATGTTTCCATCCAGCCATTGGCTGGACCACAACTTTATATGATCAAAAACTGGTTTGTTTAGCTTTTGCCTGAGGAATGATCAATGAGTGGAAGGAGCAAGGCCAGTATTCTTGGCCCTTAAGGGGCATATTAGTTTGGGGGATTAAATAAAATGGTCGTATTAAAACAAAGAGAGATTTACTCATCTTTCATTTTCTGGTATATTAGAGGGAGGGGATGAAAATTGGCTCCTTGTGTAAATTGATGGTTTGCTGCCTGAGCTTGATGACAGATTTTTAAAAGGATACAGGGACCAGGGAAAGGGCCAAAGAAGTTGTAGATTATTATAGATCAGGGCAGAGGTGGGTATTAGTAGGTTCTAAACAGTTCTGGAGAACCGGTAGCAGAAATTTTAAACAGTTCGGTCGGAGAACCGGTAAATACCACCTCTGCCTGGCCCCGCCCCCATCTATTCTCTGCCTCCTGAGTCCCAGCTGATTGGGAGGAAATGGGGATTTTGCACTATCCTTCCCCTGCCATGCCCACCAAGCCACCCCCACAGAACCGGTGGTATAAAAAATTGAAACCCACCACTGGATCAGGGGTGTCAAACTTGCAGCTGGCGGGCT
Source organism: Diadophis punctatus similis (assembly GCA_023053685.1). NCBI lineage: Eukaryota > Metazoa > Chordata > Lepidosauria > Squamata > Dipsadidae > Diadophis > Diadophis punctatus. The sequence goes on along the minus strand of JALIGW010000009.1, from coordinate 18,604,126 downwards.
GGATGCGTCACATGTTGGCCACTCCCACTCCCGGTTTAGCGAAGGGGGGGAAGCTGTGAAATATCACATGATAATGTGATGCCATGAGTTTGACACCCCTGTTATAGATTGTCAAGCATTCCCATCTCCAGGATATTCCATTCCACTCCCAGTTTCTGGATTTTCTAGTCCTTCCTCCCAAAGCCCCAAATGATTCTGAATTGGTGTGTTGATAATCTAAATTATCTAAATTATCCAGATTTGCAAGGTGGAAATGAGAAAGAAGTCTCTTCTTATATATCCTGCCCCCTTTTTTTAGTGCAACAACTTAGGAGTCCTGTCATACAATACAATGTTTTCCCATTTCTGGGTAGCCTTAATATATCTAATTGTGTTCCTTTTTCATACTACTGTTTTATAGTTTTTTATTGTGCATCACCCAGAGTCATATTTTGTGAGGTAGGCAGCCATATAACTATGATGAAGTAGTAAATAGAAATGAAATAAAATAAATATGGGTGTAGCTCAGGGACGGGTTCCTAATTTTTTTACTACCACTCTGTGGGCATGGCTTATTTTGTGGGTGTGGCTTGCCAGCCATGTGACCTGGTGGGTGTGGCTTCTTGGACTGCTGAAGGGAGGGGAATTGAGATAGGTCCTGCTGCCCATTCCCCCTCCCCTCAGCAGCTCGAGAAGCCTCGAACGTGCGAAAATGCCTGGGATCATCACCGCGTGTTCGTGGCTTCTCGGACTGCTGAAGGAAGGGGAATGGAGCTAGCTCCTGCCGCCCGTTCTTTCAGTGTCTCACGCGCTCCCTCAGCCATCCTCCCCTGCTTGGACTCACTGTGGGGTAGGAAGGCAGCGCATGCGCAGTGCCGGAAGCTCGGCTTCTGGGCATGCGTAGAAGAATTTTTTTTAAAAAATGTAAAAAACTTTTTTTAAAAAAATGGCGGTGCCCAGGCACCGGCAACCGACCGCACCGGTACTGTGACGTCACCAGCAGGCCGCTACCGGTGCTATAGAGTGGACTGCACCGGTAGGAACCCACCACTGGTGTAGCTCTACAGAGCTAAACAAATGAATGAGCACAATCCCAGAGAAGAATCCGTCCCTTTCCATCTCTCCTTTATGAACTCCTGAAAATGGGGGTAGGGGTGGGGAAATCCCTCTGCCTCAGTATGAAAACAAACCCTTTGGTACTCTGTTTTTCTTCCCTTTGGTTGTCTGTATTGTTTTCTAATTTTGTTCAAAGTACCCTCAATAACCCCAGCCAATTTTGCAAAAGGCTTTTCCAACTTGTCAAAGAAATTGTGCAAAGATTGAAGTCTGCAGTGATGATTTGACTGGGGTCACCCCTCCTACAGGAAGGAATCATGTAATGAAAAGCAGGCTTCCCTTCGCATGATGAAACACTGCTGTTTTGCAACTCTCACAATTGGCTTCCTGGGTTACTAGTCACACTTGTCAAACACCAGAATTCATTATTTTTTTGAGAATCTTAGAGCATCTAATTAATGTGGAGTGCATGCTTATAATTGATTAATGTCTATTGTTTCTTTAGGCATTTTCACCCCTTACAAAATCCACTGGGTTGTGGATGGGCTATAAATATTTTATATCATAATAAAGTTGACACTTTATTCTTCAGCTAAAAAAGGCTCCTGTAACCAGCTACACTACAGATAAGAAAAAGTAAGGCAGTTCCTGTCCCCAGGCTTGAAGTCTAAACAATGACACAAAAAGATAACAGGGAAGAGATGGAAGGAAGAAAATCAGCAAACTCGTGTATTAATAAATGTTGCATACTTGTTTTATAGTGACAGCCATCAGGGTCAGTACTCAATCCTTAGAGAAACAGAGAACCTTGATGAAATGGCTGATATTGTCCAGAGAATGCCATGAAGAGGTGACTTCTTCTGTCTGAATGCTCTCCAGATGTGTGAAACTAACACTCAGAATTCTTAGAAGTGGCCATAGTGATTGGAGGATTCTGGGAGTTGAAGTCCAATTCAGTTGAGGGAATGTTGAGATACAGCATGATCCGAGGCAGGAATTATCATGATTGGTCCTTACTGGGGAGCCATTTGTCAAATGCAGTGTTCTTATGGTTTTCTAATTTTACCCTTCATTGAACTTTTATTGTATTAAATAGAACCTCTCTTCAGAGCATTGCTGCCTGTTTCTGAGGGGTGTGTGTGCATTTTTCTGAAGATATCTGATGTCAGCATATTGTAAAACAGATCTTCTAAATCAGCCACAATTGCAGCCAGATTCTGGAATATACTACAATCAATGTATTAAAGAATCCTGCAACAGTCATGATAGAATAATTATAAAATAGGATATAAATATATCCCAGTATTCACTTATAATGCAAAGATATGCTGAAACCAAGATCTATACAATAATTTAGTGGTCTGCTTAAATGTAACCCTAAACCATAATTATTAGTTTTGTGCATTGCGAGAACCACATTATAAATTTGGTTCATCATATCACCCTTGGTGATAAGACAGACCCCAATGCTGATTCATTTTATGTACAGTATCTGTACAACCCAATCTCTTATGTTGGTCTTTCATCAGCTACTAGCTCCGTGATGGCGAACCTGTGGCACGCGTTGCCCTAGCTCAGCTCCAACCAGCTGATTTTCGTCTTGCGTGGAGGCTCTGGGAGAGCGTTTTCAGCCTCCGGGGGGCCTCTTGGGGGGTGGGAGAGGCCGTTTTCGCCCCCTCCAGGCTCTAGGAAAGTCTCCGGAGCCTGAAGAGGGCAAAAAATGGGCCTAGCGAGCCCAACGGAAGTCGGGAAATGGGGGCGGGGCGGGCGGTTGTTCACGCATGCGCGGGGGTGGGGCAGCAGGGGGGATTGCATGTGCATGTGCAGGGCTAGAGTGGGGGGCATGGGGGCATTGAATTAGAGGAGTGTGGGCATGTGCATGGCACCCGTGGAAAAAAGGTTCGCCATCACTGTACTAGCTCTTCCTAATATCTGTATTTTTAAGGGCTATTTTGTTTCCCCCCCCCCCCCATTTTCTTGGTTTTATATTCTTTTACACTTACTGTTTCAGGATTCTTTAGCAGTATAGACACATTAATTACAAGATCAATAGTTGTCTAGGAATCTAGCTTGAGACAACCCATCCTAGTTGCCTCCAAATATTCGGGCTAAAATCCTTTTACCCGCAGCCAGTATCTTGAAGGGACAAAGCTGGAGAGGGTTATTTAATGCCAAAACACTCAATATAAGCCTGTCCAACAGAAGAGAATCCCAGACAGTGTAATTTGGGGACCATTGTTCTTAAAATGTATGTACAGAGAATCCAATTTTATTTCTATAGTTACTTCTTATAGAAGCAGGGATCGTAATTTCTATCTTAAGAATTGTAGCCTTAAAAAAGTACTAGCAATTAATTCATCAAATGTCTGTATGTAAAATACATTTACATTCATGGCAGTTGAGAAATTGTATCTTTCCTAATAAACAGTTATATTCTTGAAAAAAAAAGCTGAAGTAATTGTTTCTTGACTTCCATTCAGTTACCCAATTATTTTTCATTTATGAGGAAATTATTATAATAGCTATTTCCAGTGATAAGTGTGTTCCCCAAAATTTCAATGCCCAAGGATTTAAACCCAATATTTTTGAAAGCAGACTAATAGATTGATACCTGTGGCTCCGGTTAACCTTAAATAACCCTTAAACCAGTGGGTTAAAATACAGTTGAACTTGCTCTGAGTCTGCACGGTTCAAATGAAAGATTGTTGTATAACAATTTGGTGCACAAATTTATCCTATTGCAACAGCCCAACGCTTATAGAGTGCCAACTGATGTTTCCCCTCCTGTATTAGTCACTCATTCTTCAAAGAAGGGCTGAGGTTGGAGATGACTCTTGAGAATACCATGGAGATCCAAGAAAACAAGCAAACAGATTATCAAACAAATCCACCCAGAGTTGTCTATTTGGCCAACTCATAAACTCTTGACACAAATAACCAAATGATCCTACTTCAGACACAATATGCTGTCTGGAAAAGGCTTTAATGTTAGGAAAAATGGAGGGAAAGAGAACAGGATGACCAGCAGAAGGCAGATGGATACACCCTTGTAAGATGTGAAGCTTAGTGACAGATCATCATGGAGAAAACAAAGCACACAATCAATTAATAAAACAGCCAGGCAGGTCTCCTTCAGCTTTCGAAATATCAGTTTGGTTCCAGCCTCTTGGTCCAGGGGATACTTGCCTTCACATGATCCAGAAGATACTTGAATAACATTCCAAGAAGAGTTAGAGAAAGGAAGTGCAAAGATCTCCCACTGCTATAGCTACAGTGAGTTTTTAAAGGCAAACTAATCCTGGAAGACACACCTTCGTTATCTCAAAAATATAGAATACAAATTCCATTCCTTTCCATGTCAGTTTGTTCTAGGAAATAATTATTTTTCAAACCCTTAAGAAACAAAGCTGGATTGTGCAACCAGCTCCTGCCAAAGCAATAATTAAAATAAAGATGTTTTTTCTAGCTCCTTATACATTTCTCCCATTTATTGCATGGATAGCAATAAATTAATCTGATAGCCAAGACATAATATTGCTTTCCTGGCCCTGTTGCTCTCCAAATATGTTGAAATTACAGTTCCCAGATTCTTAAGCCAGCATGACTTGAACCGTGTTCACTGGGAATTCTGCAGGCACATGCCCAAGAAATGAGGAAGAAGATGGTAACCTTATCACAAAGGCTCTGATATGACCTTGTTCTCCAATTCACAAATCCCCAAAGGCTTCTTTTATTCATTCAAGGATAAGATAGTATTACATGTTCTTGACTGAAAGTAGGGTAGTAATATCTTGTTTCTAAACCTTGAACACTATAAAAAGGAAGCCAGGGAGTCATTTAGTAATTCAGAAGAATAACAGTATCTTTGCAGACCCACCAAGAGTTGAAATTCAGCTATAGTGTATTTTAATCCCAAAAGGCTCAGTAAAGTAGTTACTCTTCCTTACTACTTCTAAAATTGAGGACCTAATCAGTCATGCATTTTTGCTAAGGCCCAGCTAAACACAAGGTATGTCTTAGGGATTATTTTATTATTTTACCTGATTCTCATTCCTGCACAAGACAGTTATAAGGCCCCGGAGTTGTGGTTATGAGGGGTCAGAGCCAAAATTATTCAGTTACAACTAGTTAAACTCATCTCCTGCACTTCTCAGGAGAACAAGGAAACAAGCTCCATGAATGAATCCTGAACATCTCCAGAAAGAAGCTGAATTAGTAGGCATGTCCTATCCCAATCCTAAGGCAGCAACTCCAGAAAGAGGCTGTTGAAGATCTTTGGTTTTTGTAGCAAAGTAATTTTCTTGTCCAATGATATTATGATATGTCCGTAATATCAAGTAGAATCTGAGCCTCTGTCAAGCTCTAGACAATTGTGTGTGGGATGTTAGCAATGGCAGTAGTTTTCCAAAATGCAACTGGTATTTCGCATACACATGAAAATATGGTGATGATATATGTAGTAATTGAGTACAGTACAAGGCATATAACCTGTAACCATAGGAGAAATAGGAAGTGCCAAGAAGGCTATATATTTAAAGCTTCAGGTGTTGCTGTCATCTATATTAGTGTACTTTCATATTTGTTGTGGAAAGTGTGCAACTTTGCACAATTTTTCTTTTATTACTCAGCAATTTTATTTTTTAAAAAATAATCTTTTCCTGTCTACCAGTTCTTTAGTGGAAACAAAGATCAAGATCTCTTTCACCTCACCTGCTTCATCCATCATGTACTATAGCCAATTTTCTAAGCTGATTTTGGGGGGACTACTAATTTGAACAACTCATATTAACTTAATCAGTTTCATAATGCCGACACAAAAGTAGTTGATTTTCCTATTTATCAAATTAGTATCCACTTCTCTTTGCAGAATTTTTTGGAAGCAATCAGAAGATCCATACCTTTCCAACAGCATGTTAGGTTCTCAGATTCAAAACTGAGTTAATTTTGTAGCAAAAACAGGAGACATTTATATTAATATTTAGTAGTATTTTTATTTGGTATGTGGTTATATCTAAGTGCACTACAAAATCTATATCTATCCATCCATCCATCTATCATCTAACGATCTATTTTGCCCACTGCGGGAACCCACATATCTTGGTCCATCCCATCAGTTCCCATCAATTCAGCTGTGTGAAAACAAGAACCTCTTTCCAGAGACACAAGAACATCATGGCACCATCCAATACATCCTGCTTAATTATTGTTTATTTATCTTTTTTCATGGGAAAAGAAAATTAAATAAATAACATTGTTGGGGAAGGGAAAACAGGAAATATTTTGATTATTACATAACTTCTTTGTTTTCTCCCTTTTGTGCATGTGTAAAGGTTTTCAGTGAGCATTCTGATTTTTCAAGATTTTCTTTGTGCGCAGCTCTTTGTAAACTACCAGCATCCCATCAGAGGAGTCCAACTGCATACTGGGAATGTAGAGAAGAGGTACTAAGTTTGAAAAGCTCAAGGCATAAGGCTGCTTATCAACGGAGAAAGAGAGCGTGTACATTCTTCTCATCCTGTGTTTCCTCAATACTTGGTCACAGTAGCAGGTCAGCTCTCATCTGGACATTCGGTGACCAGCGCCCCTTCTGTTTGATGGTACACAACGGCAGCACAATCTCTTTCTTCCAATGAAGGCGTTTTGGCTTTTATTGGTAAGGAAACAGAAGACGGAACCTCTTGAAAATCAAGGGAAGAATTTTGTTACAAAGTAGGTAGGACTTGCAAAAAAAAACCAAACACTTGTCCACCCACAAAAAGCTCTGCCCTGAAAAACTAGACCATAAAGCTCTTGAGGAGGCAATCTCTCAATAAAGGGCACTTGAGAGTATGGCAGGTCGATGCAATCTCTACCTCTTACCCTCATGGGCCAGAGCAGAGTGTAAGATGGTCTAGTAACCTGGCAGGGCAGAATTCCCTCAAGTACAAACCAGGTAGGCACATGAGGAATACAGGTGGACCTCCAGGTCATAATGGCAGTTTTGAATGATATGCCACACAGATGGTTTCATTGCCTACAGCTCCATCTCCAATATTAAGAACCTCAATATCCAGATTAAATAAAAACAGTCTCCAAGCACACTTCCCTAAAGTTCTCCACATTTGCTTCTTCCAGTATTTAGGGAAACCTTGACAAAGCAACCCTTGAAAATGGCACATTGGTATATATAAAGGTGGTGCAAAGTTGGGTAGCAGGAGACATCAGATTTGTTTACATTTTCTACTGACATTATGTCTTAGTTGGAGCCATTGCAAGTGTTACGTCTGGATAATTTTGTTTCCCTTAAAAAGAACCTACTTATGTGAGTAGCACAATGTGGGGATCTCAACCATGTCAATTCCTGTCACATTTCAGATAACTGGAGATATGGAGGGTATCACAGCTGAGATGTGAGAATATCTGGCTTACATTCATAAAGATAGGTAGGAAGAATAGACAGGCATCAAGCACTAGCCATACTGATAGTGGCCCTATTTTAACAATGCTGATCACAGAGGATGAATTGTATTAGAATTCCAGTATGAGCCACATATTGAGCCACATATCCTGCTACATATTGAGACTGCTGGGGGTTGTATCTGACACATCTTGAAAATGCTGGCTTGAGGAAAGCTGTTATAAAAACATTTTTTTTAACATTGCTCAAGTGTTGGATTCTTATTCACACAAGCAGACCCATTTCTAGGAGGGAAGAAATAACAAAATGCAAGATGTGAATGGCTCCTCCCTCCTTTCCTCCATTTCACAGGTTCATATTTCTGGTTCTGACAAATGGAAAGAAAGCAATGTTCGTTTGGAATCCAGTTAAGTTATTCTCATATTTGAACTGTTTGTTTTTTTAAAAAAGGTATTGAAGAATATAACCCTCATTATTCTATTCTATACCTTACATATATTGTAGGTGTATCTTCCAGTTCATGTTTGACTACTTATCCAAATATTTATATAAGTGATCCATAAGTCCATATTCATGAGCAGAAGTGAAGCATTCCAGCAAAATGGATATCCAGCTATTGCTACAGATTATATTTAAAAATTGACCCATTTTAAAAACTACTGACATGTGTTTGAATTTCCACTTTAAGTCCAGAAAATTTAGCCAAAGAAAGTGTGCAGTGTTCCCCTTGAGAGAAGAAAAAAAAAGACAACTGCTATACATTTCTTGGTCATGTGACATTTGTTGCTTATAGGTGCCCAGCTAAATAATGTTGGCTATTGGTTGATGATTTCTGTGTAATAATCATTAGTTTTCTAAGTTATTTCATCAGAATGAACAAAGCTCTCAACTTTTAGGCTTTTTGAAGTCCTCTATTACTAGTGTCATGATGCAACCATTTGTAATGAGAAAGAAAGTGAGTGAAAAGCATAATCACACCTTGACCAAGTGAAGTCAGGGCACGGCAGATTCCATTTTCTTAGAACCCAGACCTGCAGACAAGGTTGCTTACCTAGAACAAGACTTCACCAAGCCATATGTTGGGCAAAGTTCTGAAGCAGGTGAAATCATGTGCTACCTCTTCCCCTACACACAAAATATCTGTGTACATAACTTCAAAGCTAGCTGACCAGGTTGCAGAAGCTACATAACCTTGTCTGCAGCTTCTGCTGTTCCTGTTGTTCTCTGAATCAAGGTGATTATGAATGTTTTCTTTGTGTCATTTTCTGAATTTTTGCTGCATCACTTTCCATTTCTAAATAGGCCCCATAAAGAATCTTACAAGAGCAGTAAAAATGGCAAGAATGGCTTAAAATATTCTTTGATCCTTCTTTCTGTCCCTCCCTCTATACTTAATATACTAATAGATTCCTGCAAATAAGAAAAATATTTATTTTTTTAAAAAAAACATATTGATATGAAGCATTGGAGAGGAAACTCAACAGTGGTTATCAACGTGTGTGTTCAAAGAAAAAGATCAGTATTTGAATTTGGGATTATTTGCACATGAATAACAGGCTGGCATGTCTTCTAGTACTTAATTATTACTACTATTATTGTTGTTGTTGTTCTGCCTTCCCAAAACTTAGAATACCCCCACTGTGTAGGGCAACTCCTAAAAGCCCAACATAATTAGTGGGAACCAGACTGGTGAAGTTTGCTCTTGACACCAGTAAATTAGGGCTGCAGCAAAATCCTTGTGACAACAAGAGAAAACAACAGAATCATCTCACTCCCAATTCTTGGTATCTCTAGAACATTATATGATGGGAACTTCCTCCATGGAATAGTACAAGTTGAGAGCTAGGAGGTTTTGCAAAGTCTGGGTGTGACAGTGCCTCCATTGCAGGACTGAGAAATAACTGATACATAACATGGCACTATTCCATACATTGAATTGTGCCAGTGAATTCAACCATGGCTATGATTTATGATTACTTGTGTTTTTTCATTGCTCAGGAATGAAAGTAAGAGAGGCCTTTTATATAAGCAAGGCCTTACCTCCTTGAGTCTTTTAAAAATTTCATTCTTTGTTTAATAACAGTCTTTTCAGCCATTGTGCATTCAAGCATCTAGCAGACATGGTCCACCTGAAGTAGATGTAAAACCTATCTACTCCAATGGACAATAGTTTCCTGGGGATTTGTGTGGGTGAAAGGATTATTAATTTTGGTCACACTACAGTGCTAATTGTAGATGACTCCTCTGACTTCTTCTGCTTGCTGGGCAAGGACTTGAGGTACTCTAAATGTCGTCGGGCATCCTCTTGATTCTGCCGGACATAGTAGATTAAATATGAGATCACCATGGCGAACCAGCCGAACATGGTGACCAACATGGCGATGTCTGTGGTCTTTTTATAGATGTTGCAGAAATCTATGTCTCCAATCAACTGCAGAAAAGGCTTGCCAATGTGCTCTTTCCGTGCAGAGGCATCACACACAATCCCATCAGAGGTACCAGCAACCAGCTCTACTCTCTCAACGAGCTGTTGGAGTGTGCAGTCACAGAGCCAAGGATTGTTGGATAAGTTGACTTTGGCTTTTAGTGCACTGAAGACATCTTTATTGATTGACACTAGCTTGTTAGAAGACAAGTCCAGTGAATGCAGGTTCTCTGACAAGCCCCTAAAGACTCCAACTTCTATGCGACTTATGACATTGTGGGACAAGTCTAGTTCTACTAGAAGTGGCAAATGTTGGAAGGCGTCATTGGGCAGGAAAGAAATCTGGTTATAATCCAGGTATAACTTGTTGGTATCATTGGGTATATCTTTTGGGATAACTGTAAGTTGAGCTTTACTGCAGCGGAAAGTTTTGAAGCCATCTTCAGTGGAAGGGTAACACCCCTTGGGAAAAGTGGTGGCTGAGTGGAAACAAAAGGCCATCAGAACAAAACTCTGGAGGAGCAGCCACATGGCAACTGAGTGGTAGAGGAACCAGTCCAGAAAAGGCATATTGGGGCACCAGGTAACTGTGTATCCACTCTGTCATCTGTTCCTTCCAGTACTTTCTCTGTTTCTTAGGAAGTCTTGGAGATTATGACTTAGGGAGTGCTATCTGTGGAAGACAGAACAGGCGGGGGAAAGCTAGGTATGAACCAACACTTTAGAATTTCCACTATCCAAACAAAAGGTACGTGGTCTGGGTATATTTTCTATATTAACGCAGAATTGATTCACATTGGACAAAACTGAAGTGCGAGAGCGTATCTCATCAACTGGAGTGTATCTCATTACATCCACACAAAGGCTAAGTCACCTTCCATAATTAATTGGGTAGTTGGAGCTGTGATCATGCATACTCATCCCATTCCATATGGCCCTTTAATCAAGGTTTACCCAAGATTAAACTTGCTATGAGAACCCATTTTCTATTAGCAGAAGTTTTAACTCTAATTTCAAATATGGGTTCACATTCTAAATTCTGCTAACCAGTGAGAGTGGCTGTTCCTAGTTTGAAAGGCACATGAAGTTTTAGGCAAGCTTGGGACCTTGATGGGAAAGGACTAAGGTCTTGTGGGACAGGACCAAGATAGTAAAGAGCACTGTCCCATTCATTGTATAGGATGACTTAAGTTTAATGTGCACTCAGTAGGTAAGATGAATAAAATATATCTGTAGGTACATGGGAGGCACCTCCATGTGCTCATGTTAATTTGCAGACAATTTATCTGTTTGCTACACTTTTTCAGCAAAACACACCCAAAGCGACTATAGATGCAGATATTAGCTACTTTTTTAAAAATATACCTAATGAACATTTTCCAACTTAACTTGAGAACCCCATATACATATTAAGAGGGCCTCCTTGTTCTTATCCATATTTAGCTCATGGAGGTTCATTGGATGACTTTGGGCCCATCACTTTCTTTCAGCCCAACCTACCTCACAGGGTTGCTGTTGTTGGGAATAACAAGGGAAAGAACACGATGCATGCCAATTCCTGTTCAAAAGATGGGAGATGATAGAGGGAGGGAGGGAGGTTAGGTAGGGAGGTAGATGATAGATACACAGATAGATAGAAATAAGACTATAATTCTATTAACAATGCCTTATTATAAAAAGCAAGTTTCTGGCAAGATCACCGACTACTAAATTCCACACCAGAGTATTGAATTCCACCACCTAACAGATGATAAACCCTTGTCCTGGTTGCAGATGAAACCTACATCAGCTCAGGTGACTAGACCAGGAATTGAGAACATGACACGAATCAGCCATCAACTCTTTGTTCAGGCTATAGAGATCTCAATTCTTTTTTGACAGAAGAACTAGCTGGCTTGAAGAAAGTATAGTGTAGTCAGCCTGTTAGAACAGCCAAAGATTAGCACAATGTAACTGCAACATAAATCAATTACGGTAATGACCAGGATGTAAAGCATTTCATATTCACTATAGTACAAAGATTTTCTCTAAGATATCCAGAACATATTTTGTTGGGAAGCTTCAGTTATACACTCTACTCTCCAACTGGGTACAAGGGACTGTTATCAGCACCCCACTGGGCATACTCATAAGTATCATTCTGAGAGAAAGCAGAAGACTTTTAACAGGTTGGAGAAAAACTAACTTGAAATTCTGAGAGCATTTTGTGAGCAGTTTTTTTCAAAGGTCTGTCATGGGTACACTTCACAAACTGGTTGCCATGATGGATCACATCAGTCACGAAACAGAAGGTTATATTTTTCACCATCATATCTGGTCCTACAAAATGTTTATCACTACAATTTAGCACCATCTTTTTTTTCTGAGTAGGTGGCAGTTACTTATCACTTTTATTTTCTAAAAAATTCCATTCTTGGAAATAAAATGAGGTTGGAACCCGCTACTTTGCTTTGCAACATGTCAGATTCCCATTTGACTTCTATTTAAGTAAAATAATATTTTTTTAAAAAAATCAGTTGCCTAGGAGCCTGGTGAGGAAGATGTCTATAAGCACCATTTCTGGAGTAGGCTTTGTATTTAAATTTGACAGATCTGCTGAAAAGACACGACCTTTATTTGGGGAGCTTACAGATGATACGTTATATAAGAAAATAATGATTGGACCATTGCTCCTGAATACCTTCCTTGTCCCATTCCAACACATTTTAAATAAAGAAATAAGGGATAAAGCTCCCTCCCTCCAAGTAATACAATCCAACTATGTCTGAACCAGTAGTGGGTTCTAAAATCCGTTGCTACTGGTTCGGTGCACGCTTGTGTGAGCGCACGATGCTTCTGCGCATGAGCAGAAGCATCCCGGGCTGGTGGGCGGAGTCTCCTGCCGCCACTACCAGTTCACAGAACCAGGCCGAACCGGGAGCAACCCACCGCTGGTCTGAACAAGAAAGACTGTAGTTTGGAAAAAAAAACCTGTAAGAAAGGCACATATAGACTTGAAAAGTTTAGATGATCCATACTATATTTTGTAAATTCCAAAATAAATTCTAAAAGGGGGAAAAACAATCAGATGAGTTTGGGGTTGGGGTTGGGAAGGTAACCATTAGCAGAAAAAAAAAAGAAATCTGCTAAGAGGTAGACTCAGTTCCACTGGCATCAAATCAGCTGTTTGTGAAATATACCCATGGAGCAGTTTCAACCTTTGTCTTGCACAGAAATGTCACTGCCTATCAAGTATCCAAGAGCAACTCTCTTGTCTTGTGGATTAAGCTTTAATGTGTTTACTCTCTTTTGAGCTATTTTAAACACCAGGTATCAGTTCAGACATTGGAACAACTTTATTGGATTTCAGTGGGAAAGAGAAAAATAACTGGGTGTGTCATTACCATATGAATGGCTTGCAAACTCTCCAAGTGATTTCACCTATATGTTAAATTGCCTGGAGATAAGATGGAACAGCAGAACCAACAGAGGCAGGCATTTGCCTTTCCAGTTCTGAATATGAGTCATTCACTAATATGTCCAAAACGATCTCCGACACACAACTGTAAATCAGATTGAAACATCTGTCACGTCAGCATCTTTCAGATTTTTTTTTTACAATTAGCAAGTAAATAAAATAATAAGCATAATAAACAAAAAAATCGCCATATCCATCTCAGAAGTTTCCTCCCCCTATTTTAAAAAAAGTGTGGAAAGTAATATCTACTGATCCAACTTCATCCCAAATTGCCATAAGTTTTAGCCTTGGAAAGGGAGATTTAAAAGGGGGAAACTTGTATATCTGATTGAATTCTCTAATACAGTGGTACCTCCAGGATCATCATTAATTGGTTCCAGGAGGTGCAATGAATACCAAAAACAATAAGTACCAAACAAAATTTTCCCATAAGGATTAATGTAGTGAGTCACAAGGCAGCCAACATCGACAAGTTCTAGCTTGTGCGTTGAGTACCAAACAAACGATGAGTATCGGGACAAAATGTTTGCATCAAAATGCATTGAGTACCAAATTTGATGGATTTCAAAGCAGTTGAGTACCAAAGTACCACTGTACTTGTTGCAAATACCATGCTAAGCCATGCTTTATTATATAGTTACGGTAGTTGAATATGCCACATATTTTGGTTTATATTTTTATATCATATAAAGTATGAAAGTATAATTTATCAACTACAATACAGGCAGTCCTTGATTTATGACCACAAATGAGCCCAAAATGTTGTTGCTAATTTGTTAAGTGAGTTTTGCCCCATATTACTTTCCTGCCACATTTGTTAAGTGAATCACTTCAGTTGTTAAATTAATAACATAGTCGTTAAATGAATCTGGTTTCCCCTTTGATTTTGCTTGTCAGAAGGTCACAAAAGGGGATCACATGACCCTGGGACACTGTAACTGTCATAAATATGAATCAGTTGATCAGGTGCTACAGTGGTCATAAGCATGAAAAACAGTTAAAAGCCATTTTTTCAGGGGCTTTGTAAATTCGAATGTCACTAAACGAACTATTATAAGTTGAGGACTACCTGTATTTGTTTCCATATAATACATTACACCCAAACCTGATAAATTAGACTTAAGGGTTAATGCTGCATATTTTCTTTGTAATCAGGGATCAGTGGCTAAAGCTCACTCTCAGTGCACCTCATTGAATATTAGCTTCTGCTTACATATTTTTATATTTTTACCTCTAAGGATGCTGAGAATATTTGTAACTTTTCTTCTAAAAAAGGAAGGAAAGAATGTGTGTACAACATAGTCAGGAAGCAAAACGTTGTGGCACATACTGTACTTTTTTAATGAATACTATGCAATCAGTGGAACAGCCTAGTGGCTTTCCCAGATGTACTCAATGGATCTTTGCCCAGTCCAGAAAGCCAGAGAGAGAGAAATCTTACAGCCGAACTATAAAAGGTTAAGAGTCTAGAATTCCATCAAAGGAGCCAAGCAAAATTGTTTGGGTCTTTCCTCCCTTTCATGAAAACGGAATTTCTGCCAAAAAGGCAATCCCATTAAATGATGAAAGAGATTCAATTTTAGTCCTTATAAATGATGGATTGTTGTGCTTAAAAGCACCCAGAGTGATGAGGAAATCCCTGCCTACAATAGACTGGCCAATTAACCACTCTGATTACCAAGGAGACTTGGAGCAAGCTCCTTTGAAATTAATATATATTAAGGGGCTTTAGGTCCAGGAAATTACGGCTTTCACACATAAACTATATTGTACTTCCTTGTTTTCGAGACAGTAGCTAAAGAGACCTTAGCCAGTCAGGGCAACCATTTGCAGCAAAGCTCTGATGTAATTCAGGAACTAAAGGAACTAAAGCTATTGACAGAGTAAGGAAGTAAGTTGAGGCACAGCCTTGTATCAAGAAAAGAGCACAGGAACTGGACTTCAGGTGGGAGCTAAAGTGGCTGCCAGTGTCAAAGGAGAAAATGAGAGTAGTCTGTGGATCAGTGTTTCTCAACTTCCGCAATCTTCACATGTGTGGATTTCATCTCCCAGAATTCCCAAGTCAGCACACTGCCTGGAGCAATAGCAATAGCAATAGCACATTTCTTATATACCGCTTCATAGTGCTTTACAGCCCTCTCTAAGCGGTTTACAGAGTTCAGCATATTGCCCCCAACAATCTGGGTCCTCATTTTACCGACCTCGGAAGGATGGAAGGCTGAGTCAACCTTGAGCCTAGTGAGATTTGAACAGCTGAACTGTTGAACTAGCAGTCAGCCTGCAATGGCTGCATTTAACCACTGCACCACTTCAGCAGGGGTCTCCAACCTTGGCAACTTGAAGACTTGTTGACTTCACCACTGCACCACTTCAGCAGGGGTCTCCAACCTTGGCAACTTGAAGACTTGTGGACTTCAACTCCCAGAATCCCTCAGCCAGCAAAGCTGGCTGAGGAGTTCTGGAAGTTGAAGTCCACAAATCTTCAAGTTGCCAAGGTTGGAGACCCCTGGCCTGGAGAATTCTGGGAGTTGAAGTCCACACGTCTGAAAATTGCTCAGGTTAAGAAACACTTCTGTGAATTTTACTCATTTTGATTAGCCAAACGAAAAATCTTCATTAAAATAATTTTTCCTTCGGTTTCTGAAAGCAACATTTCAACTATAATAGAGAGAGAGTGTGTTAGCCTGGCCCTTTACTTTTGGCTTGCATAAATAGGAACAGTAGAAAAACTTCTAGTAACTAAGCTTACCAGATTTGAGCTACTAAATGCCTGATGACCAAGGGGTTACCACATAATCCCTTGGCTGCCCTTTGGGGATCATCTGAATTTTTGCAGCTTGAATTTGGTAGCCTTTTTGTAATCAGCAGTGATGAGTCAAAATGTCTTCCAGCGATCAGGTAATGCTACTTAAATGAGACAGGTCAGATCTGAATTTGGCTCATTTTTTTATCCTTTTCAGAGTGTTGGTGTGCCACAAACTTTGGGAAGGCAGAAAATCATCAAATTGCTTATATGTACTTATTCAAAGGTGAGCAACAAATAAGTAACGGTGCAGCTGCCAGATTTTAAGTTTTAATTTACATTTTGTAGTGTCAGGTGAACAGACATTCAAGTAAAATAGGTTTATTTTTCTGGGATTTAGGGCAAACATAAGTGACTCTGGTATTTTGTCTCTCAGCAGCTGATATTATCTCTTTGAAGCCACTATTAAATGTATACATCCTCTAGTAATTTAGTTCTAAACATTTAACTAGATTTATTTATAATGTGTATTGTAACAAATGGTATGCCACTGCATTTCCTGAGTGGCTTTCCATATCAAAAGAATAAGATTAAAAGCAAAATGCAATTAGTATAATTATAATCCAATGTGCCATCATATTGGGGGATAGCATGATCTTACTCATCTCCAAATGCCTTCCTGAAGAGCCATGTTTTTACAGGTAGGAGGGGGTGGTCCAGATATGCAGGGGTAAGCTGTCCCAAAGGAGGAAGGTCATCACTGAGAAGGCGGGAGCCCAGAATCCCTGAAGATAGCAGCAGTAGAGTCAGAACATATACAAATCTAGCAAGCATTCTATTTGAGCAATACAAAACTACGAAGGCACAGCACTATGTATGAAAATGGAAGAGCAGTAGGTAAAAAAAAAGGGGCAGAACTGTCCAAATAGCTACTGATGTCCTACTTGATGCCATCAGGTGGAGTGTCCTCAGTAACACCTCTGCCATCTATTATAGGTGATAATGTCAGTGATACCACTCCGCTCTCTTCTTGGGGACACAGGGGAAGAAGTTAGTACCTTACACGTACTAAAGGCACTAGGCACTTCCTAGTAGTAGATATACAGTAGTTCTTGATTTTTCATCATGGGAAACCTCACTTTGCAAGCTAGGTTTATGGAAGGAGCAATTTTATTGCTCCTTTCCTTTCTCTCAACATTCTGCTTAAATTTCCTTCCACTGAGAGATATAGGGAGAAGGAATGAGGGAGATGAATGTCTGTATACTGAGACATATCAGGACTTACCCCTCTGAAATATCCTCTGCATTATACACTCAGAGATTGGCCCTCTCAGTCTGGGCCTCTAGGAATGATGAGTGCACCATAACATTTTGAAGACACCAAATCAGAAGTCTGAAAATTATGGGCACAAGGTAGAGTGATCATTGGAATGCCAAATAATTTCAACTGCTAGTGAGTCTAAATCACATGAGATTACCAGGATCGTTTTTTCTCATGTGAACCTGCTCAAATAATATGAGGCCATTCTTTTTCCAAAACTGTAGTAGGTCAGTCAGGCAAGGTCCTTTAAAGCTGGAATTTGTGTGTAATTCTTTCACAAGCAAACTTTGTCTGCTACATTAATGTCCTTTCACTGTCAAACTTTGCCTCTTCCAAGCTTTTTCTAGGATTCCATCTAAGATACATCTGAATTGATGATTGAACAAAGTGATGCAAAAGCAACTCCATTCAGAAATAAACCCCATTGTTTCCCAATCAAGTGCCTTCTAGATGTTATATGACTGCAATCCTAGAATTCCCCAGCCAACATGGCTGTGCTAGTTGGGATTGTGGGAGCTGTAGTCCCAACAGATCTAAAGGATGCCAAGGAGGAGGAGGTTGATGCGAAGCATTGAAACCCAATTAATTCATTTGTACTACCCAGTGCCAGCCCTGGTATCTTTATGAGTGTTGCAAATTGCCTTGGGAGCATTTTGAACAAGAGAGACAATTAAAATGTTTTAGATAGACTGCACTGAACATTTAGAATTTCCCTAAATTCTTACTGTCTGAACCGGCTGTTTAATAAGCCCCTGAGCAGCAACATGAGCTTTGCTTAATGTACACAATATGCAAAACCTTTTCACTCTGCGAGTGTTGTCAAGAAGCTGACCCAGTACAAGGAAGCTATTTTTACATGAAGTAGCCATTGTTCACAGCTCCAAAGGAGCCAATATAGAAAGCATCCATATCTCCTGGAGTGTTTGTCCTATGACATTTCCAGACTGCAGCATGCACACCTCTGCCAATTTCTTTTGCTTGATTTTGGTTTTTGGTTTTTTAAGCCTAGCTTCAGAAGATATCGAATTGCAGATTTTGGTGTAGCAGAACAAAACCATCTCTTACACACACACACACTTTTCTTTTTTCTTTTCTTTTCTTTTCTTTTTTTTATGCTGCTGCTGTTCTGATGTCATTTTTTCTTGGTGGACCTAATCTGCAGAAAGGAAGTCCTCTACAATAAAATAAGGTCTTTTTCTAAAAAAAAATAATCTAGTATAATATTGCTCTTAAACAGGATAGATGTATGAGTATTAGAATGACCCATCTTCTGGGACAGCAACCTAATGCTGTAATGTATGTGCATATGTAGGGAGAAAGTCTGCATGCATGGGGGAAATTTTGAATCAGGTTTGTGCCATGTGATTTACAAATGCATCATTTCTCTTCAACCTTGCATCACGTGTGGGACTATCACTTCTACCTCCAGCATTATGGTTTGCAGAATGTGGATGATGGGAGATGTGGCTCCACACATCTGGGAAGGGAAGAGTCATTAGAGAAGGCTACGCTGAGAATCAAATTTGAAGGAAAGAAAAGCATGTTATGTTTCATTTTTTAAAAAATGGTGCAGCATTTCAGTACTTTATTCTTGCTATTCCATTTAGTCTGTTTATTTTACAGGATTGGTGCTATTCCATTTAGTCTGTTTATTTTACAGGATTGGTGTGTGTGTGTGTGTGTGTGTGTGTGTGTGTGTGTGTGTGTGTGTGTGTGTGTGTGTGTGTGTGTGTGTGTTCATGCACATGCTCCTGACACTTTGATGAAGAGCTAGGAGAAATGGCTACAACTGGCCACTCTCTAGCATGCTACTATGAAATAGCTCACAAAGTAGTATCTTTATCTTCTTTTTAAATATAAGCAAAACTTGCCAGAATCTGGAAAAGCTATGTTAAACAAAAAACAGAGGGTGACTGAAAACTCTTAACCCACTGTGAAAAATCACTAACTTAAATCATGTTGCTACAATGATTTACATCAGACCAAGTGCGAATGAAGGTGAAAATCAGCTTTCTCACTATCAAAATCTTGATTTCCTTCCCTTGCCCGCTCTTCTTCAAATTAAGGTTAAAAAGCCATAATCTTTTATTTATAAAATAAAAGATTTTATATGAAAGGTAGCCACAAGGGGGCACCCGAGCAGCTCTCTCCCTAATAGAGACCGCGCGGGGCACACATGCACGCACTCGCCGCTAGCTCATTGAAGGAGATTCCCCAGCTTTAGTTGACAATAGCACAATAAGCTACGTCGTTCCTAGAAGTTCAGATAAGGAAAGCACAGGGAGTAGAACGAAAGGCGGAAACATGAAGCCTGCTTGGATCGGGCTTAGGATTCCGTTCCGCAGCTGGTCGCCTTACCTGGGTCCTGAAGGAGGGTCGAAAAATCACACACCCCTTTCCCGCCCCCTCCGGAAAATTCAGGCACCGTGGCCCTTCGAAAGTCCTCCCCCTCGGAGCTTCCCACTCCTTTCTAAAGATCGCCTTCGCTGCGATCCTGGGCTGCCTGCACCAGCCACAAGGCCCACGGGGGAGGTTCCGTCTGAGTAGCCAGAGCTGTCTCGGATTGCGGCGTGACTCCATTGCCCCGCAATTACTCCTCTGCAGGATTCCCAGCGATCAAAGATGTGTAGCCCCGGTCACTGCGATTTTCCACGCATTTCCTCGGAAGTAAGCGGCTCCCAGGGAATAGTGCCCGGGGGGGTGGCTTGCTTCTGAGTAAATACCAGTTCAGGTGCACGTCTTTCTAGGTGGGGGCTGGGGGAATGGAGGGGGGGAAGAGTTTGTCCTCAGATGCAACTTTCACCGATGCGGGAAAGTTGCACCAGCTCGTTCATACTGCAGCCTAGCGCCTCCGCCGCCTTTCTGAAACTGTCTCGGGCTTTCGGAAGCGCGGGCCCTCGGAGAGCCCCTTTTGCTCGCCTCATCCGTCTGTTCCACACGCGCGGGGCGGAGGGAAGATGAGACTCACCTGCTGTCGCCTTTTGCCTCCAGCCACCGGTTTTCTCGGTCCTCCGGAGACCTGCAGCCCAAGGGGCGAAGAAACAAGGCGAATGGGTGGAAGGGGCGTCTTCAGAATCCGCCACGCTCCCCGTCCAAGCAACAGGCATTGCGGCTTTTCTCCCTTTCCTTCCCCCCTCCCGCCTTCTCTTTTTTGTTATCCCTTGAATCCGCAGGCTTTGGAGCCTCCCGGAACGCGAAATCGGTGACCCCAGCCCTCCGCAAGGAGCCCCATCACGCCCGGGCAAGACGCGGGAAATTTGCCAGGTGATCACCGCCACGCGTGTCAAGGTTGGACTCGTTGTGCGAATGCCTGCGGGAGACGGACACTACCGGGTCCCCTCGGTCAGAATTTGGGCAGCTCAGGAGAAATCGCGGCGGAGGGAGTGAGGAAAGTCACGGTTCCCGACGGGTGGAAGGTAGATGTGTGCTGCTCAGTGGAAGAACCAGTGTGTGTGTGTGTATGTGTGCGTGCGTGTACGCGCGCGCGTCCGTCCTCCCGCCACTGGGCGTTTGAGCGAGGGTGGGTTTCCCCGTTTCTCTGAAAACGACTGCTCTCCTTTGGGGATTGAAAACCCCGCCTGGCACCAGAGAGAGAGAGAGAGAGAGAGAGAGAGAGAGAGAGAGAGAGAGAAAGAGAGAGAGCCCGCCCCTACACACGCAGAAACACACGCACACACATCGCCGCCTGCAACTAGAATTTTGCCCTTAGCTGGGAGAAAGCTTGATTGCTGAAGTAGGAAGGGATGGTAAGAACAGAGAAGGAAACCCAAGGCACCCGGAAGGCATAATTCTCAATCCGCGCCCGTGTGAACACCCGAACCCAGAATTTTCTTGGGTGGGTAAAAAGCGCTAATATTCCGCGGGACAAATGAACCTTAGGCTTCTTGGGACGAATGTCCCCCCCCCCCTTCCCCGCGAGCACACACATGTAGTCATCCCCCAAATAAAAGCATCAAAAGTCGGCAAGGTTTAAAGCTCATGAACATTATTGTATCAATGTTCAGGCTGAATGTGAACCTGGAAATCCCAGGCTGGGGAAGAAGATGACCGTATCCCTGACATGCATTTTACAGAGAAATGAAATAAATTCAGTATGTGGCAAGATATGTAGAGAGAACGTAGAACGAATGGGTAATGAAATGGAGAAAGGGGGTTATGTGAAAACTTTCTCCCTTTCTTGAAAGGCATTCAAGAGGGGGGGAGAGAGAGAGGGAGGTAGAATGGGTCATTTGATGGGAGGGCAAGGATGGAGGCTTAAGAGAGAGAGGAAGCAGAGCCATTCCAAACCAGCCCTTGTTGTATAAGGAGGAGCTTCCATGTTTGTTGTTGTTTGCCTAATTCAGTGTTTCCCAACCTTGGCAAGTTGAAGATGTCTGGACTTCAACTCCCAGAATTCCCCAGCCAGCGAATGCTGACTGGGGAATTCTGGGAGTTGAAGTCCAGATATCTTCAAGTTGCCAAGGTTGGGAAACACTGGCCTAATTGAACCCTGCTTGCAATTGGTCCAACATTTATACAGACTAGAGGAGGAGAATTTGAGCCCGAATAGACTCTTCCTCTGTTGAAGAGTGCATGTACATATATAACAGATAGTTATTAAAGATGGCAGGGCATGCAGAACCCGGCTTCTTAAATATCCTACTGTATTGGTGTTCCTGGTTATAAGTCTCTGGTCCTCAAAGGTATATTTGAAAACATGAGAAAATATGGAATCGGTATCAGTTACAAAAGCAAAGCAGACTGGCTGAAATGGATGGCCAGCTATGTTTGGTCTTTTTAAAAATAACTACACATATACCAAGAAACACAAGAGAATGAAGAGTATGAAGCACAAGAGAATCACATAGAGTTTTTGTAGCCCAGAGGTCCCCAAACTTGACAACTTAGCTGGCTGGAGAATTCTGGGAGTTGAAGTCCACAAGTCTTAAAGTTGCCAAGTTTGGGGACCTCTGCTGTAGCCTGTCACCCAACCACTTGCAGGGGATCTCTATTTGCCACCCTTTGAAGTGAGGTTATTTCCCAGCAAAAGGCATTAAAACCAAGACCAAGTTTATGTCTTTTTAGGACACAGAATAATACGCTAGCTTTCCAGTTCTCCAAGATCATCAGCAGGCAAAATAAAAAATGAAGCAAAACCTAGGGAATATGAAGGAAACAAGAAACCTGAGACACTAGGCCTAGCCTATGAGCCATCTAAAAGTCTAGGTCAGTCTCAAAATGGTGGTTCTGAACTTAATGCAGTTCCCAGATATAACCAAGAAATAGATTTTGTGCTGTCGCCCTCTTCTCTCAGCCTAAAATGATTATAACTGCTGTGATGGGCGGAGACTTCATAGCAACTGATAAAATCCATTTCAATACAAAACTCCACAACTGCCAACTCCTTATGCAGAAAATGTAATGAATGATCACATTTATACAGTTGTCACCATTTTGCCTGATAGTTGCACTGAATTTCACAATACAGAATCAGTGGACAAATAGACATAAATATGAATTGCACTAAGTTCAAAAGGATCAGAGGTAGAAGACTGCATTAAGAAATGGGGCCAGATGCTCTCTTCTTTATCCTTGTTCTCCTGCCACCAGGAACGTATCCTTAATTTGCAAGCGTCACATAAGTCCAATCTTGGATGAGGGGATAGATGGGGAACTCATCAAATTTGCAGATGACACCAAACTGGCAGGAATAGCCAACTCTCCAGAAGATAGGCTCAAGATACGGAAGGATTTTGACAGACTTGAACATTGGGCGCTATCTAATAAAATGAAATTCAATGGTGAAAAAAGTAAGGTTCTACATTTAGGCAAGAAAAACAATGCACAGGTACAGTATATGTGGTAACTTGCTCAACAGTAGTAACTGTGAGAGGGATATTGGAGTCCTAGTGGACAACCATTTAAATATGAGCCAGCAGTGTGCAGCAGCTGCCAAAAAAGCCAACACAGTTCTAGGCTGCATTAACAGAGGGATAGAATCAATATCACCTGAAGTGTTAATACCACTTTATAATGCCCTGATAAGGCCACACTTGGAATACTGCATCCAGTTTTGGTCACTACAATGTAAAAAAGATGTTGAGACTCTAGAAAGAGTGCAGAGAAGAGCAACAAAGATGATTAGGGGACTGGCGGCTAAAACATATGAAGAACAGTTACAGGAATTGGGTATGTCTAGTTTAATGAAAAGATGGACTAGGGGAGACAAGATAGCAGTGTTCCAATATCACAGGGACCGCCACAAACAAGAGGGAGTGAAGCTATTCTCCAAAATACCTGACAGTAGGACAAAAAGCAATGGGTGGAAACTAAACAAGGTGAGAAGCAACTTAGAACTAAGGAGAAATTTCCTGACAGTTAGAACAATTAATCTGTGGAACAGCCTGCCTCCAGAAGTTGTGAATGCTCCAACACTGGAAGTTTTTAAGAAGATGTTGGATAACCATTTGTCTGAAGTGATGTAGGGTTTCCTGCCTAAGCAGGGGGTTGGACTAGAAGACCTCCAAGGTCCCGTCCAACTCTGTTGTTATTATTATTATTATTTTTCTGAAGGATAGGCATGAAAGCAATAGGCAAGAAACTCTCTGGATTCAAATTCTGCAAAGCCACAGGGTGATTGGCTTAGTTTTGAATTAGCAGGATGTACTGTATAAATCCAGCTATTAAAGGAGAATATTTGTAGCTCAGGGTTGATATGGGGAGTCCTTGGTGCTCTGAGTTTGCTTGTTTTCTTGCAGACGTTTCATTACCCCAAACTAGGTAACATCAGTGGTGGGTTTCACTTACCTTCCCTACCAATTCGCATCGCGTCGGAAATGCGCGTTTTGCTACATCACATCAGGGAAATGACCCTCTGTGCATGCGCAGAAGCCTTTGTGCATGCGCAGAGGGTTCTTTGCCAGCCGCTTTCAAGGAGCGGCGACCGGAGGACAAGTTTGGGGGCGTGGCCAGCTGGCCATCGCTGCCGGTTCGGCGAGCAGGGGGAAATTTCCGCCACCGGTTCGGGCGAACCGGTCCGAATCGGCAGCAACCCACCACTGGGTAACATAATCCGTGCTAGTGTTACCCTAACCCTAGTACTGATGGTGTCACTTGGTTTGAGGTAATGAAACGTCTGCCAGACAACAAGCAAACTAGCACCAAGGATTCCTCAAATCCAGCTATGGCCATTTATAAACGATGCATTTTATTTATTCAGCTCATTATGATTATTCAGTTACCTAATTAGATATGTTTAAATTAACTATATGAACTGTGAAGTCAGTCACTGAAATGCGGTTCCTCTGAAAAACTTATAAAATCTTGCTCAAAGTATTTTCTTCCCTACCCCATTTTAGCTTTTAGAAGGACATTGCTCTTTATACATTTCCTAGGCCTGTTGATGGAGACCTGGACTCAATATGACTTTTAATCACTTACTCATTATATACTGCAAGATTGCTCTGGATGAAGACTTTGGGAATGAACTTTTGGATTTCTACAAGAATAGAATAAAACCACTGGATGGAAATACTGGCTAAAGATATCAAAATGTATCTTGATCCCTTCTGCTTGAAATTCATATGTGGTACCATAAGCAAAACTAGATTAATCATGGGAAAGAGATAAGGGTTTTGAAATCAAGCCAATTCTTTATATTCTTCTTGCTGCTGAAAGCTGTGCAGAGGTTCAGGACTACAGTGGGTTGGGTCCCAATAAGCTTTATGGAAATCTGAACACATTCAATGAGACTTTCTTCAGAGTAAACATGGTAGCCTTATTATAAAGAAAATAGAATTAGTGTTATTGTTAAGAAATGTAGTAGGAAAATAGAAAATAGAAAGATGGAGTCTATGGAGTCAGATAGTTTATCCATTTAGTTCAGCGCTGCCTACATTGTCCTTCCCTAACCTAACATCGTTTAGATCAGTGGTGGCCAACCTTAAGCATACCGTGCACCAATTTTTTCACAGACGAGTTCAGATGCGCCATACAACTCAAGCATGTTTTTTACCTTCTTACTTTCACGTTTGGGGTTGTAAAATAGGGATGGGGTAGGATCTGTTTTGCTTAAGGGAGGAAAAGGAATAACTCAATCACGCAATTCAATTAATTAATTTACGCCATTTCAAAATTTGACAAACGTAATATATATTTAATCTTGAATCTGTCTTTCAATCACTCTCAATACAAAAGCCACGCTAGTACACTCAATAAAACACTGCTTCAAACTCCATGCCACGATGGCTCACTCAGAACTCACTGACCATATCAAATGCTCGCCGCTCATTCGCACGTGACTTCAAACACATGATGTGTTGCTAGTGTGCGGTGTTTGCGATCATTTGAGCAGGAACCCGCAATGGCAACACCAATAAAAATATCCGTACGTTTGTAAACCCCCCTAAAGTAACATCTCACAAGTTCCATTCTAAGTTTCAGACACTGAGAAGTTGAACTTTACCGAAGGCTGTACGAATTGAACTGAGATCACTTTGGTGCACTGTTCCTTCTAAGGTGCTCGGCCGCGCGGCCGCACACGTAATGAGAGAATGCCGCGTGGAAGTTTCTAACTTCTGCCCGGCATTTTCTAATTGCAGAAGCTGCGTGCCTGCGCGGCCGCGCACATTAAAAGAAAACGCCACGCGGCAGTTTTTAACTGCTGCGTGCCATTTTCTAATTTTACAGGGAACATTGCTTTGGTGTTGAAAATATTAAGATGGATTCAGTTATGACACCTATTTTTAAAAAAATAAGTAGGCGCAAGGATGCAATGCGCCACTTGTAATCATCCAATGCGCCACGTTTGGCGTATGCGCCACGGTTTGGCCACCCCTGATTTAGAGCTTTGTTTCTACGACTCCTATCATCTCCAGTATAACCAATATTTCTGGAAATCCTGTTCTTAGTGAAGGAGAATGTATCGGGATAGGTAGTGGCCTCCCTGATACAGGAATCTAATATCAGCTGTGATGACAGCTCTTCGTAAAATGAGATTCACTTACTATGCAGTAAGACAAACCAAGTATTGGTACAGGTTGCTTCACTCCTACAACATAAGGGAGTACCAATCAGCACAAAGAATAATCTCATACAAAGCATGTTCATCCCCACCCTATGCTACCAGTGCCAAACACTTACAACAAAACTTAAACGAAAGTTAGTCACACAAAAATGAGATGCTTAAGTAAAGGTGCTGGAGTGAGCAGAAGAGATAAAATCAGAAATGAGACCATAAGAGAAAGAATTGGTACAGAACCAACCTTAAATTACATACCAAAGCAGCAAATAAAGTAGTTTGCTCACCTGGGGAGGACATTGTTGGATTCCAGATCATTTGCAGGTGTGTCAAACTGGTGGCCCGTGGGCCCGATGCGTCACGTGCAGGCCATGCCCACCCCAGCTCCACGAAGGCAAAAAAGTCATGATACATCATGTGACATCAATGTGACACAGGGAGTTTGACACCCATGGTATAAGGCATAAACAAAAAAAGGAGGTCAAAGAATACAAGGCAGATCCAAAAGAAGATGGAGAGACAACATCAAAGACACACTATAACAACATCAATTAACAATGACAAACCCCAGCTTTTTGTACTTCTGCCTGAAATATCTGATGCAAGTACATAAGTAACCATTTATGTTGCAATATCACAATACATGTTTCATGGGGTGGATTCCTAATTTTTTTACTACCACTCTGTGGGCATGGCTTATTTTGTGGGTGTGGCTTGCCAGCCATGTGACCGGGTGGGCGTGGCTTACCGGTCATTTATTAGTTATTTCAGAGAGATGTTACTACTATTTTTGCTATTTTATACCTTACATGAAAAGCTTTGCATACAAAGTGTGTGTTACACCATGGCAACACAGCAACCTTTATATGCAGAAAATGCTATAGTTAAAAGACAAGCAAGTCTCATACAGCATTTTTGGTTTCAGTCATGGATTCCTTAGACGAAAATATTGAGGACTGTTAAAAGAACAGTATCTTTTAACAGTCCTCAATGTTTTCATCTAAAGAATAACAGTATAAAACTGTATAAAATTAACAGTATAAAAGGTTAAGCTTTCGGAAAACGCCCACTTTGGGAAGCTTTAGGCAAACATGAAGGAAAAGTGTCAAATGCGAGCTTCTTATTATTTTCAAGCAAAGGGACGGGGAAAGACTTAATTGTCAGGTTCTTTCAGCGTCTCACGCGCTCCCTCAGCCATCCTCCCCTGCTTGGATTCACTGTGGGGTAGGAAGGCAGCGCATGTGCAGTGCCAGAAGCTCGGCTTCTGGGCATGCGCAGAAGAAATTTTTTTAAAAAAAATTAAACAGTTTTTTTTTAAAAAATGGCGGCACCCAGGCACCGGCAACCAACCGCACCGGTACTGTGACGTCACCAGCGGGCCGCTACCGGTGCTATAGAGTGGACCGCACTGGTAGGAACCCACCACTGCATGTTTCATCTCTTGCCCCCTGTGGACATCTGTAATTCAGATCACATCTCCTGTTTCCTTGAAACTAACTTGAAGCTTAGTGAGCTGTACGTCTGAGAACCATCTCAAACTCATTCTTCCAGCCTCTTGTGATGGAGAGGATTATGTTCTGGCAGCTGCCTTAGAATCAGAAATATATTGATCATGGGAAATAGGTTTATAGGCCGGAAAAGTCATTTCTCAAATATTATTTGCTGTACCAGTTTTTGTCCCTGTGTCTCAGGGTTATGTTAAGAGTTTTAAAAAGCAAGATACTTTCGTATGAAATGTCCTTAAGCATAACTGAGGTGCAGCATTGTTATATAACGTTAAGATGTCAACAAGGGCTATAGGGCAAGTTATTTGGGAAAAAGAGGCCATCGTCCCAAGTAAATGATGTCATAACAAGGCACCCAAGAGAGAAAAAGAAAAGAGCCAAGACAGCTCCAGCATTTCTTGGCTTTGACTATATCATTAGCAGAGCCAGGCAGCTGCCTCATACGGAAGACTAGAGAGTGACAATGAAGCTTGGAAAAAAATGGAATTAGGTGTATTCCTTATGGCCTGCTTATTTCTTTCAAGTGTGGCCAAGCAGTTGTCCCACCTGACCAGTTTTGAAGGAAGATTCAGGTTCCTGTCTGGTTAGCTTATGTGTATGGAGTAGAAAAATGGCACGTCTTGTCCTTTGCTTTAGGCAGAAATGAGTTTTCAGACACTTTTTTATCTTTAACTGTCCCCAATGGAGGCTGAATGAGAGAGAAAAAAGTCAGATTCTGAGTATCTGCACAGGTTTACTTGATGGAAAAATACAAGATAGACCTGAAAAGATTTTTTTAAATTAATTTGTATCTTTTACCATTTTAATTCTGCTGCTTTATCATACAGAAAAAAGAGAGAGAAAATATATTGAAGTTTGAATACATTGGCTAATCTTTCCATTGCATTCATAAAATGCCAGTTCATAAGCAGAGAATTAACACATATCAATAATCCATGGCCATAAATGTGGGATAGCATTATCTTTCCATATATGATTCACACTGGATAGAATCCATTCTTGATATATCCATAATTCTTAATATAATGATAAATTCCAACTTTCAATTCAAAATTACATTCACATTTTGAACTATTCCCCAGTCTGTTCTAACAACTTACAGACATTAGAAAAGTCATGAGAAAGTAATTATTTTACACGTCAGCAAACTGAACTTGACACCCAAATTCTTTAAAACATTTTCTGGGAAGTCAATTATTGTTGAAACCAAAACGTCATTTTGAAACCATGCAGGACTGACTTAATATTCTTTAAGCTTTTTAATTTCTTGCCCCAATAACACCTAAATATCTGATTATGTCTAATCAATTTTAATGATGGAAAATGATGGAATTCCTACTAGAAGTCACCTATGCGGGCAGCTATGTAAATTTGTTTAATAAATAAACAAATATTGGCACTAAGTATGTCACTGAAAATCCATGTTGCTACAAAAATGTAATTTACAGAATAGCAAAGCATTTTTCTCTTTTTTATGAAGCTAAAACAGTTGTTCCCTTTTTATCGGCATGGAACACTTATATATCTATCGGTAATCTAACATTATCAGATGTTTGGCATACTTTTATAAAATCAGATTGTACTGAATGAATTATTGAAGTTAATACCTTCTGTAATCATCATGCCAAAGTGCCTGTTAAAAACTTGGCATGAATCTTTAACAAACATATTGGGCAAGTGCTCACAGAATTCATAGGATCGTTTTCTAGTTTCAAAATAATCATGATGTAATCCTTATAGCATGATTTTGGTAGGGTCCATTTTTCAAAAGATTACTCATACAACAAAACAGAAACCCAAGTTTTGCTTAAATTTTTGATATCACTCTGTGGATTATATACAAGTCGTCCATGGGCTCAAGTAACAGACCCAAAGCAATCAAAATTCCGAGGCCACGGTGCTCCAGGGTTGACAATATCATTTCTGAACTAACTGAAACATTGATCCAAAAATAGTCAAAACAAAACATGTGGCTATGTGGAATTGATCAAAAGGTATACTTCTGTTTAATTGAACGTTATTTTCTGCATATGTCTACAAAATTAAATTCATAAATGTATCCATGGAGAATGTTCCAATCAGGGGAATAGGTTTCTTTCTGTCATAACATCGTTTTTCAATCCACATGAAATTTCAAACCTTCAGCTACAGATGTGGCCCACCAGTATACCAAAAAAGACTTGCCTGCTGTCCAACCTGCATCATTCTGACTCCCATCTGGTAATATGTTTTTTATTGCATTGCATGGCTCAAAATCGGGCAAAATGCTACCGGTTCAGCCTGGTTCGGGCGTACTGGTAGCGGCGGCCGCTGCCAGTGGTTTGGAAAACCGGTAGCGGCGGCAGCGCAAGGCTCTGCCCACCCGCCTGGACATCGCCATTTTCTTATTTTTAACCCTCTGCGCATGTGCAAAGCCTTCTGTGCAGAGGGTGAAAAAGCACGGATGACGGTGGCGCACGTGAAGTGCAAAGTGTGTGCGTGTGTGCAAAATGCAAAGCACACGCAAAATGCAAAGCAAGCACAAAACGCAAAGCGCGCAAGCATGAAACAGTAGGGAAGGTAAGTAGATTTCACCACTGATAACAATGCATTACCCATGAAAGGCAGGGTTTGTTTATATATGATATCCATACTCCTACACCGAGGTTGAATCTCTTGGGAAGAAATGTTTACTAGCAATCACTCAGTAGCATGTAGTGATCAAGGTGTTGGAGTGGCACTAGAAGACCATGATTCAAGTCTTCTTTCAGACATAGATGCTCCCTGGATGGCTTTGAGTCAATCATTCTCTCTTAATCCACTTATGTCACAAGATTGTTCTTATTGTAGGAAGGAGGGAGCACTATTTATACCATCTTGAGTTCCTCAATGAAGACAGGATATAAAACTAACAAATAAATAAGGAAGAGCCGAGGTGGCGCAGTGGTTAAAATGCAGCACTGCAGGCTGCTAGTTCAGCAGTTCAGCTGTTCAAATCTCACTGGCTCAAGGTTGACTCAGCCTTCCATCCTTCCGAGGTGGGTAAAATGAGGACCCAGATTGTTGGGGGCAATATGCTGAACTCTGTAAACCGCTTAGAGAGGGCTGTAAAGCACTATGAAGCGGTATATAAGTGCTATTGCTATTGCTATTGCTAAGTAGTCTGGCTGGTGACCATTACTTTAATACAGTGGAAAGACCTAAAACTATGTGAACTGTTTAGTATAAAGCTTATGTGATAAAAGAAAACGGCACAAGAATATGTAAAAATTAAGTACCTCCACAAAAATTATACCTACAATTGCAGGGAGAGACAAGAAAAAGAGATACAGGGTCTAATTTTTTCACCTTTCACTTTAATACAATTTGACTATTAATTCATGTATGCTAAATATTTACAATAGGGAGAGGAAAACAAAAATGCAAGTGAAAAATAAACGCATTAACAGGCAATTTTGAGCACCATAATCCCTATGCTTTTAGAGGACACCAGGTTAGGCCTGATTATATTTTTTTCTCAGACGCTCCAGTGAATTGGAGAGAATGAAAAGCAAGAATTATATTCATCTCAGAGAATGTGTAATTTGTAGAAATTCATAGATGGTTTTAAGAACGCAAAGAAAAACAAATCCATTTATGAAGGCCATCAATGGCTTTTTAAAAATGAATAAAGAGATGATATGTTCACTGGCAGCTATCAGCCACAAGAGCAAAATTCTCAAAATCCATTTTCAGAACTTGAATGTAATTTCAGATCAACTTTCCTCAAACTTATGTTTTCACATATGGCCAATTTTAGATCCCATCAGTCCAGCTGTGGGGGAGGGATATAAGAACTACTTACTCTCTTGCCATGACAGCACACGTGTAATACCATCTGTAATACCATCTTCTGTAATAATAAGAATTTCCAATCTGTTATTAGCTTATGGGCACACATTTCCTAAGGGAGGGAGAGACATGGAAATGAGTAGGTTAAATAAATATGGATCTCAACTGAGGAGCAAGCAGAAAATGGGTATCAATCACATCACTTCCCCAAAGAAAATGCATCATAGAGAAGATATTTACTGCACAACCATGCAAATGCTAGTGTGTGTGTGTGTGTGTGTGTGTGTGTGTGTGTGTGTGTGTGTGTGTATTTTTTTTTCCTTTTACGATTCTGTAATCCCTTTTATCAGGATGGATTGGGACAACTGAATGGAGCTGAGCATTTACTGGCCAGATGCCCTTCCTGACACCTATGCGGAGTTCACAGCAGATATTTCCTCTTTGCGCCCAGATAGAGAAACATCTGTCATTGCCTAGGAATAATTTCAGTCAGCATCCTCAAGGTCATCACCTGATGAACATAACATGGCAAGATAGTTCTTCAAGTATAGGACAACTTAAAATGTTGTCAGATGGGACTTATAACCACCCTAAGAAGCAGAAAACCAAACATATCCTCTCGATTTCAATCTGTGTTTCTCAGGCTATCTGTGAAAATATCCAAAACTATGGGCTGGATTCCACTTTACACTAAACCATAATGTAGTTTGTTTCATTGTGGCCTAATGCAATGTATGAACACTACATCTGTGGTTCTATAAACAAGTTTTACGCAGGTGAACTAAGTTGTTGTGGCCTTGAATCATATATGAACCCAGTCATTCTGAGTTATTCAGCAAACCATAGCTTAAACCTCTGAGGCATATATGAGGTATTTGATCATACCTAATCCCTTTTTTGTAAGCATACAAAATCTTATTGTAAAATACTTTATTTCACTTCATTATCCACCATGGATTTTATAAGTCTAATTTCAGCATGGTGGGACGAAATTATTTTTCAGGATGAAGGTAATCATTGCTTTTTAATTTATTGTTTTAATCTCATCACATCACTTCACAATTTGCTTATTTATCAGTGCAGCACAAATTGGGGCTCTTTATGAGCCACAAATAATAGCCACCAATGGAGGTGCAAGAACAGTTGTTGCCTTTAGCACAAAACCAGTTTTGTGTATAACAGCCGTTTCTCTTTGCCAAAACGATTATACAAAGTTTGCTGCCTTGTCGTTACACATTTCTTTTCCATCAGTGGCTAAAAATGTTGCAGCCCTTTGGGTGACTGGATATATTGCAAAATTCCAAGATGTCTTTAAAAATCAGAGTACTGATAAAATGACATCAAATGTTCCAGCAGTTCAATCCGACTGATGGTAATGTCAAAAATGTCAACTCTCAATATTAATCCTATAAGGTATTGTTTGGAGCGGTCTGTGATCTTCTAAAAAAGAGCTCTTATATCTTATTTCAGAGCTTCAGCCGTAGTTCAAGACTAGCAACCTAAAATTAGTGGCTATCATCAC
This sequence comes from Diadophis punctatus similis, assembly GCA_023053685.1. Lineage (NCBI taxonomy): Eukaryota > Metazoa > Chordata > Lepidosauria > Squamata > Dipsadidae > Diadophis > Diadophis punctatus. The sequence continues at coordinate 18,570,913 of JALIGW010000009.1, read as the reverse complement.
ACAGTAAGTCAAAATAAAAATCTCATTTAACTAGTGCATACGAAGTGGTACTTTACCCTGTCATATATGTCTGATTGTAACTAGATGTTGTTGCTTGCTATGTCATCTGAACAGAAGGTGGAACTTAAGACTGGAGATGTATGGTAAATCCCAAATGGTGACTATTTTGCAAGTGTAGTAAGATACAGTAAGATTACAAAGCTTGGTTTTTCAGTGAAATCCAGAGGAATGTAAAATGGTAGCATTCACTAAGATTTAGCACAGCCTGCAAATTCAGGCTCAGAAGTTATGGCATTGTGGAAATGGCTTGTTTTCTATTGGCAGCAATCAATTTCCTTTCCCTGTCTCCCACCACCTGAGCTTGGAACTCCTTAGTAGATAGGCCACAATGAGCCCACACAAGATACCAACTGATTAAGCATCATGTACAAGCACATGCCTTAAAGCAATAAACCATAGCTTGGGATTGGCTGGATTCACAAAGAATGCAGTACAAAACAAATTAGGGTTTCTCTCAGGAGCAGACAGGGTCATTTTGAAGGTTAGGAATAGGTGATGGGTGCACTGTAAAATGTCAGGAGGCAGGGTACAATCACGTGTCGTCCAGGCAAAACTTGTTTGGCAACCTGTGAATAAATAAGATGTTGGAAGCTATCCTGAGACTTTCTTTTTTTTTTCCAGGCCGTTTTGCCATTGTCCCCTTCCTAGGTTTCAGAGAAAGGGACCAACTCAAGATCACCCTCTGGCTTTGTGCTTAAGGCCTGGTAGCTTAAACAAGATACCAAACTGGATCTCACATTTACCTTTAGCATCAGGCTTATTCTAAAGTGACCAGATTTTTTTTTTTTAAGCAGGACACCGAAGGGGGCGGGGCCGCCTGGACGCCGGGTTTTGCCCTCTGCGCATGCGCAGAACGCTGCGCATGCGCAGAGGGCAAAAGACCGCTAATGTCGTTTCACAAGAGCCGTTTGCGTGCAGGGCAGTTTATAAATAGCGGCCGCCAGGTAGGGAGCCGGCCGGGGTTGCACAGGGCTGGGGGAGGCTCGCTAGCCCGGCAGCTCCGGCCGCAGGAAAGAGCGGGGGGGGTGCCGTACTGGGAAGGGCCAGCAGTCGCCGCCGCCTGAGGGGGCCACCCCCCCGCCCGCCCGCCCGCTTCGCTGCAGGGGACGCTGCACCGGATCCCCAGTCGCGCCGGCTCTCCCGCGGCCACGATGCCCGCCGACCTGATGGAGAAGAGCTCCTCCTCGCCCACGGCGGCCATCCCGGCCAGCGCCGGAGGAGTCAACGCAGGACGCCCGCCGGCCGCCCACGGCCGGCCCGAGCTGAGAGGCCTGCTGCTGCTGCTGCTGCGGCTGGGCCCCCAGTCCCGGCGGCGGGAAGGCTGCGGCGGCGGCCCCAGCCTGCTGAGCCAGCGCCGGCCCGAGGGTCATGGATGCGACTCCTTCGCTCGGGCCGCCCCTGGAGGGCAGTGAAGGACACAGTGGAGAGGCGCCTGATGCAGCCCCGCCCTCTCGAAAAGGTCGGCGTCGCGGTGGGCGGGGCGGCCCGAGCGAAGGAGTCGCATCCATGACCCTCGGGCCGGCGCTGGCTCAGCAGGCTGGGGCCGCCGCCGCAGCCTTCCCACCGCCGGGACTGGGGGCCCAGCCGCAGCAGCAGCAGCAGTAGGCCTCTCAGCTCGGGCCGGCCGTGGGCGGCGGGCGGGCGTCCTGCATTGACTTCTCCGGGGCTGGCCGGGATGGCCGCCGCGGGCGAGGAGGAGCTCTTCTCCATCAGGTCGGCGGGCATCGTGGCCGCGGGAGAGTCGGCGCGACTCGGGATCTGGTGCAGCGTCCCCTGCAGCGAAGCGGGCGGGCGGGCGGGGGGGGTGGCCCCCTCAGGCGGTGGCGACTGCTGGCCCTTCCCAGTATGGCACCCCCCCCCCCGCTCTTTCCTGCGGCCGGAGCTGCCGGGCTAGCGAGCCTCCCCCAGCCCTGTGCAACCCCGGCCGGCTCCCTACCTGGCGGCCGCTATTTATAAACTGCCCTGCACGCGAACGGCTCTTGTGAAACTTGCCAAACTTGTGAAGAGCCCTTGCAAAGCCGTGCCCGCCGAAAATTGTATTTGTCTTTCGCCCCCCCATGAGCCGCGGCCGGCCGTCCCTGCAAGGGAGAGCCTGCCCCCCAGCCCTCCCTCGCCCCTTTCAAAAAATCGGGACTTTTTAAGAGGGCGGGCGGGACGCGGGACAAACCATTAAAAAGCGGGTCTGTCCCGCCAAAATCGGGACGTCTGGTCACCTTAGCTTATTCTGTCTGGAAACAATATCCAGGACCATTGATAATCTGGTTCTAAGAGATGAAATGAGTTACTCACTTGCATTCATATGTTAAGGGGATATGGTTTTTGATTAATGCTCCTGTGAATATATTGCAAAGATAGATGAGGGCCCTTACTAGCTGTGGCTTCTATTATAATGCAAAGCATGTCTTCATAAATTGAACTCATATATTTGCATAAACAACAAGATCAACAGTTATCTGCTGAACTAGCCTTATTAGCATACAGAGTATAGATGTAGACCAATAGTTCTTCAGCAAGCTCACCATCATTAACGATAAACCTGAATTAGGGACTACTGGATACAATTCTCAAGTTGACTGAAAAGCAGGATATAATAATGCTCTATCATTAACTGATACATATACACTGTATATGATAAAGCCATATTCCCTTTTTCTTTATAAAGTGCATCTCTCTCTAAGGCACACATTTAGCAATTCCTACAATCTTCCATTGCATAACGTCAGCTCACAGCATACAATAGCATGTAAATTAAATATTAGTGGGGCATCCTCAGTTCTGAAATCAAGTCAACAAAGCAAAAATGATGCATCCACATAACAAGTTATGCTCAAATAAATCAATTATATTAGAGCTTAATGTGATAGCATGGTTCACACAACTTACCAAGACAAGAGATGGGTTTACCCATCAACTAGCCATCCATTTTGAACTTGCTTAAAACATTGTGCAATCCTAGGTTCCACACAAGTAACATTAATTATTAACAGATTGAGTTGAAAGGGACCTTGCAGGTCATCTAGTCCAACCCCCTGCCCAAGCAGGAGACCCTACATCTGCCTCTACCTAGGATCGAACTCACAACCTCCTGATTGTGAGGCAAGAGCTCCACCTCTAGGCCACAGCAGATCTTCAATAATAAATGAAGGTTTTTGTGGCTTTTCATTTCACTGTGTTGGCAAACTGGTTTTATCCTTCTGTCATCAGGATTATTTTACCGTGGTTTAATCTGATTTTATTTATTAAATTTATTTCTTTAATCTCTCCCTTGCCTTTCAATACATTTCCAGAGAATCTTATTAAAATAAAATATCTTAGAATGAGGTACTTAAAAATTAAGATTAAAATGTGGCCATGTCAAACTAAATGTGGCCTTCTTAAACATGTACAAAGGTGCAGAGACCATGAAACTGAGCCCATCCAAATTAAGTTATATCTTCTCATTCTCCATCATTTCAAAAATAGCAATTATTTCCTCTCAACCTATTTTTCCCATTAGAAAAAAACATCCATGAATGCAGTAAAAACAAAAGAAGCCTTTTCTCTCTAAGCCAAGAGGGCAGAGAAGGGGACAGAATTAACATCTCTCTATGACTTCGGAAGAGGTCAGCATATAATTTGGAAAAGCTTGTTAAGGAAGATCTTCTCAGACCTCAGCCAGTTTGGATACCATGAAAGGGTAGCAAATTGTTAGCTGTTTCATTTATAATTATTATGTGTTTTTAGTGCCAGGAAAAGGGAGAAGTGCTTACATATTATCTTCCTTGGGTGCCAAAACAGCTTGATCACTCTTGCATACTACAGCATGCATCTTGATGTGGATTATTTTTTTTACTGTTCTGCCTTAGTCCTGTTGATTTCACTGGACTCCGACATTCCAGGTGGGAGTTCACGCTCCACCTCCAGGTTTGAGAACAGGGTCTCTTGGTCTCTTGTAGGCAGGGCATCTGTTGGGCTTCTCGGCTGCTTGCTCTGTAAGGTCTTGGGGTGGAGACCTGGGTTGTTCTTGCTCTTGCATTTCACTTGCTTGTGCTTGAGCCGCCTGTGGTTGGCAAAGCCAGGAGTCTCCCAGCCTACTTCGGAGTTGGTCGATGTGTCTTCGCCACACATGGCCGTCGTCAAGTTTGACCTGATATGACTTCGGCCCAGTGACAGCTATGACTGTGGCCTTCACCCATTTGTGGTCCCCTGCGTAGTTTTGTGCGAACACTAGCTCGTCTATTTCCAGTGTCCGGATCACTGTTTGAATCTAGGGGTGCCTCCGGGTGGTAGTTGGGATTCAATCTATCCAATTGGGACCTTAGCTTCTGTCCCATCAGCATTTCAGCTGGGCTCCAGTTGGCGTGATGTGTTGGGCGAGTAGGAACTGGTCGATCAGTTCTTACCAGTTCCCTGGGCCCATTCTGGTTAAGGTCTCTTTTGTCATTCCCACCATTCTTTCCGCCTGGCCATTGCTAGCTGGACTGAATGGCGAGATGAGGACATGCCGTATTCCTAGGTCTGTCAGGAAGGACTCCATGTTCTTTGCTGTCGTGTCGGACAATGGGGTCCGCAGGCCATGGGTAGCAAAAATCCTCCTCAAGGCTCGTATAGTTGCTTCCGTAGTCAAGGTATGCATGGTCACGACCTCCAGTCATTTAGAGTAGGCATCCACTACAATTAAAAAGGTCTGCCCCGCCATAGGTCCAGCAAAATCTATGTGGATTCTTGACCAAGGGGTTTTGGGTATTTCCCACTTTAATGGTGTGGTTCATGGTGAAGCCGGCCGGGTTTCTTGGCATGGCAGGCAGGTTGCCACCCACTCGGTGATATCCTGATCCAATCTAGGCCACCACAGGTAACTTCTTGCCAGTGCTTTCATGCACACTATTCCAGGTGCCCTATGTGCAGAATCTCCATCACCCTTTTCCATAAGCTCTGTGGTACAACAACTCGCTCCCCCCACAGTAAGCACCCCTTCAGCACTGACAGTTTGATTTTTAAATGGTTTAAATTCTTCCCCCTCTTCTTCCTGTGGCCATCCCCTTAACACCCAGTTCATGACTTTGGACTGCCCCTCATCAATGGACATGGTGATGTGGAACTTGTCTTTCGCCGTGTGTTCTGCGATATCTCGAGATGTTACCGGACTGGTCTTTTCAATGTTGACCAATAATATTTCAGCCACCGGTGCAGGGTCTTCCATGAAGTCGGGTGTGGGGCATTGGCTGAGTGCGTCAGCATTCCCAATGCTCTTCCCTGGTCAGTGGGTTAACTTGTAACTATAACCGGACAGGAAGATAGACCAGCGTGCCATAACCTGGGGGAGTTTGCTGGTTGTCTACGAGAAGACCCAGTAATGGTTTGTGGTCTGTTGTGAGTTTGAATTTGTGGCTGCATAGGTATTCATGGAAACGCTTGATGCCAGCCACTGCTGCAAGTGCTTTTTTGTTCAGTTGGCTGTAATTCCGCTCAGCTGGTGATAATGTTTTGGAGTAATAGGCTATGGGGGCCTCTGAGTCATTGGGAAATTGGTGGCTGATGACATTGAGTCAAATGTGCTGCGGTTTCAGCTGGTGTCTTGTGACGGCCAGCAGGACTTGCTTCAGGGTTTCCCAGGACATTATAGTGAATACGGAGCCAGTGTCTAGCTCCATATTGCATGGGGTTCCCTCAATGGACATGGTGATGTTGGAGTGACCCACAGTAGTGTTGTAGATCCTCGGTTGTCCTGGTATTGGTAATCGTCCCGGTGCCTACCTCGTTGGCCCCCTAAACAGTTTGTCAGGCCGAAGCCATTTTAGTTGGGGTCTTTGGCCTGCCACACTTTATACTATTTTAAAATGTATTTTTTACTATGGGAAATTGGGAGGGGGAATTGCATGAGGGCTGTCTGTATGTAGCCATAACAAATTCTTTCTAGAAAGCCAAAGTCATTCTTTGTCTCCGCACTCCTGCACTTGTACGGAAGGAGATGGGTGGATTCTGCCAGTTGAAGATTGCTCAGCGTGATGGACTTAGGGGTGTGGGGGCAAGGGCTTGAACTTTCAACTGGGTGGTGAAACCCGAGGGACTTCAGATTCAGGTTTCACCCAGATGTGCCAACATGGCTCTATTAATAAATTGGAACTTTGAGGAATACTTTGCCTCGGACTCTGATTTAGTTTTGGATGCTATTTGGAACCCTGACACGGTTCTGCCCTTGTCTTCCCGGTTCCATGGGTGGTTTGGATTGGTAATGAATGGCTGGTAGAGGGTTGGTTGGGTGGCTTGGCAAGCTTCCGTGATGTGCCCTCTTTTCTGGCATCAGCGGAAAATGGTGCCTTTGAATTTGCAAAGTGCCCTGGCATGCCCCCCTAGGCAACCCGAGCAATGGGTTTGCCTGTTTTCATAGTCTCTGGCCGTACCCTTTTCTCTTGGTGTACATGGTGCACCATTTCATCCTCCTCCAACTCATCGTCATATTTGGGGACTTCAGTCATACAATCGGGCTCCCTGTGCATGCGATGGACTCTGACAGTCTTTCGGATGTCGGCTGCTGAGTTGTCTGAGGATTCGGCGGCTCTGGCTTCTTCCATGACATCCTTGAATGTCACCCCTCGCCGGATCAGTAGCTTCTTTGGAGATTGAGATCTCGCATCCCTAGGATGATTCGATCTTTCATCATTTCCTCTGGGTTCATGAATTCACACTTTGTTGCGATTTCCTGGAATTTAGCTACAAAGTCATGTATTGTTTCACCTTCGTGTTGGTGGCGATGATAAAATTCATTGCGGCTTACCATCGGGGTTGCTGTGGGAGTGTAATGTTCCTTTAGAGTGGTCTGGAGGGTTGCCCATGAAGTGGACTCGATGTCGGTGGGTACTACATGGGTATGTGCCATCTTGTAGATCTTTGCCCCGCAGTACGCTAGAAAGAGAGCCCTCTTTCTGTTGTCGGGTAGATCCTGGAAATTGTTGGCTTCCAGGAACATGCGGAATCAGCTCATGTAGGTGTGCCATTCTTCCGTCTTTGAGTCGAAGATTGCTGGAGCAGGAGAGGTGTGAGTAGCCATCTTCAAGGTTGGCAGGAGCAGGACAATGCTTGCTTCAAAAAAAATGGCTGCGGATGCCACGAGGTGCCTTTGTTCTGTTGTCCTTCTTCAGAATCCCACCTTCATCGCCAGTGTTAGATTTGGGCACGAAAGAAGGAACAAGACACAGAAACGGTTCAGCACCTTTTATTCTGCTGGCTGCTTGCAATACGAACTGCAGGCTGCAAGGATGTCGCTTTTAAGGGCATCCCTGTAGCCTAGCCAGCCACTGACAGCCGTTTATTTCTCCTGCCACTAGATTAGCCAATCAGCCGCGGATATGCAAATCTGTGCTCCGTATGGCAGTACGTAACAAACACTGAGGAAGTATGAGCACAAAAATTTATGTTGCTAAGTGAACAGTTGTTGAGTTTTGTCTCATTTTACCACATTTGTTAAGTGAATCACTGCAGTTGTTAAGTTAGTAACATGGTTGTTAAGTGAATCTGGCTTCTCCATTAACTTGTCAAAAGGTGGCAAAAGGTGATCACATGACCCCCAGGACATTGCAGCCATCATAAACATGAGTCAGTTGCCAAGCATCTGAATTTTGATCATGCGACCATGGGGATGTTGCAATGGTTGTAAGTGTGAAAAGGGGTCACAAGTCACTTTTTTCAGTGCCATTGTAACTTTGAATGATCACTAAATGAACTGTTCAAAGTCAAGGAGTACCTGTAATTAGATAATTTTTTACTAATCTGAAGTTGAAACTGACTTTCTAGAACCGTCTTCAGCATTTCACATATGATTCCATCAGTATAAACCACTCCACTCTTACCAAGTCTGGAATGCTCACATTTTGCTGTTCTACAATAAAATGTGCCAGGTGCCATCAAGCAAGCATTGTTACAATCATTTACATAGGCAGGTATCAGAGGCAACCGAAAGATTGCTAGGACAGGTGGCAAGGAAGGAAAAATGGCTTTGCTGTTTATTTCAGCTTGAATTCTTCGGATGAAAGAACCAGAGCAGATTACAACAAGCAATGCAATTTAACAGTCCCAACACTGAGTAAGGAAAAGAGACTCTTTGTAGAGTTCAAGTAAAAGTTAGCCACTGTGGTACTCAGGGTACAGCCTTCCATTGTAATGTTTTAAAGAGAGGGAGGAAGGCAGTGGTGGGTTCTAAATTAGTTTGCCATCAATTCGCGCACACGCCACTTCTGCACATGCGCAGAAGAGTCCCGGGCAGGTGGGCGGATCCTCTCGCCGCTGCTACCGGTTCTAAGAACCAGTTCGAACCGGGAACAATTCACCGCTGGAGGAAGGCAATCAACCAACCTTCATCCCAAATTCATTGTCCACTTATTGAGCAATAGAAAGTGTGGAGGGAAAGTGTAGGGTCTGTGAAAGACCTCCAGGGGTCAGCAAGATTCAAGCAGCAATTGTTTGCTAACCCCAAAAAACTATTTCCTCCCATTATTCTGCCATGGAAAATCTAGTGTATCCTTCTCCCTATTTAATGACATCCCATTGAACCATTGGTGAATCAAGGCAGGCTCAATAAGATGTTCACAAAGCAAGAATAACAAATCCAAGATCACTGAATGAGAATATTCTAATTAGAATAGAAAACACTAACAATGATCTTCCCTTTAACCTTTGGGAACTAAGAAATTAATCCTAGAAAATACAAATTCCCTATAAAAATGACCTGCCTCTGAGCACATGCAGAAAGTTTCCTACACCTTACATGGAATTATACATAGCCCTCACAGGAATTTGATAGAAATAAGGCTTCCAGGCCAGAAGAAAGGTGGATGTCTAAAATTCTTAAACTTATAAGAAATTTATATGTAATTCCAAGTTTATCTTGATAGGAATGAGCAGAATTAAAGAAAATATGAATCAACTGGTCCACCTAATTTGCAGTAGACTAGCAAAGATATTTGGCTCCAATTGTTACAGAATAGCAAAACAAAATGATTCAATCTTTCTACTAAAAACTATTCTAGTGCAAAATTTAAAAAAAAGATTGGAAGTAATGAGAAACAGATTTTTGTTAAGATTTATTTGCTTCAAACGTATTTTTTCAGCTTAGAAGTATTTATTTTTGTTTTACATTTACATCTTTGCACTTAGTTCTTGACTGATAAACTTAATGGCTCTTGCTACATTTTATAGGAAATGCCTACAAGAGGCAAATGCCACCCTTTCTGGTTTAATTAAGACAGCCTTGATCCTCAAATTCTAAGAGGAAAGTAAGCTTCACAATAATAAGCTGCCTTTGTTTCCCTGAACTTCACACCAGGAATTAATGGTACACAACCAGAGCTCACCGGAACATACTAATTCAATTTCTTCTCTGTGTTTTTGAAACTTGCAATGTAAGCCTGGCATATTTGTCTGCCCTTTGGCTGTATTGCGACAATAACCTATTTACTGGGCAGCTGGCTGGGATCATGCCTCAATTAAGAAGAACCGAACTTGACACCTAAATAAATAAATAATGGGAAATAAAAGAGAGAAGGTCAATTCTGCAGAAAGACTATGGTCAGCACCTGTTTTCCAAAACCTCTTGTTACCATCTTACAAAATTCTCTTTCAGGCTTACAGTTTAAAAGAGCCACTGGGGGTTTATATTTCAACTGAGAGGGTGGCTTAAAATGCCAAAATGTCAGGAGCTTTTCTGGCACAGAATTTTGAATCAAGGCAGCAGTAAAAACAGCCAAAATGCTTTTAAAGTAACCTGGCTGGAAACAAACACCTGGAAACAAACTAGCAGTGGCATGATTAAAAACAGAATTATGGTGTCATTGAATGAAAGCTTGGAGGAACACAATCGTTTCTTGTACTCTAAAAATAAATAGATAGCGGCAGCATGATTATTAGTAACCAGTATGAGGACACCTGTGAACAGGTGTGCCCAGTGTTTTTTGTGGCCAGGAATGACTCTTTCTTCTCTCTCCCTGCCTCCAAAGGCAGCAGATTTATAGCACCAGGAAGCAATGGAGACCTTTTTCGTTTTTGAGAGTATGTTAAGCTGCATGCAAAATAGGTATATCATGCCTCCAGATTTAAAAGCATGAAAAAGGATGGTGCCTTTAATGGGGTTCAGGGTTGTATGCCGTCCACTAGGTAGATCTTGCTCACCTTGCCCTTATCTTTGAAGATGGGCACACTTGAACGAGCATCCCTGATGAGCTATTTCACATGCAAGCAGATGGCTTGTTCAGAGATCAGTAATCCCAGGATTTTATTATAGCTCTAAACCTTGAAAAGGTAATGAAAATGGCTTATCTAGAATTACGGCCCATTATTCTTTGCCCACAACAGCACCGTTTCTGTCTCAAAGGCTTCAGATTATATACTGCCAAATGTATTTTTAGCTTCTACTACATTTGATGCTATGGCAGTCCCAGGTGTTTCCTTTCCGGAACCTCATTAGGATTTCCCTCCATTCAGGCACTCAGCACTTTCCCACCAGGAGCTATTTTTAGAACGTGCTGCCCTTTCTGGTGCTGCTGTGTGTGTGTGTGTGTGTGTGCACGCGCGTGAGTGCGCATGCTTGCATGTGCACAAGTATACACAGGGAGAGGAGTGCTTGGGCTCGTGGTAGAAGTAAAATCATGAGAGAGCAGGATGAGAAGCTTAATTCATCTCTCTTGAAAAATCCCTGGTTACCAAGCAACAGGAAAACACATGGGGTTCCTGAGATGCTCAGATGTTTCTGCACAGAGCTGAGATTTGCGGGACAGAACTGGTGCAGCATGAAAGAGGCACAATATTAAAGAAAGGTTGCTTGCTTGGGGAAAAAAGGGAGCTGGGAAGGGGGCCAGCTCAGATCAAACAAGAGAGGATAACAAATCATTGTCGCAGTCTGGTTCGGTCTCTGATGATTGTGTGCTTGAAGGTCATGCGTTCAAATGTGTTATGGTGAACCCCATCAGGATTGCTTAAGGCAGGTGGCCATACAAATCTTTTCAATAAATAAATATCCCCTCCCAACTTCCACTCTCCAGCAACCACGAGTGAACGTAAAGCAATGGGAAGCCCAAAGGAATGAAAGCTGCAGAACAAACCAGTTCAGACAGATCTTCTCCCCCTTCCACCAGAACTCTCCCCAGGACAAAGCCTTCCTTATGTAATGATGGAGCCAGTTTTGCTTTGGGAAGATGAAACCCTCACTTTGTATTGGTACCCTTACCTGTAAACTGAAGTTGAACCGGGAAACTGACTTCAGAAAAAACCCAATCCTTTCTCTCTTCCCCCTGTGTTTATATGATATCGAGATGGAGCTTCCTGTTTCTTCAGCTTTCAAAAAGAAAAGTCCTTGTTCTCTCATTAGTGGATAGCTTTACTTTCAGCAGGTCTATAGAGTGAACAGCCTCCAACATGTTATGTCAGGGAATTGCGCAGCAGGTATCCAAACAAAGTCAGAGACTCTGACATGAACTTGTAGTTTTATATAAATAAATATATTTGCAGCAAATAAGATAGTCAGGCAAACAGGTAAATCAACACAGCAGGAGCATCATAAGGTAAATTAAAGAGAGCGCACACACACACACACACACACACACACACACACACACACACACACACACACACACACACACACACACGCTCAGAGAGAGAGAGACAGAGAGGAAAAAAGGTGGGGGGAAAGGGAAGCTGCCCTTCCACACCTACAGCAACCAATCACACTACAAATTGCCTCACGCAGGATCAAGCAATCTACAACCAATCAACCACAACTATGTGTTTTGGCTCCCTGTACAACTCCACTGCTCCAGCTACTAAATTTAAATATCTTAAAAACCTGTCCAATTTATACCTGGACAGCATTTAAACCAAGTTGTTTCACAAGATCCTTGTATTTCTATATACCCAATGGCTTTGTCATGAGGTCAGCCAAATTACATTCCGATGGATGATAAATTAGGTCTATTACATTTTCTTTCACTGCTTCTCTGACATTACAAAAAAAATTAAATGAACATGTTTGCTTCTAGTTTTTTTACTCTCTCATCTGTTGCCATTTGTATACATGTTATGTTATCTTCAAATACTGGTATAGCTCCTTTCACTTCAATATCCAAAAAATCCTTTAACAATTGTATATTTTCTTCTTTTTACTTAGAACATACCCTCCTTCTTGTAGTTTCTTTATTTCTATTTCTAAATAGTTATTTATTTCTCCTAAATTATTTGCATTTCTTCTGTTCTGCCATAGGCAAATTCAATACTTCTTGTAATTTTGAGGCCCATAAAATGTTACATACTTTTACCACATCAATTGTGAATCTTTCTATAGGAATACATTTGTTTATTCTTTCAGACCTCCATGGAATAAACTGTTCCTGTTTCACTGGAATTTTACTTTCTAAACATTTCTCTGATCTACACTCAGATCCTAAGCTACTCTCAAATTCCTACTGGTATTTAACGTGCCGAAGGGAAGCGAAAGGCAAGAGAGAAAGAGAAAGATACACCCAATTGAATGCAGAATTCCAGAGAATAGCTAGAAGAGATAAGAATGCCTTCTTAAATGAACAGTGCAAAGAAATAGAAGAAAACAATAGAATAGGGAGGACCAGAGAGCTCTTCAAGAAAATTGAAGATATGAAGGGAACGTTTCATGCAAAGATGGGCATGATAAAGGACCAAAATGACAGGGACCTAACAGAGGCAGAAGAGATTAAGAAGAGGTGGCAAAATTACACAGAAGAACCAGGCAAGACAAGAAGCAACAGATGGAAAGTAATAAATGAGAGAAGGAACCTGGAATTAAGGAGTAATTTATTGGCAAGGAGAATAATCAACCAGTGGAACGACTTTGTCTTCTGAAGTTGTGGGTGAAGAAGAGATTGGATAGCCATTTGCCTGGAATGCTAGAGAGTGTCCTGCTTGAGCAGGCGTTGGACTAATACAGGGGTGGGCAAACTATGGCTCTTTGAGGACCTGTGGACTTCAACTCCCAGAATTCTTGAGCCAGCCATGCATGCATGGCTGGCTCAGGAATTCTGGGAGTTGAAGTCCACAGGTCCTCAAAGAGCCATAGTTTGCCCACCCCTGGACTAGAAGACCCCCAAGGTCTTCTTCCAGCCCTATTCTGATGGATTGAAAGTGCCGGTGTGAATGTTCATTCATTGGAGACTTCTGATTCCCAGACATTAACATTTCAGTATTGGCATGTACCTTTTCTCAATTCTCATGTTCAGAAAAACTTGCAGAACGTGAGATAATAACATTACAGATATCCATCTGTAAATCTATATGTCTTCGAGCCTGATTGATAACCTATAAATTTCAATTTCCTTGCCTTTGGCTGTCCTTTCCTCCTAATTGTTTTGGGAATGGGCACCCATGCACTGCTGCCAAAGATTCTTAAATGTGCCAAAGACGGTTGTATTTTATACAACATGTAATATCGAGTTTGATTAATTGCTGAACTCCATAGACTATTGACCAAATAATTGGCAGTTAAAATTGCTTCATCCCAATATAACTTACTCATTCCTGCATCTGCTAGTAATGCATCTTTCATAGTCTGTAAACCATCATTTCTGTGTTCAACAACTCCATTCTCTGCCGGAATGTAGGGGTTCATATTTTTATGTGTTTTGCCCTTCTTTCTCAGCTATTGCTGAAAATGTTATGACTCTGTACTTCTGTCTGTTTGTGGCTGACATACACATTGATTATACCTTCTCTTTACGAACATTACTTAAATTGTTGAAACACTTCTGTTTTGCTTTTTAGTAAATAACAAAACCCATATCTTGAGAAATCATCAGCAATTATCAAAGCAAATTTGGTCCCTCCATTGATGTGGATAGAGGGCCAATTAAATCAACGTATAGTAACTGAAAAATCCTGGCAGGTATCCTTTCATTTCTTTTGCTGACTGAATATACTTTCAATTTTGCCTCTTTGCAAATAGCACAATCCAAATAGTTGTCACAATCTTTTACATTCAAATCTACAACCTGGTCAGGCATTTTCTGCAATACTTTAAAGTATGTATGACCCAGCCTTCTGTGTAATAAATATGCACACCCATTATGTTTTGGTTCATTAGAAAATATTGTCTGCACACTACCACCAGTTTCATTGTGCTTCAAAACATATAAATTGTTCAGTTTCAAACCTTGTGCACCAGGGGTGAAATTCAAATTGTTTTCCCTTACCGGTTCTGTGGGCGTGGCTTGGTGGGCGTGGCAGGGGAAGGATACTGCAAAATCCCCATTCCCTCCCCACTCCTAGGGGAAGGATATTCCATTCCCACCCCACTCTGGGGCCAGCCAGAGGTGGTTTTTGCAGGTTCTCTGAACTACTCAAAATTTCCACTACCAGTTCTTCAGAACCTGTCAGAACCTGCTGAATTTCATCCCTGTCTGCACGCACCCTGTTATTCTTTTTGACCTTACATGTACCCTTTGCAAAAATTGGCTCGATCTCCCTCATTGTCTAAGCAAGACACATTCAGCAAATTGTGATCTAAATCTGGCACACATAAAACCCAATCAAACAATTTACCAATACATGGTATTTATATTGTTATTTGCCCCTGTATAAAAGAATGATTACCATCTGCCAGGCTTACATATTCCTTGGTGGCTGGTCCCAGACTGGAAAAAAGTTTTGAGTTGTTTATATTATGCCCACTTGGCCAACTGTCCACCAACCAAATATCTTTAGTGTCTTTCCTGGTTGCTGTCGTCACAGAAATCTTTGTGTCTTCCTTTCTCCATAGTGGGTGGAGCTAACCTCCAAGTTTGGGTTAAACCTGCCCTCTAGCCAATCAGGACTGAGTCTGAAATAACAAAAGCTTCTTTGAGCCTCGAAACCCCCTCTTTTTTACTCAGTCCTCAGCCATAAAGGACACGTGCCTTATGCTCCCATCCTGGATGGTTTTTCCAGTCAGAGTTACCAGATGTACTTCATTGGATATCTACCTTCATCTACCGTGAGTTCCTCCCCAGTGTCAGCTGTCGTTCCACCTGGGTAGAGGGCGGCTACGGGTTTAGGCCCAGCCGCTTGCCGTGCCTCCAGCCGAAGTCACTATATGATTGAGAGTCTAACTCTCCTAGTCAGGTTTCTTCTGGTCGCTTGCCTTAAATAGGCGCTCGCAGACCTCATCGATCCCAATATGCATCAGAGGCCAATAACCGCTTCAGGGAGAGGGAATCGCTGTTCGTGAGTGACATCAAGCCGCAGAAGCCTAGCGCTTGCGCGGCCACCGTCCCTCTCCCTCCGGCTGGGGCCTGTGCCCAAATAGCCGACACGGCACCTGAATATGACAGAGCGGTTACTACGAGAGAGAAGTTCAGCGGTCGTGTGAGGAGCCTAGCTGGATAAGGCCTCTATCTGCCGTTCGTTGCGCTGGGCGCGAAAAACTGTCACCGCCCCCTGAGACAGCCGGCAACTACCACGGCGACCATCTTGGAACCTTCACTGTGGCGTGGCCCGCAGACAGATTATCTACGGGCGTTTCCCCCCCTCCCTCCGAAGGGCCCCTATGACAGGGAGGCTAGACCAGGGATGAGGTCTGGCCGAATGGAATCAGCCCGCCCCAGGGGCCTCTGACACGGAGAGGCTGCCAAATGCTTTAGCTAATTGAGAAGTGCCAGAGGGACAAACCGCCGTTGGCGGCTCAGGGGATTTATTTCTCCATCGGCAGCATTTTAACCTTCCGTGTGTCACCCTCCCAGGGCTCCTACTACAAGGGCAGGCAGACGCTTGGGCACAATACGGCCAAATATGTTCGGCCTATCCAAGGGGCGACTGACGCGGAGAGGCTGCCAATCACGTCACCCGTCCCCTCAGCTGACGCTCGGACACTATACGGCCGCATACAATCGGCCTGTCCCAGGGGCGACTGACGCGGGGAGGCTGCCAATCACGTCACCCTTCCCCTCACCTGATTGGTAACTAATTGCGGGGCGGACCGCCCCTTGGCAGCTCCTTGGGATCACTTCTTTGCCAGCAGCATTCCCAGCTTCAGGGCGTCCTCCTGTGCTAAGGAGGCAGCGCCTAGGACAAAATAAGGCCGAATGCAATCGGTCCGTCCCAGGGGCAACTGCTGCTGAGAGGCTGCCACACACCTCACCCTTCTCCTCAACCACATGGGAAGGGCCAGCGGGGCAGACCTCCGTTTGGCTGCTCGGGATTCCATTCCCCATCGGCAGCGTTTTTGAGCTACCGTGCGTCTCCCTCCTAGGGATCCCATTACAAGGGCAGGCAGAGGCTAGCACAAGATACGGCCGAATACAATCGGCCTGTCCCAGAGGCAACTGTCGCAGAGAGGCTGCCAATTACTTCACCTTCCCCTCAGCTGATTGGGAACTAGCTGCGGGGTGGCCCACCCCTGGGCGGATCCTTGGGATCAATTCTCCGCCAGCAGCATTCCACGCTTCTGGGCGTCCTGCTATGCAAGGAGGCAGCACCTCGGGCAGAATAAGGCGGAAAGCACTCGATCTGCCCCAGGGACACGCGACATGGAGAGACCATCAAATGCTCCTCCCCTCACCTCAGCCATGTGTGCCGGGCTCGCACTTATGGAGTGTCTCAACCCCCGCACTATAAAGCTCCATAGACGTCAAGCATAGCACTAGGATAGGCAAGCGGCCACGTACAACCAGCCCTAGGGGGCGGGGCAATAAGCCCCAGATTGCTCCACAGTGGCCAAGCGTGGCCAGCCCTCATGGAAGGCAGTCAGTGAAAACGACTGACTCCGCTCGCTCTTTCCGCTAGCGGAGCTATCAACTCCCTGGGCTGTCACCATTATCAGGCGCCCTGCGGACGATCAGCTCTGGTCGCCCAACTGACAGCGCGGCTGCAGATCGGCGGTCATTGCCACCGCCTACACTTGCCGCGCTACAGCTGGGTTCTATTCGCAGCTTCCTCATGGGCCTCCCACAGCCGCGCTTCCAAGCTTGATCAGGCGAACATAGCTGCGCTATGGATCGCCTTGGCTCGGTACCAGGGGATTCCTTGGAGTAGCTGCCCAGCGTTCTCAGCTACTCAGGGCCGTAGGAGTCTTCCCGCAACAGTAGGGAATCGTCCTATGCAGGCTGCTATTCCACACATTGATTACCAGGCCTCTAAGGCAGGACCAGGCCGAGCCATGTCCCCCGCCAGCAGATCACTCCGGGGGCTACAATCAGCTACAGCAACTTCAGCCGGGGGGGGGGGCTCTTGTGTTCCTACATCACAGGTTCTGTCTCTGGTCACGCGCCCGATGCCCCTCCACGTATCATGTCTCTTCACCCTTGCATGGACTCGGGTCCAGACCCTGCCGGGATCAAACGATCCCTATGGGGAGATCGGTTACGCTGGCCAACGGCTATTGCGGACAGGAGGTCTTCCGCACCAAATAGATCATGCAAAAACACCTGCGGAGCACTGCTCCCGCAGGGCTGTGAGCCAGTTGGGGGCCATGGAGGCTCAGAGCCCTCTCTACATGGGTGGGCAGGATCCCATCGGCTTGCGTTTCCCCACCTGCCGTGGAATGCTCCTTTCCTTGACCTCGGCAGCAAGATCCAATACGTTGCCATAACGAGGCTTAACATTGACGTCCTCTCCCTGTAAAAACGGAGGCGCCTTGCCGAGATCATTGGTACCACCTGTCGGGCATCGCATGGTGACCTGTCGGCAGTCTTAGAAGAGGATGCTAGACAGACATGGCCCAGACTCTCCACTCCCTAGCATTACTACCATTCAGGCTAGCATTCACTACGGGTGGAGGTTCCGGACAGCAGCACATCGAGTGACCGGGTGGCAGGCCAGGACGGGTCTCTGACCACCCTAACGTGGGGGGTGTTCCCAGGGATCATACACCTAGGGGGATGCACTCGCCGTGACCCTAGTGTCCCAGGCCCCGAACATCTAGTTTCCGACTCCTCTGTCCCTTGTTTGGAAGTTTATCCACAGGGAGAGGCTGTGCCCACATCCAAATCGTACGCAGAGATCATCACCACCACTGGGTGGCCCCGGGATCAGGGCCCTCCACGCCATTGGCGGAAGGCCAGTTTCAGGAGGCCGTCCCCGATCTGGATATGACGGGTCAGAGTCCGACTGCAGAAGGCCGGTTTCAGGAGGCCGTCCCCGATCTGGATAGGATGGGTCACAGCCCGACTGCTGATCCTCCATGGCATTGCAGCTTGGATCTGTATTGCCTGGCAATACCGAAGATACGTTACCACCTGAACCACGTGATGAGCACTCCATGGCCGCAGCACAGCTGCGGACAGAGGCATCCATAACCGCCATTCTCAATGCTTCCAGCTCTAACGGGGCAGTAGTAGTGACACATCATAGGCACTAGGGCACACAGACGACCACCATAGATGGTGGTGGGCAGTGACAACTTATGGGAACCCAATTGTAGGCCACTTGCCTCTGGCCTCACGAATGGACACCATGGGTCCTCGCAGGTCCCTTCCAGCGGTCTCCCAACAAATTGGCTTTGGCCCACTTTGCTCCCCCCCAATTATTCCAGGGGGTGTTGGGATGACAACAGCGGTCACATCTCCTCTGCATGGACGGGGCTTGTCCTTCACAGGTGGGCGACTGTCTCAAGGGAGCAGAGGGGTAGGCCGCTCTCGGAGAACGAGAACTCGCTGTTTACAAGCGATTCCTTGTTCTGGCCCCTCTGGTTTGGTTCCACCTAGCTCAACCCGAGTGCCTGGTAACCAGGGATGTCAGGGCCCTGGGCTCAAGCTGCTGCTGGTAAACGCCAGGTCGATTACCAACAAGGCCCCCCTTATCCGGGATTTAATCCTAGAAGAGGGGGCTGACCTGGCATGTATTACCGAGACCTGGCTGGGCCAGGAGGGGGGGGTGCCCCTTTCGGAGATATGCCCGGACGGGTTCTCGGTTCAGCATCAGCCGCGACCCCAGGGAAGGGGTGGAGGAGTGGCTATTATAGCTCGCCAGAATCTGTGTCCTCGAAGGAGCCCTGCCCCGGAGATTGTTGGGTGTGAGACTCTCCTTCTGAAGTTGGACCTAGGGGTTCAGGTGGGCCTTTTGCTAACGTACCTGCCTCCTAGCTGCGTAGCAAAGGCCCTGCCTGTTCTGCTCGAGGCGGTTGCAGGGCTGGCGATTGAGTTCCCCAGGTTGATGGTGCTGGGGGATTTTAATCTGCCATCGCCCGGCGAAGCCTCAGGGGCAGTCCAGGAGTTCATGGCTTCCATGACAACCATGGACCAGACCCAAGTAGTTCAGGGTCCGACTCATGAGGGTGGTCACACGCTTGACCTTGTGTTTCTCTCGGGGCAGTGGAGAGATGATCTGAGGCTGAGGGGTTTAGTCACAGTACCCTTGTCGTGGTCAGATCATTTCCTTCTGAGGTTGGATTTCATGGCACCACTCCCCCACCGCAAGGAGGCGGGACCGATTAAGTGGTTCCGCCCCAGGCGCCTAATGGAACCCGACGGATTCCAGAGGGAACTTGGGGAAATACCTGAATCCCTGGTACACAGTTCGTCCGAGTCTCTGGTTGCGGCCTGGAATCAGGCAGCAGCAGGGGCTCTGGATCGGATTGCGCCTTTGCGGCCTCTCCGTGGAAGTGGATCCAGGAGGGCTCCTTGGTTTACCGAGGAACTCCGGGAGATGAAGCGCCACAAGAGACGCCTAGAGCGACGATGGAGATCTAGTAAAGCTGAGTCTGACCGGACACTTTTAAGAACTTTCATTAAGTCTTACTTAGTGGTGATAAGGGCGGCAAAATGTTCGCATTTTTCCGCTCTTATTGCGTCCGCTGACTCCCGCCCAGCCGCCCTGTTTAGGGTGACCCGCACCCTTCTTGCTAAGGAGGAAGGCGGAGATCCCTTGCAGGGTAGAGCTGAGGAATTTTCTCGGTTTCTGGCGGATAAAGTCATTCAGATTCGGACAGACCTGGACTCCGATTGGGCAGTACAGGCCGAGATGACTGGGGCGAGTCTTAGTCCGGTTATATGGGATAGGTTTGAACCGGTGACTCCTGAGGATGTGGACAAGGCCATAGGAGCTATGAGCTCAGCCACTTGTTTATTGGACCCGTGTCCTTCCTGGTTGGTTTCGGCCACCAGGGAGGTTTCACGCGGCTGGCTCCAGGCATTGGTCAACGCTTCTTTGAGAGAGGGGTCCGTCCCGCAGCCCTTAAAAGCTGCGGTGGTGAGGCCCCTCCTCAAGAAGCCTTCCCTGGACCCAGCGGATTTAAAGAACTTCCGTCCAGTCTCCAACCTTCCCTTCGCGGGGAAGGTTGTTGAGAAAGTGGTGGCACTCCAGCTCCTACGACTGTTGGATGACACTGATTTTCTGGATCCCTTTCAATCTGGCTTCAGGCGCGGTTACAGTACGGAAACGGCTTTGGTCACCCTGATGGATGATCTCTGGCGAGCCCGGGATGGGGGTTATTCCTCTATCCTGGTGCTACTTGACCTCTCAGCGGCCTTCGATACCATTGACCATGGTATCCTTCTGCGTCGTCTCGGAGAGGTGGGGGTGTGCGGCACTGTTTTGCAGTGGTTCTCCTCCTTCCTCTCTGACAGGACGCAGTCGGTGTTGACAGGGGGGCAGAGGTCGAGCCCTAGGCCCCTACTATGTGGGGTGCCACAGGGCTCGGTCCTCTCGCCCATCCTATTTAATATCTACATGAAGCCGCTGGGTGAGATCATCCGACGACACGGGGTGAGGTATCAGCAATATGCTGATGATACCCAGTTGTACATCTCCACCCCGTCTCAATTTGGGGAAGCCGTAGACGTAATGGACCGCTGCCTGGCCGATGTTAGGGTCTGGATGGGGAAGAACCGGCTAAAGCTTAACCCTGACAAGACTGAGTGGCTGTGGATATTGCCTCCTAAGGACTCGACCAACTGTCCCTCCTTGATTCTTGGGGGGGAGAAATTAGCCCCCTCAGAACGGGTCCGCAATTTGGGTGTCCTCCTAGACCCACAGCTAAAATTGGAACAACATCTTTCAGCTGTGGCTAGGGGGACCTTTGCACAAGTACGTCTTGTGCACCAATTGCGACCCTACTTGGAGAAGGAGGCACTTCTTACAGTCGCTCATGCCCTTATCACCTCACGGCTGGATTACTGCAATGCGCTCTACATGGGGCTACCCTTGAAGAGTGTCCGGCGACTGCAATTGGTGCAAAATGCAGCTGCGCGAGCTGTGGTGGGTGTACCTAGATGCACCCACGTAACACCTATCCTCCGCCAGCTGCATTGGCTGCCCATTAGTCTCCGGATCCAATTTAAGGTGTTGGTCGTTACCTTTAAAGCCCTACATGGCTCAGGGCCAGGTTATCTTCGGGACCGCATCCTGCCGCATACCTCCCTACGACCGGTTAGAGCCCACAGAGTCGGCCTCCTCCAGGTCCCGTCGACCAAACAATGTCGGCTAGCGGGACCTAGGGGGAGGGCCTTCTCTGTGGGAGCCCCCTCCCTTTGGAACCAGCTCCCTCCAGAGATCAGGACCATCCCCACCCTACTGGCCTTCCGTAAAGCAATAAAAACTTGGCTCTTCCGGCAGGCAGGGTATGAATGAAAGTTTGTTTTTTAATGGATAGTATTTTAATATGGCTCCTTTTAAAAATTGTTTTTTATGTGTTTCTATATCTGCTGTGAGCCGCCCAGAGTCCCCTGGAGTTGGGCGGCATAGAAATTTTAATAAATAAATAAATAAATAAATAAAGGGTGGACACCGTCATTCAGCCACGGCCACCAGTAGGTGCATCCCTGAGCTATCCATCGCGGGCCGGCTGACCATGTACACTGGTTCTTTAACGGGTCCGCCGCAGTCACTTGGACTTGAAGATCCAGCAACATTGATCTCGTTCTGAGGCCACACTCCAGGTTCATGCAGCCTTCCCTAAGATACCCGGGGTCCCCGATGATTGTCAGGAGGACCCCAGGGCACGACTATTCACCATGGCTACATATTCACCCCTTCGGGGCTGTTCCCCAGGGTCACCCTCGGGGGTGAGCGATGAGCAGCGTTGGTACCCTTTGCAAGCAATGATCGTCTCCCTTCTTGAAGGGCATTGCAAAGGCGATTCCCTTCCGTTAGGTGGTCTCACGGCTGCCGATTTCCAGGTCACCAGTCTGTCTCGTAAGCAGTACTGAGTTCCAATTCCGGGACCTCTCTTTTCCTACCTGGCCATGCCCCTTGCTCCCTAGGATGATCCCAGGGCCCCAGCCTCATTGGGGTCAGCCCTCTCGGCTCCCTAAGGGACACCTCCTTTTGAGCTCACAGTTCGCTGGGTGATATAATCCTCGGTCATAGTCTGTTCCTCCGGCCCTTAGGACCAGGAAACTTCTATTCACACATTGAAGCTCTCTGCTTCTCCTATATCAGGGGGAACGGTCGCTTGTCCACATTTGCGGCCCTATTCCATTCAACAGATAATCTGGTTTAGCCCAAGCAAAGTAAACAGGCGGTTACTCTCCCGCTGGGCTAGCTCTACTTCATCCAGAGGCTATTGTGATCTGGCCCACGATGGGTAGGCAGGTGGAGATTCCCCTCCTACAGGTCCAGCAGTAGTGTACTTCAATTCCGACACCAGGGCCGGCGGCAGGCCTCTCCTACCACGAGGATTCGCCTCCAGTTCTGGGTGGTTCGACTATGCTTGCCTTTCACCCCTCGGAGTTATACCACATCATCCTGTGACAGGCAAGTTGCTGGAGGGGACGTTTGTGTTCACCCACCTTGTGGTTCACGGAGGTTCTGTCGGTGTTCTGCCTGAGGTCCTCACTTAGCTCTCCGGGGCACTCTAGCGAACTTGATGGGTCACATTACCCACCCTTTGGTGGTCATGAGCAATCTCGGTGGCGAGGGCATTATCTGTCCTTGTTCTGATCTTAACATTTTATCCATCAGAGCAGTTCTAGGGATTTGTTTCCCTCGGGCAGGGTGGAGCTGCATCTCGTCTCCATCTCTGATCCCAGGTGATTCCCTTGTTTCTTACCCGCAAGACCCCTTTACCGGTCTTGCGGTGCTTCCGGCTCGCCAGCCGGCGAGCTAGCAGCTCCGCCTCGGCGGGCTCACCCGCATCATATCTCCTCCTTTCCCGATCCGGGACTTGGTACATTTTTGTTCGACCTGTTTCCACGGGTCGCTGGCGTCCTTCTAATCAAAGGATAGCTGGGTTATTGCGGCTGTCGTGTCAGCTCCTGCGCAGCCGCCTTCCCAGCGTACTCGAACCATTGTGCCTACATGGTCCCCCAAGTGTCAATGGCGGGGGTCTCCCGTACTCAAACCATTGTGCCTACATGGTCCCCGAGTGTCAATGGCGGGGGTCTCCTGTATGGCCACCTGGACCCCTTTTTTTGTTTGGCACTGTTCATCCGATGCTGTAATGGCGGTTCTCCCTTGCGGTCACCTGGTATTGTCCGCCAACGTCTACCCATTACAGCGGGTATAATTTTTTGCCGTGGTGAACGTGGTCCTTCGGTGACGGTTATTGCACTAGGTGGTGCAAAGGGCTTGGGGCTCCAGCCTGGTTAGTTGCCCGCCCTAGGGACAGACGGCTTTGGTATGTCCCAATCTTGGAGGTTAGCTCCACCCACTATGGAGAAAGGGCGTTGTATACTTACCTGAACGCCCATTCTCGTAGCGTGGAGCTAACCTCCAAGTCCCTCCCTGGATATTGGGGTATGGGTCACCTTGCGGAACACTTATCCGTGTATGCCCAGGATCTGATTGGGAGCGGCACGCAGAGTCTGGCTTCGTCCTTCTTCAAAGAGGGGGTTTCGAGGCTCAAAGAAGCTTTTGTTATTTCAGACTCAGTCCTGATTGGCTAGAGGGCAGGTTTAACCCAATCTTGGAGGTTAGCTCCACCCTACGAGAATGGGCGTTCAGGTAAGTATACAACGCCCTTTTTCTGTCATTGCTCTTTTCCTCTCCTGCTTGTATCTTTTAATCTTCTTACTGGGCAATTTCTCTGGATATCCTAAATCGAGCCATATGCAAAGCAGTGTTTTACTATATAGACTTTCTCTCCCATCTTGTTATCTTTCTGGAATGCAGTTCCTTTCTGACTGAGTTGCAAATTACTATCGCCTCTCTCTAGTCTTTTTTTCTCTTCTTCCAAAAGTCCCCCAGTTACATAGCTTATATTTAAAAATCACAGTCACCCTTGGACTCAAAGCTTGTTACTAACATGTTCCAAACATCATCAAGGGAACTAAGAACAACATACTCTTTGTGTGCTTCTGAAAACATCACATCCTGCTCTTCAAATTAAATGAAGGTGTTCCTCATGAACTGCAGGTGATCTGACACTCTTTTTCCAGACTGTTGCCTTGCCCTATAAAGTTTTCTGGTGAGAGTTACTTTGCTGCTTGCAGTCTCTCTTACGTAAATTCTACGTAAGGCCAGCCAGCATTCTCTAGCAGATGTAAGCCAATGCACATATATTATCTGACTATTTTCCAAGCACAAAATTATGCTGGCTATTGCTTTTTCATTTTGTCTTTGCCCCTCCTTATTGAGATCTGCTGGAGGATTGCTTACAACTTTCCACAAATCCTCCCTCTGCAGAAACGTCTTCATCTTTAGGTTCCATGAAAGATAATTTGTCTCATTAAAATGAGCCACAGTAAATCCTCCTCCCATTCCTGTAACCGATAGCATCATGCTGTCTTTACAGGCCAATAGAATCTACAACCAATCCACCACAACTATGTGTTCTGGCTCACTGCACAACCCTGCTGTTCCAGCTACTAAATGTCTGTATCTTAACATGTTAACACCAATTAAACAAACTTATCTAATGATGGAACAAGCAGAATAATATTGATTTGAATTGATGATTGCACTTGCCATGATGACAGGATCTACATTGTAATGCTAGTTGTAAACTTCAGTCCAGTAAGTTCAGACCCCATTAATGAAAATCAGGACATCGCCATTCTCCAGGACATCCCTAACTATAGGTTTTCTAAAGGAAAAGCTATAATTAAGAGGCATTTGTTGAAGAAACTTCTGACATCAATGAAACCAAAGGTCTAGACTTGTGATGGCGAACCTATGGCATGCATGCCACAAATGGCACACAGAGCCATATTTGAGGGCATGCGAGGCGTGGCTCTATATCAGCTCCAGCATGTATATGCATACTGGCCAGCTGATTTTTGGCCTTCCAGAAGGTGGAGGCCATTTTTGCCCTTCCCAGGCTTCAGGAAAGCCTCCTCCAAAAGCTGCACACGTGTGCCAAGCGGAGGAGTGCCAGAGCCAAAGGGATGAAGCGAGGCGATGTCAGCGGTTTCCTGGCACCAGAGCCGAAAGAGCCCGGCAGAGCAGCTATGAAGGCACACCAAAGGTAAGGGGCTGGGATGCCACAGGGCTGGAGTCGGTCTGCGAGGGAGTGACAGGCCAACTCCATTTTGGCTGAAACAACGGGTGTTTGTTGGAATCTAGGTTTTGCGGGGGAACTCAATAAAAATGGTGGAGGTGCAAAGAGCTGAGCCGGGGAAGGAGCAGAGGGCGGGGCAGGTGGCCACTCAGCCAGCAAATGCTGCGCCATGTGCCTGAGTCGGCTCCCAGCATTCGTCGTGCATAGCCCTGCCACCCCAGGAAGGAAGCATCAGCAGCAAGCCCCTTTGCGGCTGCAGTAGTGGGCGATGGACCCAACCGCAGGCCATGCGGCACCCCCACCTGATCCCGCCATGCCTGCTGCCAGCTGAGTCAAGCCGGGGAAGGAGCAGAGGTAGGGAGGCCAGCCGGGGTAGTCTCCTCACCTTAGTGGCCATGGTGGGCTTTGGTAGCGTGTCTCCCCACCTCAGGATGGAGCCTGACTAGTGACTCAGCTTTTAGGCTCCCACCTACTAGGCGGTGGCAGCACTGGGGGGAGAAGGAAGGCAGTAGCGGCGGCATGGCTCTGGCTCCGTTTTGAAGCCAGCCGCTGCCTCCCCTTCCCTTCCTGCTGAACTTCCAAGCCACGAGAAGGCAAAGAGCAGAATCCGGGCTGCCAAGCACCGCCTGTGCTTCCTCTCACCTCCTGCTTCTTCCTGGTCGCTTCACCCTTAGCCAGGGACGGGGTTTCCATGAAGGTGTCCCAAAACCCAAGCAGGAAAAGGGAGAAAAGGAGCCCAAGCCGAGCCTCCCAGCAAGGAGAGCGAGATCGGAAAGGTAGGCAGGCCTGGCTGTAGCCTTCCCTTCGTCCATCGGCACCAGGTGCTCACTGGAGCCTTTTGGATCTTGCTCTCCTTGCAACAACCATGGTGCAGGCAGGCAGGCAGACGAGTAAGCTGGCCAGTGGCCAGGCACACATGCGCTTGTGGAAGCAGCAGCAGCGGCGAAAGCAGAGAAGAAGAAGATAGGGCACCGAGGGAATCCCGGGAGGAGGGCGAGGTGCACCTCAGCCCGTCGGTAGCTCTTGCCATTCCACCCTGTAGTTGCCGCTGCTTTTCTGGGGCAGTGGGGCTGCGCACAAGAAACACTGGGAGCCAACTCAGGCACATGGGGAAGCATTTGCTGGCTGGGTGGCCGCCTGCCCCACCCTCTGCTCCTCCCCCAGCTCGGATCAGCTGGCAGCAGGCATGGTGGGGGTCATGCAGGGGCGTCGCGCCGGCTGCAGTTGACTTTATTTTTATTTTATTTATTTTATTTTGTAGTTTTGTAGTTTTTCTATGCCGTCCTACTCCCTCAGGACTCAGAGACTTTGCACCTCTGCAATTTTTATCAAGCAAATTCTGAATGAGGCGCATGTGCAGTGCGGAGTGCATGTGGGGGAGTTGCATGCGCATGTGGGGAACATGTTGCATTATGGGTACTGGCATGCAAAAAGGTTCACCATCACTGGTCTATACTCTAGAACAACCTACAGTGACATTGACTGAACAGTTCCTTCTGCAGTAGGTTGTTCAACTGGCTTTGTGGCCAGGGCTGGTCTGCTGCTTGCTCATTCTCCTTTTGCTCTATGGCAGTGTTTCCCAACCTTGGCAACTTGAAGATGTCTGGACTTCAACTCCCAGAATTCCCCAGCCAGCATTCGCTGGCTGGGGAATTCTGGGAGTTGAAGTCCAGACATCTTCAAGTTGCCAAGGTTGGGAAACACTGCTCTATGGCCTTTGAAGTGTTACATCAGTTGCAAGCAATAATTGAACCAAGGTTTGGATTCAACCCCTAGGACCATAAAGGCCTCATAGATACTCCAAGTTCTGATTTTCAGCAGTTTTATTTTTAACTTAAAATGTAAATTTCTAGATCGGAAAGGGAGCTCTCCTTTAGAAAAAAATCGCAAGCTGAAGTTGCCCCACACAGATCCTGGCTATACACCATGCCAACTACAATGTGATGTGTTTGGTTCTGTCATAGTGTGGTATATGAATTCAGAGAGTTATGTTTGTAGACCATTTCTTATGTCTTTGTCCCATTGTGAGATGATCTGTTCAACTGATGTGATCCTATTACTCCATAATGTGGTTAGGTCTAATGTAATATTCCTATGCAGGCCATGTTTAGCTTAAACTGAGGTCAAGCAAAGAACTTTCAATACAATGTGCCCTCATGATGTGTTCTATTGTTATTTATTCAGGTTATTGCTTCATGTTGCATCTTTCATCTCCACCAGAGGTGGGTTCCTCCCAGTTCCTCCCGGTTCTCCTGAACCAGTAGTGACCCGCTGGTGACATCACGATGATGTTACGGAAACGGTTCGATTGGCCGTGGGCACCGCCATCTTTTTTTAAAAAATTTTTTTGAACTTTTTAAAAAAAATTATTTTTTTTTCTTCTGAGCATGCGCACTGTGCATGCCATCTTGTTTTTGGCTTTATTATTATTATTATTATTATTATTATTATTATTATTATTATTATTATTATTATTATTATTATTATTATTATTATTATTATTATTATTATTGGATTTTTTAGCACTGCGCATGCATGTGCGCAAAGCGCACCCGCACCCACACGAGGTGCACCCATGTGGCGGGGGAGGAAGCACACCGGCAGCGAGGTAAGTTAGAACCCACCCTGATCTCCACCATTCAGTTTGGTGTGGTATTCAGCTTGACTACAAATCAAGAGACAATTGTTTCTAATCTTCCCTTAGGCATGAAAACTGGCTGGGGTGACTTTGGGCCAGTAATTCCAACCTACTTCATAGAGTAGTTGTGAAAAGATAGGAGATAACACAAGCTGTATAAAATAAAGGTGGGATAAAGGTCTAAAAACAAGTCACTTGACTCCTGATGAGGCTGTCATGTTTGTTTGTTTTTAATTATTAATGGATTCCTTTTTAATATCATTGGGCTCCAGCTACCAGCCCTGGACGATATCTCTGCATCTCGCTGTTCTAGGAAGTTGCACAATATTCTCAGAGACTCTTCTCATCCTGCTTACAATCTTTTTGAACTGTTGCC